>OZ007498.1:52611361-53238676 GCA_963931805.1 Microdon myrmicae | reverse complement strand
CTTGGCGATTTTAACCTTCCCCATCTCCAATGGGCATCGGCTGACGAACAAGCCTTCTACGTCTCAAACCGCACTAGCTCCAAGGAACGTATTTTTATAAACGGTCTCACCGACTCATACATCCATCAAGTAAGCAATGTCCCAAATCATATGGGGAGACAACTGGACCTCGTGTTCACAACGGACCCACACAAGTCCTCAGTTGCCCCTAGTCCACACGCCTTCTCCACCATTGATAATTACCACCTCTTATCCATATATCTTGATCATGTAACCCAGCGTTCTCTACCTCCTGACAGCTTTTCCTACAACTTCCATAAAGCTAACTTCCGGCTTTTAAATGAGCATCTTAGCAAAACAGCGTTTCGCTTTGATTATTTGGGGATAGAAGAAGCTACTGCCACTCTCTATAAGGAGATTTACTATGCCGTCGCCTTATATGTCCCCTATTCTCGTCACACGTCATCGGTTTCATCGCCGCCATGGTACAACCGCACACTCCGCGCTCTTAGGAATAAGAGAAATAACTTGTGGAACATTTCCCTCAAAACGCGTTCCTTCCAAAACTACTCCAACTATCTCGGTTCCTTTCATAAATTTTCCGAGTTCTACAACTCCCTCTGGCGCAAGACTAATGACCTTGCTCGGAAAAACAAATTATCATGGAAAATTAAACACGCCTCAGGACTTGCTAAATAAGGCCAAGACCGGTTTCCGGTTGTAGTGCCGATGATGATGATGACAACTCCCTCTACACCAAGTACCTCACAAAAACACAACCTAATTTGATCAATGACCCCAAATCTTTTTTCCATTTCATAAACTACAAGCGTAAATCCGACGCCTATCCTACTCTCTTTCTTATGGCGCGACTACTTCAACCGACCCCCTAACTACTGCCAATCTATTCGCTTTGTTTTTCAATAAATCCTTTACAGACATCTCCTTCGAACCCAATCCGTGTCACTTCAAAGACTTGTCCAAATACTCCCTCGGCCCCTTCACCCCTCAAATTATTCACCGTCACGTAGTTGAAGAGAAATTAAACTTACTCAAAGACGAGTTCAGCCCTGGGCCTGATAAAATCCCGGCTGTATTTTTAAAGAAATGTTCGACTTCTCTTTCCTCCCGATATCAAAGATTTTCAACCTATCCCTTTCTGAAGGGACCTTCCCTAGTATTTGGAAATCCTCCTATGTCACCCCCATACATAAAAAGGGACCTAAAAACGATATAAGCAACTACCGTCCCATCGCCAAACTGTCTCGTATCTCCAAACTGTTCGAAGGAATTCTTTACAACGCGTTATCTTTCCGTTGTAAATCCATCATCTCATCTAACCAGCATGGTTTCCTTTCGGGCAGGTCGACCACAACGAATCTGATCGAGTTCTCATCTCATACTCTCCGTGCCATAGAGAATGGGAATGAAGTCGATGTAATCACCACCGATTTCAGCAAGACCTTTGATAAAATCTCCCATAATCTCATCCTTTTTAAGCTGTCCTCCCTGGGTTTCGAACCCCTATTGATCAAGTGGTTATCTTCTTATCTGAAAGATCGATCCTACCGTATCAAATTCAGATCCTCCTTGTCCAATCCCTTTCTTCGCACGTCAGGGGTTCCGCAAGGCAGCCATCTAGGTCCCCTCCTATTTATCGTTACCATCAATGATGTTGACTCCATTATTAAATACTCATCCATCTCCCTCTATGCGGACGACGCCAAACTCTACAAAACGGTCGTCTCTCCTCTCGACTCCTCACTTCTCCAAACGGACCTCGACAGCTTCTCAACTTGGTGCCGTAATAACTGCCTTGAACTTAACGTTGTCAAATGTCACTCCATCACCTTCTCCCGCAAACGTCCCCATGCCCCCTACGTTCCTACTTCCTGCTAAACCAGCAGATATCATCTGTACCCTCGATACGCGACCTCGGAATTTTATTTGACAGGGAGTTTAGCTTCATCCCGCATATTGATGATATTATTCTTAAGACCAACTCTGTCCTTGGGTTTGTGAAACGCTGGTCTAAAGATTTCTCTAATCCTTACGTTTCCCGTTCTCTCTACATAGCCTTCGTCTGCCCCCTTCTTGAATACGCCAGTCAGGACTGGTCTCCACACTACTCGTGCCATGTACGCAGAATCGAAAGCGTGCAACGTCGTTTTCTGCGTTTTGCCATCCGCGAACTGAACTGGGAGAATCCTCGAATTCTCCCCCATACACAAGCCGGCTCCATCTGATCAACTTCAACACACTTGAGGAGCGCAGAACTCATGCCGATATCCTTTTCGTCCACCGTCTCCTTTCAGGCACAATCAACTACCCAAGTTTGCTCTCCATCATTCCACTTCACACTAACCCCCGTAACCTGCGAAACCCTCATCTCTTCTATCAGCCCGCCTACCACACTTCTTGCGGCTCTTATGAACTCATTTCGCGAATGCTGCGGCGGGCAGACTCCTACCCTACCTCCTTCGATTTCAACTGTACCTCTACTGCTCTCAAACTGCATTTCCTCTCTTGCCCCTCCTGACCTCGCCCACACCCCGTCTACACTCTTACATCCTGTACTAAGCGACGTGAATGAATGAGTGATAATTGATGGACCCAGTAACCAACTCGCCAAACATACCCTCCCCCCTCTTTTTTTTTTTTAATTATAGTTTATATATATAAGAATAGTTTTAAGATAGTTGTTAAGTTTTATCGCTTGTACTAAGCTGAATATATGAGGGTTCTGCCCTCACTAAACACTTAAACACTTATTACAAGACCCATATCAGTAGAATTGAAAGTATTCAACGTCGCTTGCTTGTGTTCGCTCTCCGAGGGCTATGATGGGAAAACCGCTTAATACTTCCCCCGTACATTAACCACCTCAAATAAATCAACTTCAGAACCCTTGAGGAACCTAGGGTCCTGGCTGACATAGTGTTTATTCATCGGGTCCTCTCCGGCTCGCTCGACTGTGCGTACCTCCTTAACTTAATTCCTCGGAACACGAACCCTTGAAATACGCGTAATCCCCGCCTTCTCTACATTCCCCCTCACTGTACCTCTTATAGTCTCAACGAACACCCTCCCCGGAAGCTGAGAAATGTCAACTCTAACTTCACCTTGTGCGACTTTGATCTCTGTACCCATACTCTCAAACACCGCACCTAAACCATTCTCACCACTAATCTTAAGCGTCGCACTTTACACTTTCCTCTATAACCTGCCCGCCCCTCCCACCGCCTCTCTTGCCAACATTATATAATATGTCCTGTTTACCTTAGGTTAAATTCATTTTAGTCAGTTCTTACGTTCTTTAGTTATATCAGATATCAATCCGTGGCGCATGACTTCACTATTCCACACCGAAAAAAACCTTCTATTCGTGATCGGAAACATCTCTTTAAACTTATACCGAAACCGAACTAGGTTTTTCGAAATAAGAGTGCTACAACGACTCCCACCCAAATAGGATACCAGCTCACTAACAAACTGAACGAAAGCCCACCTAATCGATTTGTTGTCATACTTCGATGCACTTACCGGAGATCATATAAGTTAATTGAGAGCTAAATATTCCAACGTTTTGAGATCGATACAAAAGCGCGTCGCTAACGTGTTGCACAATGAATACTGTTGTTTGCATCCACGCAATCTCCGCTCCATGCCAATTATGGTCATCACTATTCGCACCAGCGCCTTCGCTTAAGTTTCTAAAATTGGCGTGACAGTAAATACTTACTGATTACAAATGCTTATACCTGAAACTGGGTCACGAGCGTTTGGTTCAAAAGCGAAATACTCATCCCAAGGACATTCCTCTTTGGAAACTAGATTACCAATATAACACCATTTGCATCACGCAATCTGTGGGAGCCCTATATTTTACGATGCATCTCATGGATTCATCACTAACCTACATGTTTCCCAATCTACATCGATATAAATTTCATGCGAAAAACACCAAGAGAATATTCATTAATCTAAATGGGCAGCTATTAACTCTAAAAGGTGACCCTCCCACAGATCTCAATTCAGTGAAAGCAAAATTTAACGATTTTCTGTGCCTCAAAAGAAACCCGTGATAGAAGTAACCACTAACCGGTAGCATATGTGATAAATCAACGAAACGATACAATAGAGAAGATATTACGGGTATATTTTCCAGCAAAACATGATGTACTCAAATATTTATACACTACCTAAATTATTTAGTTAGCGTAGATAGATCAGATGTGACATAAGCAGTGAAGCGTAGGTTCAATTGACGTCAGATGACATTAAAAGCATTCGCCTTCCTGTCCACTTTAAGCAGTTAATATTATGCCCATTTAATTATTTTTAAAGTTCGTTTTTATGTCTTCGTTTATTTTTAATTACATATCCATGTATGATAGTATACTTTCTAATTAAGCGTTTAATTTCTTGTTAATTTATTTATCTACTTTATGCTGCGGATGTTCCGCACCATTCAAGCACACAAAGAACAATAATAAAAACAAAAAAATATATTTTAAAAATACCTGGACTAATTTAGGTAGTTGATACATAATATGGACTCCCCAATTGTTAAATAGGCAAAAGGAACCGTTGATTGTGCAAACGTAGGTTCAACTGCAGCCTCCCGCTATTATTGCAGTTCAGGACATTTACTAAATGATAGGATGGGTACCAATGCCAATCCGCCCAGTGAAATACCACTCCATTGTGAATGATGAATTGGTCCTAGGGAATGCAAGGCGGCCCATGAAATGTTGGTGGTCTATCCACTTTTTCTTCTGAATTGTTTTTTTTTTTGTTTTTTTTTTGTTTTGTTGTTAACTAGGAAAGTTTTATTTTCTTTATATTTACAAACAAACCACCACCAACAGCAGCACCCCCAATAACAAGGCCACCAAAAGTGTACGACCGATGCGATTCCACAGGTTCAATCTTCGGCGTGTCATTCCTCTTCCAAAAATGACACCCATCTTTATGAGAGGCGAGTTTTGTTACATGGTAACCTCTCCCGTCGCCTTTATCCCACTGAGAAAACCATTCATTTACACATATAATACATTAACCATAAAATTACACTACATTCATTTATTATACAATTTACAACAAGCTTAATTCATAATAATTATTTGCACTACAACTGGGATCCGGTCTTGGCCTTATTTAGCAGGTTTCTCCACCGGTCCCGATTTCGAGTCGATGTCATCCAGTTTGGCACTCCCAGGCTCTAGGCGTACTGGTCTACGCCATTCCTCCATCGCAAGGTCTGCGCCGCTATCTCCTTCTATACTTCCTGCCACAAAGAACTTTTCCTCATTCGAGCTAAGTGTCCCGCCCACCGGAGTCTACCGAGCTTGATTTTTCTTACAACGTTAGCTTCAAGGTAGACCGTGTACAACTCATGATTGTAGCGGCTCCGGAATCGTCCTCCCTCACATATGGGGCCAACCCTAAGACCTTCCTCTCGAAGGCGGGTTAGAGTCCAGGGCACCCAGGTCTCGGATCCATACATGAGTACTGGTAAGACCATGGTCATGTACAGTAGTAGCGTGGCATCTCTAACAGATACACACAATTCACAAGCAAAAATAGTGAAGAACACCGGGCGAAAATTCGAATAAGAAAATACATCAGAACCGTATACCTTAGCGATAACATCACATCAGTGGAGTATAGTTGAGTTTAAAAATCAAATTTAAAACACGGTCGGTAGCCTGATGGGTAACGCTTAGGTTCAATTTTTTTCGTGATTCAAACTGTCATAGCGTCAGTTCGAATCACACGATTTTCTTCACCATTATTTCAAACGCTATAGTAGCTTGGATAAAATTCAGGATCTAAAGAGCCTTGATAGACCATAGTAGGCTTTGTGGATTTGATCACCCGTTCACGTATTTCTTCTTCCATATTTTTATCGGGTGCTACTGTGGCGGTGCAGCGAACCGCACAAACCATTGTGGGGTTAAATACCTTTCGCCTGGCTAAAGAGAACCGTTGGCGGTTCCGCCAAACCCCACGGTACACTTACCTAAAAACCCCCATTACCTCATCCCAAGTCGTATATGTTTTTCCTAATACAATCGCATTAAGCACCTGAAAATGCTTCACGCATTAATTAGATCAAAGCTATAATCGTAAAGTCCCTGTAAAGAAAACTTACCTTTTCATGCATCTCTTCGCATACAATTTTCCATAAGATTTCTTTCTTTGCTTATCTGGAATTCCAAACCAATTCGGCACCTTCGGTACCAGACAAATTCCTGTAAACAAAATAATTCGGTTTACACACAATGTAACCGTCATGACAGGGACATATTGCGCCGTCTATTTTCCAACTTCGCCATGTGTACGATAAATTTCTTTACGTACACATTGGCCGGCGACCTTTTTCTCCCAGCAATAAAATTCTCTAAACTCGTACCATGTGCAAACAGAAGAACGCTTTTCCTACATAGGTTTCCTGCGATACCATAAACAATTCATATCGTCTGTGGTATCCGAAAGACATTTTTTTTCATTTAATGAGCGGCTGCTATTTATTTAGCTGACCTTCATTACCGAACGATGCATAAGCAAACCCATTAGCATCCAACGAGATTCGATTTGTTTACACACATCTGTTGGATGCCCATTATGTCTCTTCTTTGTGATCCACGTTCGTCTAATGGTTTTGATCCTTGAAAAGAACCGACGTACACCCATACATGTGTGCCATGACGATCTCCTTTAATGAGATTCGGTTATCACTACAAGTAAAGTAGATGCATCCAAAGATTCTTTTGACAGCGGCTTAATATCGCCGAGTCGTTTTACATCAGCAGACCAGAACGGTCACACGTCACTCCCGCTCTTGACGCGTCAAAATACCGGATCCGTGAGGAGTATTTTTGAACACGTCGGTTTTCAATTGTTTGGCGAGTTTGTGCCACAGTTAGTTCTAGTTAGTGAAAAAGAATTTATAAGTGAGTAAAGTAACTTTATTTTAAAACAATGAACCCTGAATTGCTGTTGATCGGTACACTCTTTGCACTGGTCGCCATCGTCGTTGCTGATGTCTCCACAAACGTAATACAATTAAATAACTTATTCAATAAAGAACCCTGCAGTAAATTTCGTTGTGAATCTAAAAATAAAAAGACTTTCCAGAATAAACAAAAGTGTCTTTCAATTAATCACTTCTAGTGGACGGTGTGTTGTTCGTTCCGTGCTTTGGTGTTCGTTTTGTTGGTTGTGAACAAACGTGGCGGCGTTTCGTTCATTCGTTTGGCGATTGACTCTTGTCGGAACTTTAGTTACAGTCAGATGGGGAAGAAGTGAACCGTGTGCCCGTGTCCGGCATAATACTTCTCCTCCCCATAGACGTACATACCATGTCCTCAACCCCACGTGCCCACAGACACATGGGCCCAATTTACCTTTCCGCCCAACTAAAGGGGACATGCATACTGGCGTCCTTGACCCCACGTATCCACAGACACGTAGGCCCAATTTCTCGACCGATTCCTCATCCCTGCACGGCTATCGAAGGACTCTACCCAAAAACAGAACTGGGCAAACGCAATTGGCCGACGCGACAGCGCCAAATGCCGACAGCCAGAAAAACCCAGGCGATAAATGTATGGCCAAGGAATAAACAAATGTATGATCCTCCCTTGAGCCAACCGCAATTTGGTTTTCCACATCGAAAGGACTTTTGTGGGAACAGAAGGTAAACATTAAACCAAAAAACCGACACTGTTCCTACAAGGAAATAAAAACCATGTAAATATCGCAGCCGAAGATAATGAATTCGGCCGAGGAAATCACCATATAAGTGAGGGTGCGATCTCCTGAGAATCAGAAATCCCTTGGTAAAGAGAGGACACCAAGGGATAAGAGAACGGAATAGAAACGAAGAACAACCGGGTGAGTTTCTCATCCGTGGAGAAAAATTCGTTTAACGAGTGAAGTGATAGCAACCGCAGTGGAGGGATCCCGACTGAGAAATAAACTAAGAGTGTATCGCTGCATTATGGAAAATTTAATGAGCCTCAGGAGTTGCTAAATAAGGCCAAGGCCGGATCCCGGTTGTAGTGCCGATGATGATGATGTATCGCCGCCAGTCGTTCGAAAAAATAACAAATAAATACATGTCGCGAGGTTCCGAAAGGTTGTGAATAAAAACAGATATTAAAAAATTAATAAAAGTAATAACAATAAATTTCACAAGTGACTTTAATTTTGAGTCATGGACTGTGTTCGGCGGAACACAATCATTCGATAAAAAACCCGCCAAAATGCTATTGACCCACGGTAGTTAAAGGATTGCACTACTTCAAATTCGTGCTCCGCTACCCTGATAGTTTGACCAACATTAGGTCTTCTCTTCGCAGAAGTTGCCCCAATGTACTTAGTTTCCCCTCATTGATATGCAGTCCAAGTTTTTGTGCCTCCTGTTCGATCTGGGTAAAGCAGTCCTGTACAGCCGGATCGGATCTACCGATGATCTCGGTGTTATCTGCGTAGGCAAGTATCTGGCTAGAGTTGGAGATAATAGTCCCTCTAGTTGTAACGCCAGAGTCACGGATCGCCTTCTACAACTCCAGGTTAAAGAGGAGCAGGCCAGACCGTCCCTTTGTCGGGGTTCATTAAAGATGTGTGGGGTTTCTTCAAGGCGCCGAAGAACCACCCATCGCTTTAACCCCACCTAACCTGCAATTACCATAGCCAACTTACCTGCAATTGATCAGCGTTAAGCTACCCTTTCAATATCCTACACCTGAAAATGAAAACCTCAGCAACAGCATGTATTTTAACCAAACCATTGCGGTTCATTTTACATGGATGAATTAGGAATCTGAGCGGTTCCTCAGGGCGGCAACATGTCCATCAACATACTCCTATCATCCTGCGTCTCCTTGTACCAACAACCCGTTGGTCAAAAAAGACAAGTCGGCTACATGCTTGCTTGCACAGCTGCAAGCCAGATTTCTAATAAGAATACCCTACGATCTATTTGCCAATTAAAGAATAAAAAAACCTTTATCCTAACCCTGGTCATGGTGAGTAATCTTCTGTTGACCCAACACCACAGAAGAACCCATTTCCGCCGCCTGTAATATTCCCTAGTACTATCTACAACATGGCTTTAGCCTTCAAGTACGCATGTTTATTTGCATACTAGCATGACCGATTATACGAGCCGTTGCCGTATCGAGGAATGATCGCCGCATCAGGTCATGCCTAGGATACGTTGTCCAAACAACAAACAGCCACGATTACCAAGATGGCTATTGAAACGGAATGTTTCCGTTTACTTAATGTAAACAGAAGAAGATATTTTCGCCTGACGGCAACATCTCTTGTACTAATATATCCTAAATAAATATGCACCCATGCATCGTGGCCTCGATCATCTCATCGAAGTCTGTTGATACAATATCAACAGCATAGGAAACCAATCCCACTGATTTATGACGGCATGTTCCAGCCAGCCTCATTACCCGACCTTTTATATAATCAGCTGAGCATCCGAATTTTCTTTGTGCACCCTACGCAACCGCCTTGTCATTGCTTTCGACGAATGCGTGTGCCATCCTGGCTTGTACGGTCCCAGAGGGGATTCCACGATTGGAATTTCCAATTCGATCGCCATTGGTCATCGCCAAGGAGAAGATCGGATTGGCTCCTCCCAGATGGATAGAAATCCATCTTCATCACGATGCATGAATGTTGACGACGAATTCGTCGGGGAGTCAAATTTTATCCCTCAGGGAGTCGAGTTCGTTCCCAGACGAATGCACATGGAAGTACAGTCGTGCCTTTGATATCGTTAAAGAGGTCGTGTGTGTTTCAAATTAGGTCATTGAACTGAAGTTGTGTATAAAAGAAACTGCGTTACTGGTCGTTTTTCTTTGAAATCTATAACGAAATGTGTCATAGAGTGGTGACGTTTAGTAACCTTTGAAGTGGTGTTAAATAAAAAATAAAAAATAGATCGCGAGTTACACTTGGAATCGGTCACAAGTGTATTATAGTGTCGCGATTAATATCACATTTTAAATAAAGAAAAGACGGTTTAAATAAAGAAACCTGTGTGCTCTATTCGTTTTGTTTTTCTGGTGGAACAATTTTTCTCTCAACAAATTGTGGGTGTGTTCCTGAACCCATGCCCATGAAGGCGTATGGGCGCCCAACCCCCCACAGATGTTTATTGGTTTGGACAGCGATGCCGCTATTTTTACTTGACTAGTTACGTTGGTCATGGTCAACCTACAAAGTCGTATCAATTTGTTTGGAATGCCGAACTCTCCCATGGCATTATATAGTTCTACCCTGGCTATGCTGTCGTAGGCGACCTTAAAGTCTGAATAGATGATATAATGGAATCTTAAATTCCAGATATTTTTCCATCGCCTGCCCAAGGGTAAATTCCTGATCAATCGCTGCTTTGCCTGGAATGAAACCACACTGATATTCACCAATGATGGCTTTAGCGTATGGGGCTATCCAGTTTTGTGTAATAGAGGTGAGTATCATATACGCGGTACTCAGCAATGTTATACGCCTATAGTTCCTGCACAGTGTGATATCTGCCTTCTTATGTGTGGGGCAACTTATTCCGCGACGCCAGTCTTCCGGATATCCTCTACCATACGTGCCCACGATCTCCTGAATTGTGTGATGTAACGCTGCCTGTTCTTGTTTGATCAGAGCAGCTGGTATGGCATCAGCACCGGAGTGCTTTATTTGCGCTGTCTTATGGCTTTTACTGTTTCCTCAATCCTTGGTGGCGGCAGTATATTTGGTCTTGATTTTGCATTGGTGGGGCCTCCAATATTTCTGTGAGCTGACCATTTAGCAATTCATTGAAGTGCACTTCCCATTGCTCCAGAATGCCTTCAGGATCGGTGGTCAGATTACCATCTTTATCCTTGCAGTAAGTTCAGTGTGGGGTGCACCGCGTCATACTGCAGATTATTTGGTAGAACTTTCGCGCCTGGTGCGGACCTCGATCCCTAGTTAACTCTATTTCGCAGACTAGATTGTTTTCCAAGGGCACTTTTTTTTTGTCGGTGTTGTCTTTTTTTTAGATCTTCTGAGCACTTTGTATTTTTCCTCCCGCACCCGCGTCCTATGATACTGCTGCATTGTCCGGTATGCAGGATTCTTACGTTCAGTCGCTAGTTTACACTCATCATCAAATCAGTCGCTCCGATCTCTAGGGCTACTGCCTAAGATGGAGTTGGCAGTACTAATGACAGTGTTCTTAAGGCGTGTCCATTTCTCTTCTACGTCCGGCATTCTGACCCCAGGACTTACTCTCCCTCCATCGAGTTCTTCGAGGGCGAGTCTTTGCAAATAACCAAAACTGTTGCTGGTGTTCTCGTTGTGTAAGGCATCCGTGTTGATTCGAAGCTGATCCGCAGATGCAATACGTCTTCGTAAGGCAATCCGCCCTCGGACAACTATACCAACAAGATGGTCATCCGAGTCGACGTTGGCACCTCGGTACATTCGTACCGTCATCAGTCTCGAGGGGTGACGTCGATCTATTAACACGTAGTCAATTTGGTTGTGAGTGACTCCATCAGGTGATACCCCGCTGGTTTTGTAAATACCTTTACGCGGAAACCTGGTACTAGTAACGACCAAGTCCTTTGATGCTGCCAGTTCGATGACTCATAGTCCATTCTCATTAATGTTCTCATGCAAACTATGGGAACCTGCGTAGTGCCTAAAAACCGACATCCTGCCTATTTTCGCGTTCAAATCCCCAAGAAATATTTTCCCAACTTATCTTGGGCAGGCGTTGAGAGCCCATTCGACGTTCTCGTAGAATTCTACTTTCTCGTCGTCAAAGGACTCCTCTGAAGGTCAGTGGACGTTTATGAGACTTACCTCTCATGCGAAGAGTGCATAGCCTTTGGTTTATTGCGATAAAGCCGATAATGACAGGCTCCCGTTTTTGGCTCACTAGAAAGCCTACCCCGGGCGGTATTTTTCATGACAGCTGTGGTAAATGTCATACTCGTTTCTTTAAATAACACCACTCCCCGTGCATCTTACAACAAACATGAGCACTAAGTAAGGAGAAAACACCAAGCACAGGGGGAATGAAAAGAAACACTAAAATTTTGCTGCAGGGTTCTTTATTGCATAAGCTATTTCACAATGATAGTTTTGTATTTAGATGAATTACAGGCAACGGATTTAGAATTACGTTTAGTTGAATATTAATTATCACTACTGTATTTAACAAGTTATTTCCATCATAATCGTTTTTGTATTTAACTAAGTTACAGGAATCGGATTACGTTTAATTGGGCATTAATTACCACTACTATCTTTAACACAACACTCGCCACGACTCGGGGGTATATTCGCGTTTCCGTGCGCGCCGGAGAGCGGGAGGTCGCGTGACCATTGTGGTCAGCGGATGGAATTTGACTCAACGATATTCAATCGTTTGGGGTGAAGATCGATGGTAGTACACATGTATGTGTCTACATGGGTTCTTTCATGGGACACACCATGATAACGAATTTGAAACACCAAGAAGGGGCATAATGTGCATCCAGGAGATGTGTGTTCGTTGAAGCAAATAAATATAATTTCGTGGGATGCTAATGGGTTTGTATTTGATTATGCATCGAGCTCATGAGGGGTGGATTCAGGGCAATTACAATACAAAGGGAAAAGCGACCTATGCAGCGTTCGATAATGAGGGTCAGTTGGATAAATAGTAGCCACTCATTAAATGAAAACTGCGTTTAGGATACCACAGACGATATGGATTGTTTATTGTATCGCCAGGAAGCCTATGGAGAAACAGTGTTCTCTGTTTGCACTTGGTGCGAGTTAGGGAAATTGGCTTCAGCGTCGATTGCGCTAATTGAATGCAGCTGCTTGGGTATTTTATTGCTGGAAGAAAAAGGTCGCCGGCCAATGTGTACGTTAGGAGATTTATCATACACATGGCGAAGCTGAAAAAAATAGACAGCGCAATGTTTATGGTCCCTGGGGAAGGTTACATAGTATGTAATCTAAATCCTTTGTTATTAGGAATTCGTCTAGAGGAATCTGCCAAATTGGTTTGGAATTCCTAAAAAGTTGAGCAAGAAATCTTACGGGGAATTGTATGCGAAGGGATGCATGAAAGATAAGTTTTCTTTTACAGGGACTTTTAGGTTATATAAATTGGATCTATTTGATGCGTGAAGCATTTAAGGTGCTAATGCGATTGCATTAGCGAATTTATGAGATTGGATGGAAGTTATAGGGGTTTTTCAGGAAAGCGAACCTTGGGGTTTGGCGGAACCGCCACAGATACACACACAATAGACAAGAAAATAGTGAAGAACACTGGAAAAAAATCGAATAATAAAATGCATCAGCCGTATACCAAGCAATAACATAGCAGTTCCGCATCAGTTGAGTGTACTTGACTTTAGAAAACTAATTCGTACACGCGGCAGTGCCCTGATGTGTTGAGCAGTAGTTACATTTCTAGTGATTCTAACCATCAGCTTCAGTTCGAATCACACGTTCTTCACTATCGTCGCAAACCCTATAGTATGTCCTAGCTTTTTCGTTGGGATAACAGGGATCCAAAAAAGGAAAAATAAGACTCGGCGGTATCGCACAGTTGTTTTTATTGGTAGTCGATGTGTAGCTATAAAAGTAAAAGGTCGAGTTAACCAGGGCAGTATGCAAAACACAAAAGTCAAAAACCGGAAGTGAAAGAACAAAGATCGCGGAAAAGAAAACATATTCATACTTATACATAAAACAACAATCATTGATTTAAATTTTTCCAAGTGCAACGTACAATCGAAGAAAACTCCAATTATCTTAATCTGCATTGTTTCTGTTAATTCGATGTTAGTACATTAAAACAATTTAAAATGCAATGTAAGGTTAAGTGAACAAACAACCGAAGAAAACTCCGATTAAGTTATGTTGTTTCTTCCGATTCAATTTTAGTGCATTAAAACAATTTAAAAAGCAACGTAAAGTTAAAGTTAATGAAAATGTAATTTAATTCTAAAATTTAGAAAAAAAAATGTTTATAAAGGAAATTTAATTTTATATCGAAGCGAACATACAGGGTAAAGTCTCTGCTTTCAACCCGGCGAAGGCCACGACGATCCTTGTCCCTGTTCAATCCAAGTTCACATACAGTCTCCATGTGACACCCCTGGATAGCTACTTTGGCACCCGCCAAGTAGTGAACTAATGCATGCAACGACATCCTGAGAAAGGTTGGCGCAAGGCTAATAACCTTGCCTGGAAAAACAAATTATTATGGACAATTTAACAAGTCTCGGATAAGGACCGGATATCGGTGGAGAGACTTGGTAAATAAAGCCAAGACCGGATCCCGGTTATAGTGCCGATGGTGAAGATGATGATGGTCCCACAGGCGAGAAATTCAAATCTGTTGACGTAGCGAATTAAGGAATCAAACGGATACACCAGACCAAAATGGCATCATCTCCAAATACCAAATGCACACACGATTACCAAACCAATACCAACATTCAGCCGGCATCGAAAATTACTGGACGACATCATCGTTATCTCCTCTTATCCCGAATCTTCAAAAGAACAGACAATGACTGGATGAAATCATCGTTACCACTTCCTTATCAAGAGATTAGGAAGTAACCCTGAGGCACCTTGTGCGGGGCGAAGTCGTGGTGCCGGCGTACGGCACAGGGTTCTACTCCGTCCCCACAAACTATTCACTTTCCACTCGTCGATTGTTCCGCCGCAGCAAACTGTTCACCAAGGAGATCCAAAGGATTGGTAGAATTAAAACACACTTGTAATATATTTAATTCGTTTATTCAGACCGCGGTATATTCCGAAATGAACTAAGTGCACTTCATTGTAAAATAATTACATTCATAAACGCCTTACATTGGGCAGATGTCAACACAATGCCTCGGAAAATAGAATAAAAACACCATACAGGAAACAGTTTGTTTGAGGGTACACTTAATCGAATTAATTAACAAGCGTTAAATTAAAAAGGTAAACTATTAAAACACGACGGGGGGTTATCACTCGATTCAACCATATTCGCGTCACCGTGCGCATCGGTGAGCGGGAGTGGCACACGTGCGACCAGCGTGGTCGGCGGATGAAATTCGACTCAACGATATTCAATCGTTTGGGGTGAGTTTAGTGGTGCGGTGAAAAGGAAATGAAATTTCCTTTGACCAGTGACCAATGGAAGGCGATCTCTGGCACGCGGTGGTGTATGTGTGTGTTCGTACACATCACCGTGTTTATCGATGCGTTTAGCCAAGGATAAACGGAACCTAGAACAAGGAAAAAAAAAAAACAAAGGGGAAACGGCATAAGGCATCGTTCGGTAATGAGGGTCAGCTGTCTAAATAGCAGCCACTCATTAGATGCTAAAAGGGATTGCGATAATTCATACAATAGAGATCGTATATCGTCCCTCTGCCGACTGAATCGGATTCTTTTGTTTGCATATGTTTATGCTATTGAATCCAATCCGACGGCAAAGCGCGACGTCGGTGATTGTTTGAAGATTCAAACAAAGAAATATTTCCGCGAGAAGTGCTTGCAGCTGAATCAATAGTTGCAAGTCTTCGGAAGGTAATGTAAATGGGCACACAATGACGGTTGTGTATACCATCTGTGTCAATTATACGTGGCATCTATAGCGACGCCAGGATCGAACTATAGTGTGAATATCTACACTAATTGGAAATTCGGTTTTTGGGTCGCTAATGCAGAGATCCATTGATAATGTATGAATGCCCATGTAGGAAAAATTCTTTGCAGGCATTTCCAGCTAATGGATTGAAAATATTAATGTTGTATTCCAGAATACTACCCTTATTAAATTTAACACTGAATCTCCTAACACATCCTTAAAAACTTCACTTAACATATATTACATTCTCACTTAATACATACCATTCATAAACATTCACAATATTACCAGTTACAGCGCACTTAATAACCTGCACCTTTTTATTTATTCAAAACATAGCAACTTGGATTTTCGTCCAAATTGATTGTGAAAAGTCACAGAAGAAAAAATAGAATAGAAAAAAAAATTCAGTTCATAAAGTTCGTTCGGATTAAGTTGAACGTTTTACACAAATCTTAGAAATGTATAAGAAATCAATATACATATATATAAAGTATACTTCGTCTTGACCTGTGAAAATAAATGGGTTTTCCAGTTAGTAAATTTCTGGTTGCAACCATCGAAAAAACATACGTATGAAAAAGAGAAGAAAGAGAAACAGAAAAAGTTCAGTTCCGAACGAGAGGAGTTCGGAAAAAAGTGTATTAATAAATCTTCGCAGGGAGAAGAATCGAAAAAAATAAAAGGTCCCCGCTCTTCCCTCATTCCGAGGAAGCACGGCGACGGACCTCAACATTAACTATCCTTGGGAAGGGAATGTTTTTAGGTGCCCATGCAAATGTGCTGGCGGGAAACAATGGGAGTTGGGTTGTAATAATGAGGGTTCTACCTGATAAGTTAAGAAAGAAATCTTACGGAGAATTGTATGCAAAGGGATGCATGAAAGGTAAGTTTTCTTTTCCAGGGACCTTTTAGATTAAGGATTTGATCTCTTTAATGCGTGAAGCATTTAAGGTGCTAATGCGATTGCATTAGTGAAATTAGGAGATTGGATGAAAGTTATGGAGGTTTTTTAGGAAAGGGAACCGTGGGGCTTAGCGGAACCGCCACAACCTCACTATAAATACTTGAGCGAAGCTATGACATGCACTTTATTCTAGCTACTAAGATCGAGACGGACCATATTAGTGTTATAAGAAGTCACTGTAACCAACAAAAGTTGCAAATAATGTATAGTGAATAAAGGATCCTCGATACGAAAAAATAAAACCTACATTTTTCTTAGAACACCATTGTTTAGAAATAACTCGCGCAAATTCCATTTTCGCTTGAAAAAGTGTCATCTTTTTATGCTGTAACTTTTTTATAAAATTATTTTCGCAAAAACGGTCTTAAGAACTTATTCTGTCAAACAATTAAAAAAAAATCGCGCTTCTGATGAAAACATTCCCTTAAAAATTTAATGTTGCGTTTCTTTCAAACTTTATTTTGTGATAAAAAAATAATTGCGCGCCGAAACCCAAAGAAAATAAACAATTTATAAAGAAACTTTAAAGTGGACTAAAACACTGGACACAACTATATGTCCATCCAGCGATGCATTAATATTTGTTCAATACATTTATTCGATGCGCCGCAGATCATTTGTTTTGTTTACAAACGATGGATGCATTTCCATCAATTGATAACCCAAAAGAACAGCAAATATGTGGTTCGTTTTCGTAGTTTAATTTGCTGCGCAATCAACTCCTCCTGCGACAACGTACAAACCCGCATCGTGTTGACTTCATTTGTTGCCCAATAGATCTTTCCCATGTCAACTTATGAATGTATATTGTGTTAAGTTACATTTGTAGCAATGCATTTCTGCACATTCTGGCCTTGTTTAAGCAAAGACAACATTAAAGCAATGCGTTAAATGAATGTATTTGGCAATACTAAACCAATAAAACCCCTTTTTAAACCACACGTATGTTATGGCATGGACTACATATCTGTAATGACTGGGTTTCAAAAATTAGTGTACCCCTAATCTAAAACCTTAGGGGGCAATAATTATATTTAAATCAACAATGGAGCCTTCTCACAATTACAGAAATACAGGGAATCTTCCACTAGTTTGCGGAACTACAATATTAATTTAGCCATTTCACGAGGGTCTAAACTCAATCACTCAGCAAACCCCAGTAATGAAAACCGTTTTATTGAGAACTGCTCTCATTTGATCACCTACTTTTTCGGCTGTTTTTTTTTTTTTTTATGGCACTCATCCTAAAGGTATTAGTCATGCCCCAATTGTTACCCAAAGATGCGCATTGGGCTACTTCGGGAGCTCTTCCAAAAAATAATATGCAATAAGCACAAGTCGGCAAAAGAACAATGAACCCCAACATTTAATTTGTAACTGAGTCTACGAGACGAAAACTTCTCCTCTCTAACTTTACAGAAACACCAGTCAAAGCGAGCGACGGAGAAAAAAGCGAAGCTCATAAAACTCGTAAATGGTCAAGGTCGTGTGGCGACAACTGTTTGGTGACGGATCTACTTTATGTGCGTCGCACAAAATGACGATTTAACTACTTGGAGCGTGTGCCACTAGTCACGCAAAGGGGTGAAAAGGAACCTAACACGTATAATGGGTCCCCATCAGTGGAAAATTTCGGCCTTAGCTCATTGATCTAATTTTGGATAGCCATGAATAGCACACGTAACACGATTATATTTATCGTACAATAAACTTGCAAATTAAATTTTTACGAGTATGATAATTATTTGGGTAACACTTCGTCGCTATTCTAGAAGTAGTCGTGTTGAAAGCGCATGCCGAAGAAAGGCAATTCTACTCGGAGATTAGAATGTTTAAAAAGCTGATTAACAATTGCACGAGCAACAAATAGATTTGGATTCTTATGATGGATAGGGAAGACAACCGTCGAAGTTCGCTGAACGCGTATTAAAGAAAATGGAAGTTATAAAGCCTCATTGAGAATTGGTGCTTACTTAAAAATCTGGAGCCAATAAAAGAATGCTTGACTACCGGTAAAAAAACTAAAAAACGAAAACCCCAACAAAGTTCCTCATTGATATATGTTCTTTTCTGGTGAATCGTTGAAAAATCAACAAAGAGAAACAGCCTCAGAAATCAATAACAATATCATACTGATATATTCAGTGTTACTGTATATTTTGCTTAATTAGACTAAAAATGAACCAAATCGGTCTCTTTCAAAACTGCAAACACACAAAAGTCACACCAACAAAACTCATGCAAATAACAGGAGCATTACTTTTTCCATTATTTGCACGCGGAAGAATAATAGGGCGATAGAGTACACTCAGAGCTAGGCCGGCTGGTCGTTAGAGGCCGAGTGGTAGGTGGGGCCCCAATGCCCTGTAGCACGGTAAAATACCACCCCATCAAGCTATAGGCTCCGTGAAATGGTCGGGAGAAATCAGTGGCCATCTTGTGGTGCTTGGCTGGTGGACCGATTCGAGACAAGGTTGGTTTAGGTGGTAGTCGGTCTCAAGACGAGATACCACCCCGTCACGCGGAATATTCCGCGATATCGTCGAGAGAAATCTTCGACTAAGTTTCTGATGTATGGCTGATAGCTCGGACTGACACGGAGATAAGTCATGATGATACCTTCTGAGATAAGGAATTCCGAAGGGAAACTAGTTCCCCTATGTCGGGGAGAACATCATGCAAATATTAAGATAAATAACCGAACTTTAAGAAATTCGTCATGGCATAATCGAGTTCGCTCGCGAAGCTGTGTCGATGCTCGAGGGGTACCGGCGTTTTGTAACATCAGGGGCATCGGTTTCACCAATGCGAAACCTGTTATCCTTGCCTTAACTGAGATCCAGGTCGATTCGTTAACTGATTCGACATATCTCTGTTGCTCAAAATACGACTTGCATTCGAGATTCCGTTTAAAGGCGGAGTCTGCGTCTTCACGCGGTCCGACCTGGCTAGTCAAAGGAGGCCTTGGAACCCAATAACATGGACATCGTATGGTTGAGGGTTGTGCTAAGGAATTCTGTTAAATTTCTTTGTTGTCTTTACCACTCCCTGAATGACGATCGGAATAGCAGCAATAGTCCTTAAGAATTGTGCTCTAGAACAATCGCCGGTCATTGGCAGACTCTTTCGATTATCTTATGAAAGAAGGACCTTTCCTGGCTGCTGGAAAAACGCCCGAGTTCAGCCAGTCCCAAAGAGGGGAAAAAAGCATCTCCCACAAAATTACCGTCCGATAGCATTACTGTCTAAGGTAATGGAAAATGTCATCAATGCCGAGTTAATTAAGTATTTGGAGTGCAACGGACTTCTGAATGATCATCAATACGGAGTCCGTGGCAGGTGGTCCATGGTAGACCTGTGGGTTCCGGGTCTCTTAGGTATATGGTGCCTCAAGGGCACAGGTTCACCAAGTTTTCCAACTAATGGTTTGGATTGCAACGCCTACTACGTCGCACTGTTGTTATCCACAGGCACGCTCCGTAATTGCCTCAAAATAATGCGATTTTTTCCCCAATTAAAATGCAATAGTCATTCAAAGTCAATGGTTCTTTATTGGTAGTATGTCTGTGATATGACATAACTTACATTACACTAACTTAAAGGCTTGCTTTCAAGTGCCGATAGAAACAAATAAACTGATTATAAAACTTATTTTTATCATAAGGTTCAAGGTTCAATTTCACAAGGCTTTAACTTTGACAATATGTATAGTTTAATTTTACACAAATAAACTGGTTAAAAAAACGTATTTTTATCGTAAAGTTCATGATTTAATTTCACAAGATTTTAACTTTAATTTTACTGTCAATCGAAATTGAAGTTAAGAAGGATGCATTCGTTTTACACTGCGTGTACAGGATTTAATTTTACACGGATTTACTTTCAACAAATGTACAGTGTTTAATTTTACACGGATTTACTTTCAAAAAATATCATCGGCACTACAACCGGGATCCAGTCTTGGCCTTATTTAGCAAGTCTCTCCACCGGTATCCGGTCACTATCCGAGACTTGTTAAATTGTCCATAATAATTTGTTTTTCGGGCAAGGTTTTAGCCTTACGCCGTTCAAAAAATATACAGTGTTTAATTTTACATGGATTTACTTTCAACAAATGTACTGCAACCAAATGAACTGACTTTATTTTAAAGGATTTAATTTCGAACAACTAAATTGATTTGATTTTTATGTTCACCGAAACACCCCGGGAGCTCGTCCACCGACTGTTGATAATATTCGACTGGAATTATTTAACGTGGAGGCACGACTTACCTCCTCGGAATCCGTATCGCGATTAAAGATTCATTCGCCGAAGACGACAGCACAGCAAATTTCGTACATTGCTTCGGTGCCCGACAAGGGATGATTTTCCTTGCATTTCCAGCAAAAATGGGTGAAACACACACACGATGATCGTTTCTGCTGCTCATGGCTTGTGTCCACGAGTATACGGACCGTGGATCACCGAATCCACAAGGGGAACATTAGCTGGCATGGTTGCAGCTGGTGCAAATATCTCGACGTAGATATTTTGTGTTTACACGATCAGCAACTGCGTACAGCATTTATGCTGATCGTGCACATCTTGGCGGCATCTCCAAGCAGTCGAATTCTTGCTGGTAATTTTCCATTTTTGAGGACTCGACTTTCTTGGGCGGTCAGCCGTATGCAGTAATGTATTTGTCGATCGGATGACCGACCGATGTGGGCATGGATAAAAAGGAAAAAAAGAAACATCTCTCTGCTCCTGTGCGGCCGACTCGTTTGGAGATATCTCATTGGTGTGGTTTGGTTAATGTTGGTTGCTTGATGGTGCAACCAAATTGCTTTTACGGCACATGATGCATTTAATGCGACCATGTCCTTGTGGAAAAACACATATTTGTTGCTGATGGATTTTGCATCAATTATAGTTCTAAAGCATTTCTGAAGATATTGGTACAACTATGGAAAGTAAGTACATGTTTTTATGTGTTTTAGAAAACTGTTTCTTCATTATAGGTTGTAAGGTAAGCAGTGGTATTCAATGGAACTGCCACAATACTTGTTTTATATCGTTTTTGAATGCCCTAGGGGGAAGTTACGTCTTGTACCTGGAAAAGGCCAGCGGTGGCATTATTGAAACTGCCACAGACCTTTTGACACTTCAAACCGATATATGGACATCTGCGATTGGGGGTCATGGTGAGTCAGGGGCGGTCGCATTGGATATCTCCAAGCCCTTTGGTACGTCTGGCCCGGGGGATTGCTGAGCAAACTTCGTTCATATGGACTTTCCCAGCAGCTTTGCGACTGGATGAAAACCTTCCTCGAAAATTAATCGATCCGGATTGTTGCGGCCGGCGAGTGTTCGGATATGTATCCTGTCAATTCTGTGGTGCCTCAAGGTACTACTTTGGCCCCAACCTTGTTTTTGCTTCACATAAATGAGATTTTGAAGACAATGGATAACAAAGTGTTCAGTTTTACGGATAACAGTCCGCTTGTTTTCTGTTTTTCGAGTGATCGCCCGATTGGTGCATCTACGTCGCACCAGATGAGATGTAGACAGATTGATTCTCTGAATCAGGATCTGGATAAAATCCTACAGGGCCAACCTGGTCGATTTCATTCATTTTCACTTTTTATTTCATTTTTTATTTCTCCTTACTTACTCGCTAGACAAAAATGATTAAACTCTAGCTTATGGTTAAGTTACATGCATACGTTTAAAGCATGAAAATTTGTCTTTCGTCATTATAATTATTTTGTTTACATGAATTTTATAGAACCTAATTAGATACAAAGAAAATGAAGAACAGAAAAACCTTTGTTTTTGTTATTGTTGTTACCTTATATCTAACTTAAATACTAAACTAACATTTTTTTTTTAACTCTATCCTAAACCTAACATCAGAATTAAATCCTCGAAATGCTAAATCTATATAAGTTTCCCGTTGTTTGTTGGGGTTTTTTTATTATTATTATTATTATTGCTTCCCTCCTTTTTTTTTCTTTTTTCAGGTTTATATGGAAACAGGTTTTAATTTCCACTCAGCCACTAAAATCTCTGGTGTTGCTTATTCGTGTCTTTTCGGTCTTTCTATGCTTCTGCCCTACTGAACTGCAGGCGCTCTTCATCTGTGTGCGCGACCTATCGATTATAACATATTCGTTTATCTATCCCCGACCGACGCAAGTGTTAAATCAACCGATCAATTTTATCATAAAATTATCCACTCTGTTTATATTGGCCCCACTGTACAACGCTTCATTGGGATAGTATTTTTTGTAATCGGATTCAGAAGTCCGATGTAAGTTAAGGCACGTCCTGAGGCATCGCCTCTAAGAATTCCGAATCTTTTCCAATAAGCTAGGTCCCACATTAAACCACACTGGACATCCATATAGGATCATCGGTCTGATGAGAGCCCTGTAGCATATAACTTTAACTCTGCTGTCAAGTTGACTACTATGAAACAGTCTTCTTATCATAGCATAAGTTTTCTTTGCCCTGGCCAGCGCAGCCTCCACACGTTTGTTAAAATATAGATACTGATCCAGCCAGATGCCCAAGTATTTGACTACATTTTTGGTTTCCAGTGTTTGTTGGTGTGGTCCCATAATAGCTAGCTTTCGCGTTTTTCCTGGTGTCTCTGGTAGCTTCAGCCAGTGGTGTTCTAAAGAGGAAACCACTTTTGGATATTGATTTTGTGTTTCCAGTTGTCGCAGTATCGCTGAACATCATTGAAATCCCCTTGTAGTAATCCGTTAATGATTTCAATTGTTGGTCCTGTTCTATATATTATCAGATCGTCTGCATACGCAATAGCCTGATGAAGAGACCTTATCAAGTCGCTAGTGTAAATATTAAAAAGCATCGGAGATAACACCACTCCCTGTTGCAGACCGTTTTTTATTTTGTAAGTAATGTTGTAGGTCACATTGCCACTTTTAACGACGAATTTCCTTTTATCCAACATGTCGTATAGTATATATAGTAGTGGTTTATGAATGCCTAGTCTCATGAGCTTGTACTATAACCCTTCTAGCCAAACGGTGTCGAAGGCCCTCTCCAAGTCAATCAAACCGGCATCTGTGCACTGTTTCAGATTTTTATTCCACTGAATGTCTGAAACCAGTTTAGCTGCGGCATGTGTGGTGTCACAACCAGCTTTAAAACCAATCTGGTTATTTGGAATAATATTATTGTCCTCAACCCATTTAAGTACAGCCTTGTTTAGAACCTTCTAGAATACTTTACTGATACTCGGTAACAAACTGATCGAACGCAGATTTTTTGGGTTTATTCTGTCTTTCTCTTCTTGGTAACGGTTGCATGATGGCCGTTTTCCACCGGATAGTGTGCGTTGTTCAGAGCATTGTTAAACAAGACTGCATAAATGTCAATTCCGATTGGAGGAAGATGTTTGAGTACGATATTGGGTACTCCATCTATTCCAACTGATTTTTGTTTCTTAATGATGCAAAGACGCCATGGATGTCTTCACTAGTGATCAAAAGGCTGTTAGCGCTTTCGACAGTGATCTCGGCGTTTGCCGTATTTTCATTACTGAATTCGATAAAACCATGGTTTTCTGATCGCCACTGTGAAATGTCATTTCGAAGATGACGATAATTTAGTAGAACTTTATCCTCCAAGTCATGGTTGCGGCGAATTACTTAATTTGCCTTGTACAAATCTAATTCTAATGCATGGGGCAAATTATTCCATGACGCCAATTTTTCGGCGGCTCCCCCTGCTCCCATGCGTGCACCACGATGAATTGCGTGAAGTAACGCTGTCCCTCCTTGTTTGATCGGCTCAGCTGGTATGCCATTATCTCCCGGGGCTTTGTTTGATTTGAGCTGTCTTATGGCTTTTACTGTTTCCTCAATGCTTGGTGGCGGCAGCATTTGGTCTTGATCTTGCATTGGTGAGGCCTCCAATTCTTTTGTGAGCTGACAATTGGGCAACTCATTGAAATGCACTTCCCATCGCTCCAGAATGCCTTCAGGATCGGTGATCAGATTACCCTCTTTATCCTTGCAGCAAGTTCAGCGTGGTGTGTACCGCGTCATACTGCGGATTATTTGGTAGAACTTTCGTGCCTGGTGCGGACGCCACTCCCTACTTTTCTCTATTTCACAAACTAGATTTTTTTCCAAGGCACATTTCTTTTATGTGTGGAATTCTTTTTTTTCACTTTCTGAGCTCATTGTATTTCTCCTCGCCTACCCGCGTCCTATGAATACTGTATTGCCCGGTATGCAGGATTCTTACGTTCAGTCGCTAGTTTACACTCATCATCAAATCAGTCGCTCCGATCTCTACGGCTACTGCCTAAGATGGAGTTGGCAGTACTAATGACAGTGTTCTTAAGGCGTGTCCATTTCTCTTCTACGCCCGGCATTCTGACCCCAGGACTTACTCTACCTCCATCGAGATCTTCGAGGGCGAGTCTTAATGCTTGACCAAAGGTGTTGCTGGTATACTCAACCCTAAGCCAGCCGTATTGATTCGAACCTGATCCGGAGATGCAATACGTCTCCATAAAGCAAACCGCGCTCGAAAAACTGTACCAACAAGATAGTGATCCGAGTCGACGTTGGCACCTCGGTACGTTCGTACCATCATCAGGCTCGAGGAGTGGCGGCGATCTATCAACACATGGTCAATTTGGTTGCGAGTGGCTCCATCAGGTGATACCCTGATGACTTTGTGGATATCTTTACGCGGAAACCTGGTACTCGCAAAGACCAAGTTCTTTGATGCTGTCCATTCGATGACCCTTAGCCCATTGTCATTAGTGTTCTCATGCAAACTATGGGAACCTGCGTAGTGCCTGAAAACCGGCTCCCGACCTATTTTCTCATTCAAATCCCCAAGAAAGATTTTCACATCGTATCTTGGGCAGGAATTGAGAGTCCGTTTGGCGTTCTCGTAGAATTCTTCATTTTCGTCGTCAGAGGACTCCTCTGTAGTTTCGTGAACGTTTATGAGGCTCATGTTCTTAAACTTGCCTCGCGGGCGAAGAGTGCTTAGCCTTTCGTTTATTGCATTAAAGCCAATAATGGCAGACTTTAGTTTTTGGCTGACTAGAAAGCCCACCCCGAGCGGTGTTTTGCATGACAGCTGTATTAAATGTCATACTCGTTTCTTTGAATAACACCACTCCCCGTCCATCTTATTTCTTGTAATACTGTTATGTCAGCCTTATATTTGGACAGTGCATCGGCCAGCTGCCGTGCAGCTCGCGGTCTGTATAGTGAGCGGACCTTGCATGGAAAAATTCTCAAATCGTTTAGCCATTTTCGGTTCCGTGGTCGTCGTCGTGTATCCGGTCCATATCCGAGGCTTGTTAAATTTTCTATAATAATTTGTTTTTCCGGGCAGGGTTATTAGACTTGCGCCAACCTTTCTCAGTATGTCGCTGCATGCATTGCTTCACTACTTGGCGGGTGCCAAAGTACCTATCCGGGGGTGTCACGTGGAGACTGCAAGTCAACTTGGATTGAACAGGGACAAGGATCGTGTGTATTATATATATATATATATATATATATATATATATATATATATATATATATATATATATATATATATGCTGTTTCTGCACTGTCTCTGGTCAAAGTTTATTACTTCAGTTAAACGAATGGTGAACTCCGGGTGATAAACGCGTTTTTCTCGATACAGTTTCAGAAGGTTACAAAATCAATGTCCACATGGCATGAGCTGAATAGGAACTCGTGAAGTAATTGTTGAGCTCGTTCAAATCGGGTGACGCTTAAGTGGCGTCCATTTTTTCAGTGACTGGTAGTCAGCTGGCGGGTGACATTTGTCACATGGCAAGCAGATGTGAATGTACTAGATTTCTCCAGAACATTCATTTGTGAATCCGTAACAATAATTAAGCTGGAATTTAAGCATTTTTTCTCTAGCCTATAATTTAGAATCTAATCTAATCTATAAACGGAAAAAAATGTTGGAGAAATGACAACAACAAAATGATCACCAAAGAAGACTAAATAGGACTTGTAACTTTAGCACTATAAATTATTTTCTGAGGCAGCTTATTGGGTACTAAGAGACCAGCAATTTGGTCCTATGTCCTATGTGGTAAAATGACGAAGTCTACTGAATGCCTACCTTATCTCAAATGAGAGGTGCGAGATTGAAAGAGTAATCATCTGGGAGAGGAAGTCGAAAATTTCACGAAGGAAGTTTAAAACTATGAGCTGGCAAATCTAATACTTAAGAGAAATAAAAAGTTATGGGTCAACAATTTTAAAGCATTGACAAAGCCTTAATCATATCAAAAGTAGCTGGTGATATTGCTGAGGTTTCTGCAACGCGGCGCTGCATAAGCGATTCGCGTCCATCGCAATCTTACACATTTGATACGAGATTTCCCAGAAATTTGACGTGAGAGTTATCTATGTCAGCTTGTTACTCTCACGTCGATAGTCTTCAAAACTTGTTGAGTTGGGGTAATTGCATCGTGTGCAGAAGTGGGTTTAAAATGAGTTACCCTAATTGATTGCGGGAAGAATTAAATTGATTGTGTAATGGGTTTATGTAGCGGAATGCAGCACCAAACTATCCTTATAAAACACGATGGTAGTTCAATAAGTCCTTAGAAACACGTACGATGGCGCTCGTAACATCGCTAATAGTCTGTTTTTAGTAAGCATTATTCCTGACTAGGTATCTGTCAATTTCCACTTTGTTTCATGTTTCAATTTTGCATGAAAAATATCTGCGAGATGGGAGCCGCATTTGTTCTCAGTTGAGAAGTTTTGGTGCGCATGCCTCGCAACCCTGATGAGTTTCTGCGCAGAAGGTTAGTGATAAACAGTGCACATCTTTCGGACGACAAACCCACACGGCGGCAGGGTGTCGACAAGGCACGAAGGGTGAGAGGTCTGAAAACTCCCAGAGGTCGGGTCGGAACACTCCAACCCGCCTGAACTACCAGGTGTACCGGTGTGAAGTGAGGGTTACGATACAAATGATTGATGGGGAACGTTTGTTGTGAACGCGCCCTTATATTTTTTTTTATTTGGTTGCTATGACATCTGTCAAACATATTCAGTATGCATCAAGTCATTGTACAAACATCTTTTTTTTCTTTTTAATCCCGTTAAAAATGTCGAATTTTGTACCAGAAAATGATGATTTGCGGAAAGCATTAATTTTTTGTTTTCATTTGAAGAAAAGTGCTGAAGAGTCGCATCGAATGCTTGTCGAGGCTAATGGTGATCATGCTCTATCGGAAACAACGTGCAAAAGATGGATGAACCGGTTCAGAGATAATGATTTTGATGTGCGAAATGAAGAACGTGGAAGACCACTAAAAAAGTTTGATGACGCCGAATTGCAAGCAATATTGGATCAAGATGACACTTTAAGTCAAAAACAAATGGCACAAATGTTAAATGTTGCACAACAAACAATTTCTGACCGTTTAAAAGCTATGGGAAAGATCCAAAACTGTGGAAACTGCGTGCCATATGAATTGAATGACAGGTAGATGGAAAAGCGAAATACCACATATGAAACGTTGCTTCTACCACACGAAAGGAAGTCAGTATTGCATCGAATTGTGACTGGTGATGAAAAATGGATTTATTTTAAAAATCCTAAACGCAAAAACTCACGGATACATCCAGGAGAAACGTCAACGTCGAGCGCAAAGCCTGATCGGTTCGGAAAAAATACAATGCTCTGTGTTTGGTGGGACCAGAAGGTGGTGGTGTATCATGAACTTCTAAAACCTGGCGACACTGTTGGTGTGCAACGCTAGCGACAACAAATGATCAATTCGAGCCATGTATTGATCGAAAAATGACCAGAATGGGCCACAAGATACGGAAAAGTAATTTTGTTGCATTATAATGCTCCGAGTCATACAGCAAAACCCGTCAAAGAAATAATAAAAGCTCTCGGCTGGGAAATGTTACCCCACCCGCCGTATTCACCAGACTTGGCTCCTTCCGACTACCATTTGTTTTCATCGATGGGACACGCATTGGCTGAGCAGCATTTCAATTCCTACGAAGAAGTCGAAAATTGGGTCTCCGAATGGTTTGCCTCAAAAGACGACCGGTTTTTTGGCGTGGTATCCACAAACTGCCAGAAAGGTGGTCGAAATGTGTAGAAAAAAAAAACGATCACTTCAAACCGGTACACCTGGTATATACATGGGTGGCCTGAAAAGTTTCTGACCTAACAAAGATACATGACTTTTTTTTTAATTTTTTTTTTATTTTTCTACATAGTCTCCTTGTAACTCGACACACTTCTCCTAGCGATGCTCCCATCTCTCTAACCCGTGCGAATAGTACTCGGCGTGTTTCTCTGCAAAATAACTGTTCACGAAGGTGATTGCCCCCTCAGTCGACGAAAATCTCTGACCTCCGAGCGCAATTTTTAGATTAAGGAAAAAAAAGAAGTCGCTTGGGGCTAGATCTGGTGAGTAAGGCGGTTGGTCAAGCAGTTCGAACCGTAATTCGTGGATTTTCGCTATGGCAACCGCTGAAGTATGAGACGGGGCGTTGTCTTGGTGAAACAGGATTTTCTTTTTCTGCAAATGTGGCCGATTTTCCACAGTTTCTACCTACAGTTGGTCAAGTAATGATACGTAGTATGCTCCTGTGATGGTTTTTCGTTTTTGAATATAATCGATTAAGATAATTCCATGACTATCCAAAAAAAAACAGTCACTTTCCCAGCCTAAAAACGGTTTTTGCTTTTTTTGGAGCCGACTCTCTCTTTGCATTAATGCGCCTAAACTGCGCCAAAAGAGCGTTGGAAATGTTCTGTCGAACACGTTTTTGGTCTAACGTGAGCAAACGCGGCACCCAATTCGCGAACAGCTTTCTCATGCCTAAATCTTGATTCAGTATGTGACAAACACGTTCTTTGGACATTTTCATAGCCTCTGCTATCTCTCTCTCTCTCACTTTAATTAGGCGGTCGTCTAGCACCATTTGATGAACTTTAACGATGTTATCGTCAGTTGTTGCAGTTTTTGGACGCCCCGAACGTTCATCGTCTCCCAAGCTCTCGCGGGCATGTTTAAATTCAATTTGAATGTGCTAAATGATGGTGCAGAGTCACCACACACAGAGTCCAACTCACCTTTGATTTGCGTAGGCGTATTGGCTCTCAAAAACAAAAATTTAATGATAGCTCGATACTCAGTTTTGTCCATTTTCACAAAAACACTCACATCGACTCAGTCAAACGACTGTCAAATAAAAACTACGCGTGAGTAACTGTCAAAAGATGCACAACTACATTCAGTCTGCTGACGAGTGCTGCTATCTTCACGTTCAGGTCGGAAACAACCCACGTATATAAATATATATATATATATATATATATATATATATATATATATATATATATATATATATATATATATATATTGTGGCGCATATGACAATCAGTAATAGAATATTCTAGAAAGTCCGAAACAAAGTACTAGAATATTCTAGAAAGTACTGGAAAACTAGAGAATAGGAGCAATAGAAAATTCGAGGCTATGGAACGGGCGGAAACGAAACACCAAATCAGAATGAGGAAAAACGGTATAAATACGTCGCACGCAGATCGGGAAGATAAGTAAGAAGTAAGCAGTAAAAGACGCGATAAGTACGGAAGCGATAAGTCAAGAAATCGTTAAGTGTACGGGAAAAGTAATGGTTGTTGTTAGCGGACTAATAAAGTGTTACATTAATTCAAAATCGATTTAACGGCTCTTATTTATTAAAAATAATTAATCTGTGGGTAGTTTTTATTTGGTATCGTCAAGGATACAAGTTCAATAAAAACTCCACAGTTGCAAAACACAAGAACACTAACTGCACTGGTGAAGATCGTAGCAGTAAATTCAGCTGGAAGTCCTTTGTTGTCGATACTCCACCATCGACACGTCCAATATTCATTCGAGCTGCGCACGGTCGTCCTACTGCTAGCAGCAGCCTTTTGTCCAGAAAGAAGAAAATAATAAAACACTTTGTGTTGTGGTGTTGAGCACTGTTTTTTATTGACACAAATTCCTCCTTTGTTACAAAGTCACAAATGTTAGTTGCGGTTGAAAGCACATCTCAATATCTGAAGAAAAGTCTAAGCACTTGTTTAATTGAATTATCCTAATCGCGACACTGTTCATATAATTTCAACACGTTCGATTCGCCGTGCTATCGCCGGAAACCGGAAATGTCAATCAAATGATTTTTTGTACTTATTATATCGCGCACTCTAACTCAGGATTAACGGACAGCAAGCAAACTCCACGGAGGAGGAATTTTGACTCTATAGATCGCGGGCGCACACTAAGGCTGTTGAAATCTGACTCAACGATTCGACTTACATCCATCAGATTCAATGGCCGCGAATTGCATCGATAGGGGAGGATTTTATATGTGTCCGTATAGGACAAGTACAATGCCCTGCGATGAGGATGATGATCGGCGGACACCTGATTACACAAAACAAATGCCGAAGTAGGCAATATCCAATCTAGCCGTTTGGCTCCGGTGCACAAGGAGGCAAATTATTTTGTTGACATAAGTCAGCAGAAACCCCGTTGACGGCGGCAAATGGTCAGGCTGGATGGCCATATGTTTGAATTAATATGCGGGTAAGTAACGAACACAGTGAGATACTGTATGTTTAATTTAGATTTCAGGCGGGTCATCATAGGCATGGCATGGGTAAGATTGTCTAAACAATGATCATATCCATGCCCAAATTCATTATCGGTTGATAGCCGATAACGGGGAATTGTCGCAACTGTCGCGGACCTAAGGGTATAGGCGCGATATACAATTGTGAACTATGGAAAGAATATCGGCTACAGCTATGTCAACAATACGCTGGCCAGCGTTTGTTTATCGTAATTGAGGACAGGCCGAGCCGATAGAAGTTGAACTGGTTCATGGAATATGAACCAGGGAAATTCAGAATATGTGGATGCCGTCGGGTAGGTTTTCCTTTTAGGTAAAAGTTATTTGAAAGAAAGCTTACACTGCTCGAATGCAGGTAAGTACAGTGGTTTATGGAGTGAGGGAAAAGTAGGTTGTTTTAAAAAAATGGATGGTTCTTTAGGAAGGTTTTAAAGACCCCCCCCCCCCCCCCCCCCCCGCACCACTCAGTGACATAGTCACGAAGTAGGTAAAGAAGGTTGAGAGGAGGATCGTTGTCTAAGGGTGTACAGGCTCCGAGTTTCTCCGGTAGCAATTGCGTTACTGTGAATTTTTTTAGAGTAAAATAAGTTAATAATCGTTTACCACAACAGTGTAGAAATAAGATTTTTGTCCAAAATCTATATAAAACCTACTTTCTAATAAACGGTAAAAACAAAGTAAAGCAGTGCGTTGAACTTTTCCTCCTTGTGGACGTTTTGTCGTGAAGTTTTGCACAAGTTGGTGTCCGGTCTTTGTGTTTATCTCTCACCCTTTACCCCTGGTTGCGAACGAACGAGGCGGCGTTCGTTCATTTTTTAGTGATGACTTTCAGTTCGGTGTTTTACGCGGCGAACAAATTATGATGGAGGAGAAAGTGAACATAGTGTCGTGTTAGACACAATACTTCCTCCCCACAAATCCAGGGAACCCTAAGCTCGCTACAATATGTATAAGTATATATATATATATATATACATATATATATATATATATATATATATATATATATATATATATATATATATATATATATATATATATATATTGTAGCGAGCTTCGGGTTCGCTGGATTAATTATTTTGAATAAATAAGAGCCGTTGAATCGATTTTGAATTAATGTGACACTTTATTAGTCCGTTAATAACAACCGTCACTTTTTACCGTACACTTAACGATTTCTAACTTATCGCTTTCGTACTTATCGCTTCCACACTTATTACTTCTTACTCATTACTTATCGCTTGCTTGACTTTCTACTTCTTACTCGTCTGCGTGCGACGTATTTATACCGTTTCTCATTCTGATTTGACGTTTCGTTTCCGTCCGTTCCATAATCTCGACTTTTCTATTCCAGTTTTCCAGTACTTCCTAAAATAATCTAATACTTTGTTTCGGACTTTCTCGAAGATTCCAGTACTGATTGTCATATGCGTCACAATATATTAAAAACTACCGTAAAGGTGTATTAAGCATTTCATTTAAGGATGCAAAAATCTTTTCTGTCTTTTTGAAAATAAATCCAAGGAAAATCAATCAATGAGGTTCCTCAACTTACGCGTAGGTTTCTAGGAATAAATAGTTAATTTTCATCCACAGTAGCACAGGGTCGTCAATTGAACCTAGATACACCCAACTGCTCACACGTATGAGTCTACTTATAAAACCAGCCACTGAGGTGAGCGGTTTGACGTGACGGATAAATGGATTTCTCTTTCAACTCTTTCAAACCGTCCGCATTTTCTAGTTGTAATTCTATTCCATTATACTTTCACTGGACAAAGAAATCTAAATAATGTTACATCTTCGCACCCATCCTTGACGAATTCCATTGGATTTAAATACCTACCCCTTCGATAGATTTATCGCACTAATCAAATTCTTCGATCCGTTAATATACAAATTCTAAAATTTGAAATCCCTGTTAAGACATCAAAAATGTTTCAGACTCGAAGTGCAATCAGTGAGTGAAGCTTTCACAAACATGGCGACGCGACGTGATGTTCCACTCCAACCGTAGACTAATTATCTTCAAGCAGAACAAATTTGCCACCTCAGAAATGCATGCAGCGCGACGATTAATTACAAGTGACGGAGGCATGCTTTGCGACCACGGCCTCCATTACTCGTGGTCACTGTGTGTTGCCCAACGCCCGAATGGAAGTGGTCAATATACTGCTGTGCGTGGACATTCATCAACGGACACCGGGGAACTCTGACAAACGCCGACGAACACTTAAGAATGTTCTCATTAACAGGGACATCACGCGAGGTGAACGTGTGTACTGTGGATCTGTTAGGAAGCATACTTGTGGCTTGTGTCCTTTGATTTCAGTGAAAAGTGGGTTGAGAAGCGAACGTGCCCTGGAGGAGTATTGCACTCGTACTCGTGTGTCATTTCGGACTTTTCGCCGACTATGACCCAATATATGGGAAGTGATGATTTAGGAAAATATTTGGTCTTGCCATCCTGGCATGTGAAAGGGTTTTCGGTTCCTGGAAGTCATGAACCGCAAATACAGGGTATAACTTCGTGTTGATTTATCTTGTGTCTTGCGGCGAGGATAAAAAGGGAGGAGAGTGAAAAGGAAGCCGTCCGTCAGCCTGAGCGCAAATACAAAATTCATGAGAAAGGTAAACAAAACCACTTATCCAGCGGCTATTGACTGCCGATCCTCCGGAGACTCCTGACACGAGCACAGCCACATTATCATTCAACCAGCACAAGAGTGTGACTCAAACTCTAATTTGGTGAGAGTTTTGTTAACGAAAGAATTTAATTTTGTTTATCGAACAAATTAGGGAGACGGAAGACAGATACGGTGATGATCGGCCGTGCGGCTGGTAGATCGCCCCAAGGAAGGTCCATCAAGTGCAACACGCCATGGTTTATACACGCGCAGCAGACTTCAATCGGGGTCGGCAAACAATCATCTTTTCATATGGGCGTGGAATGGTCGAACTGAAATAAGAAAAGAAAAATACAAATATTCCCTTTTGTTTGGACTGAACGTTCAAGGACTGCAGGGATAAATCCTGTTTTGATGATTTTTTCACTGATATCTTTTTGGGGAGAGAAAAGGGGAGCACAAAGAGTTGGTTTGATTGTGAAGTTGATTGGTATTTAATGGCTTCCGGTTATGGTTTCTTGAGAATGCTTGAAAGATTGTGTACAACATTCATAGGACGATATGTTTTTATTATTTTGCCAGTGGAGATTTGAAAACTTCCTGTGGGGATACGATTTTAAAACGATGCATTAACGATTTTTGGCAGGGTTAACTACGTTTCGGTTTGTCTGCATGTTCTTACAAATTTCCTTTAGTTATAATTCAATTAGTGATAATTGTGTTCTATACACAGTCTCTTCGTTTGACATGCATCTCTTATTAGAACCAGAGATGGAATAAACTTAATTGAGTGTGTCAGCTGTAGTATGTACCAAAGTTCAAATAGTGTTTTTTCAGTGAGAGGATGTGATTTTTTACGTGCAAGCCCCCTGCAATACAAAGTTTAGTATATCGTAATAACAATAACAAACCCTTTAAGCATCTCCTAATAACTATTATAAACCCCTTCAGTATTTCTTAACAATACAAATTAAAGTAGACCGAAGGAAAACGAGCACACAATTCTCTAAGATGGTTCATGTTTTTATTTCATCCGCCTCCTAATGATGCCATTTCATTAAGGCATAAAATGTTCCTCCATTTTTTCGAGTTAAAACTTTTATCCTGCCACCTAAAAAGGGTCCAAAATCTTTCAGCAAAAAGCCTCAAAAGACACAGACGAAAAAAGAAGGAGATGTATGTAGAAAGGTCAAATAAAAGTGGTCAAAAGAAAAACTTAAAATCAAATTAATTAACTGGGTCCAGTTCTGTGAAGAAGTTTCATCGGGTGTCCTTCTTACACCTCTGAGCGTTTGAAGATTTGAGGCTTTCTTGCTATGCGAACTCCAGTCAAATTCACAAAACAAGTTGTTCAGTATCATTCGATGATTTTTTTTTATACAAGGAGCACTAAGGGTGATGATACGTAAATAGGTGTGGGGCAGAGGAACTTGTTGATTTAGAAGTTCAATTAAAAAATAAAATTAATGCACATCGATTAACCTATTATGTCAGCATCATGCACGATATTGAGTTTACTAATTGACTTTATTCAGTTTACACAGTTTTAAAGATTATATCGGGCAGAAGACGCCTCTTAATGCTAATACAGTGTTTTATGCTAGTGTATCAAGCAATCAAGTTATTTAAGATAGCTGTATGGTAACCAAGCTGTGTGGCGACACTACGAATTCCTACACGAATTCGGGAAACCTCCAGACTCTTCTTACACCAATTGGCCATTGTCCCACGTATCCAATCCCGTACGGTTACTTCGTGGCACGTGGTCCATATCCCGATATCCCATTCGTGGCACATGGTTGTAAAACCAAATCTGTTTGGCGATCTATTCGTTGGGTAAACTCAATTAGCCAAGCGCAGTATCGCTTAATGCTGACATCCTCAAAATCCCAGTCGATACAAGCAAGTAAGAAGAGGTATCAAACATAAAGTGATTTTTCAATTCTCTTTAAGCCAGCGCCGGCTGGGTTTTCCCTCATGAAAATCTTGCCAATAGGAACAGCATAAAAAACCATTAATTTTAAGAATACACTGTTCCTATATTGCGGCACGCAACTCAGGAGATATTTTACCGGCCTTAGTCACAGAAAAACTTGAAATAAGAATAAGTGAAAAGAGTTTATTATGGTAAATCAAATAGCGAAAAATTGTTCCTAACAAGAAAAAACGCTAAAACGTCGAAATTCAACATTATTTCTATCGCACCTTCGGTCACATAGTTTGTTTTTTGTTTTATATCCACATTTATTTAACAATTCAATTACATATTTTACTTGTTAACTTCTATTTTACAAACATCATTCTTACATTAACTTACTGGCTCTTCGCAAGCACTCTAAATTATACATTATCATTTTTCTTATGCCTTTCGGTGTACAATAACTGTTTTTATAACATTTTACAATAATTGATATGTTTTCTTTTTAAAATTTATTCTATTTTTTCTATATCATGTATTATTTATAATTTTTTTTTATTTTTATTTTTTTAATAACATATATAACAAGCAAAATAAAAAAATAACGAAACAAAACGGACAAACATAAACAAGGAATACAAATATAAAATTAAAAAAAAAATATATAAAATTAAAATTAAATTAAAAAAAAAAATTAATAAAAATGATTGGGAATTGGACGTATAGTCCTTTCTTCATCACTGATCCACCACCAGTTGGGATGAGATCGATCTTTTATTAATTTATCTGTTCCACCTATCACTATACTAAAACGCAGATGATCTGGAAAATTAGAGATATCGTTATCGTGGAGAATTCGTTTATCCCTGGCACCACGAAAAACGTGGTAAATAATCGGGAATCCACGTTTGTTTTGGATAAGTCCTTTTTTATCCAAGAAAGGGAACGCTTCTGGGGGAATGAACTCATTCTGGAAAGTACTCTCCATATACATATCATGGGGATAGAATGCTCCCGAAATGAGATCATTTTCTCTGCCCATTGTCCTTGTTGTGTGACCACGAATAATCTTGATAATGAGTTATCTATTCTGTTTGGTCCTGATTTGTCATACAGGATTTTATTGGGATAGTATTTCTTATACTGCGACTCTGGGGTTCTAAACATTCCGTGGCAGGAACGCGAACACTGCCTCTCGAACACCGGAAACGTCTCCATGTCAAATGGGGATATGTTATACCATACCGGGCAGACATACACTATGATTGGTCGGATGAATGCTCAGTATAAAATTATTTTCACCTTGGTGCCCAGAAGACTACTACGGAAGACACTTCGTGTCGTTGCATATGCATTTTTAGCTACTGTAAGAGCAGCTGTTGTATGCTTATCATAGTAAAGATACTGATCAAGCCAGATTCCGAGGTATCTGACTACAGTTTTTACTTGTAGAGGAAGATTATTACTTCCTGCAATGGAAAATGTTTTCCAATTTCGTTTTGTATCCCTTGATGCACTGGACAGCGGCGTTCTGAAAAGGATAGTCTCTGTTTTTTGGAAATTTATTTTTAATTTCCAGTGGTCGCAAAAACGTTTGATTTTGTTGAAATCATTTTGCAAATGTCTGTTGATGACTTCAATCTTTTCTCCAGATCTATACACAACAATGTCGTCGGCATACGAAATTGCATGGTTGAGAGAACCCACTAGATTATTATTATCTACTGGCCTGTAGGAACCCGGAAGTTCATGACCTCACCGACTCGACTCCGCCATCGTTCCCTGTCCTGTGCGCTCTCCTTCCACATTCCGATCCGATCTCCTCGAGGTCCAATCTAACATTGTCCTCCGATCTCCGTCGCGGGCGTCCGGCCGGTCTCTTTCCCGTTGGTCTACTGTCAAGGATTCTATGCACTGTCCTATCGTTGCCCATTCGCGCCACGTGTCCGGCCCATCTTAATCTCCGCGACTTGATTACTCTCACTATTGTAGGTCTGCGATATAGCTCCTCCAATTCGTGGTTATGGAGTTTCCTCCATTGTCCTGCCTCCTCGTCATATTTACCACCAAAGATACCTGTGGGGGGTGCTGCCGAGATGTGTTGTACCAAGGTATGGCAAGGTGTCCACAGACGCAAGGAAAAAATGAAACACTGGGAGTTGGCCATAAGGGTCTCTTTAATTTATTTTAGGATTTTTCATGAGTTGTTTAGTTTTTATCCGCGAACTGCGCCCGAGTGTTTTTTCCTTCTATTTATTTTCGACGCTGTACCCGCGGCAATTGGAAGGGGAACTGTGGCGGTTCCGCCAAACCCCACGGTACGCTTTCCTTAAAAACCCCCATAACACCCATCTTCACATATAATTTCGCCAATGCAATCGCATTAGGCACCTGAAAATGCTACACGCATTAATTGGAGCAAAGCTATAGTCGTAAAGCTTCTGCAAGAGAATTCTTACCTTTTCAAGCATTCCTTCGCTTACAAATCCCCTGTAAGAGCTCTTACTTTCCTTATCATAAATTATCCTGAAAAGAAAAACCCCGGTTCACATATCATGTAACCATTCCAGCCAGAGATAATTATCATGGCGTCGCCTATTCCTACCTTCATTCATGTATACGATAAATTTCTTTATGTATACATTGGCTGGCGACGTTTTTCTCCCAGCAATAAAATTCCCTGACTCGCACAATGTGCAACCCATAGCAAATACGCATTCCGCGTCCCTTGGCATCAATTGAAATCCAAGCATAAACAATGCAAATAGGTATTCAATACGTACCCTTACTAGCGATGCCATAAACAGCATTTCCCAGTAACCTAGCTAAAACGAATTATCACATTTCCACATCGCATCGTGGTCTCTTTGTTTAGCTGCTACGCACATGCATCCGACGATTTCGGTTTTATTTGCTTTACCGAAATCGTATCCTAGGAATGCACTTTATGTCTTTCTTTTTTCTAGGCACACATACCACCATGATAACGATGGGCGAGTGAGCTCTGAACGAGCAAGATATCGTTGAGTGTTAAATCAACCAGCAAGGCGGTCGGGTCGCCTGCCATCCACCGTACCGGCGCCGGTACTGTGGGTTATGTATGAGTCGAATTTGGCCGCCATGGTCATGCTAACTCCCGCGCTCTGGTGGACCCGGGGACGCGTACATACCGGAATATACATTGGAGTCAGTGTCGTATAATAAAAGTAGTTGTTCGGGAAATAATTAAAACAAACGTGTGTCGTGATTTCGGTGAAGCTGCAACCATTATTATGTTTAAAAAGAACGATCGAACTAAATTAAATAAACAGTGCTCCTGAACGTTAAAAATAACAAACCTGTGTGTCGGTGTTTTATTTCTCGCGGCCGGCATCTGCGTGTCTTGATGCATTTTGTACTTAATCCTTGACAATTCGGTTACGCGGAACATTGTTGGACAGTGGAGTGTATGATGGAGGAGGAAGTGAATCAAGTACCCATGATGGTACATACTTCCTCCCCACAGAACATTAGGAAGGACTTTATTTGGCTCGCTGGGGCGGCGTGCCCCCGCGTGGTCGCGACGGTTGTGGGAGGCTACCGATACGCGCGTTGTGGTAGTTGGGGGACGACTGACTGATGAAGGAAATAATGTATTCTACTTTTGAATAGAATTGCTATGCTTACATAGGAATTCAGTTCCAGCGAATCCTGGCCGTATAAGCCTAGTTGGATTCGTTGGTTGTGTATACCGGGAAATTGCAATTGCTTGGGCGCAAGCAAGGGATATCGTTTAGATAGAATTTTAAACGAAGTCATTTCGGGGAAATGTATGCGGCTTGGTATATTTGGTGACGATAGTTGATGTTCCGTTATGGATTTGAATATGCGTTTCGTTACAACATATGAATTGCGGGGAAATTAGGATTGCTTGGTCGCAAAGAGGGAATATGGATTAAGTGGAGAATTTACCGAAGCAATTTTGGGAAAAATTATATGTGGGGTGATGTAATTGAGGGAAATGGTTAATATTCCGTTGTAAATTGGAATATGCATTTATTTCAGCTTGGGAAATGGGTTCCTGGTAAGTATGGGGTGTATACAAATGCAGATTTTGCATGGGGAGTTGGATTAAGGTGACGCGCTGTTAGCAGTCAGGGTTGGTTAGAATTGTGGGTTGGTTCTCCATGTGGTATAGAGAACCCCGACATAACCCTTAGAACTTTATTCTCGAATAGGCGGAATTTGTTTTCTTCCCGTTTTGTGAGATGATGGTTCTATAGACACGGAGTTTTATGTTACGTGATAGCAGTTTGGACTTCAGCAGTTTACTGACTGCGTGCCAACTAGCGTTGCCGGAATGCAGTCTTTTGTTAATTTCCTTCGACATATCGTTACTGGCCGTCAGTGTCGTTCCCAGATATTTCAATTCTTTAACTTTTTCAATTATCTTGCCTCTGACGTTTATATGTGTTCCCTGGGGTCCACCTGGTCTCGCCGTAATCATGTATTTTGTTTTGTCTTCATTTATTTCTAGGCCCACCTCTTCTGCCGCTTGCATGATGATTTCACAGTTTTTACTAGCAGTTTCTAAATTATCGCCCAGAACGGCTATGTCATTCGCATATGCGAGCACTTGGGTGACCCCGTTCAGGGATGATCCGGCCATGTTGTCGTCTTGTACCTTCCTGATGACATACTCGAGCACAAGGTTAAAATGACACGGTGATAGATCATCTCCCTGCTTTAGTCCGTCCCGGATTTCAAATGGTTCTGAGAGGTGATCTTCTATTCTAACTCGCCCTTTGTTTTCGTTCATGCAAATTTGAATGAGAGCGGCATATTTTTTCGGGACGCCCAGCTCAACTGCAATATGGCAGAGCCTTTGCCTTGCGACTGAGTCGTAGGCTTTTTTGAAGTCAACGAACAGTTGGTGGACCTGTGGCGGCTCCGCCAGATCCCACGGCTCGCCTTCCTGAAAAAAACCCCCATAACCACAACCCAGTCTGAACCAGCTTTCGCTAATACAATTCGCATTAGTATCTTAAATGCTTCACGCATCAAATAGATCCAATTATTATAACCCAAAAGTACCTGCAAAAGTACCTTTTCAAGCATTCCTTCGCTTACAAATCCCCTGTAAGAGTTCTTGCCTTCCTTATCATAATCCATCCTGAAAAGAAAACCCCGGTTCACATATCATGTAACCATTCCAGCCAGGAATAATTATCATTGCGTCGCCTATTCCCAGTTTTATTCATCTGTACAATAAATTTCTTTATGTATACATTGGCTGGCGTCCTTTTCTCCCAGCAATAAAATTCCCTGACTCGCACAATGTGCAAACCAAAGCAAATACGAATCTCGCGTCTTAAACCTATTAGCACCATGTGCATCGGCATTGCGGCTATCGTAACAGCTGCAATGCATACCATAGACAATTCATATCGTTTAGGTATCCGAATCACATTTTGTATTTAATGAGCGGCTGCTATTTATCTAGCCGACCCTCATTACCGAACTATGCATTAGGTCCTATTATCCTTGTCCTTTTATTCGCCGAATCTTGTCCCTTACGAACGAGATGCATAAACAAATACAAAGCCATTAGCATCTGACGAGACGCGATTCGTTGTTTCAACAAACACACATCTCTTGGATGCCCATTATGCCCCGTCCTTGAGTTTCAGGTTTATTCCTATGGCCTCGTGTATGAAAAATAAACCAATGTGATCTTCACTCACACATACACAGTCATTGCCAAGTCTGTCTTTCTTGTTTCCACCATAGGGAAACATTTTTTTCTTCTTGGGCAAACTCACCTCAAAACGAAAAATATCGTGGAGTCGAATTTCATCCAGCGATCGAACACGGTCGCACCGCCATCCACCGTGCCGGCGCCGGTACGGTGTGAAACAAAAGTCGGAGAGTTAGAGTCGAGCGCGTCGAAAATAAAAAAATTATTTTTCTTGTGCCCCCCAGTATAAGGCAGTTTTAAGTTAAATAATTGTGAACCAGTGGCAATAGTTAAATTAAATAATAGAACTTTTAGACAGACAACCAAACCGCGTTACATTTTATTTGTTTCCTGAGTGTTTATGTGTGCTTCCGTTTTCTCGACGAACAGTTTAGTTTACGGCGACGAAATGGACGACAATAATCAGATGTTGGCGGAGGAAGGGAATGGAGTTTCCATGCAGGTACATACTTCCTCCCCACAGACCGTCTCTCCGTATTCCCACTTCTTTTCCAGCAGTTGTCTTATTGTGAACATTTGGTCGCTTGTTGACCGGTTTCTACGGAATCCACATTGGTAGTCTCCCAGTATCTCTTCTACGTACGGTTTGATTCTCGCTAGAATGACATTTGTTAATATTTTGTATGTGGTTGGGAGCAATGATATTCCTCTGTAGTTTTCGCAGTCAGATCTGTCGCCTTTTTTGAAAATGGGAACGACTATTGAGGTTTTCCATTCTTCCGGGGTGACTTCCTTATCCCATATTGTTTGAATGAGGTGGTGGATCTTTCGAGTGGTTGCCTCTCCTCCATGCTTCACAAGCTCTGCCGGTATGCAGTCGACTCCGGGAGCTTTGTTGTTTTTCAATCGATTTATTGCGTCTACAACTTCGTTGAGAGAGGGCTCTGGGATCTGTGGCTCGGCTGTATGTACGCTTGGTGCGTTTATTTGTGTTTGATGGGTGCGTACATTGAGCAGGTTTTCAAAGTACTGCTTCCATCTTGTCACGACATTGTTTGTATTCGAGAATAATGTTGTAAGGAGTAACTTGGCCCTAAATATGATGAAGATGCAGGACAATGGAGGAAACTCCGCAACAGCGAATTGCAAGAGCTATACCCTAAACCTGCAACAGTAAGTTTTATTAAAGCTATGGGTGCAATACTTATAAAGCGTGTGACTAACCTTTCTCTCTTACCCTGACCCGTCATCAGGTCGTGAATATTTAGATGGGTCGGCCATGTAACGAGAATGGGCAAGGGAGGAATCATACGTGGAATTCTTGACGGAAGAGCGGGAAAGAGACCGGTAGGAAGGTCGCAACGGAGATCGGAGGACAATGTAAGTAGTGACCTTGCGGTGGCCAATTGAGAAGAAAGTGCACAGGAAACGAGAGCGTGGCCGAATCGGGCAGGTCATGAACTTAAAGTTGAGGTAAGACATAAGATAAAGAATTACTAGTTTTAGAATTACTACTACTGTTGTAAAGGCCACATGAAAATATATTGAAAAGTCACCGGCCTGACACATATATGGCGGCACTATAATTAAATCCATATGATTTTTAGTTAGTCCCAACCTTCAAAAGACGCGTTTATAAATTTGATAGATGTCGGATCATTAGTTTGTGAATTATAGTATTTTGAGTGAAGCAACTTCTGTTATTGTGAAAAAAATGGATAAAAAGGAATTTCGCGTGTTGATAAAATATTGCTTTTTGAAGGGAAAAAATACAGTTGAAGCAAAAACTTGGCTTGATGACGAGTTTCCAGACATCGCCCCAGGAAAATCAACCATCAAGGATTGGTATGCTAAGTTTAGACGTGGTGAAATGACCACCGAAGACGGTGAACGCAGTGGACGCCCAAAAGAGGTTGTTACCAACGAAAACATTAGAAAAATCCACAAAATGATTTTGAATGACCGTAAATTGAAATTGAATGAAATAGCAGGCACTCTAAAGATATCAACTGAACGTGTACATCATATCATTCACGAATATTTGGGTATGAGAAAGCTCTGTGCAAAGTGGGTGCCGCGCGAGCTCACTTTTGACCAAAAACAACGACGAGTTGATGATTCGGAGCAGTGTTTGGAGATGATCAAGCGTAATAAACCCGAGTTTTTGCGTCGATATGTGACAATGGATGAAACATGGCTCCATCATCACTGCACACGATGAACCCGCCCCAAAGCGTGGAAAAACGCAACAGTCGGCTGGCAAAGTTATGGCGTCTGTATTTTGGGATGCGCGCGGAATAGTTTTCATTGACTATCTTGAAAAAGGAAGGACCATCAACAGCGACTATTACACAGCGTTATTGGACCGTCTGAAGGACGAAATCGCCGAAAAACGACCGCATTTTAAGAAAATGAAAGTGCTGCTTCACCAAGACAATGCACCGTGTCACAACTCAGTGAAAACGATGGCAAAAATCCATGAATTGGGCTTCGAATTGCTTCCGCATCCACCGTATTCTCCAGATCTGGCCCCCAGCGACTATTTCCTGTTCTCAGATCTCAAAAGAATGCTCGCTGGGAGGAAATTTTCGTCGAATGAAGAGGTGATCGCCGAAACTGAGCCCTATTTTGAAGCAAAGGACAAATCGTACTACAAAAAAGTTATCGAAAAATTGGAGGGTCGCTATAATCAGTGTATCACCTTCGAAGGGAATTATGTTGAATAAAAAAAACGAATTTTGCCAAAAAAATGTGTTTTACTATGGAAGGCCGGGAACTTTTCAATTGACCTGTTAAGCATAACATTCAATTGCCGTCGGTAAAGGCATTTTTTTTATGACCAGTCGGCAATTGTATTAAGAAAATAATGGATGACATGGCGGAATCCAAAAAGACGTGTGAACCAACTCGTGAAAAGTCGCATGTGCAAAAAAATGGTTTTTTTTGTCCATGACACCTCCCACTACTCATCACCATCAAAGTGAAAGGGGGAGAAATCCTACGACCTTCGTTCAAGCACATTTTCCACTGATCGGCAAAGACGTAATTTTTACTCTCCGGTACTTCTCCCGCTGATTATGGGTGGCAAGACACAGCGGGGAAGGTGATGACAAAGGAAAAATCTGCTAAACGATAGACTAGGTCAACGGCAATGGTGTTGGCCCTGTTGCAGCAGTTCTTGTCGGCGGAAGTTTGAGGTTAGTGGAAGAGACGCATTTTCAAGGCCGTGGTATCAACTGCCTTCACTAGAAACAGAAACCCAAAACAAAGACACTCGCCAGCAGTCCACCAAGCGTTGAAGACCAATTTCTCTGCACAAGCAGCGGCAAATTACATTGTTTTTAAACAAGAGAACACTCAAATAAAGTTAAATTAGTTACTTCGAAGTTGTTTTCTTTTTGTTCTGTGCATTATCGCATGTTAGTAGATACTCTCTTAGAAGTTTTGCTAGTTTACTCCACTAGAAGTTTTGCTAGTTTCTGCACGAAATATATGGTCCTTCGAGCCGGGTCTTAAGGATATAGACAGTGTTGGTTAAGCCAAAGACATTTTAAAGACAATAAGACAATAAGAGGGTCATTCCCCAATAGTGTGCTTTATTGCAATTGCAAAAGCAAGATAATAATCCGTGTGGGGTGATTGACTATTATCGATTCGATACAGTCGATTCTCTCAGAATTAAAAGCCGATTATAAGGCTTAAACGGGGGGGGGGGGGCATACAAGGCAAAATCACTGATTGCTTTCAACCCGGCGGAGGCCAGGAGGATTCTTGTCCCTGTTAAATCCAAGCAAGTTCATTTGCAGTCTCCACGTGACACCCCCAAGTAGCTACTTTGGCACCCGCCAAGTAGTGAACCAATGCATGCAGCGACATCCTGAGAAAGGTTGGCGCATGTCTGTGGCGACTCTAACAGATACACACAATTCACAAGCAAAATAGTGAAGAGCACCGAACGAAAAATAACATAAACAATTCACATCAGTGGGGTATAGTCGAGTTTAAAAATCAAATTCTAAAATCGGCCAGTAGCCTGATGGGTAACGCTTAGGTTCAATTTTTGGTGATTCAATCTGTCATAGCGTCAGTTCGAATCACACGTTCTTCTTCACTATTATTTTAAACGATATAAGTCTAATAACCTTGCCCGGAAAAACAAATTATTATGGAAAATTTAACAAGCCTGGGATATGGACCAGATACACGACGACGACCACGGAAACGAAAATGGCTAAACTCACTATACAGAGCTCGAGCTGCACAGCACCTAGTTGATCATCATCATCATCGGCACTACAGCCTGGAACCGGTCTTGGCCTCATTTAGCAAGTCCTGAGGCTTGTTAAACTTTCCATAATGATTTGTTTTTTCCGGGCAAGGTCATTAGTCTTGCGCCGCACCTAGTTAATACCCTGTCCAAATATAAAGCTGACATAACAGCATTACAAGAAATAAGATGGTCGGGGAGTGGTGTTATTCAAGGAAACGAGTATGACATTTAATACAGCTGCCATGCAAAACACCGCTCGGGGTAGGCTTTCTAGTCAGCCGAAAACTGAAGCCTGCCATTATTGGCTTTAATGCAATAAACGAAAGGCTATGCAGTCTTCGCGTGCGAGGCAAGTTTAAGAACATAAACCTCATAAACGTTGACGGACCTACAGAGGAGTCCCCTGGCGGCGGAAAGGAAGAATTCTACGAGAATGTCGAACCGACCCTTAATGCCTGCCCAAGATACGATGTGAAAATCGTTCTTGGAGATTTGAACGCCAAAATAGATCGGGAGCCGGTTTTCAGGCACTACGCAGGTTCCCATAGCTTGCACGAGAACACTAATGATAATGGGCTAAGAGTCATCGAATGGACAGGATCAAAGAACTTGGTCTTTGTGAGTACCAGGTTTCCGCGTAAAGATATCCACAAAGCCACCTGGATATCACCTGATGGACCCACTCGCAACCAAATTGACCACGTGTTGATAGATCACCGCCACTCCTCGAGCCTGATGACGGTACGAACGTACCGAGGTGCCAACGTCGACTCGGATCACTATCTTGTTGGTACCGTTTTCCGAGCGCGGATTGCCTTACGGAGACGTATTGCATCCGCGGATCAGGTTCGAATCAACACGGCTGCCTTACGCAATGAGAATACCAGTAACACCGTTAGTCATGCGTTAAGACTCGCCTTCGAAGACCTCGATGGAGGGAGAGTAAGTCCCGGCGCCAGAATACCGGGCATAGAAGAGAAATGGGCACGCCTTAAGAATACTGTCATTAGTACTGCCAACTCCATCTTAGGCGGTAGCCGTAGAGATCGGAGCGACTGGTTGGATGATGAGTGCAAACTAGCGACTGAACGTAAGAATGCTGCATACCGGCCAATGCATGCAGTCTCATAGGTGGCGGGTACGCGAGGAGAAATACAAAGAGCTCAGAAGATCTGAAAAAAGGCTTCACAGACAAAAGAAAAGTGCCTGCGAAAAAAACCTTGCGTGTGAAATAGAAAAAAATAGGGAGTGGAGTTCTACCAAATAATCCGCAATATGACGTGGTACACCCCACACTGCACTTACTGCAAGGATAAAGAATGTAATCTGATCACCGATCCCGAAGGTATTCTGGAGCGTTGGAAAGTGCACTTCAATGAATTGCTAAATGGTCAGCTCACAGAAATATTGGAGGCTCCACCAATGCAAGATCAAAACCAAAGACAGCTCATATCAAATAAAGCCCACGGGGCTGATGGCATACCAGCTAAGCTGATCAAACAAGGAGGGACAGCGTTACATCACGCAATTCATGAGATCGTGGGGCACATATGGGAGCAAGAGGAGATGCCGGAAGATTGACGCCGTGTTATAATTTGCCCCATACATAAGAAGGGAGATATCACACTGTGCAGCAACTATAGGGGTATAATATTGCTGAGTACCACCTATAAGCTACTCTCGACTATCCTACAAGATCGATAGCCCCATACGCTAAAGCCATCATTGGTCAATATCAGTGTGGCTTCATCCCAGGCAAATCTGCGATTGATCAGATATTCACCCATAGGCAGGCGATGGAAAAATATCTGGAATTTAAGATTCAATTATATCATCTATTTATAGACTTTAAGGCCGCTTACCACAGCATAGCCAGGATAGAACTATATAATGTCATGAGAGAGTTCAGCATTCCAAACAAATTGATACGACTTTGTAGGTTGACCATGACCAACGTAACTAGTCAAGTAAAAATAGCGGGAATGCTGTCCAAACCAATAAACATGTTTAATGGACTCCGACAAAGGGACGGTCTGGCCGGGCCTCCTCGTCAACCTGAAGTTAGAGAAAGCAATCCGTGACTTTGGCGTCTATTGTCACCAACTCCAGCCAGATACTTGCCTACGCGAATGACATCGACATCATCGGTAGAATGGGCTGTACAGAACTCCTTCACCCAGATCAAGCAGGCGGCACGTAGACTGGGACTGCACATTAATAAGGGGAAAACTAAATACATGGTGGCAACTTCTGCGAAGAGGAGGCCGAACGTTGGTCAAACTATCAGGGTAGTGGAACACGAATTTGAAGTAGTGTAATCCTTTAACTACCTTTGGCCAATAGTATCAGCCGATAACAATATGGAGGAAGAAATACGCGAACGGCTGATCAAATTCAACAAAGCCTACTATGGTCTATCAAGGCTTTTAAAATCCCGAAATTTATCCAGAACATTCAATCTACTACTATACTAGACCATGGTCTTACCAGTACTCATGTATGGATCCGAGACCTGGGTGTTCAATAAAAGGCACTCTGAGCTCTTAGCCGCGTTCGAGAGGAAGGTCTTAAGGAGAATTGTTGGCCCCTGTATGTGAGGGAGGACGATTCCGGAGACGCTACAACCATGAGTTGTACGCAATCTACCTTGAAGCTAATGTTGTAAGAAAAATCAAGCTCGAATGACAGCGGCTCGAAATCGGGACCGGTGGAGATATTTGTTAAATAAGGCCAAGACCGAATCCCGGCTGTAGTGTCGATGATGATACGGCCAGTAACTAAATGTCGATGGAAATTAACAAAAGACTACACTCCGGCAACGCTAGTTGGCATGCAGTCAGTAAACTGCTGAGATCCAAACTGCTATCACGTAATATAAATCTCCGTGTCTATAGAACCATAATCATGCCGATTGCTCTATACGGATGCAAAACATGGGGTCTCACAAAACGTGAAGAAAACAAATTCCACGTATTCGAGAATAAAGTCCTAAGGGTATCTTTGGCGGCAAATATGACGAGGAAGCAAGACAATGGAGGAAACTCCACAACCACGAACTGGAAGAGCTATACCGCAAACCTACAATAGTGAGAGTAATCAAGTCGCGGAGATTAAGATGGGCCGGACATGTGGCGCGAATGGGCAACGATAAGACCGTGCATAGAATTCTGGACGGTAAGCCAACGGAAAAGAGACCGACAGGGCGGCCGCGACGGAGATGGGAGGACAATGTTAGGTTAGACCTCGAGGAGATCGGATCAGATGGTCGAACGTGGAAGAAGAGTGCACGAGACATGGAACAATGGCGGAGTCGAGTCGGTGAGGTCATGAACTTTCGGGTTCCTACAGGTCAATAAATAGTAATAATAGTAATAGTAGTAATACTCAAATAGTAACTCACACATTCAGTTATGTTTGGAAAATGTGTTAGGTATACATAGGCAGTTGTATCACTAGAATTATAAGTTAGCTGTAGTACTTAATATAAAAATTGATTTTGTGTATTGTAAAGTTAAAAATTGATTATTGGTCAAATAAAAACAAAAGACTCAAATATCTTTCTTTCTCTGTGGCTTCGTCGTCAGGTTTTACTTGAAAGGAAAAAATTTTCACAGAGTCTGTAGAGTTTGGAAATATCAATAAGAGGTTTATTTTCTTGGTTTCCTGTGGTCAAAAGAAAAGATTGGGCCACAAAGCGTCATTTTTGTTTACAATTTAAAAAAAAAAACTCTGTTTGTGAAGTGATAAATTTTAAACATATGTTATATATGAATTTTATTAATTTGTTTCGAGTGAGAATCATCATCATCATCGGCACTACAACCGGGAACCGGTCTTGGCCTCATTTAGCAAGTCCTGAGGCTTGTTAAATTTTCCATAATGGTTTGTTTTTTCCGGGCAAGGTCATTAGTCTTGCGCCTTCGAGTGAGAATAAAAAGACCAAAAATCCACAGGCACACACAACAGGCAATGTGCAAATACTTGCGTCCGCAGATCTCATTGAAGTTACTTTTCTTTTTAAAATAAATTTCGAGAATTTAAATTAGATGACAAAGCCCGATTTCGAATGACAGAGCTTTGCTCTATTACTTTACTACACACTAAACTTAAAAAAAAAATTATATACAATATAATTTCATGATTCACTTTAAAACCCAATTAAACTTCGTCAAGCCTCTGAGTTGAACAACTTCTTGAAAACACAACTAAAAACTCGTGTGTCATAAAAGACTTCCTGTCGTAAAAGTCTCAACAATACACACCCACGACGAAGTAAACCCGATCCAAGTGAAGTTAACAAGTTTAAGACTCATCCAACAATTTAATTTTATAATTCCTGTGGCTTACAAAATAAAAACAACAATAATTTATTGTAAAGCTAAGGAAACAAAAACGAGATTAAAACAAAATGCAGATTGTGGCACCGCTTCATATATCAAGCGGTGGCGGCGGCAACCTTTGACGTGGTTTCGGCGGTTCACGCCGATGCACACTTTCAATGCCCCATCGACAGGGGCTCCCAAATGCAGTTGCGAAAGTAAACCGTAACTTTTTACGTTCTCCCCGAAGTATGTTTTGTGTGGTGTTTTTTCTTTCCCTCCACATTTTTATTGTTGTGGGGTTTTGTTTCCTTACTTGGCCCTTATGCTCCCTTTTTTCTGGTTTGGGTATCTCCTTGCAAATCAAAGACCCATGCGGTTGTCGGCTATTTTGGACGAACTAGCGGTAGCGGTATAGCAAAGGTTTCTGTGGCGGTTAAGTAATCTGGTTGTAAATTTTTTTTATAGATTTACATTGACCGGGTGTCATAACAGTCGGACTTGGAAAAAGGGAGAGCTGACCAATCTGATAGCATTGGATGCTCTTTGGAGGAGCGAAACACAACGTTTTCTGCATTCTGCATATCATTAGCACTTTGTCGTAGTATTTCACAAGTACTTATAATTGCACATCTAAAGGATGGGGCAGAGTTCTCTTAGGCATAGATGGTGGCATGTGCGGTGAAACGTCTCAATTAGTTTCGCTATTAGCGAGTCCAGAGAGGAGGAGTCATTCACGATTATTTCCATTGAAGGTGGTGAGCAACAATTAGAGAAATGGTGATTGATTGAATGAATGATGTTAAGCATAGACCCTGTTGTACAAGGTAGGAGACAACTAAGCACCGCTTAGACATATGGAATTTATCTCTAAATATTGAGGTGCACTATAAGAACTTGCGAACAGAAGATTTCCGTAGAGAAAAACATACTCACGGTCTGTCATTAACTTGTGCGGAGGTGTTCAGTAATTCACTTCATGAAATGTGATGTAATTCTATAACTCCATTTTCCAAATATACAGATAAGTGTCAATTATGCTGCAATAATTCCTAAGTATTTTATTTCCCCTTTGGCGCAAGACTAATAACCTTGCCCGGAAAAGCAAATTATTATGGAAAATTTAACAAATTTTACTTGCTAAATAAGGCCAAGACCGGATCCCGGTTGTAGTGCCGATGATGATGATGATGGTGATTTTATTTCCCTTGAAGCTTCGTTTTCGAAGCACAGCACAAATATTTCCGCGCGTTCAAATTTACTGCCAGATTATTCGCAAAATCTACACCGCCACCACTATAAATCCTGTCTATCAACCACCAATATCAGAATCTGTAGCCTAAAGTCATCTTTCTAGTATACGTTTTCAAAGCTAAACGTGAGTCTGCTGTAGCTGAAAGAGAACGAAAAAAGGGTGGCGAGAGGCCGATTTTAGCGAGACAAGGACAGATGTGTCCTTCATTTTGTCTCTGGCTTCTGGTCATCTTGCGATAGCCAGGATCACCCACAAGCGTGAGGATGTTAGGCTCGGTCTCGAGATATCTGAAAAGAAAGGGGGAGAAGGTATCTAAGGATAGTATGGACAGGGTTAGTTCAAGTGTTCTCTAACTACTTAGATCGTGGGAAAGAAATCTTACAAGGCCGGTGTGTCTTGAGGGTGGTAGTAAACGCAGATCACAGTCTGCTGTAGCTTAAGTTGGTGACTCTATATATACGGAAACCTCTAAACTAGCTATTTGTTGATTGCAAATGGAAAAATTGAATTTTGTACTTTAAAAATGGGGACTACCCTAACATTGACAAATCAATGATACTAAGGAAAAAGATTGAGCAAAAGAGTGCCAATGCACCATTTTACTTTTAATACCTAAGGATCTAAATTCTGCGAAGAAATATTCGTAGTATGATAAAAAAGTATCCCGTATTTTTTTTCAAAAGTACATTCGCTTTTCGCATTAAAAAAAGAAACGCTTTTACAAATTAAAAAAAAAAAACCTATTTATTGAAAAAACTTTTTTTTGAATATTATTATAACATAAAAAATATAATAACATAAAAAAACAAATTTTGATGACATTTGTTTCTTCATATCGGCCACACAATGCGCATCCTAAAAATCATTTTTTAAACGGTCAGACATTTTTAAACCGAAGTCAAAATTCAAAATGTATTCTTTTACTTACATAATCCGGTAGGAGATATACCTAAAGAATTAAAAAAAAAATTGTTTCGTTTTCTAAAAATGTTGAAAAATCGATATTTTTATGGGGTGAACTGTGGGGGTTCCGCCAAACCCCACAGCCCACTTACCTGAAAAACCCCCATAACTTCATCCCAGTCTGCATAGGTTTTTGCTAATGCAAACGCATTAGCACCTCAAATGCCTCACCCATCAAATTGATCAAGTTTATTTAACTAAAAGCCCCTGTTAAGAATTCTTACCCTTCATGCTTCTCTTCGCATACAAATTCCCTACAAGAATTCTTTCCATTATACAGGAGCATTAAACCAAAACCTATTCGTTGCCTTCGGTTGCCAGGCGAATTCCAACCTTCCCACACCTGTACCGCAATCTGCCCGCAGCAAAAACATTTTCTTCCCAAGGATAATTAATGCTTTCAATGCATTACCCGGAAATGCCTGCAAAGAATTTTTCCTACAAGGGCATTCATACATTCAGATGCCATGCATAATTGACACAGATGGTATACACAACCCTCATTGTGTATCCATCTAAATTACTTTCCGAAGACTTGCAACTATTGATTCAGCTGCAAGCACTTCTCTCGGAAATACTTCTTTGTTTGAATCTTCAAACAATCACCAACGGCGCGCTTAGCCGCCGGATTGCATTCAATAGCATAAACATATGGAAACAAAAGAATCCGATCCTCCCAGTCGGCAGAGAGACGATATACGAGCTCTATTGTATAAATTATCGCAATCCCTTTTAGCATCTAATGAGTGGCTGCTATTTAGACAGCTGACCCTCATTACCGAACGATGCCTTAGGTGGTTTCCCCTTTGTTCTTTTTTCCCGTTGTAGGTTCCGTTTATCCTTGACTAAACGCATCGATAAACACGGTGATGTGTACGAACACACGCGTACACTACCGCGTTCCAGAGATCACCTTCCATTGGTCACTGGTCAAAGGAAATTTCATTTCCTTTTCACCACACCACCGAACTCACCCCATTAGCGAGTCGGCTCTGCACGAGCCGAATATCGCTGAGTCTTTTTCCATCATCCCACCGAGCCGGTCGATCGGTCTCCCGCTCCTCGTCGCGCGCCGAGGATGCGTATATACTTAGTAGTTTCTACCTAGTCGTATTTCAACCGCCGATCTGGACGGTTCACCTTCCGTTCTCCGTAGCGCTGCCGATGTGCTCGCCTTATATAGGTCCGCAGTCGTCCTCTCGTTCACTCGTTTCCTGGGTGCTATTCTAATTAGGGGTTTCCTGGAATCGGTGTGCCGATGGTCGTTGTTTCCTAGGAACTTGTGTGCTGACGCTTGCCCTACCTTTCCTGGGAATTCATGTCGACGTGTGATGCATCGCCAACCTGCGCTATTGGCTAACAGAAAGATTAAGGGCGAGTAATCTTTCTACGTACAATGGATATTAGAGCTTCCAAATCGGTGGCAAAACTGTGTAGATCACGCCGGAGTCTATATTTAAGGATGTTGATAGTGTAGTTAGTGTGTAACATTATTCAATGTATAAAAAGAAATTACCGTTTATATTTGATTCACTTACGAGGAAGTTCTTAAATGTATACCTCCTAATATTTTGTACAAAGAATTAAATGCTTTTCGGTTTTTAAAATCGGTTGATTAGAGCCGGAGAAATGCGCCTGACAAGTTCAAAAAAAATGTTATTTGGAGTTTAAAATTGTTATTCCACAAAGTATACACACAAATGAATTATTTCGACTTATTTCCTTAGTCTGCCATTCCTAATGAATACTGCAGGTCTTCAAATTCTCCCAGACGTTTTATCTGTTATATTTACTTCTACGATATAACTTTAATAGAGAATACTAGAGTGGTACTCACGTGGCTGTTGTTTTGGGTTACGGGCGACCTACCGAGTAACTCTAGATGTTTTGGTTTTCAAAGCACTTCGTGGGCCGTCCTTCGTCGCTCTTGCTCCTACCAGGTGGCTCTGGATTTGCTTGCTTTATATTTATGTGTTTGCTTATTCTTTACGTTATGTGTTTGCTTGTGTTTTATGTGTTTGCTTGTGTTTTCCTCCTTTCTCGCGCACCAGAGAACACAAGTTTCCGTCACTTGACCTGGCGCGAATGTTTTGCTTTTATTTATGCTTTAGGGAATTTTTTTTTTAATTAAACTTCTCTCGGGAGAGGCGAACCTATACCACTGAGTGGGCGCCCCGAGATGCCATCAAATAACTGTTGCAGTTGTTTTGGAACAGTTGCAGGTTGTAACGCTCCGGGAACACTCGCGTGGGAAGACAGTTCCACAGCTTCCCCGCCATGTAACGGAACGAGTTCTGATGCAGGGATGCTCACGCCGTCGGGAGATGAACCACAAACGGGTGCGATCCGTCGAATTGTTTTGTGGAGCGCATATAAACAGAATTGCGTGGAACAATCCAAGCTACTACTTTACAAGACCATGGTCTTACCAGAACTCATGTATGGTTCCGAGACCTAGGTGTTCAATAAAAGGCACTCTGAACTCTTAGCCGCGTTCAAGAGGAAGGTCCTAAGGATAATTGTTGACCCCATATGTGAGAGGGGACGATTCCGAAAACGGTACAATTATGAGTTGTACGCGATCTACCTTGAAGCTAATGTTGTCAGAAAAACCAAGCTCGGTAGACTCCGGTGGGCGGGGCACCTAGTCCGAATTAGCAAAGAGGAGCCTGCCCGGAAAGTCCTTTGTGGAAGGATGTATGAAAGGAGACAGCCCGGCAGACCTTGTCTGCGATGAAGTAATGGCGTAGACCAGGACGCCCAGAACCCGGGAGTGCGAAACTGGATGACATCAGCTCGAAATCGGGATCGGTGGAGAAACCCGGTTGTAGTGCCGATGATGATGATGACGATTTGAGAGTGAAATGACTGTGTTTCTACAGGCAACGATGGAACTGTTGTTAATGTCGCACCACAAATAATCCACCCTAAGTTAGTTTGCTGTGCTATCGGGTCTTCTTTGGATCCTTTTCAAACACCGCTTTGGATTATTTGACTGTAGATGTTTACGCCGGGAATAAAATCGATCACTTTGGAATTCTGATGTTTGTGGGTGGAAGATAATTTGTGAGCTTTGGCAATGCACTGCAAGTTAAGTCATTTACACAAGAAAGCAATTTCAAGGTATGTATGTTTTATAGAAGACAATGATGACTTTCGATGATCTTGCTGTTGAGTCACATTTCTTTCGAATGCTTGAAGAGAGGGGATGCGTATCTGTATGAAATCTTTGTGCTCTTTCTCTGAATTCCGAATTCTCTCTTTCTTCTATTACAATTGTTTCGAAACTTTTAATTTGAATTGACGTTTGATTTGAAATAAATAAGCAAAATACTATCAACACCATATGTGGCCCAGGCCAGGAACTTATCACACAACCCTCGTATAAAGAGGGGTGGGCTGAAAAGTTTCCGACCTAACAAAGATACAAGACATTTTTTCTTAACATTTATTTTTATTTTTCTAAATAATCTTCTTGCAACTGTACACACTTTTCCTAGCGATGCTCCCATCTCTCTAAGCCGTCCAAATAGTACTCGGCGTTTTTTTCTGCAAAATAACTGTTCACGAATACGAGGGTTGCCTTTTATATTTCGGGACTAGAGAACAAAAACAAATATTGATCATCGAAAATCACTTTATTGTTTTTCAAAATATTCCCCATGAAGATCTATACACTTTTGCATGCGTTTGAACCAATTGTCGAAGCACTTTTGCCACTCTGATTGAGGTATCTCCAACACATGCATTCTGAATGCAGCAACCGCTTCTTCAGGTGTCGAAAAACGTTGACCTCTCAGTTTGTTTTTACGTACGGGAATAAAAAGAAGTCATTCGGTGCCAAGTCAGGACTATACGGCGGATGACCCATCAAATCGATGTTTTGGGTGCTCAAAAGTGCAGTTGTCGCAGCCGATGTGTGAGACCTCGCATTGTCGTGGTGAAGAGTGATCCGTCTTCGGCGGTTGGTTTTCCTGATTTCTTGGAAGACAACTGGCAAACAAATGGTTGTGTACCACTCAGAATTGACTGTTCTGCGTTGTTCTAGTGGTACGGTTGCGACATGTCCAGTTTTTCCGAAAAAAACAGGCGACCATTTGCTTGGAAGTGCTTCGTGCGCGAACAACTTTTGTTGGATTTGGCTCATCTTGAAACACCCAGACAGTCGACTGCTGTTTACTTTCGGGCTCACACGCGTAAATCCACGATTCATCATTTATTTTTATTTTTCTAAATAATCTTCTTGTAACGGTACACACTTTTCCTAGCGACGCTCCCATCTCTCTAAGCCGTCCAAATAGTACTCGGCATTTTTTTCTGCAAAATAACTGTTCACGAATATGATTGCCTCCTCATTTGACGAAAATCACCGTCCTCCGACCGCAATTTTTAGATTAGGGAACAAATAGGAGTTGCTTGGAGCTAGATCTGGTGAGTAAGGTGGATGGTCAAGCAGTTCAAACCGTAGTTCGTGAATTTTCGCCATGGCAACCGCTGAGGTGTGAGACGGCGCGTTCTCTTGGTGAAATAGGAGTTTCCTTTTCTGCAAATGTGGCCGTTTCTCCGCAATTTCTGCCTTCAGTTGAACAAGTAATGATGCGTAGTATGCTCCTGTAGTGGTTTTTCCTTTTTGAAGATAATCGATTAAGAAAACTCCATCAACATCATCATCATCGACACTACAACCGTGAATCGGTCTTGGCCTTATTTAACAGTTTTTGCCTTTTTTTCGAGCTGATTCCCCCTTTGCAGTCCACTGCTTTGACTGTATGTTTATTTCGGACGTATAATGGTGTATCCAAGTTTCATCGACAGTAATTAATCGGCCCCAAAACTCGGATTTATTGCGCCTAAACTGCGCCAACAGAGCGTTGTAAATGTTCATTCGAACACGTTTTTGGTCTATCGTGAGCAAACGTGGCACCCAACGTCTTGATTTAATATGTGACAAACACGTTCTTTGGACATTTTCATAGCCTCTGCTCTCTCTCTCTCTCTCACTTTAATTCAGCGGTCATCTAGCACCATTTAATGAAGTTTAGCGATGTTGTCGTCAGTTGTTGCAATTTTTCGATGTCCTGAACGTTCATCGTCTCCAAAGCTCTCACGGCCACGTTTAAATTCAGCTGCCCAAAATTTGACTGTGCTAAATGATGGTGCAGAGTCACCATACACAGAGTTCAACTCACCTTTGATTTGCGTAGGCGTATTGCCTTTCAAAAACAAAAATTTAATGATAGCTCGATACTCAATTTTGTCCATTTTCACAAAAACACACATCGACTCAGTCAAACGACTGTCAAATAAAAACTACGGGTCCAAAGTGGCTGAAATTTTGGTGAGTAACTGTCAAAAGATGCACAACTACATTCACTAGCTTCTATTGACGAGTGCTGCTATCTTCACGTAGAGGTCGGAAACTTTTCAGTCCACCCTCGTACAATATCCAATATATTAAGACACAGTTTAAAGTCATTATTCATAATTATAATAAACTATTAAAGATAGAAATAAAAACCTCAAATATTCAGGAAAAATCTACTTATTATAGTAGTACAAATAACAGTTACATACAATCAATAAGCTTTGTTCCAAAAATGCTAGTTATTCATTCCATTTAACACAATTTTATGGGTTATTCGTTTTCCAATAAACCCATGAGCCAGAAATTAACGATCCATTGTACTTTAAATCTATCCTCGACATACGTGTTTCATATTACATACTTATGACCCCCACCTGGGGCATAATCAGAGGAAAAAATTATGGAACTCGCCAAGCACGTGCTAAGTGAAGGATAAAAAAGATCCTGCATGAGGATCGTCTTGTTTTTTACCCTTGAAAATCGTCCCTTTTCTTCCGTCTGAATGAACCTTTCAAACTGTAAATTAATACAGCAGGTTAAGACATCCTGAAGGGATAACTTTAACGGTAACCTTAACGGACACAACATTAACATAAACTAATTCAGTAGCAGTTATGTCGATTAGTATTAGCAACAATTGGATCATAATGCAGTATGGGATCCTTCTTTTTTGTTGTTTGGTTTTTCTCTTTTTGTGTGTGTGTTCAATCTGGCCTTATGCGACATTACCGTAAACTAATAGGTGTCAATGTGGATCATATGACATCATATTCGAATTTTTCCATTTGGCTGTTCCCGAGGATCCAGCCGCCTAAATACTTTATTTGCCGATGATTTTTTTAAAAGTAATCTGTGCTTTGGTAGAAGAATAACATCCCAAACTCTTTGTCCTTTGTCCCTAGGACTGTATGGCCAATTAAATTTTGCCCGACAAATGTTGCTCTCTTTTGTGTGCTGTTTGAGAGAATATCAGATGTTGGAGCTTTGTCCCTGGTTTGAATGTAATTTGAGACGAATTTTGCTGAATGAGTTCAGTTCAACGAATCCTTCGTAATAGAAAAGAAAAATCATTATCCGTTGATTATGGATTGGTCAAAATTTTAAATATATACTGTTTTGATTTGATTTTGTTCGACTGCAGCATTTGGATGACGGCACGTATTCTAATCGAATAATGCCGGAGGTATATTAGTGCAACTGAAAAGTAGACTGCATAAGCTGTCTTATCTTTACAGATGCCATTTCTGACATTTTGGGTGTTATCTCAGCAAAGTTACGTGACTTATTAATTAACAGGGCGCAATTTCCAGGGTTCCGTACTGCTTTTCTCCAGTTAGTTTTTTGATGAATTTAGTCGCAACTCCGTGTATATGGAATAGAAAAAATGCCTGAAGATTTAAAACTGACGGATTCTCAATTCTTGGCACTCTTAATTCTATGTCTCTCAATTTGAACGAATTTTGAAACCAAGCCTTCCAAAATGTGTATTCGGCCCAAACTGGAATTCAATGTAAATATTTGGTCAGGCGCATCTAATACAGTGCTATATATGTTCGACCACTGAGACGTATGAGTACTGAAAATCGTTGTTAACTCGAGAGCAGCTCTTGCAATTCCGTCATTTTTTCATTTCATTTTTAAACAAATTTTTTATTTTCTTTTTAGCTTCTAAGTTTCTAAATTACATGCTAGACACAAAATGGTTAAATTCTAGCTTATACTATAACTTACTGGTCCTTCGCAGACGCTCTAAGCTGAACATTATATAACAATTGTATAATTTGCCTTTCGGCGACAGAACTTTGTGGCAGTGCTTATGATTATTTGAAAGACAAAAAAAAATTTGGAAAACTTTGTGTCGATTTTTTTGTTCTTTTTTCTTAAAATTTCACCTAAATAATTTTTTTTTCTATTTAATTTTATTTAAAAGAACTTAACTTAACTTAACTTAAATCTTATACTACCCTAATTCTAGACAAGCTAAGTCTATGTAAGCTGGCTGATGACACTGTGATTCTATACAGACATTGGTATCCAGGTCTTTATATGCCATTCAAGCACCAGAACTGTTGACGCTATCTAATACTATTGTCCCGATCTCTGTGGGAGATAGCCCTACTGAAGCGCAAGAGCTCTTCTTCGGTGAGCGTTACTTCCCGGTCGTAGCACAATCGCCCGTCTACGGGTGATCTACTTACATGATAGATCAGCGGAAATCTGGATCTATCTTGTATAAGCCCTTTCATGTCCAAGTCAAGGAACGCCTCTGGTGGAACAAAGCCGCTCCGACGCACGCTCTCATAATACAGAGTGTTTGGTTAATAAGCCCCGAAAATTAGGTCATTGGACGAGCTTATTGCTCTCGCAATATGTCCTCTGATTAATAATTATAAAATTATCCACACTATTTATGTACGTTTCATTATATAAAGTCTCATTTGAATAATACTTTTTATACGAGGGTTGCCTTTTATATTTCGGGATTAGAGAACAAAAACAAATATTGATCATCGAAAATCTCTTTATTGTTTTTCAAAATATTCCCCATGAAGATCTATACACTTTTGCATGCGTTTGAACCAATTGTCGAAGCACTTTTGCCACTCTGATTGAGGTATCTCCAACACATGCATTCTGAATGCAGCAACCGCTTCTTCAGGTGTCGAAAAACGTTGACCTCTCAGTTTGTTTTTTACGTACGGGAATAAAAAGAAGTGATTCGGTGCCAAGTCAGGACTATACGGCGGATGACCCATCAAATCGATGTTTTGGGTGCTCAAAAATGCTGTTGTCGCATCCAATGTGTGAGAGCTCGCATTGTCGTGGTGAAGAGTGATCCGTCTTCGGCGGTTGCTTTTCCTGATTTCTTGGAAGACAACTGGCAAACAAATGGTTGTGTACCACTCAGAATTGACTGTTCTGCGTTGTTCTAGTGGTACGGTTGCGACATGTCCAGTTTTTCCGAAAAAACAGGCGACCATTTGCTTGGAAGTGCTTCGTGCGCGAACAACTTTTGTTGGATTTGGCTCATCTTGAAACACCCAGACAGTCGACTGCTGTTTACTTTCGGGCTCATACGCGTAAATCCACGATTCATCACCTGTCACGATGTCATAGACGTGTTTCGAAGCACCGCGACCGTATTTTTTGAGCATTTCTTTCGACCAATTGGCACGAGCTTTTTTTTGGGAGATTGACAAATTGTGTGGGATCCAACGCGAACAAACTTTTTTGACAGTCAAATGTTTATGCAATATTGAATGTATGCTGGTCCTAACTACTAACGCCTAAGGTTGTCTCAATCTCACGATAGGTCACATGACGATCTTCCAATATCAGTTCGCGCACAGCATCAATGGTTTTCGGAACAACAACTGATTTTGGACGACCTTCACGAAATTCATCTTGGAGTGAACTACGACCACGATTGAATTCACCATACCATCGATAAACACTGGTCCTTGATGGATCTTCATCGCCAAATATTGAATTAAGTTCATCCATTCACTGTTGCTGAGTTAATCCACGCCGAAAGTTGTAAAAAATAATCGCACGAAAATGTTGACGATTTAATTCCATTTTTGGGCCGAGATGAATCTTTTAAGATACTGTAAACAACACAAATAGGGCTCGTATGTCAAAACGTTCTGAGTGCGTATAACCTCAAAAATGTCCAACTTTACGACAGAGCTGTCAATTGCCGGATTGCAACACTAGGGTTGCCAAATCCCGAAACATAAGAGGAAACCCTCGTAGTCCGATATAATCTGAGACAACTTCTGAGACACTTCCTTTCGAACACCCGAATCTTTTCCATCAAATTTGGACCTATGTGAAACCATATATCAGCATTGGCCTGATTAGCGTCATGTAGCATATGACTTTTACCCTACTGTCAAGTTGGCTACTGTGAAATAGCCTCCTTGTCACAGCAAACGTTTTTTCTAGCCTTGACCAAACCAGCGTCTACATGTTTGTTTAAATACAGATATTGATCTAGCCAGATGCCCAGGTATCTCTTAGTTTCCATGCGGCCCCACGATAACTAGCTTTCGCTAGTTTATCCTTGTGTCGTTCGTGGCTTTATATAATCGCTTTGTTAATAGTCTTTTCAAATACTTTACTGATGCTTGGGAGTATTGTGGCGGTCCGCCAAACCCGATGGTTCACTTACCTAAAAAACCCCCATAACTCCCATCCAATCATATAATTTCGCTAATGCAACCGTATTAGCACCTTAAATAATTTACGCATCTAGGATTATCTAAGGTATAATCTAAAAAGCTTCAGTAAAAGAATACTTACCTTTTCTTGCATTCCCTTCGTATACAATTCCTGTAAGAGTTCTTTCTTACGTTATCATAAATTCCCTGTGATAAAATTCATCGGTTCGCATATCATACGACCGGATATCAGGGAGCCTTACCTTCGAGTTGGCTAATCCCAGCCTCAATATGTGTACATAAAAACTATCTATGCACACATCGGTGTCGACCCTTTTAGCCAGCGATAAATAGTCCAACACCAGCTGCATCTAATTAGCACCATCCACGTTGAGACTATTTCCCTAAGTCACACCATGAGTAAACAAAACACCGCTGTCCTTCAGCAGGCATTCTGGCGATACGCAAACAATTCAATCATCCTAGTGTCCCAAATGCACCTACCATCTAATGAGTTGCAACTTGTTTACTCAGTTGAACTCGTAAGCCATAAATTCCTTTTATCCTACATAGTTCTGGATTCGTTTCCCAGTAACCTCTCACATAAACAAAGATCTCCAAAATCCCTTTTTCCTTTCTTTGTTTCAGGTTCATTCCCATGGCCTTGTGTATGAAAAAAAAAACCAATGTGATCTTCACTCACACATACACATACATTGCCAAGTCTTTCTTCCTTGTTTTTACCACGAGAGAAACACTTTCTCTTTCGGGAAAACTCACCCCAAAACCATTGAATATCGTGGACTCAAATTCCATACGCTGACCATAATGATCATGCCGCTCCCGCTCTCCGTCACTACGGAGACGCGCAAATATATACCGGAGTCGTGTTCGCGTTGTACAAGTAACTTTAGTTAAAATTGGTGAAAGTATTGATTAAAATCTGTCATTTTATGTGTTGTTCGATTTTGATATACATTCAAAACTAAAAGAATAATCCTCACAAGTCCTAAGTGAAATATAAGATCCTTTTATCGTTAAATAAAGAAACAAACAATAAAATTAATTTAAAGTGGTGATCACCAAGCTAATAACCTTGCCCAGAAAAACAAATTATTATGGAAAATTTAACAAGCCTCATACTTGTTAAATAAGGCCAAGACCGGATCCGGTTGTAGTGCCGATGATGATGATGATCACCAACCAACACTAGTGTTTTATTTCTATCGGCCTACTTCCTGTGTTGGTGTTTCCTTTGCTTCGGCGAAATCGTGTAGTACTCGTCGGAACAATTAATTATGATGGAGGAGGAAGTAAATCTAGTGCCCGTGACTGGTACAATACTTCCTCCCCACAGTATATTTATCGAACGCATGTTCATTGGGTTTGTAGAGTCTTTGCCCTTTTTTTGGGGTGGGCTGAATGATAGCCGTTTTCCAACGCGCGGGATAATATGCATTATTCAACTCGTTGTTAAACAGGACCGTGTATATATCTATTGACATTGGGAGCAGGTTCTTGAGTACGATGTTGGGTACTCCATCTATTCCCATTGACTTTTTGCTTCTTAATGAGTCGAAGATACTCTGGATTCCACCTCTCGTAATTAAAAGGCTATTACCCCCAGCACTGGCATTAATGTCAATTGACAGATTATCGTCACTGAATTCGGTAAAACCCGGATTTGCCGATTGCCAAAGTCAACGCAATTCCGTCATATGCGCGAACGTATTCCGCTTCTCCCCTTTTTTTCAAATACTATCACAGTATTTGCTAAGGTATATTTGGGGAATACGTTCCATATCTATAATCCTTTAGCCTTGTGAGTGAGGTATTAGTATATACTCGCAGCTAGACCGGCTTGTCGACTAAAAGCCGACTGGTAGGTGGGGTCCCAACGCCCTGTCCCCCACTGAAATACCACCCCATCAGGCTATAGAGTCCGTGAAATGGTCGGGAGAAATGCCTGGCCATCTTTGAAAGCTTGCCAATGAACCAGTCGTAAAAAAAGGTTGCATTAAGTAGTAAGCCGGTCCTAATGTGAGATATCAACCTCGTCATGCTGTACATTCCGCGATATCGTCGGCAGAAATTTTCGACTATGTTTTAGATGTGGGGGTGTTAGTGCCAGGGCGTCAACACGGACGCAGGTTGAGCACCACACCACAGATCGTTCACTCCCAACACTGTCTGCTGAAACTCCAACAATTGATCCTGGTGAACTTGATAAATCAAATAAATATTCAATTAGACATCGTGTTATAATTCTGTATTCGTTAATCACTTTCTCTGGCTAGATGTTACAATAAGTTCGGTAAGCTAGACGCAGCACTCCTTAGCATTACAATAAGTTCAGTAAGTTAGACACAACACTCATTAGTATTACAATAAGTTCGGTAAGTTAGATACAGCACTCCTTAGTATTACAATAAGTTCAGTAAGTTAGATACAGCACTTCTTAGTATTACAATAAGTTCAGTAAGTTAGATACAGCACTCCTTAGTATTACAATACGTTCAGTAAGTTAGACACAACACTCATTAGAATTACAATAAGTCCGGTAAGTCCGTTTTCCGGTTGATGAGATTCCATTCGGCAGCACAGGTCTCGAAATAAACGCACTGCACGCTACTTGCCGATGATCCGGGCGTAACAATCGAGGATGGGAATTAAATAAAACTTTTCGGACTACCACACGACCTCCCCCAGTGATGGTTGTCACTTGACTACTCGCTGCCGACGAAAAAAAGGACATCGAAAAGAAAAACGCGAAAAGAGGAGGAGCTACACGATCGACTCGAGGTAGTCAATCGTGATTGGACCGGGAAATACGGCATACATTTCGTATGTCTGTGTATGCGTCGCATACCATCGTCCGGTGGTGATGGTGGTTGCGAACGTCACAACTGCATCTCCTACGAATACCAACAAAGCATGACCTGCGGCTGTGTACACAATTGATTGTGCTATACTTGCCGGCAACAAGGAACATCTGGGGTAAAAACAACACGAGCCGAAGATCTGGTCATCCTAGGAGAGGCCATAAATCAACATTTAGGTTGATGGGTGTGAATTTCCCTAGGTCCGCCGACGGTTGGCGGCCGTTAATAGGGAATTGTATATACCATAACAATCTGTGGTGCAAATGCAATGTTTAGATATTGCCACGAATGTAGGGTGCCAGATGTTAAAAGTAAACACTTGCTGGCTGCATCCAATTCGTTTCTTGTTTGCGGTCCCTGATCGGTGGAGACCGATAATAGGAAACCAGCTATTGCTGGTAATTAGGGAAATGTTTGGTTTGCATCAGCCGAAACCTTGTCGGCGGTGGCAAACCGATGGGACCTGATATCCGCATGCTAGGGGTGCCATGGACAAACAAAAACAACAAGTAATCAATGAGCTCCTTGTTGATTTTGTTTCCATGGCATAAGGCTATGGAAACGAGATGCCCTGGGTGCAATGCATGCCCGAGGATGAGATTTCCAATGCCACGGCTATGTGATAATCTTTGCCGTGGACTTAATGTTTTCAGATATGGTAATGCCTGCCCGAGGATGAAATTTTCGATGCCACGGCTAAGTGATAATCTTTGCCGTGGACTTAATGTTTTCAGATATGGTAATGCAGAAAAAGGGGTTTGGAAGGAAAACCCCCACAGAAAAGGTAAGCTGCCTAACAGATATTCATGTCAGTTATCCTATTGGGTAACTGAATTAATTCCAGCGATTTGGCGGGCGGTTAATGCCGTAGCAAGGTTACGCAACCTTGCTGAAGGTTCGACTTTGAGGTAAGTCGCTTCGCCTGGGATAGTGGGGATCGAGTGATGTATGGCTCTTCGGGCCCTGAAAAGCCCCACATCACTCCCTCCCCAGTGACGTAGTCACGAAACGGTAAGGCAGGTTAGGAGGAGGTTAGTTGGGTATGGGCGCGCGCTTGAGCGCGAGTACGGAGAGGTTGTGCCGGTGGAGTAGGAGTGGAATTCGTAGGTGGAGGTGATTCTGGAGCAGAAGCTTCCAGAAAACAGGGCTTAAGCCTTTCGACGCTGACCGTGGATCGCTTGCCTCTAATGTCGATCTCGAAGACGCGGTCACTGATGCGGCGGAAGACTTTGAAAGGGCCATCGTAGGGTGGGTCGAGGGGTTTTTTGACCTTATCCACCCTGACAAAGACGTGCGTGCAGCTGTGCAGTTCAGGGTGGACGAAAAGTTTTTTGGAGCCGTGCCTGGTTACAGGGGTTGCCCTAACCTTACGTAGCAGGTCACGGAGATGTCCCAATTCACGAAGTTGGTCACGCGGTGTTTCGCCATTCAGGAAAAGTTCTCCTTGAAGAAGGAGGTTGGTACCGTAGGTAAGCTGCCGAAGCACCCAGGTCCTCCTTAATACTTGTCCTCAGGCCGAGGAGGACGGTTGGTAGGGCGTCAAACCATTGTGTGTCATTATGACACATGAGTGAGGCTTTTAGAGTTCTATGCCAGCGCTCTATCATCCCATTTGATTGCGGACGGTAGGCGGTGGTACGACTTCTTTGGCAGCCGAGAAGATTTGTTAGCTGCCTAAAAATGGTCGCCTCAAATTGTGGACCTCGGTCCGAAGTTAAGGTGCTTGGTACACCGAAGCGTGTGACCCAAGTTGAATAAAAGGCCTTGGCGACTGATTCGGCAGTAACTGCCCGGAGAGGTTTCGCCTCTGGCCACCGCGTGCAGCGATCCATCATAGTGAGGATATAAGAAAATCCTCTTGATGGAGTAAGCGGTCCCACTATGTCTATGTGGACATGGGCGAAGCGTGCCGTGGGAAGCTTGAACTGTGCTGGCTCCAGTACATTATGTCGCGCTACTTTGCAGCTCTGGCACTGGAGACAAGCACGGGCCCAACCGGTGAGATCTTTGTTCATCCGGGGCCAAATGAATTTGCGACGGACAGCAGCGGCTGTTGCTCGGCCGCTGGGGTGGGCTGGGTTGTGGTAAACCTGGAACACGCCCTTACGAAGTTTCTCGGGAATGTAAGGTCTAGCGGTTCCAGTGGAGACATCACACCAGATTTCGCCCAAAGGGTCGCGAAGGGTAATTTTCTTAAGCTCTAGTGCCGTATCGGCAGTTAGGAGGGACTTGAGCTGTTCGTCCTCCTCTTGGGCTAGGGCAAGGTCAGTGTTATTCAAGGCGGTACGCAAATGAATCGTATCGATTCGAGAAAGGGCGTCCGCCTTGACGTTCTGTTTACCGGAGATATGCTTGATTTCCGTGGTGTATTGCCCAATGAGATCTAACTGACGCTCTTGTCGGGGAGAGGCATTTCCCGACTTCTTCCGGAACGCATAGACCAATGGCTTGTGGTCTGTTAAGATGGAGAGTGAGCGACCTTCTATCATATGACGGAAGTACTTAACAGCGCTGTAGATCGCGAGTACTTCACGGTCGTAGGCGCTGTAACGTCGCTCAGTGGGACTCAGCTTCCTTGAAAAGAAACCAAGTGGTTCCGGTCGGCCTTCAATGTCCTGTTCAAGGACGGCTCCGATTACGGTATCCGATGCGTCGCATTGGATAGAAAGTGCCGCTCCCTCGAGGGGGTATCGGAGTAAGGTGGCATTTGCCAATTGTTCTTTGGACAGTTGAAATGCTCTATCAGAGACTTCTGTCCAATTAATGGGGCGCTTATCATTGCGCTTAGCTCCTTTTAAGAACTCATTTAGGGGAGCTTGAACTTGGGCAGCGTTCTTCAGTGTTGGGCGGTAAAAGTTAAGCATGCCCAAAAATCGACGAAGCTCACTCACGTTAGTAGGCCGGGGATACTTCATGAGGGCCTCCACACGGTCTGGTAGTGGGCGAATGCCCTGGTTGTCAACGACATAACCCAGATAGGTGATTTGCTCCTTGGCGTATTGACACTTATCTGGGTTGATGACAAGACCGAATTCACGGAGGCGCTCTAGGACCTGACGTAAGTGGCGTTTATGTTCGGCATGGTCTTTAGAGGCGATGAGAATGTCATCTAGATATGCATGGCAGCAATTAAGACCACGTAAAGCCGTGTCGATATAACGCTGGAATGTCTGTGCGGCATTCCTGAGGCCGAAAGTCATCACTTTGAACTCGAAGAGTCCGAAAGGTGTAATGACTGCGGTCTTGGGGATGTCTTCTGGTGCTACCGGAATTTGATGGTATGCCCTGGTGAGATCCAGGGTAGTGAAGACATTGCACCCTCGTAACTTGTACGAAAAATCGTAGAGGTGCGCAATAGGGTATCTGTCCGGGACAGTTGCTGCGTTCAACAGCCTGTAATCGCCACATGGGCGCCACTCACCAGAACGTTTCTTCACTAAGTGGAGTGGGCTTGCCCAGGGACTATCCGACGGTTGGCAGATACCTAGTTCGATCATGTGCTCGAACTCCGCGCGCGCCGCACGTAATTTTTCAGGAGCCAGTCGACGTGGACGCTGGCTCACCGGGGGACCACGTGTTTCTATATGATGAAACACCGTGGCTTTGTGTCGGCGTTGGTTAGGTAGAGGAATTGTTGTACTAACAAATTCCTGTACCATGACTTGAAACGGGTCTGTGCACTCTGTGGCCCCTGAAGTTGCCGCTAGAGATGCCGTCATGGGCAAGGGGGGTGCGGTTGGAGCCACTAATCTGTTATGGGTCGAATCGACCAACAGATTATGTGCACCTAATAGGTCGGAACCTATCAGGGGTTCGTTCACGTCCGCAATGACGAAACGCCAAGTAATCGGACGACAAAGACCCAATTGGAGTGTCAGCTTTTTACGTCCATACGTAAGTATCGGCGTATTATTCGCAGCTGACAATTTAAGTGCGGCTGGCACGCGGTTACGCGGAGCAAACGATCGCGGGAGGACTGAAATGTCGGCGCCGGTATCGACAGTAAAAGCGATATTCAGTTTAGAATCCCGGATGGTTAGGCGACTTATCGTATGGGTGCCGGCCGATTGCGCGAGGGGGTCGGTCGGCAAAATTAGTTTAAAGAGCGCCTTTGGTTGGTGGAAGGTTGTGTCCAACCACAAGGCGCCTTGCAATTGAATGCGCGATCACCACATCGTTGGTGATTGGCGCACCAAGGCAGAGTAACGGCATTATCAGATATATTCTGGGTATTGGTATTGCCGTTACGGGGAGGTCGAGCCGGAGCTCGCTGAGAATTGGCCTGGTGAAGGCCATTTTGAGAGGAATTGGCCCTCCGTGGGGCATTCTGGGGGATGTAGGCCCTCTGAGGGGCATTTTGGGAGTAATTCTGCCGATTAAGAGGACGGCTCGGCATGGCTCGATTCTGGGCGCTTCGTGGATTGTTCCTCACCTCCGCGCGAAATTGACTTATCTCGCGGAGGAGTGAGGTTTGAAGCGCCCGAAGGTCAGCAGGGGTTAAATGAGGTGGCGAACTTCCCTGGCTAACGTTGGGCCTTGCCTCTGGATTCCTCTGTGGGAAATTGGTTGAGGCAGGCCGTCTGTGAGGTAATTGGGTTTGAGGAGGATGGAGAATTGGGACCAATTGAGGGGCTGTGAAAGGCAGACGAGGGTGCCGTGTAGGCTGGGCGGCGTGTTGAGAAACCGCCGCTACCTGGTACGCAGGAGGCTCAGAATACTGATCTGAACTTTCCATAATTGCGTCCGCAATTTTGGATAAATAGCCCAAATTCTGATTGGGTTGGGCTATAAGTGCCGAACGGGCATGTTGGGGAAGACACCTCAAAAAGTGAGGCCTTATCAGGTCGTCCCTAATCCTGGTCCCCGCTATAGAGCGTAAATGGGTCAGGAAAAGAGATGGTCTCATCCCAGAAAGGTTGGTTACAGCAGCTAAGCGTTGCTGCTGCGCACTTCCGGGCTCATCCAAAGCGTCGAGCAGAGCTTGACGCATGTTGCTGTCAGCGTTGCGGTCGGCCGACCTAATGATGTGGGCAACATGCGGTCGCTGAGTGCGGTCAAGCACTTTCAACAGCTCGACTGCACGAAGTTGTTCGTCGCGCAAGTCAGAGGCCTGGAAGATGCGGTCTGCTACTGCAAACCAAAGGTCTGGGTCCTCCTCATCGAAGGGGGGAAGCCCTGTATTTGAAGGACGAGTCCCATTCCCGAGGCTGGAAGCATCGTGGAATTCTTGAGACTCTGAAGGTCTATGGGCGTGTTGTGAGGTGCCGGCACGAGATGTGGGCATCATAATGCCAGAATCCATCAATTGGCCGGCACTAGGGGCGCTAGGGGAAGTCGGGAGTGCGTCAGTAGAAACAGGTTGGGGTCGATTAACAACACTGGGGGCAACCGGTGGTGCCAGGGGGGTAGGTAGAGTAGGTGGGTCCTGATCAGTATCGAGTTGATCAGCCGGAAAGTCGACGCTGGAGGCGTCGTGAAATTCAAGAGGCTCGGATTGTTCCAGAGCCTTTTTGGCCGTGGTGTTCCGCGTGTTGACCATTGTGGGTTGTATGACGCGAAACTAAAGTTAAAAGCGTAAGAGGACGCGAAGAAAGGTGAAGGGAGGCCGATGAGTCGAAAGAATTGAATATAGTGGGGATAAGGGGCCAAATTGTGATGAAAAGAAGCGATCGAAGGTGCGGAGTCAAAGGAGAATTGTGCCAAGTCGAGTGGAGTTCTTTGAAGTCGCGAATGTAAGTGTGCTTTCGTGTTATTATCGATCCGGGTATTGTGTACTACTAATGTGTACTCCGTTTTACTTTAAAATAAAAACCAAAAAAAAAAACAAAAAAAAAAAGGAAAAAGATTTCAAAAACCGAAGCGAGAGAAAAAAAAAAAATAGATATCGCTATTACGAGTGTATGTGTACTTATAAAAAGAGAGTTAAAAAAAAATGTCGTTAGTACCCTGAAGGGGTTTACAATTACAATCGAGTTTGGTATGGTAATTTTACTGGTTTTTTATTTTAACAATTATGTTTGTGTATTTGTTTCTGAGTTATTGATTGTTGTTTAGTACTTTATTACACACGTCTATGGATGCTTGACGAAACAAAGGATATCTTTCTTGTGTATTTTATATTTTAGGAAGTTTACAATGTGGTTAATCCTAATCCAGAAAGGAATATAGGGATGTATAAAATAAACGTGACTTGGTTGTTTTCAGTTAATATTTGGTTTGTAAACACCTTAAAAGGTTGTTATTTCGACACAATTTGAAAATCAAAAATACAAGGGGATTAAAAAAAAGGACAAAAGCTAAAAATTATTTAATATGTTACTGTTTGTTCTATATTGTTCCTCTTCTTACGTAATTTTTGATTACTAAACTTTCGTTTAGTGTAAAAGAAAAATGACAATTCTTCACCACCGAAACCACTAGTAGTGAATAAGTTTGTTTTAAGTTAATCAATCGCTTGTTGGGTGTTTGTTGCTAAACATTAATTAATTGATCTGGTAACTGTATTACGTGTAAACGTGTAAATTAAAATAATAACGTGTAATAAAAATAAAAAGAAGGTACATTTATTTTTCGCTTTTATAAATTTCAAATTTTCAATCTCGTCTTAAAGATTATATTAGCCAACGGCTCCTTATTTACAATTAAAGTTCATACGTCTATAATCGAAAACTTTAAGAATTTACTGATTTTTGCATTGGCCCAGAAGGGGCTCGCGGAGATGTACACACAGAAAAAAGGAAAAAAGTAATAAAAAAAAAATATTTAAAAACTTGCGGTTATCCGTGGACGACTGGATGAGTTCCTGATGGTAAAGTATGGTCCAGTCCGGTGATGTTGGGTACCGGGGCGTTGGGGACTGGTTAGCTCTGCGAACAGATGTGGTGGTGATGTTTCGCCAGGTGCTGTTGATGGGCTGGCGTTGGGGCGTACCCTTTAATTGTCTTTTTTGGCACTGAGTTAGTCACTGGCACAAAAGGTTTCGCGAATGCTCTCTCACTGCTAAATTAAATGTCTCCACGAGCGATAATTCGCGGGAATTCAAACTTCAACACGATTTGCACCACGTAGCTACCGTTTGTAACTGACTCCGGGTCAGAAGTTGAAAGGTTGCGCGATTTTAATTTTCACCTTAAGGTCACTGAGTAGCACGTACAACGTATGCTCAGGCGCGTGTTCGCGAGTCGCGGTCACCAATGTGGGTGTTAGTGCCAGGGCGTCAACACGGACGCAGGTTGAGCACCACACCACAGATCGTTCACTCCCAACACTGTCTGCTGAAACTCCAACAATTGATCCTGGTGAACTTGATAAATCAAATAAATATTCAATTAGACATCGTGTTATAATTCTGTATTCGTTAATCACTTTCTCTGGCTAGATGTTGCAATAAGTTCGGTAAGCTAGACGCAGCACTCCTTAGCATTACAATAAGTTCAGTAAGTTAGACACAACACTCATTAGTATTACAATAAGTTCGGTAAGTTAGATACAGCACTCCTTAGTATTACAATAAGTTCAGTAAGTTAGATACAGCACTTCTTAGTATTACAATAAGTTCAGTAAGTTAGATACAGCACTCCTTAGTATTACAATACGTTCAGTAAGTTAGACACAACACTCATTAGAATTACAATAAGTCCGGTAAGTCCGTTTTCCGGTTGATGAGATTCCATTCGGCAGCACAGGTCTCGAAATAAACGCACTGCACGCTACTTGCCGATGATCCGGGCGTAACAATCGAGGATGGGAATTAAATAAAACTTTTCGGACTACCACACGACCTCCCCCAGTGATGGTTGTCACTTGACTACTCGCTGCCGACGAAAAAAAGGACATCGAAAAGAAAAACGCGAAAAGAGGAGGAGCTACACGATCGACTCGAGGTAGTCAATCGTGATTGGACCGGGAAATACGGCATACATTTCGTATGTCTGTGTATGCGTCGCATACCATCGTCCGGTGGTGATGGTGGTTGCGAACGTCACAACTGCATCTCCTACGAATACCAACAAAGCATGACCTGCGGCTGTGTACACAATTGATTGTGCTATACTTGCCGGCAACAAGGAACATCTGGGGTAAAAACAACACGAGCCGAAGATCTGGTCATCCTAGGAGAGGCCATAAATCAACATTTAGGTTGATGGGTGTGAATTTCCCTAGGTCCGCCGACGGTTGGCGGCCGTTAATAGGGAATTGTATATACCATAACAATCTGTGGTGCAAATGCAATGTTTAGATATTGCCACGAATGTAGGGTGCCAGATGTTAAAAGTAAACACTTGCTGGCTGCATCCAATTCGTTGCTTGTTTGCGGTCCCTGATCGGTGGAGACCGATAATAGGAAACCAGCTATTGCTGGTAATTAGGGAAATGTTTGGTTTGCATCAGCCGAAACCTTGTCGGCGGTGGCAAACCGATGGGACCTGATAGCCGCATGCTAGGGGTGCCATGGACAAACAAAAACAACAAGTAATCAATGAGCTCCTTGTTGATTTTGTTTCCATGGCATAAGGCTATGGAAACGAGATGCCCTGGGTGCAATTCATGCCCGAGGATGAGATTTCCAATGCCACGGCTATGTGATAATCTTTGCCGTGGACTTAATGTTTTCAGATATGGTAATGCCTGCCCGAGGATGAAATTTTCGATGCCACGGCTAAGTGATAATCTTTGCCGTGGACTTAATGTTTTCAGATATGGTAATGCAGAAAAAGGGGTTTGGAAGGAAAACCCCCACAGAAAAGGTAAGCTGCCTAACAGATATTCATGTCAGTTATCCTATTGGGTAACTGAATTAATTCAAGCGATTTGGCCGGCGGTTAATGCCGTAGCAAGGTCACGCAACCTTGCTGAAGGTTCGACTTTGAGGTAAGTCGCTTCGCCTGGGATAGTGGGGATCGAGTGATGTATGGCTCTTCGGGCCCTGAAAAGCCCCACAGATGTATGGCTGATGGCCCTGGCTGACACGGATATAAGTCATGATGGTACCTTCTGAGATAAAGAATTCCGGAAGTAAACTAGTTCCCCATTTGAATATCCGAGAATGGGACCTATGTCGGGAGGAACATCTTGCAAATATTTTGATGAATAACGAAACTTTAATAAATTCGACAGATAACGACATTTTGTAACATCAGGGGCATCACCAGTTTCACCAGTACGAATGTAAACGCCATCTACCAATACCGAAACCTGATATCCTTGCCCTAACTGATACTCAGGTCGATTCGTCAACCAATTCGACATATCTTCGCTGCTCAGTATATGACTTACATTCGAGATTCCGTTTAAAGGCTGAGTCTGAGTCTTCTTGCGGCGTTGGAACCCAATAATATGGACATCATGTGGTTGAGGGTCGTGCTGAGGAATTCTGTTAAATTTCTTTGTTGTCTTTACCGCTCTCCGAATGACGATCGACAGGCGACATTTTTCGAACATATTTTACGTACCGCCGACTAGATACAGATCAACCACCCAGCTTCTGAAATTGTTGTCCTTGGGGATTTTAATGTACACAATTCCGGTTGGTTGGTACATTCTAACAGAACCGACGAGGTTGGATACCCGAGGTGATTACCCGAACACCCTGGATCTGTTTTTTATATCAGAGCCGAGCATTTATACCGTGGAGATTGCTGCGCCACTAGAAACCTCAGATCAGCACTTGCTATCGGTTGCGCAACCAGTTCCATTTCAAACGAATAACCGACCTAAGCAGCATTGCCATGTATGAAGCTATAGGGCTGCTAACTGGGACAATCTGTGAGGTTTCTTCTCAGATTTTCCACGTCGGAAGATTGCTTTAGAGATTCTAACGTTAACTCAAACGCGGAATTGATCAAGGAGATTATTCTTCTCGGGATGGAGATTTGCATTCCACATTCCATTAAACCAAATTCATCTCATAGACCTTGGTTTGATAACAAATGAGAGCAGATTACAGCAAAAAATAGAGCTTTTAAAGAATTGCGCTCCAATCCAATGGCATTTTGTAACATCAGGGGCATCGGTTTCACCAATACGAATGTAAGCGCCGTCCACCAATATTTGCAAACAACGAAACCGGATATCCTTGCCCTAACGGAGATCCAAGTCGATTCGTTGACCCTTTCGACATATATTCGTTGCTCGGGATACGACTTACATTTTAGATCCCGTTTTAAGGGCAGAGTCTGCGTCTTCACGTGCTCCAGTGTGGCTTGCCACAGGATGGAAGCGTTGGAACCCAATAACATGGACATCATGTGGTTGAAGGTCGTGCTAAGGAATTCTATTAAATTTCTTTATTGTCTTTACTGCCTGGATACAGATCAACCACCCGGCTTCTGAAGTTGTCATTCCTGGTGATTTTAATGTACACAATTCCGGTTGGTTGGTACATTCTAACAGAACCGACGAGTCTGGGAAGCTAGTGGACTTGTTCGTTGTTTGCCGCAGTTTGACTTGACTCGTGGACGAACCTATGCGAGTGCCAGACGCCCGAGGTGATTATGGACCTGGATTTGTTATTGACATCCAAGCCGAGCATTTATACCATCGATGTGGCTGGGCCAGTCGGAAACTCAGGTCACCGCTTGGTATCGGTTGCGCAACCAATTCCATTTCAAACGAATAACCCACCTAAACAGCTTCACCATGTATGAAGCTATGGGGCTGTTAACTGGTACAATCTGCGAGATTTTTTTGCATCCTTTCCGTTGTCGGAGGTGTGCTTTGTCAAAGAGCTTATTCTTCTCGGGATGAAGTTTTACATTTGACATTCCATTAAACGAAATTCATCTGATAAGCCTTGGTTGGATATAAAATGCGAGCAGAAGTAGTAAAAATACGAGCTTTTAAACAATGACGCTCCAATCCAACCGAGATTAACGGAACAAATTTTGTTAGAATCAGAAACGCGTGCAACCAGGCGATTGATACGGCGAAGAATACTCCTCGAGTCCCCAACTGGTTCGCGTCCCTTCTGGTCAATGGCAAGGGCTGTCAGCAATGACTTCGCTTCCTCCTCTTTCCCTCCGTTAGTGATGAGCTCCGGGGCATTGGTCACTAACTTAAAAGATAAAATTACTGTGTTCGCGAATTTATTTTTCGCGATTTCAAACTTCGATGCCGGTCTTTTGGGGGCACTTCTGATCGTGCCGGTACGTTCCTCGATGCGCAATGTGAAGTTCCGCCCACTTACTATTCAACGCATTCTCCGTCGACTGGACGGTAAGAAGGTAACCGATTCGGACAGGATACCAGCAGTAGTCTTTAAGAACTGTGTTCCAGAACTATCGATGGTACTTGGCAGATTCGTTCGCTTATCTTTTATAGGGAGGACATTTCTTATCTGTTGGAATGTGGCTCGAGTTCAGTCAATCCCAAAGAGGGGAAAAAAGTGTCTCCAACAAAATTACCGGCCGATAGCATTACTGGCTATGTTGTAGGTGATTGAAAAAGTCATCAATGCCGAGTTAATTAAATATTTGGAATGCAACGGACTTCTGAATGATCGTCAATACAGATTCTGTGGCAGGCGCCCCACTGGAGACCTATTGACCCTTATAACGGATATATGAACGATTGAATGGCATAGTGAGTCAAGGGCGGTCGCATTGGATTTGTCCAAGCCTTTTGCCCACGTCTGGCCCGGGGGATTGCTGAGCAAACTTCGTTCATATGGATGTTCTCAGCAGCTTTACAAGTGGACAAGGGACTTTCTCGATAATCGATTGATCCGGGTCGTTGTGGACGGCGAATGTTTTGATCTATATCTTGTTAATTGCGGGGTGCCTCGTGGTTCTATTTTGACTCTAACCTTGTTTTTGCTTCACATTATTTGATTTGTTGGAGTCAAGGCGCAACAGTGCTGAGTTTTGCGGAAGATACCCGATTAGTGCATCAACATCGCACCGGCTAATATGTAGCCAGATTGACTCTCGAAATGGGGTTCTGGGTAAGGTCCTGCAGTGCAGAAAGGCAAATCTCGTCGACTTCAATGCAACGAAAACACATTATACAACATTCGCAAGGCAAAATGCATCATTGGTTCCCCAACTAATGATGAATGGCCATGCCCTTGAATCTAGCGAAAGCATAACATTACTTGACGTCACGGTTTATGGGAATGTTTTGTGGCATTAACACGCGTCGAACATCGCCAGGTCCGCCTCTGGAAAACTTAGTTATCTTTTTAGAGCCAAGAAATATATTTACTCCGGTCCGACTTCTTCTTCTGTATAAATCCCAAATTAGACCCGCGCTCGAAACTCCGCTCTGAAGCATTAAAACATACTTGAATACCTCCAAATCACTCGCCATTTTGGATATAGGTAGATTAGTCACAACTTATGACTAAGTTTTAGTCATTTACAAACAGTCATTCCGTGTGCGTCAGTTGTATAAGAGATCGATGTCAATAAGCAACATTTACGCCATTGCTTTCTATTCTTTTAACAAATGAAAGAAGAATGCTGCTCAAGCTGATGAAATTGATTAATTCGATTTTTGGAGAACATACGGTGAGTCATTCAAGAGTAAGAAACTGCATTGCAAGATTTTTTGAAGGAAGTTTTAATCTTAAGGATGCTCCACGTCCAGGTGCACTAAAAAAATTTTAAGACGAAGAACTTCAAGTTTTACTGGATGAAAATCCATGTCAAACTCAAGAAAACCTTGCAAAGCAGTTAGAAGTTTCTCACAAAGCAATATCAATCTATCTTTGTATTTTTCCAATAAAATTTAATTTGACAAAAACAGACGAGTTTCTACTTGCACACTTATTACATATGTAAAGTGACTGCCTACTTACCTGAAGACCCCCATCTCTACAACCCAATCTGCATACGCTTTTGCTAATTCAATCGCACTAGCACCTTAAATGCTTCACGCATCAAATAGATCAAATTTATATAACCTAAAAGTCCCTGGAAAAGAATTCTTACCTTTCATGCATTTCTTCGCATACAAATTCCCTACAAGAATTCTTTCCATTATACAGGTGCATAAAACCAAAACCTATTCGGTACCTTCGATTGCCAGGCAAATTCCAACCTTCCCACACCTGCACCGCAATCTCCCCGCAGCAAAAACATTTCCTTCCCATGGATAACTAATGCTTTCAATGCATTACCTGGCAATGCCTGCAAAGAATTTTTCCTACAAGGGCATTCATACATGTATCAATGCATCTCTGCATTAGCGGCCAAGAACCGAATTTCCAATTAGTGTAGATATTCACACTAGAGTTCGATCCTGGCGTCGCCATAGATGCCAAGCATAATTGACACAGATGGTATACACAACCCTCATTGTGTAACCATCTAAATTACTTTCCGAAGACTTGCAACTGTTGATCCAGCTTCAAGCACTTCTCTCGGAAATACTTCATTGTTTGAATCCTCAAACAATCACCAATGTCGCGCTTAACCGCCGGATTGGATTCAATAGCATAAACATATGCAAACAAAAGAATCCGATCATCCCAGTCGGCGGAGATATGATATACAATCTCCATTATCTTAATCCCTTTTAGCATCTAATGAGTGGCTACTGTTTACTCAGCTGACCCTCATTACCGGACGATCGCTACTTCATGTGTTCGGCATCCCTTGTCTAGGTTTCGTTCGCTTTGACCTACGAGCGTTAACAAACAGTCTGATCTCAACGATCGACACCACGCACACCACTACAGGACCTCACCAGTGGGATCCTCTTTCCTCGTTTTCGCCGCGAGAGAAGCATTTTCTCTCTCGGGGAAACTCACCCCATTAGCGAGTCTGCTCTGCACGAGCCGAATATCGCTGAGTCCAATCACATCCGCCGACCACCACGGTCGTGCCGCCCCCGCTACCCGGTGCGCACCGGGACGCGAATGTCAACCGCGAGTCGCGTGGTTAACGTTTGTCACCTGATCGGAAATTGTTTAATTAACCATAAGATAACGTTCTAATTAACAAACAAGGTGGGAGAGCTTAGATTAAAATACGTAATAAGGTCCAGTGATTGTAATTCATGTTTTTTTTTTCATTTATCGTCAATAAAGTGATCATTTAATAAACAATCCACAGTGTGCTTTGTTTCATTCCACTTACTGTGGACTGTGTGTTGCGGAGTTTCGTTTAGATCTTAGTGTTAGACTGTATTCGGCAGAGCAGTGGAACTTTCTTTCGGTGTTTAGCGAACTTATGTTAGCGGAGGAAAGTGCACGGAGTGTCCGTGTTTGGCACAATACTTCTTCCCCACAATGGCCTCAAGAAAAAACGACTACTACTACAATTTCAATAATCATTCCGTTCAAGATTAGTGATGTGCACCAAGTTATTGACTTTGATGTTGTGTACTAAGTGATTGGTTCCTTTTTGTTTACATGCACCAAGTTGTTGGCTTTGTTCCAGTGTATCAAGTGATTGGCTCCTTTAGTTAATAAAACAGTCTCCTAAAATAATTATTTCGACATCGAATCTAAAAATAATATGATGCATTATGAACGTAAGTTACTTTCCCTTGGTAAAGACAGGCAGCACCTTCCATACGCGTGTCATTTATAATTCAGATAACACCGCAGTAGGAATTTATACTTCACCTTCAGCGCGACTTTTGAGGTAAATGTTTTTCAACTAACGAACAAACTTGGTTATCAGTTGTTGTTATTAGTTCTGAATAAGGTGCTCGCGAATAATCTGAGAGTGTTGAAATTGACGCACAATCAAGTGGAAAGGATAAGCACTTGCGTCGAGATTATAAACTTGCATGTTAATTATCGTGAGGATTACTGACAAACCATAATCTTCTGAGATGGTACAACAAGTTCAAGAGTTGAGACACACCTTGTGATGGAATAGGTTCTATTGATATCTCCCCCATTAAGATGCGCCCCACGAAATGTCGGTTTATTCACAGAAAATTAATTTTACGGAGATGTAACAGGAATGCAGATAGCATTCGTCAAAATCTGCAAGGTGCGATCGTGGTGCGTCGAATTTCAAAACAAAAAAAGTACACTTTTTTTTTTCTTTGTAGCTTCTGTACTGAGCAATACACCAAAAACAAAAATTAGATTTCTTATGTTCAAAATGACATCCAATAGGCCAAATAATATGTTGATTTGCTTTGAGATTGTAAACCTTCATCGCGCTCTCAATTGTTTGATTGGAGGCGGTTCTGTTTCTGACAAAATTCAGCTGAACTTTAGCTGTTTATAAATCCTATTTTTAGCCACTGTAATCTGCTTTCAATTTTTAATCAAAGGTTCATGGGACTGTAGAAAGTTAACTATATACGGTATACTTTTACTTAATTCAATCAAATGTTTTCCTAAATTATGTCAAAAAACTGTTTATCCCGTAGCAGCCGGTGCTCCAGACCCCTTATCATTCCCTGTCGTACTCCCCTCGCTAAATCTCCCAACTGACATAAACTTAGTTATAAAACCGATCGGATTCATCGTGCTCTCCGTTCAAACCTGTACAACTCTGTAGAGCTATGAAAAGCCTTACTATTAATCCCTACACCCAAACTTAAATTAGCAATAAACGAGTCAAATGTTCGTTTATCACCCCTATACGCACCCCCTCGTTTATCACCCCTCCCCATAATCACTATTCTAAATTCAAAATTCACGATAAACGAATCAAATGTTCGTTTTTTCGCCCTTGCACCTAATCCCCCTTAATCCTAAGCCTACATCCATAAAGACATTATCCCGATCCAACAAAAATTCCTGATAAACGAATCTAATATTCGTTTATCATCTATATACACCAATTTCCCACGATCCCCAAACGAAACACAAACACATGATAAGTTGAACCAGATGTTCAATTACGATACTCATGTAGTGATCCTAAATCACGACTCCCATCCAATCCCCATTTTTATACCAAAAACACCAATTACCTTACCCTTACCAATAATCCCAATCATGTTCCCCAATTGAATCATATGCACGACAAATTTAACTGAAAGTCCATTTGTCGTATATAGATTCAATTCCCAATAACCTTAACATTGTGAAGTGCCTAATTCTAAATGCATTTCATAATGTCTCCTTCCGGGAATTTGTTCCGCCAAATCCCCATCCACTTCCCAGAATCCCATTCCAATTAAAGCACACACAAAATCTTGTTTGTGCTTCTTGGAATTCTTAAGTAAAATTTTTTAACAAGTCTCTGTCGCCACAGAGTATAAAAGAGCGGCACATTTTGGATGCGTGATCAACGTCTCGTATCACTGGTCCAATCATACACAATGGTGTTGTTAATAATGACACCAATAAAGCAAATATTATCGAGAGACCTTTGAAAATAATCACAGGATTACTCTCCAGGATGGGGACCCGGATATAAATGCAATCATTAATTCAGAGGTCCAAAATAAAGTAGACAACTTTAACGAGCCAATAGTTGTCATTAACCCAGCTAGCAGCGCATACTTCGACGACACACGCGATAATGGTCACGGTTTCGTCACACCAAATACCCTACAAAATCTAGTTAAATCTCTATTCTTTATAAAGCTCTCCATTCTGTTCAACCATGCCTACAACATGGAGTACTTTCCCCAAGCCTGGAAGCATGCTGTTGTCTGCCCAATAGCAAAAGTTGGGAAACCAACATATCACCCCTCAAGCCATGGTCCTATTTCGCTCCTCACCTGCATCAGCAAAATATATGAACAGTTCATATACGAGATAGTATAGTGGTTAGTATACCCGCCTGTCAAGCGGGAGACCGGGGTTCAATTCCCCATCGGGAAGACTAATGACCTTGCCCGGAAAAAACAAATCATTATGGAAAATTTAACAAACCCCAGGACTTGCTGAATAAAGCAAAGACCAGTTCCTGGTTGTAGTGCCGATGATGATGATGTTCATATACGAGAAACTAAATAACTTTATCAGTGCCAGGAACCTAATACCCGATTTCCAATTTGGATTTAGAAGAGCGCACAGCACCACCATGGCTCTCAACATATTTCAAAACCACGTCTGCGTGCGCCTCTTTAATAACGAACCTACCATTGTGGTGAGCTTGGACATTGAAAAGGCTTTTTGACATAACCTGGATCGAAGGTCTCGTTTTTAAATTACTGAATACTGGCCTCAGTAGAACGCTGTGTAGTATCATCAACCAGTTCGTTTTAAACAGAACCTTCCAAGTTCGAGTGAATGGAAAGCTTTCCCGAACTTTCAACGCGGCTACAGGCGTACCACAGGGCTCCATTCTAGGCCCCATCTTATTGAATATCTACACCTCAGATATTCCTCGTCCTGTAGACGGGAGAGTAAGCCAGATATGCTATGCAGATGACGTCCTGGTGTACACGTCAACCAAAGGCCCTAACCTCGCAACAAATCGACTCAACCGTCACTTGGACGAACTATATCAGTATTACAGTCGATGGAAAATTCGACTTAATCCATCCAAAGCAGTAGCTATAATTCTGAGTAGTAAACACTCCCAACCTGCTTCTCGATATTCACAGAATATTCGAATAAAAATGGGAGATACTACGATCAGACCACAGGACAGGATGAAATATCTTGGGGTCATTTATACCCCCAAAATGAATTTCATCAAACATGTGAACCATATTCTTCAAAGGGGCATCGGTCGGTCCAAGCAACTGAACAACATCTTGAAGTGGAGCAACAAAGCTGACACCAAAGTTAAGCTCCTCTGCTATAAGCAGCTAATCCGATCTGGAATATCATACGCCTTTCCCATATAGTCCTGCATATCTTCGGGCCAAATGGAAAGAATTTCTCAAACACAAACCACAATTTCTTCTTCAGTACAAAACTGAAGAAAGCACCCTTCCCAACAACATTCTCTTCTATAATAGAGGATTCCTGAACCCATCCCATAGGGTCTACTGCTGACACACTACAAGCACACACGCACAGGACAAGACATCACAAACACACGCACACACACACACACCGACCCAAGTGCAGATTATCAGAGGCCAAAGACGTGATCTGCGTTTACTACCGCACTCAACACCCGCCGGTCCTGTACGATTTCTTTCCCACCATCCACCCATCCAAGTAGTTAGAGATCAGCTGAACGAACCACACTATCCTTAGATACCTTCCCCCCTTTTTCCTTTTTCAGATATCTCAAGACCGAGCCCAATATCTTCACGGATATGGGTGATTCTGGTTATCGCAAGATGACCAGAAGCCAGAGACAAGATGAAGGACGCATCCTGTCCTTGTCTCGTAAAACTCGGCCTCTCGCCACCGATTTTTATTATTATTATTATTTTTTTTTTTTATGCGTGATCAGTGTCTACACACACACCGATCAAAGCGCAGATCAGCACATGCCAAAGACGAGATCTTAGTTTACTACCGCACTAAAGACCTCCCGGTCTTGTACGATTTCTTTCCCACCATTTTTTCTTTCCTCCATCCAAGTAGTTAGATAACACCTGAATTAACCCTGTCCACACTATCCTTAGATTCCCCCCCCCCCCCCCGGCCTTTTCCTTTTACCGATATCGCGAGACCGAGCCCAACATCCTCACGGGCGTGGGTGTTTCTGGTTATCGCAAGATGACCAGAAGCCAGAGACAAGATGAAGAACACATCTGTCCTTGTCTCGCCAAAGTCGACCTCTCGCCACCCAATTTTTTTTTTTGATGCGTGATCAGTCGAAATCCAGAAAGCCGAAGTTACGGCCGAATATTGTACAATTAAAAGCAGACCAAACAAGCAAAGTCAACTTAAATAAAACCCAGAGGACGTTTCATTAGTAAAACTTAAAAAAAAAACTTCACCCAATGAGCAGTCATTACGGTTGATTCACTCGTGAAGATGACCAAGGTTGTTGGCATCTCAGCTACGTAGAGCAACCATCAAATCCCTGGCACAGCAGGAATCCAACCGGCCTCTAGCCACCGGAAGCAGCCCGAGCAGACCTATCTAACCACTTAAGGTAAGGTCACAAACCATAATATAATAACATTACACTCACATCCATAATTCCGAGAATTCGTGTAACCGAATTTTTATCTCATAATACAAACGCTTGGCCCAGCCAAAGCATCTTTTTCGAAATCTTGAATTCACTTCGATCCCTTCGAGATACAAAATCTCGATTTGATCACATTTATTAGGGGATGTATCATGATCTCACCAGGTCAGTCAGTCCCAGTTAGTTGAGCCGTATCAGTCAGTCAGCGTATCGCAAGAACTAGTATCCTTGGAGGAAGTAGCCCAAGAAGTTAATCGAATAAAATCGTCTAATTGGTCATTTTTAAATAGTCCGGCCCCTCAAACACAGGCGTGGATCAGAGATCGAGAACTGTTTTGCATTTCCTGAGCATCACTTGCTCCCACGGAAGTCAGTGGAGTTCGGTGGCTGTTGCTCTGGAAATAGCGGCGTTAGTTTCTCGGCGATCGGTCGCTACTCTTCCCTCGGGTTTGAGGAAGCACGGCGTCGACCACAACGAGCCTTCTCAGGAGCGGTCTTAAGAAACCCCCGCCCCTGTAAGGACAAGGAGACACGCTCCCTGAGAGAACGGCTACTAGTACAACAACCCCATACCGACGTGATCATAAAGTCACCATAGCACCTAACAAACTTAAACCTGGCACAAAAACCAGCCCCTTCCCTCTCCCTTCTATCAGACATACTCCCAACATCGTTTCTTAGAATCAAAATCCTACCATAGTTCTGGAAAATTAAAAAGAAAATTACTAAGAAGAGTTGGAAGTAGTCCTAGAATATGGCGTTACCTTAATAGATTATCGGGTAGAATTCGACGACTATTACATCCAGAGGTGAACATTTTCGTTATTAACCATTCTCCTTCTCTATCGGATTCTCCTCTCAACAACGTCGCCTCAGATGATATTTTAACGCAGGTTACGACCACCATTGCCAAAGAGATCCAGCTAGCAGGTACTCCACCCATAGAGTTGACACCGAATTCACAGCAGTCGTGCCGGAGATTATTCTGCCTACCTTTGATGGCTCTCCTGAAACTTAGTCGGATTTCAGGATTCATTTAATTCAATAATGCGTGAAGGTGCAACTTTTCCTGTTATATGGAAATAGTTTTACTTAAAGGATTGTCGTTGCGGGCAGCCTCAGTCGTAGAATCTATAAAACGTTCGGTATCGTCCGATGAGGTTGCATGGTCTTTGCCGATGTTGTCTAATTCTATACAACACTTACTGGCTTCCGGCGGTTAGAGCCCGTGTGTGTTGGCTTCCGCTGGTTAGACCGTAGGTTGTGGCTTCCGGGTGTTAAGCCCGTGGATGATTGGCTACGCCAATTGTAAACAATTTGTTGTTTGCTTTCCTTGTTGTCCTTCGGGCCGGCCCTCAGTTTCCCGGTCCAGCTGGAGGTGTGATAGGATGCGAACAGGGCGTTTCCTCCCTCTTAGCGGTTTCCCCGCTGCGGCAATTGGTAAGAATAATTATTAATCTCTTACCTTTTGGTGGCCAAAAGTGAAACACTAGGTTTTGTTTTGTATACCCAGTAAAATTTATTGTTTATTATTATAAACAGGCTCGGGCCCAACAGCAGTTCAAGAACAGGCTACTATTGAATTGATGTGCCACTCTTTGATTGTCTGGTTCTAATTAAATTTTCCCTACAACGGAACTCCCTATTTATACCCAAAATCAAATCCGACTTCTACATTCCTTCCCACGATTCATTTCTCACCTTGAGACAGTCACCTGATGTCAGCCCAGTCGTAGGCCATGCCAACGATGATGGGAACTGCAAGGTTGCAATTTTGTCGCCATTCACCTTGATGCGGCAACCTTACGCCGACTCTGGCTGCAGTTCCACCCCAAAGCCCTGGGAAAATTTCGATTCAAGGTCATTCGAATCTGATTTTCCCATAGCAAATAGCATGCATGTACATGGGTGGACTTTCCTTGAAGGTGGGGGTGTTGGGTGATCATCAAGGTGAGGAGCATTTTTTTGTTTGCTTATAGCAAATAGCATGCAACGTGGGAATTGCAGAATTGCAAGTGTAGTTGTGGAAAGTTTATGATAGGGATTTGCGTTTAGCAACAGGTAGGCATGTGATAAAGTTTCACAGCTACACTGAAAGAATTCCGTCGATTGTAACAGGAAATTAAATTTAATGCTACACCGAAAGAATTCGTTTGGTTTTAAAGTTGTTAAAACTTTAATGCAACTTATGTTATATTATAATTAATTTGTGACGGTGAACGTCACATATGTATGCAACACCGACGAACGTTTACGACAATAGGAAACTCATTCATTCGATGTTCAAACACAAGCAAATCCATAAAGCCACATGAATATCACCCTACGGTGTAACGCTTAACCAAATAGACCACTTCCTCATAGACAAAAGACACCACTCGAATATCCCTGAGGTAAAATCATATAGAGGAGTAGATTGCAACTCCGATCATCTTCCAGTGATGGGCAAAAAACAGGAGTCGCCTCGCAGCAAACCCACATGGCCAGTCACGAGAGATGAGCAAAAGTTCGACATTGATAAACTAAAAGAGGTTGGAATACGAAGAGAGGGTTCACCGACTGTTCGTTGACTTGAAAAAAACCTACGACTCAGTAGCAAGGCAAAGATTCTACCATATTGTAGTTGAACTGGGAATCCCAAAAAAATATGCCGCCCTCATTCAAATTTGTATGAACGGAAACAAAGGGCAAGATAGAATAGATAACCACCTCTCAGAACTATTTGAAATCCGGGACGGGCTAAAACAGGGGGATGGCCTCTCACCATGTCTTTTTAACGCTGTGCTCGTGTTTGTCATCAAAAAGGTACAAGACGACAACATGGCCGGAACATCCCTGAACAGGGCCACACAAGTGCTCGCTTATGCGGATGACATCGCCGTGTTGGGCGATAATCTAGAAACTGTAAATAAGAACTGTGAAATCATCATGCAAGCGGCAGAAGAGGTGGGCCTAGAAATAAATGACGACAAAACAAAATACATGATTACGGCGAGAGCAGGTGGACCTCAGGGAACTCATATAAACGTCAGAGGCAAGATATTTGAAAAAGTTGAGGAATTTAAATATCTGGCAACGATACTGACGGCCAGTAACGAAATGTCGAAGGAAATTAACAAAAGACTGCATTCCGGCAACGCTAGTTGGCACGCAGTCAGCAAACTGCTCAAATCCAAACTGCTATCACATAACATAAAACTCCGTGTCTATAGAACCATAATCATGCCGATTGTTCTATACGGATGCAAAACATGGGCTCTCACAATACGGGAAGAAAACAAATTCCGCGTATTCGAGAATAAAGTTTTAAGGTGTATCTTTGGAGGTAAATATGACGAGGAGGTAGGACAATGGAGGAAACTCTACAACCACAAATTGGAAGAGCTATATCGCAAACCTACAATAGTGAGAGTAATCAAGTCGCGAAGATTAAAATGGGCCGGACATGTGGCGCGAATGGGCAACGATAGGACCGTGCGTAGATTTCTTGACGGTAGACCAACGGAAAGAGACCGGCATGACGGCAGCGATGGAGACAGGAGGACGATGTTAGGTTTGACCTTGAGGAGATCGGATAGGATGGTCAGGCGTGGAAGGAGAGCGCACAGTACAGGGAACGATGGCGGAGTCGAGCCGGTGAGGTCATGAACTTCCGGGTTCCTACAGGCCAATAAATAGTGTAGTAATGACTCCTTTGTTCGCGACTGTTCTTATTTCGATTATTAAACTCACTTTGCCTTCGTTCCATTTTTACCTCACGTCGTTGATTTTCACTATGTGAAAACAAATTAATCCAACTCAACGGCGAATTCACGCTGACCCCTAGTGGCATCTCTGCTATTCTCATCGTAATACATTCATCTATTCTTTCAGTTCTGTGGCGGTTCTACTGACGCCACTGCTACCTTTTCCACTTACCTCCAAATCTTTTTCCTAAAGCTCTAGAACCACATTGTTTTTCGCTTATGCAAACGCATTAACATCCCCAAGCATTCTCCCACCGACCCCATAGTTCTTCGATTATGAAATCGCATGCAACACCGCAAGCATTTTCCTCACCAAGGACATTCATGCATTTAATGCGTAATATCGTTTTCCCTGGAAAAATTCGGTACGCCAGTACCGCATACATCAATGCATCTCAGCATTGCTCTAAAGAAAACATTTTGGTTGCCATACTAGATAACCGAAATGAACAATGAAACAATCAGCGGAGCCCCCGCTGGCTGCGTTGTCTGTCCCACACGCGCGCGACAGATTTTCATGTTGTACCCGTACCCAGCGCGGCTTTTATCCAACCTTCAAATCACCAGCGCAACTCGCGCCTACCTGCCAAGAACCGAATTCATACCCAGTGTAAACACTCACACTGGAATTCGGCCCGTGACTCCCTATGAATGCAATACGCAATTGACATGGATGTAAACATAACCATCATTGTGTAATCATCCCAAACGCACCCTAATCCCCAGCGCGATAATTGAACAGCTGCACATATTTCTCCTAAAAGACGTTCTATCTTATGAATGTGCATTCCCAAGGTTCGTGCACCCATGAGCTCGCATCACGTTCAAACAAAGTGATCCGCGCGCAAATGGACACACCCTCGTTAGGATCTATGTACTGGAGATCCACTCCTATTGGTCGAGCCAGCAGGAAAATTTCATTGTCTTTTTCACCACACAAAGCGGACAGGTCGTCCGCTATCCATGGACGGATGGCAGACGACCTGTCCGCTTTGTTGGTTGTAATGCGACTCAATGATACAACCCTCGTTTGGGGTGGGTTTGGTGGTGTGGTGAAAAAGACAATGAAAACAAAAGTCAAGTTCGAGTCGAACGCGTATCAAGTCGTATTAATTTGCACTTAAAAGTAATTTTTTCTTGTGTCCCGTGTATAATACCACAAGTAGAGTACTCTGTCTTACGTTCTTTTTTTTTTTTTTTTTTGTGCAACCGTGCCATCGTCAGCATAATTAGAATCCGTTTTCGAGAAAATTATTGTGAACCAGTTGCAACAGTTAAATTAAATAAAACAACTTTTTAAACCGAAACAAACAACAGTGCGTTTTATTTTTCTTGCCGGGTGGACAGTGTCGACGGATCAGGTTCAGCAGCGGAACTTTCTTTTAGTGACGGTGGGACGAAGTAGAACCCCGTGTCGTACGCCGGCGCACGACTTCGCTCCCCACAGTTCTCCCTTCCGAAAAGTATTTTCTATTTTTCTCTGTAGGTAAATTCCCTAACTTTTGTAAAAACTTTTGAGATATCCTCGCATACCCGAGACCGTCATCTCATTCTTCGGTTCTAACCATTACTTAACTGGGTTCGATTCCCCACCACCGCAAAACCCTATAATGCTTTTGAATGATGTCCGAGGATGTCCCGCAATTATTCTCTCATACGTTTATAACCTTCTCAAATGGTTTTCCTCATACCTCGAAAACCATAAATTCTTCAGAGGCATTTTATATGAAACACTTTATGTCTGTAAAGGATGATCCGTCAAACAACAAACGTTATCGAAATCGTCTCCTATTCCCTGCCTCTACGTCATGATGTTAACATCACTACCATCGATTTATATTTATTTTTTTTTGGCAAAATCCTTAATCGTTTTCTACTTTTAACCCTTCCTCTCTCGACATGAGTCCTAACTTACTTAAAACGATTTCCTCGTAGCTCTAAAATCATCACTACATTATACACTTTTGTATTGCTATTGTTGTTTCTTTGAAGGCACCTTTCGTTTCATTTATCCTTGCCATTAACGATGTCGAGAAGATAATTCCATCGTCAATTCTATTTTCAATTTATTGATCTACAAGGATCCACAAGTTATTAATCTCACCGTTCTTTCTTGTAAGGCGATGTTCTTCCTTATACACATTCCGATGTGCCGATTACCTGAACCATCCACCTGCATTATGATACGCGAAATTATTGAACTTTAAGCTTTTATCTGACACAATGACCTGCAAGCTAATTTCCATTGCTCCTCAAAATTTGTTATCGTTCATTTCCAGATTTTGTGATACAGGTAAGCAACCGGAAAGGGAGAGCCAAATTGCGCCGCTGCAGAGAAGAAGATGAAATAAGGGGGATAACAAAGTAAGAATACGTTTCGCGGCGGACTCATCTCTCAGTTTCGTTTGGAGTCGTCCTTCATGCACCGATGACCACACTAATACATTATAGCGCGACGCCGTCCGTAATGTAGCCAACCAGACTGAACGATTCGCGACTATGGGTGCGTTTACTTTTCACCAGAATATTCTTTACATACCGGCGTTAATTTTTTGTTGTTTGTTTTTTTACCTTTCCGTTGAATAGAAACGAAATCGTTCACTGAGAAGAACTGATTCACTGATCCGCGATGATGGATACCAAAATGACCGTAAAAAGGAATTAAGGTCTAGAGACTTGGTTAGGGTGCTGTGCCCTTAATACGCCCTCCATGTGCGGCATCTTCTTTATAAACACGATGTGGTGGATAAATTGTTGGAAAAAAAGTCGATGACTCCATTCAAATGACCTCCTCAAGAGTTCGCTGCAAAGTACACCACGAAAGCCGACCGCAGAAAGCGATTAGTGTCATAATCTGCATACCTGTGGTCAATTCGAACTCTTTGACGCCTCCACGTCTAGAAAGGCTTTGTATGAGTTCACACGTTGTACACAGGCTTCATAATCAATAACACTTCATCACCCGAGTGGTCCAGTACACAGTCCTGCTCTGGAACTCACACGTTGAAAAATGTATTAATCACAGAAACCAGTACTTGGCGACTAATTAATTAACGAAAGGATTGGTCAATGTATAGTATATCCGTATGCAGAATCTCAACACTGAGTGACCCATTAATTTCGCGTGTTGAATTTTGAAGCTTGTGCGGCTTGTGCTGAATCCACGAAATCACAGTCCATGGTTGATAAAAGGGTCAGGGAGTTGTTACAAGACGAAGGCGGTTTTTTTTTACACCGATAACTTATCATTGGACAGAACGGAGGATGGACGAGGGAAGCGATTGTAATGTGTGGCTCATTCATCAAAATGGAAGTCGTAAAATCCGGATTTCGACGACCGAAAAGGTATAACGTCGCTCAAATGACAGCTGGAGCGAAAAAGAGGCATCACGTGCCAAATGACTTCTTAAATTAATGTCAGGAGTATCTTCGAGACTAGTGTCCGACATGGGTGGTCTGTTGAGGCCTCGTAATAAAAATGTTCACGTTCAGCTAAAGATGTGGTCGTTTGATTGAGCACAAGATTTTGCCGAAACCACAAGGAGTACAAGCTGCATATTTTGTAAGAGGAGATAAATGCCTAAAATGAAAACGAATGTTATACACTGGCTAGACCGTCAATGGCTGTATGAAAGGATTTAATATCACTCATAAATTAGCCATATTATATATGTATTTACTACTTTAATATATATTTAGTTAATTATTTATTTGTTCTTTTTTTGTATTTTTCTTTTTGGTTGATTTATTTATTTGTTTATTTTTTTTAATTTATTTGTTTATTTACTAATGGGTCCGCTTCCTGCGACCATTCGCTCGCCAGCCCATTGACTGGGGTGCAGCACAGGGACTAAGATTCTTTCTCAAAGGTCTAATTGAGAAAAATTATAATTAAATAATTTCATTTTTAATAATTTTGACTCGAATTTTAAATAATGAGGTTGCAATGGACCTATGCACACTCCTCTATTGATTCTTACATACGCCATGGGTTGCTTTCACTCTTTTGCAATATGTTCCCGTAATATATTTCCCAACGTGTTTTAAAATTCAGAGTTTGTATCAAAGTGTGTAACTTCTTTTTTACACTAACGCGCACACAAAAGGGGATTATGAAGTACCCTTAAATGTCAGAGCACGGTGAAAGCGGAAGAAGAGGTAGTGGATAAGGAAAAAAGATGTCGATGTACGTTGGTCTTAAATATTACAACGGCGAGATCAGGTGATTAGCTAGAGCATTCCATATTCTTATGGCTCGGCTAAAGAATGACCCTCATTGCTCATTTGTGCGCCTGAATTGACTTTCAACGTGAACTGATACGCATTCTAAGATTGAAGGCTATCGCGGAAAGGTGTCTGAGAAGGTGGAACACATTCAGTCAGTTCATCGGAACAAAGACCGTGAAAATAGCTACAGAAAAGAGAGGAACATGATACGTCGCACTGTGGGGGTGGAAGTATGGTGTGCCGGCGTACGGCACGGGTTCACTCCCATCCCCATCATCACTAAAGGCAGACTATTTGCTTTTCGTTAGAACTTTTAAAATAACTACTTTATTTATATATATTGGTCGATTTACGCAACATATTTGATTATATAATTGTTCAATAAAAATTCATCGTTTCACAAGCTGTTAAGAAAGGACATACAATGGGGTTTTGATTTATTATTTCTCTTTGATAGCTCGGAAGGCGCTCACCGAAAGGAGAAATGACGAAAATTTTTGAAAAATAAAAAATAAATAACAAAAGGAAAGGAAGACCTGGTGTTGGCGTGAATGATGTTGTTGATGATGTGGCTGCGTTGCGTCGGTCGGCTGTTGGTAAAGCTGCGTCAGGAGGCATGCTGTGGTGCTTAGTTGATGATGTTGGACGCTGATGAAAATTAGTTGGGAGGGACTTGCCATTATATAGATTTAAGATTATAGTTGTAAAGGAATTGCTGTCCTAAATCTCTTAAATACTAGTTGTAAAATATAAATGTACCATATTATCTCATTATCATCATCATCATCATGATCATCGGCACTACAACCGGGAACCGGTCTTGGCCTTATTTAGCAAGTCCTGGGGCTTGTTAAATTTTCCATAATGATTTATTTTGTCTGGGCAAGGTCATTAGTCTTGCGCCAGGGGCTCCCCGACGGGGAATCGAACCCCGGTCTCCCGGGTGACAGGCGGGTATACTAACCACTATACTATCGAGGAGCCCTACCATATTATCTACCAAATAAAAATTGAATTGAATTGAAAATTAGTTGGGTTTGTTGCACCGAATCCAGTGATGTTAGCTGCAGCTGTAGGGGAACGGGGTACCCTTTAATAGTCTTTTTTGTATTAGCACTTTGGCACTATTTTAAAAGCACTATTTCCACCACTAAGTCAGTGGTTCTGGTTTCTTTAGTTACTAGAAAAATGTGACTGTTGTTCAGAAGGTGGCATGTTCACTAACTGATAGGTCACCAATGTGGGGAGGAAATATGGTGTGCAGGCGTACGGCACGGGTTCTCTCCCATCCCCATCATCACTAAAACACAGTTCCGCTGAACACCAAAAGAAAACTGAGTTCCAAGCACAATCACCAGGGGAACAACAATGAAGGAAATACACCCAGAAACTGCAGCACGGAAAATGAAACACCAAATGTTATTTGTATTAAATTGTCTGTTATTTAACTCTTGGTTTTTACTGGATGCTGGTGGTAAGACAAATTAAAGTATAAATGAACACTCAAATTTCACGATTGTTGATATATTTACTATAATTCACAACACTTTGCACAATTATAACAATTAAAAGTTTTACTACGGAACGACACTCGATTACGACTCCTGAATTCGTATGTACGCGTGCCCGCTGCGCTACGGGGAGCGGAGGCGGAGAACCGACGGGCTCGGTCGGTTGATGGAATAAGACTCAACAGACGGTTATAATCCGACTCTTGATCCAACCCCCAGTTCGATGGTGAGATCGGATGAAGAGAGAGAAAATTTCTCTTTAGGGTGTGGTACAAAAGGAAATGAAATCTTTCCTTCGGTCCAGTGACCAATGGAAGGCGATCTCTAGTACGCAGTGGTGGGTGTGTGATCGTGTAGATCATATTGTTTAACTCAAGCACGAAGATCATGGGAAACGAAACCAAAAAATTGAAAGGACAGAGGGCATCACCAATGGTGATGTGCATTGCAGTTATATAAATAAACCGCCGGTCATCAGGGAAGTGGCGCTAATGGATTTCACTATTTACACAATGGGAAATGTGTATCGCATTTGTGGGGTAGGTAGTCCTGGCGCCAGCATGGACGCGAGTTCTACTACCAACCCACCACTTTCACTGTCACAAAGATCCAAAAGAAAGTTCCACTGTTCCGCCGCAAATGCGAGCACCAAAATTGTCCACAAACGCGTAAGGATGAACGATAACACCCAGGAAACTGCAGCCGAAAAATTAAACACACTGGTGTCATTTTGTTTAGTTTTATTTCTATTACTTAAGACTTCCATTAGATTTGGATGTATCCATGGTATTTTGATGCATTTATTTTGTTATATTCTCTGCTTAAAACACAAGCTTAATAATTAGCGGCATCACTATTGTCAATTTGCTTTTACCTTTACGAACACGTAGAATAATAAGAAAAAAACACTTATACAGGAAAGCAAAAGAAACTCGACTCTGGCTTAATTACGCTACTCCACCGCGCGACGGAGAGCGGGAGTGAACGCGACCACACTGGCCTGCTGATGAAAATGGACGCTACGATATTCAATCGTTTGGGGTGAAGATCGTTGGTGGTACACATGTATGTGTGTACATGGGTTCTTTCATGGGACACACCATGAGAACGGATCTAAACAAAGAAAGGGAAAATGTGCATCCATGAGAAGTGAATTCGGCTAAGCAAACAAGCCGAATCTCATTTGATGCTAATTGGGTTTGTGTTTGGTTATACTGCTGCTGATGAGAAGCAGATCCCGGAATATGAAAAGACAAAGGGAACGTTTGGGTCTTTGTCTGAGATGTGCATTGCTGCTAAATAAATAGGCGGCAATGCAATGTGGAAATGTTCTAAATGAAGATTACCGTGGATTGGTGTTTATTGCATCGCTGCCAAGGATAAGTATACCATACCTATTTGCATTTACTTATGCCGTAGGATTTAATTGGTGCCAAGAGACGCGAGATGCGTCTATTTGTTTTGGTTACTTGGGTGTAGGTCGCCAGACAATGTGTACGTATGGTGATTTATGATACACTTGGTGAGGACGGGAAATAGGCGACGCAATGTGTATGGTCCCTGTTATGGTGGTTACATTGTATGTAAACCAAATCATCTTGTATTCAGAAATTCGTCTAGGGGCAAATGCACTTGGTGAGATTGGGATTCCTGATAAGCTAGGAAAGGATTCTTACGGGGAATTGTATGCGAAAGGTGAGAATTCTTTTACAGGTACTTTTAGGTTATATAAATTGAATATATTTGATGCGTGAAGCATTTAAGGTGCTAATACGTTTGCATTAGCGAAATTATGAGATTGGGTGGAAGTTATGGGTGTTTTTTAGGTAAGCGAACTGTGGGGTTTGGCGGAACCGCCACACATCTATTACCGGCGATGGCTTGTCGGTTAGACAATGGATTTAGCAGCACACCCCATCTCCGTCGGCCTGTAGAAACCCGGAAGTTCATGACCCCACCGACTCGATCCCACCATCGCTCCCAGTTCTGTGCACTCTCCTTCCACGCTCGACCATCCGATCCGACCCCCCCAAGGTCAAACCCAACATTGTCCTCCCATCTCCGGCGCGGCCGTCCTACCGGCCTCTTTTCCATTGGTCTACCCCCAAGAATTCTTCACACGGTCCTATCGTTGCCCATTCGCGTTACATGTCCGGCCCATCTTAATCTTCGCGACTTGATTACTCTCACTATTGTAGGTTTGCGGTATAGCTCTTCCAATTCGTGGTTGTGGAGTTTGCTCCACTGTCCTGCCTCCTTGTCATATTTACCTCCGAAGATACCCCTTAAAACTTTATTCTCGAATACGGGGAATTTGTTTTCTTCCCGTTTTGTGGGTGCCCATGTTTTGCATCCGTATAAAACTATCGGCATGATTATGGTTCTATAGACACGGAGCTTTATGTTACATGATAGCAGTTTGGATTTCAGCAGTTTATTGACCATACTAACTAGCGTTGCCGGAATGTAGTCTTTTGTTAATTTCCCTCGACATTTCGTTACTGGCCGTCAGTATCGTTGCCAGATATTTAAATTCTTTAACTTTTTCAAATATCTTTCCTCTGAGATAGTTTCTTAAAGTCAGTTTACTTTATACTTTTGAATAAAGAACATTAAACTATCAATATAAATCTTTTATTGAAACACAACACTGATACCTAAGATTTTCATTGAAACCACTATCACATTCATAAATATTAAGTATAAGAATATGAATTTTTCGAGAAGGCCAAGATAACTTCAAAAAAGTACAAGGAATGGTCTATGGTACGCTCCATTGGCACTTAATGCATTTTCCTCATCTGCCGAGCAATGTGTGAATATCACCCCTGAAAAAGTCTTCATATAGCCAATTTTTCACATCATCATCATCATCATCATCATCGGCACTACAACTGGGAACCGGTCTTGGCCTTATTTAGCAAGTCCCTGAGGATTGTTAAATTTTCCATAATGATTTGTTTTTTCCGGGCAAGGTCATTAGTCAATTTTTCACATCGTATGAACCAAAAGTTGTTCAACAAATATGTTATATACCCCACCGATGCAAAGAAGAAGTAATCGGAAAAACCCAAATCTAGTGAGTACGCTGCAACATCGCACAGATTGCTAGAACAGTAACTGCTGTCTGATTTTTTAAGCAGCGAACGGTTCAAGTCGATCAACTATTAGTGATACAGTTTTGTAATAATCAGTTCACCAAACTTCATCAGCTCATAATAGACCACATCATTTTGCCAACATCAAATACATGACATACGTCATCCTGTTAATGTGAGTCTGTCTTGTATATATTGCGTCTGTGCGGTTTTGCTATGTGCCGTTAACATGAAATTAAATTCACTAAGTTACAAATTAATTTAATTGATTTCGAGTGGTATAAAAATGAGATAGTACAAACTTGCGTAAAATGGTCACAAATAAAAAATTCTCACGCGAAGACAAACAAGACTAGCATTTTTGAGTGGCTAAAGCTGCTTGACTCATCCTATACCATGAACAAGAACAAAAACTGACGCCATCGACATTTTTAGACAAATCAAATTATTGCTTTGGCTTGTTTATTGTTTTCTTACTCGCGCAGGCTTCGCTCAAGGAAAGCATTCTGTAATATTACGTTGCTATAGAATTACGACATACCACATCGAATTATAAAGGTGGAGCAATTTAAACCCTAACATGTCCCCCAAGATCGTATACGCTTTAGATTCTCAAAATAAATCCACTTATCTCCAATGATAATATGGCACAAATTACTTTCTTTTATATGAGACTTCAAATGAAGCTTTGTTATCTACTCATGTGGTACTGATGTTCCCATATTATGGCTCTCTGCCATCTTTCGTACATGACGAGAAATAGCTCTTTGACTAACGCCTAATGCCCAGCGAATGTTCACACACATTGCCGTTGAACATTGTATTTACGCATCCTCTTCGTGTAACAATGCTTGCGATTCTGCGTCTTGCTACCTTTTTGTTGGTTCTCAGTGTTCCTTTTTTGCAATGTTGGAATCTATACAAATGTCGAAAACGTCGTTCGAATGTGTCTTGTGATGGAGCATGTCCACCGTAACCATCTCGCAGCGATCAACATGATTCAACAGCAGTTTCGTTCAAATGCAAATAAAAATATAATCCTCATGGCGAATGGTTTTATTTGGGGACAAGACCATGTCATACATGTCTATAATGACTCTCCAGAAACTCCGGAGTGACAAGTTCGAATGCATCCATCTTATTTTCCAGTCGTAACAACAAACCATGACCATTTTTTTATCATTCAAAAACTTCCTCAGTGATAACAAATCGGTACCAAGAGAACATTGTGAAAACCAGTTAGCCAAGTTTTTCCCCAGAAGGGATCAAGACTTCTAGGATAGAGGTGTTATGAAGTTAGAAATAAAGTGGTATCAAGATTCAGAACGGTGCGTGTTTGACCCAAATCTTACAATCCGAACATTGTATAAAAGTCTTAAAGAAACGTAAAAATAATGGACTTATTTTCCCCCAAGCTAGTAAACGAAATCTTTATACTGTACGCTGTATACCATCGTTAAGAAAAATCCACACTTGCGAAACCAAGTCAAACCAGTAGTTCAACACCAAAGCAAAAGTTTTTGCAAGTGTACCACATTTAAGGTGCATGATACAAAATTCATGGACCTATTGATCCAACCTCATGAATTACACGAGTATCATTGTAGCTCCCATTATTCCGTTCTCAAATGGCTTAGTTTCCTCTTTACCAACAGTAAATTTTGACTTCTATACGTCGATTGATATCTTTGCACATTGTCATCTTAAAAAGACTGAACTCCTCTAAAACCACCTCGTTTCAAAACATTCGTGGGCTGAATAAACAAATAGGCAGACCATTTGCTATGCTTCAAAATACTTTCATTAAACTGTTTTTGAGTGCCATACAATTTGTTCTCTAAGGCGACGTAGCTATTGCTTTGTCTGAATCTCTAATATATGTTACTCTGTACCCCATTAAATGCCCTGTGAAAAATGAGATTCCGAACATCCTTTGTCATAGACAAATTCTTCTTCGACATTTAATGTCGATACGTGCATAAGCCACTTCTCAAAAATCATTCTTATGCCGTTTCTTATTATTGATCTTTGACCTGATCATCAGTGTCCTTTTTTTTCGTGGTGGTCGTTAAGGCCACCGACCACAGACGATGACAAACCATTTAATAGACCAACCACTAGGAATCGCTTCCTTATCTAGGGTTCATCGCATGCCGTATGTAGTTGTGATCTGCTTCATCTGATTTATGTCGTGTGCCTGCCTTTCATGCAGTATCTCAACCAAGGGTCGCATTCCTTGGTGTCCTGTTGTCCTATCTCGGTTGCTCTCGAAAACGACTGTGGGTGTTGACATGATCAATTTTCAAATAGCTCATCTATAACAGAATGTCACCGACACCTTGTACTTGTTCGCCATAAAACCTCGACCGTTCGTGTGTACGAGTCGTTTACAAAAATATTATGCAGGCAAAATACCTGAGATTGGACCTATGTACGTTTTTTGCTGCTCACTAAACCGAAACCGGAATAGGGCGATTCGTGGTGCTACCACCCGACGAACCCCAATCCGTTCACTATTCCGTAACGTCGATCACTTCTTGATCGCGATACCAAACACGGCTTGATACGTGCCGGGACGGGATGGGACGGTCTAGGTATGCACAAGTACCTCGTAATCGGTGAGTTGAAAAAGCCGGTTACACACTCTGCCGAATTTGGTGTGTTGGCAATGTTACACGCGCGGTCACTCGAGTGCGGTGTGAGGCAACCGAATGTATCCGAACGCAACCGACCGGCATCTTTTTATTAATAGTTTTCTAGTATGTATTCTAATTTTCGTTGCCTGAAGCGTGCCGGTTGCATGAATCTGCGAAGTTCGACATTGGGCTGCGGATTCGACGGGGAATCTGGGATGCATGTGATTGGCAAATTTGTTTGTGTAGATCTCTAAAAATCTCCCTGCATCGCTCGAGCAATCAAAAGTACAGGTGATCTCGTCTGTGGTTCGGTCTGGCTTTGAGTTGCATGTGTAATATGTACTTATGTGAATTGCACATCCGTGTCAGTGGAGGTAATCATTTGAAACTCTGTGGATGCGTCAATTGACTGCTTGGATAAATTTGCATTTTTTAGGTTGGCGTTTTGATCGCTGCACGCACGATCTCAATGAAACTTGAAGCAGGAGATAAAAAGAGTATTGCGGCAATACTTGTGCTGAGATAGGTGGCGCACAATTGCATTTATTCTATTATTAAGTTTTCATTCTTGTTGGCAGTTATGTTAGTTAGGTAGTTAGTCAGTTAGTTTTTGATCAGCTGAAAAGCGTGCACCCAAAGTCTGCTAGAAAGCTGACCACTTCCATGTGTGAACATGTAATCGAACTTCGATAGAGGTTCACGCAGTTTATCTGGATTCAAACGGCACGGACGACGTCTTACCGAAGGACCGTGTATCTGGATATTTAGACTTATGTTGAAGCGTTAAGCCCTTGCTTACCGTCATCCCGTTTTTATGTATCTCGTGCCACCTCCATATGATGAAAACTATCTCCCTTCGTGTATAAAGATTTATTGAAAGGAATCGTTATGTCTACGAATTCGTTGGAAATTGGAGTTCCAAAAGATGACTGTCATAAGAAAAACCAATGACACTGAAAAAGGCCTAGATGAGCTAGCATAACCACATGAAAAAAAAAACGAGAAAAACCTGAAGGAGTCATCGCAGCGCATAAGACAGAGCCAAGACCGTGAAGCCCAAAACAAACCCTTACGGAAAGGCCACAGAACCTCGAACGGCTTTGGTGAAAGCTCGATGAAACGCGGGAGCAGGGGGCAAGCTACGAAAAGAAGCTGACCCTGAACTAGCTTCAAGGCAGATGCGGACAATTTGGCAGTAAAAGAAAAGTTCATCGAGCTTTATTGGGAAGATAACCAAACAATGGAAGAATCTCCTGAACCCAGTCATAAGGGTTACAATATCACAGAGTATCACAACCTAGAGCAAGAGACACAGGGGTGCCACATCAAACTGCAAGAGATGATGTCAAGCCATGTCCAAGAAAGCTCAAAGATGATCGAACATAACATCAGTAAGGAGCTTAAGCTCCCTGAAATATCTCCGCCGAAATTTCACGTAGACTGCATCAAATCGGCTCAATCGCCGAACTGTGGGGGTTGTTTAAAGCTGCGCAAAGAACCACCCACAATTCCAACCCCAACTCTCTTTGCCGACCTGCAGTTACCTGCAAACATTTCCTTCCCAAGGACATTTAATGCACCTCGCCCAAAATCCCCTGTAAAGAATTCGCTAACATTTATGCATTTAACGCATCATCAAAATTCTCTGAAAAGAATTCTTTACATGCAAAGCATCATCATAAATTAGGAAACTTTATCGGCGCACTGGTCAGCCAGCGTACCCTGCCACACACGTGCGCAGCACATTTTCCTGCTTATACACAGTCTTTTATCCAATCGACAAAAGCAATTTGCGCATCTAGCGTCTAGCCGCCATGAATCGAATTCTCCAGCATATAAACATGCATACAAAGCATTCGACCCTTTCCGCCAGCAAGATACAGTGCACAATCGCCATTGTGTATCTAAATTGCTTTAGCTTTCCTAATTGCATGCGGACTATTAATACAGCTACATCCATGTCTTCTATAATGCCCTTTGTCCCATTTCCTTTTCTCGGTTTCGTTTACCCATGATCGCGTAGTATGAGTAAACAATATATCAGCCGCACAATAGCCAGGATCTACACAGAAAGAGATCCTCTCGCTATTGGTCACTAAAAAGAGAAATTTCACGTTTCTCTCGAGAAAAGAAAACTCACCCTTGGCTGACAGGCACTCACCACGAGTCTCTCGAGATTATTCCTTGAGCACAAGAGTCATTTTTCAGCCACTGTATAGTGCGCACGGAAGTGCGTACACCCCAAGTCGAAAGTCAATCGCCATAGCGCTCAGAGTCGGAGTTAGACGCTCGCGAAACTAGTGGCTTTGTGAAAGGAACTAAACAAGAACGGTTATGAATGTAGTGCCCAGACCGAATAATAATTTAACGAACTATGTATTAAAGTGTCTTTTGCGACGATTCCTTCGGTTGCATTTAGAAAAAGGATACCTGTTTAATAATTTAACGAACTATGCATTAAAGTGACGATTCCTTCGGTTGCATTTATAAAAAGGACACCTGTTTAATAATTTAACGAACTACGTATCAGAGTGTCAATTGTGCCAATTCAAAATAAAAATAAATAAATATTTTTACAACCAGTTAAAAAAACAAACCAGCGTTTTATTTCCTTCTGGTGTGAACGGCGTGCGGCGTTACTCGGAGTTTTAGACAGTGAACGCGTAGGGGATATTCGTGAATCCGTGTCCGTGTGGCACACCGACTGATCACCCCTACAGAACTATATTAAATCTAGGTTCTTTGGAGAAACGAAGCACTTGGTTCGACATCTGCCATCTACAGGAGTAACTACGAATCAGATTGGAATACATTGGCAAGCAGGTACGCGAACAAACGCATCACAGCATTCCTCGACAGGATGCTGGCACAACCAACCACATCCACCGATCATGCCAGCTCAATCAAGGCGGTGCATAACTTCAGCCAAGAATGGTACCCCGCGTTAAACGACCTTGATATCGAAACAAGTTCGTAAGATCCAATCATCGTACCTATACTCACGAGGAAATTAGAGAGACTCATCCACACACTATGGGAGCAATATGTCAAACATCCCAGTTCGCTACTGTCTTTGAAAGACTTGATCGACTTACTCGAGTTAAGATTTCAAACCCTAGAGTCACTGATGGGAAGGAACAAACCCTTCGCAGAGGCCTTGTGGGGGTTCTTTTTAGCTAACCCGAAGAACCCGCCATACCTACAACCCAACTTCCATAGTTTCCCGATAATGCAATTGTATTAGCACCTGTAAATGCTTCAAGCATCAAGGTTATCTAACGCATAACCTGAAAGCTTCCGGAAAAGAATTCTTACCTTTCATGCATCAATTCGTATTCAAAATTCCCTACAAGAATTCTGTCCACCTTATTGGGTCATAAATCCAAAACCCAATTCGGCACCCTCGGTTGACAGGCAAATCCCAATCTTACCATATGCATTTTCCCTAAATGAATTCCTGTAAAGAAACAACTCGGTTCACATATAATGTAACCATAATAACCAGGGATAACAATCATTGCGTCGCCTATTCCCAGCCTCACCATGTGTACAATAAATTTCCTTACATACACATTGGCTGGCGACCTTTGTCCAAGGGACAAAAGCAAATACACGCATCTTGCGTCTAAATGCATAAACCAAATCCTATAGCATAAGCAAACGCAAATAGGAATTGTGTACTTATCCTCGGCAGCGATGCCATAAACACCAATTCTCAGTGAATATGCTAAAACTAATTAGCACCATGTCCGCGGTGCATTGCGGCCTATCAATACAGCTGCAATGCACATCATCTACTCGACCTCTTTGTCTTTCAATATTTTTGGATCCGCTTCTCATGACCTCGCGGCATGAGCAAACAGAACTCCATTAGTACCCAATGAGATACTGCTTGTTTACTTAGCCGAACTCAGATCTCATTGATGCTCATTATCCCTTTTGATTTTTCAGCTTCGTTCTCATGACCTTATCCCATGAAAGAACCAATATGCACACATACATGAATACCATCATGATCTCGTCTATGAGATCCGATTACCTACCCCAAGAGAGACTTCACGTTTCTCTTGTAAGAGGAAACACACCCTAAATTAAGAGAGCCCGTACCGCCGGCCGAATTTCCTTTCCTAGCGAATTAACATCGCTGGGTCGTTTTCCATCACCCGACCGAACCAGTCGGTCCCACTCCCGCTCCCCGGTGCGCACGGGGACGCGAATATATCCCGTCGAGTTTCGTGTTGATAGAGTATTTTATATTAATACACAACAGAAATAAAAAGTTATGTGCACCCAATAGACCTTATATTAAATCCGGGATCAGTAATCGAAAAGAATGTGTAAAACTCCTCTAACTCGTTCACCAATAAAAGAACCTTTAATAATAAACGAAAAGTGAGTTTCAATTAATTACTTCTTGTGGACGGTGTGTTGCGAAGTTTTCTTTTGATGTTCGGTGGAACTTGCTTTTAGTGGTGACGGGGGAAGAAGGGAACCCGGTGCAGTACGCCTGCACACCATACTTCTTCCCCACAGCCTCAAAACAGAGCCATCCTCGCGGGGTATTGGCCGCAGCTTTGGACCAATCCTAACGGGGCCACATATTACGACCTTGTCCCGAATTCATGCAATTAGTTCCCAAGGAAAGGGTGGACATCGTGTGGAGGAATCACCAATGATTCAATTACCTGCAGGCAAGACATAGTTGGAGGAATTCCCGATCTCGCGTTAGCGTCAAATGCGGTAGAAGACATCACACGCTCCAATATGCAGCACCGACAATTAACCCACCAAAGTTGACACCCACTACTAGAGCGACCGCTGACAAGGGAGGGGCCCTGACTAGTTATAATTTGGCGAGAGTAGAAGCCCCGTTTATTAAGCTTACTACAAGCTACCGCATAGATATACAAAAAAAGACATAAACTTAACAAATAACTTAAAAACTAAGGTATTATGAATTTAATTAAGTAGGCGGAAGGGGGCATACGCGGGAGGACAAAGGTATATGTAATTTAGTTTAATAAGGCTACCAATCCATTTATTGCCTTAATTGAAGGGTAAAGTGGATAGATGAAAATGTAAGAGGTAAGATAGGGAAGGATAGGGTGGTAGGATAGGAGGATCGGTAGTTGGAATGTGTGGTGGTAGTAAGAGTGTGGGCGGCGGGTGGGGTGGGATCAGGAGGGGAAAGAGAGGAGACGAAGTCTGAGAGCAGGAGAACTGAGATTGAAATCGAAGGAGGGAAGTACGAATTTGCCCATTATTTTCATTTGCAGCGCTAAGAGGCCAAGGTGGGCTAACATGTCACGCAAGAATCAAACTGACTGATGTCCGTGAGCGACCAATAGAGTTCAGAGTAGTATTGAATGCTGGCTTGCATTCTCCTGCACCCGACCTAAAAGCCGTTCTGCATTTTCATGCTCCGGAATGTCGTAGATGAAACTATGATATGGCCGAATTTCTTTTGACAGTGAACGAATATCGCTGAGTCCTTTTTACATCCGCCGGCCGAGCAGATCGTGGTCATGTCACTCCCGTTCCCCGGTGCGCACGGGGACGCGAAATTCAGCCATGAGTAATCGTTAACGAGACGGGGTTATTCATTTTGGAGTCAAGTTCGTCCTTAATAACGGTTGTGTGAATTAACGAATCGTGTGGACGTTAGCGGAAACTTTGCTTAGTGCATAATCAAGAAACAGTTTAGTGCATAAGAACCTACAATAAATACAAAATATACCAATAACTATAATGCCCTGTTTTATTCCTGTGTGGTGTCCGCTCGGTGATTTGGACCTTGATTCTCGGTAAACCCTTTGGCGGTGTTGCTCAGTGTTTTGTCCTCCATCTAGCTGGCGATGTTTCTTGTTGGAGTTTTATAAAGTGACGTTGGAGGAGCAAAGTGAACCAGTGCCGTTCGCCGGCGCAACATACATCGCCCCCCACAGAGCTCCCAGAAAACATCAACATCCTGGGTATTTGCCACATAAGACAACAGTCCGGAGATAGAATAAACATCGAGGTACGATCGCCAATGAAATCCTTCTCAGCAGGAATTGAGGCTCACATTCTATACAAAATTGGGTCGGCCTAACCGGTGGAGCCAATAAACACACCCATTTGGGCAGTTCCTAACAACATCCTGTTAGCAAATTCGACATTTAACAATCCTGGCGCCAACTGTTGATTGGTGCAGAGTTTTACTTCACACTTCTTTCAATTGGTCAAATTCGATCGAGACCCCAGATGTCCATTCTGTAGAACACGATGTTTGGATGAACAGCTGGAGGCCCAACAACGCAGATATCAAGGGGAATTGTGAGTTGCGACATAATGACGTCTCATAGTACCACAAAAACCAGAAGAAATGATTCCGGAGGACTGAAAAACCATCAGGCGAAAAGAGACGTTAACGGCAATACGGAAATCCGAACCTCATCTTCACCAGACAAACACAAGGAACCAGGACGGACGATCCAAGGTAGGAATTTCATTCAAACACGAACTTGTCGGGCGGGGAGAGTCGAAGCATTTCACTAGGCAAAAATTCTTAGCCCTCGAGCGAAAGGTTGCCAAAAGAAAGGACATTGGGAAGCAGCAGTAAGAATTCATGCGGGAGTACGAAAGGCTGAGCCGCGTAGAGGAAGTAAACCCGGCGGAGACTAACAAGCCTTATTACGTCCTACCACATCATTCTGAGACTAAACCCGAGGGTGCTATTTGGATGCTGGCGCATCAGGAAAACCAAAGGTGGAAGGAGGGAAGGAAGAACATCAAGCCCGCGCTAATGGTCGACATCAGGGAAGATCACCAAAACAAAGGACACTGGGAAGAAGCAGCAAGAATTCATGCGGAAGCACGAAAATATGAGCCGCGTAGAGGAAGTAAACGTCGCGGAAACTAACGAGCCTTATTACTTCCTACACCATCATTCTATGATTAATTATCTCCACAAAGCTAACTTCCGGCTTTTAAATGAGCATCTTAGCAAAACAGCGTTTCGCTTTGATCATTTGGGGGTAGAAGAAGCTACTACCACTCTCTATAAGGAGATTTACTATGCCGTCGCCTTATATGTCCCCTATTCTCGTCACAGGTTTCATCGCCGCCATGGTACAACCGCACACTCCGCGCTCTTAGGAATAAGAGAAATAACTTGTGGAACGTTTTCCTCAAAACACGTTCCTTCCAAAACTACTCCAACTATCTCGGTTCCTTTCATAAATTTTCCGAGCTCTACAACTCCCTCTACTCCAAGTACCTCACAAAAACACAACACAATTTGATCAATGACCCCAAATCTTTTTTCCACTTCATAAACTACAAACGTAAATCCGACGCCCATCCAAACTCCCTTTCTTATGGCGCGACTACTTCAACCGACCCCTAACTACTGCCAATCTATTCGCTTCGTTTTTCAATAAATCCTTCATAGACACCTCCTTCGAACCCAATCCGTGTCACTTCAAAGTTTTGCCCGAATTCTCCCTCGGCCCCTTCACCCCTCAAATTATTCACCGTCACGTAGTTGAAGAGAAATTAAACTTACTCAAAGACGAGTTCCGCCCCGGGGCTGACCCCCGGCTGTATTTTTAAAGAAATATTCCACTTCTCTTTCCCTCCCGATATCAACGATTTTCAACCTATCCCTTTCTCAAGGGACCTTCCCTAGTATTTGGAAATCCTCCTATGTCACTCCCATACATAAAAAGGGAGCTAAAAACGATATAAGCAACTACCGTCCCATCGCCAAACTGTCTCATATTTCCAAACTGTTCGAAGGAATTCTTTACAACGCGTTATCTTTCCGTTGTAAATCCATCATCTCATCTAACCAGCATGGTTTCCTTTCGGGCAGGTCGACCACAACGAATCTGATCGAGTTCTCATCCCATACTCTCCGTGCCATAGAGAATGGGAATGAAGTCGATGTAATCACCACCGATTTCAGCAAGGCCTTTGACAAAATCTCCCATAATCTCATCCTTTTTAAGCTGTCCTCCCTAAGTTTCGAACTCCTATTGATCAAGTGGTTATCTTCTTATCTGAAAGATCGATCCTACCATGTCAAATTCAGATCCTCCCTGTCCAATCCTTTTCTTCCCACGTCAGGGGTTTCGCAAGGCAGCCACCTAGGTCCCCTCCTATTTATCCTTACCATCAATGATTTTGACTCCATTATTAAATACTCATCCATCTCCCTCTATGCAGATGACGCCATGAATGAGTGATAATTGATGTATAAACCCAGTAACCAACTCGCCAAACATACCCCCCGCCCCCCTTTTTTTTTTTCTTTTTAATCATTGTTTATATATATAAGAATAGTTTTAAGATAGTTGTTAAGTTTTATCGCTTGTACTAAGCTGAATATATGAGGGTTCTGCCCTCACTAAACACTTAAACCAGAGGGTGCTATTTCTACGAACCACACAACCCACTATAGGATGAGATATCGTCGTTCCACCAAGGAACATACTCACCTATATCCATTACACGTGCCCACAGACACGTTCCTCAAAGTCCTTCTTCCGCCTGAAACAAAGGTAACATACCAAATACCCCAACATTGAATTCAATAGTAAAAATCAATCGAACTTAACGTTCAAAATTTCCTAATATCGGATTCAACGCATCTATCCAATGCATCCATTCGATTCATCCATTAAACGCATTTTTCTGAAAACAAACAGAATAATCTCCTCATGTAGCTAATAGCAATTAGCACCATAAATTCCTCGCATGATTCCAAGCCGACAAGCGCACGCGCACAAACAAAGGCCTAGCGATTCGCCCACCGACCAACAATTCTTGCAATCATAAACATCGTAACGCCTATCCCACGCTGGATGTTTATGACTGGAAAATGCGATCTACAAACCAAATCCCACAGTTCTTTTGTTACCCATCTGAAGCACACAAAAACTCTTGTTGTCGTAAGCCAGGTGGGTAACGCAAACAAAGCCCATGATAGGATCGAGAAAGAAGTGGTGGTACGCTTGATCCTTTGAAACAAGATTCCGATAACAAGTTGGAGTTGAAAACCAAAATGGAAATGTTCTCTTGAAGATAAGATGCAGATAGGATGGATAGGAAAATTAAGATAGAACAGTCGAAATCGAGAACGAGACGAGGAAGATTAATTGCGCGTACGGTGGTGTCAAGACCGAGTCCCGAAAAGTATCGAGAGTGTCGTTGGATTTTTATTTTGGTGTCGTTTCGAAGAGTAACGTCGAGTGCCGAACAACTTGTTTTCGGTCGAAGGGATCTGAAAGAGTTTAATTGTGTTTCCTTTTGTCGCAAGAGTGGCGTAATTCCGCGAATCGCCCACAGATTAGGACAGCTACTCAAGGCTGACGATTCCTTGTTCAAGCATGAACACGATACCCACGAAGGGGATACGATTGAGAATGGCAGACCCCTTAACGCATAGCTAGTGAAGAGGAAACCAAACACAAAAAAAGGACAGGGAAATCAATTTTTCAATCTGGGGAGGATGTTCAAATCGACGAGCATGGGTCAGTCAGTAAAGGATTCATGCCATCATCCTCCTAATGAGTGCTGCGTGTGTTACGAATTACGTAGCCTTCACAGTGCACTTTAACCACTTAACACAACTGCACACGTTATTGTGAATAAAACACATAGTTGATATTTACGATTTAAATACAAACTTCATTTTAAATATTACATATACCGCCTAGCACACACGCGACTCGATCAGCGCGGGCAACGACGACTATTTTTAGCCGTCTTGCTTGACGGCTAAAATTCGACTCTCTAAAATTAAATTTAAAGCCCGGCGGACTCGATAATTAATGACGTTTGTTTACGACGCTGGTTCAGAGGTGACTCCCATTTTATTTTTCACATTTTAAAATGCGTTCTACGAATGGCAAAGGTCACAACCTGCAGTCGCAACGCGTATTACGCAAACTCTACTTATTTAGAATGCCTGTCTTGCAAGACAGGTGTGTTTTGTTTTGGTGAGGTCAGAATCCTCATTTATTTAGCATAATACAAGCGAATTTAATAAATAAAAGAAAAACATTATACAAACTTAACTACTAACTTAAAAACGAACGTATAATGGCTTAAGTGCTAAAGTGTAATAGGGGCAAGGGATGATGTGTGCAAATGTGTTTGTGTGAATTGGGCGGGTGAGCTAAGAGGTGCTAGAGAGGAGACGGGATTTGTGAGCAGGAGGGGTGAGGTTGAACTCAAAGGAGGTGGAGTAAGAGTTGACGGTGCGTAGCATAAGTGATATCGGTTCGTTAAAACCATACGGGATTTAATGGTATATAAAATAGACGAGGGATTCGAATAGACGTAGGTTACGGGGATAGGGGAGAGAATGCTTGCACAGTCGATTGATCCTGAGAAAAGGCGGTGGATGAAAAGGATGTCAGCGTGATTTCTTCACTCTTCTAGAGTGGTAAGGTTAATTAGTTTGACGCGACTTGTGTAAGGGGACAGGGACAGGGGGTTTTCCCAACATAGTCGTCGGAATGCGAAACGTAAGAAACGTCGATAAATGCTCTCAATTCTGCCGATATCGGATACACGATATGGGGACTAAACCTGGCTGCCATATTCAAGAAGAGGGCGAAAGAAAGTAATGTAAATCATATCCCTTGCTTGCAACCAAGCAATTCCAATTTCCCCCGAAAACCATTTCGGTTCCCATTCCACCTAAATCATGTAGAACCACACCAATTTCCTCTTACTGGCGATCCAACAGCATGATGCGTCGCCTTTCCACGAAACGACCATCGCAACGATCAAGATCCTTGAGCATACTTGGCTATGCCGCCGAAACCAATCGCCCGCTACATACAACCAAAGAATCCAACTCAGCCTATACGGCGATGATTCCCCAGAACTAAATCCCCTATACAGGCATAGCAACCTTTTTTCAAAGTTCTTAGTAAATGGCAGTGAGTTGATTTTAGCTATGACTCCACTGCCACGACGCGACGAACTTTTCCTCGCCAGTAATGGGTCAGTCGAGATATAACCACCGCTGCGTGTACACACGCCAGAATTGGTTCACCCCCATAGTCGAGTTTTAGCAGCCACCATGAAGAGAGTCAAATTGCAACCCCCTGCGGAGCGTCGGTCGCCCACGAGTCCAGCGGGTCGGTAACGGGCAACGCAGTTTATCGTATATTCGAATTATAACTTAACGTGCTTTCCGGTAGTTTAAGAAATATCGGGCCTATAAGTGTTCACCAATATAGACATTAAGAAAAACAATTTGGCGCGAGCAAGAACTTTAAATACGTGTTGCGATCCTGTTGAGAATATATTTGAGAACACCTGTGCATAAAAGTAGTACCCAAAGCGGGTGTGTTGTGCCCCCTTAAGATTAATATAGACAGTAAGGAAAACAAATTTGAGATTATGTACGCAGTTAATTAAGTGGACCTCTTGCAAAGTGAATGTGGAAGAGTAAAGTAAGGCCGAAGTTACGTAAAATAAATCAGCGTTTTATTTTTACTCGTTTTTGTCTTCCTTGAGGAATAATTTTCAGCATAGCAATCGGTGAGCGTAATCTAAAGCTGGGGATTAAGTGAACCGCATGCCGTACGTCAGCACCAAGACTTTAACCCCCACAACTGTGTTGGAAAAACCCGCTGGATATCATATTTACTTTTCACATTTTGGGTGGTGTTCCCTTTTGGGAACAATATTCCGATACAACATACAACTCTGGGTGAAATTCATATCTTTGGACAGAATTTGTTTTATCCTTAAGCAAAAGGATCTATCCAGGGTTATGTATGCCACAATATAAGAAAAGTGTTAAGTTATCCTAAATGGTTTTTTAATGCTGTTTCTGATGGGAAAATGTCCGTGTAGGGAAGCCCAGTTGGCACTGTTGCACGCAGAATCCCAATAGCCTTCCAAATTTAGTAAATAACTCTAACATTCCCATTTCACGCAGAATCTATTATCCAATCAACATCTAAATTAACCCTCACATTTATCCTGCAAAAAACAATATGGGACAACATTAATTAATGTTAAAACCGAAAGCATTCTCTCAGTGTAGCATCAAATAATTCTTGCTACAATCCATGGAATCTTTTCGGTGTAACATGTGAGCCTTATCACATGTCTACCTATTGCTAAACGCATTCCCAATTCCCATACTTAGAATTGCAATCTTGCAATTCCCACATTCTACTTGCTTTGAAATGCATACATTTCCATAGCCACATCTAAATTGCAATTCTGCAATTCCCACACCCAACAGTCTCATCACATAGATGAAAAATTAACCCAACACCCCATCATCGCGCAGGTAATTCTACCTGCACACCGTTCGCTATGAGAAAATCAGATTCACGTCGCCGTGAATCGAAATGTTCCCATAGCCTTGGGGAAAAGAATTTTGCAAACGTTGCGATTCTCATCGTCGTTGGCTTGGCCTTCGACTGCGACTGTCGTCGGGTGGCTGTCTGGAGGACAGCTATGATCGTGGGAAGATATGTGGAAATTTCATGTAGATTCTGACTAGAAATAGGGAGTTCCATTAGGAGAATAATCAATAAGAATCAGTACACCAACAGGAGTGCATCGATTAAAATTAGTATCCGAAAGCCAAAGTTGGCACTTGAAATAAATAAATATACACTAACAGAAAGTAACCGTCTTCTTGTTTGAAAAAGAAAACGTTACCTTCAAATCAGCTGCGGAGAGAACCAAAGGCGCCGGTTGGCTAGAATAGACACAAGGAGCTAAGCGACTACTAATTTGTTCAAAATTGGCACAGCGGCGATCCCTCAAGAAGACGGGGTCCACACCATCTCCGGCTCAGACCTGGGAGCACGAAAGGAGGCGGTACGCACCCTCGCCTAACCTCCCTCACACCTACAACTGGGACACCGGCCAATCAACTCCCAGCTGAGTTCACCTACGGGCTAACAGCCGGAAGCCAACATACACGGCCTCGAACAGCCGGAAGCCGGTAAGTTGTGTTAAATGTTTATACAAAAGCACTGACTCAAAGAAGATCGTAATATTGTTTATGGTTAAAGCCTCTTCAGTTACGATGCTAATGTGGGGAGGAAGTATTGTGCCAGGCAGGGGCACTCGGTTCACTTCCTTCCACCAGCTTAACAAAGACAAAGTTCCGCCGAAAGATACTTCACCTCGTGAGCAAAAGTTCCAAACCGCATGGCGAGACGTATACCGGGAAAGAAAGTCAAACGCACTGATTTAAGCTATTAATTAGATCATCATTTTATTTGTTCCTTTAATGGCTGGCGCACAACAAACTACTTTAAAGATAAGCACTATTAATGTCTCCGCTAATGTAGACATCACACTTCATCAGACTACACATCAAACTTATTACGGAAATTACACTTTGCTCATAATTGGGAGTTATTTTACTTTATGCGATTTAAATGTCACATCCAACTGACAGGACGGAGGATAATGGCGTTTGCCATTTTGCACACACACGACTCACAGGGGTGCGAACTCCGATCGCACCCCTCCATGGTAAAAAGGTGGCCCATCGTATTTATGCGTACCGCAGCGATACGGTAGCGTAGTGGAGACCCGACCGGCTCGGTCTGGTGAAGGAAAGGGACTCAGCGATAAACGGCTCATGCAGAGCCGACTCACTAATGGGGTGAGTTTCACCGAGAGAGAAAGTGTTCCTCTCGTGGTGAAAACGAGGAAAGAGGACCTCACTGGTGAGGTCCTGTAGTGGTGTGCGTGAAGTCGATCGTTGAGATCGATGTTTACATAACGCTTGCAGGTCAAAAGCGAAACGAAAGCTAGACAAGGGATACAGACAAAGAAAGAAGCGACCTAATGCATCGTCCGGTAATGAGGGTCAGCTGAGTAAATAGCAGCCACTCATAAGATGCTAAAAGGGATTGAAATAATGGAGATCGTATATCGTATCTCTGCCGACTGGGGGAATCAGATTCTTTTGTTTGCATATGTTTATGCTATTGAATCCAATCCGACAGCTAAGCGCGACGTCGGTGATTGTTTGAAGATTCAAACAAAGAAATATTTCCGCAAGAAGTGCTTGCAATAATTGCAAGTCTTTGGAAAGTAATGTATATGGTTACACAATGACGTTGTGTATACCATCTGTGTTAATTGGGAATTCGGTTCTTGGTCGCTAATGCAGAGATGCATTGATACATGCATGAATGCCCTTGAAGGAAAAAATTCTTTACAGAAATTTCCCGATAATGTATTGAAAGCATTAATTGTCCTTGGGAAGGAAATGTTTATGCTGCGGGGAGATTGCGGTGCAGGTGTTAAAGGTTGAAATTTGCCTGGCAACCGAAGGTACCGAATAGGTTTTGGGATTCATGATAAATTAGGAAAGAATTCTTATAGGAAATTTGTATACGAAGAGATACATGAAAGGTAAGAATTCTTTTACAGGGACTTTTAGGTTATACCTTAGATAACCTAGATGCGTTAAGCATTTAAGGTGCTAATGCGATTGCATTAGCGAAACTTATAAGGTTGGTTCGAAGTTATGGGGGTTCTTCAGGTAAATAACAGTGGGGTTTGGCGGAACCGCCACACTAAGACTGGCGGATATTTTGATATTGTTTCAGTAAATGGTTCGCCAAATAGTTCGATTTTATGAGCACAAGTCTTGAAGTACCCGTGTAGCCGCAAGACGCGATATTTTCCATATCTACGAAGCCATGTGTTAATAAAACGGGCAACATTTTTAGGTAAAATGTTAGAAATATCGTCTGGAACTGGAGTGTTTGTACGTTTAAGCTAAACAAGTGTAACAGAAGATAGCACACCAGGCCACCACTCTTACGTGGGACGAAGGTGAACACCTTACCTCGCTTCAGAATTAAAGAGCAAGCAATAAGACATAATCTTCAATCTGCTCGCGGGGGAATTATTATTCTTAAACACCTGTGGGGAACGAAGTATTGTACTCAACACGGGCACTAGGTTCTACTTCGCCCTCACCGACTTCACTATAAGTTCATCGAAAGTTCAGCCGCAGTAATTGTGTCCCCCAGAAAAGCAATCACACCAAGGGCAAAATAGGCGCACTGAGAGGGAAACACAAACGAAACTCCGAAACACCAACACAAGGAGGAAGTGATTAAAACGCACATTTGTAGAGATAAAGGGTCCTTTTATTTTTATTTATTTAAACACTGATTGCAGAGGAGACAACAATATATAATTTAAAATACATTTTGTGCAACGCTCATATACGGTTTATATAGTCTTAATTTAATGGTGATTAGTCCGGTTAATTTGAAGGCACACAAAAACTTAAGGCTCACGAACGCGGTTACTCGACTATATTCGATGGTGTATTCGCATCCCGTAGCTCCTCGATAGTATAGTGGTTAGTATATCCGCCTGCCACGCGGGAGAGCGGGGTTCGATTCCCCGTCGGGGAGCCTCTGGCGCAAGACTAATGACCTTGCCCGGAAAAAACAAATCATTATGGACAATTTAACAAGCCTCAGGACTTGCTAAATAAGGCCAAGACCTGCTCCCGGTTGTAGTACCGATGATGATGATTCGCATCCCGTGCGCACCGGGGAGCGGGGGGTTAACCGACCGGCTCGGTTGGATATTGAAGTACGACTCAACCATATTAAATCGCTATCAATAGAAATTCAGCCAGTGAAACTGGCTCTCTCAAACTAAGCTACACATGTATGTGTGAACATTGGTTCATTCATGGAATGAAACCATGAGAACAAATCTAAAACAAAGAAAGGGCAAACTGTGCATCCATGCGATGTGAGTTCGGCTAAGTAAACCAGCCGAATCTCATTGGATGCTAATTGTGTCTTTGTTTGCTCGTGCCTCGAGGTCATGAGGAACGGATCCAAGGAAATTAAAAGACAAAGGGACCGTATAGATCGTTGTCTAGGATGTGTATAGACGACGATGCATCGAAGAAATGGTGTTAAAAGAAAATGATGGGACGAGGGCATCATAAAAGTCTTAGCTGAGTGATGCCCTTGTGTAAATAGCCGAATAGCCATTAGAAGGAGGTGCTAATGGATTACAATACTTTATACAATGAGAATTGTATATCGTATCTTGGGTCGGTGGCCGAAACGAATCCCTTGCTTGCATTTGTATATGCAGGGAAATTCGTTTGTGGCAAAGAACGAAATTTGTGATTATTTATTCACAACGACGAGGGATCATGGACGGGTATATGCCAGCTGAACAAACAAGCTGCCCGACGCTGCTTTGGCAGTTGGACAATGAATCGCCAACCGATGTGTATGTAAGACATTGTTGTACACATGCGAGCCTGAGAACAGCCAACTCAAGGTTAAAATTCCCTGATTATGCGGTTACATTATATGTGAACCGATAAGTTTTCTTTTCAGGGATATGCTGTTTGGAACAGAATTCTTAAAAGAAAATTTAAATTCGAATAAATGGATGCAGGTAAGAATTCTCTTCCAGACGCTTTTAGCTAAATACATTTGGTCATTTTGATGCGTGAAGCATTTACAAGTGCCAATGCGATTTCATTAGCGAAAACTTAATGAAGGTTGGGTCGTAGTTATGGGGGTTCTTCGGGTAAGTAGGCCGTAGGGTTTGGCGCAACCGCCACACACCCATTTAGACAAACCGAAAACCTATAAGGTATTAAAAAAATTCAGTGACTTGCACAGACTCCATCAAGGGACCTTGTTACGATCTTAAAGTTCGCTCACCGAGCGGGACTCGTTCAGAGTTTTATAAGTTAAATTATTATATTATATAAAGAATGATCTTTCTGATAAAACCATTTTTGATTAAAGGTCAATGTGACGCATTTATGGTCTATGGTGAACTTTAAAAGTCCGCCTTTTTTCAAAGCAGAGCATGGCTCCAGTAAAATAAAACATGAAAACATCTGATACTTGAATAAGTTCTTCACTCTGTTTTTATAAGAAAATAATTGCATTTATTAAATTATGTACTTTACAATATTCTTTTGAATACCCGGATCACGTGTGCTTATTAAAAATCCCTCGTACTTCCCTGATTAAGTTCGTATTTAGGTACCATGGTGTTAGGTTTATTTATTTTATATGGGAAAACTCAAGAGACACAATGGCCATCTGGCTACAAGCGTTTTTAACAAGTTTACAGTGCAGGTGACACGGGACTTGTCTGAAGTTCAATTATCAACATTCGCAACCACAAATTGAAGCTCAAGAACTCCACCCATTATCACTCATAATAATACATTTGAGACTTGTGAAATTTCACCAAAATGTTGTTTGCTTTCTAGAACCTTCAGTGAACCGAAGCGAAAAAACTACGCTACTTGGAGGGAGGCACTGATAGCCCCCAGTACCAAGCACGAGATTACAGTGTAAAATCGTGCGTGACCCGGATTCAGGTAACGTTTTTAGATTCTCAATCACATGTTCGGGGCCCAAGAATCGTCTTATCAACTCTACAAGTTGGATAAACCTCTGATCATCTCAAACTCGGTGTACTCTTATTATAGTCTTTAAAACTGTTACATGTTATTTGCGTGAGGAAAGAAAAAAACTCTAGGTGGGGATTTAATTTGGAAGAAATGTAAAGATGTACATTTTGTAATTCGAGTAACCCTGAGTTCAGGGGACCAATCAGGAGAAAGGATCTGTAACCACAAAAGTGAGTGGACAAAATCAATCTTTCACATTCACAACAACAACTTAACACTGCAAGACGACAGCTCATGTGCGAGGATGGGTCGAAAGTGCATCAGACGTGAACAAACGCCTCAGGTGTGGGGCCTTGCCTGACGGCCGGCTTGTGTAACATCAAATTGGAACACGCTGCCAGAAGTTATACGCAACAATTCACAGGGACGGTACACCAATAAATTTCCACCGGCGCACCCGTAAACGACCGGCCAAGAGACCTCGGCGGAATAGCTTCTTCTGTCTGCCATTAAATCTGACCTGCTTGGGAATATCTTGATTTCATGCTCGTCGCTGTTCGGTATCCATGGTTCATGGAATTAACGAAACCCTTTTTTCTGCGTCTGTAATTGGACGTAAAAAATTGTTGAAGTGCCTCTCCCCGCAGACTATGGTGTAGTCCTTAGTGACTTACCACAGTGTCGCGGAACTTACATTCGTTACTCGATCACGGATTTGTATATAATTTCAGATTTCTGCTTCGTGCATCTTGGATGTACTTTTTTTATTTTTATTTTTCTCTTTTTTTAATTCTTCTTTTCGTCGAGTTTCTTCTCGGATATATACAAATCAGTGGTGTATGGTCGCTTCGTAATCAGTTTTTGATTACTGATAACCCATCCGTAGTACAAGTGAAGCGAAGGTAAAATAAACTCGTATACCTCAAATTACCAACCAGTAGGGATCATACAAGGCATGTGCAATAAGTACCTATAAAGACCTTCAATTAAAGGGCTGAAACAATTTACCCTTATTCTGTACCGGACGTACTATTTCTAAGGGTTTAATTGGCTTGTATATGAGGTTCTAAAAAACAATTAGAATCGACTAGTGTTGGGGTTGTTTATTGACATTTTTTCAGCCTTTATGCGATTTCGAGTAGCTGGAGCAAAGTTGATCTTCCTGGGTGTATACCAGTTCCTGATCATAACACCCAAGCTACTTTTTATGTCACAGATCGATGTTTTTTGAATAGCTTTTAAATGGAACACAGTTTTGTAACTTACATCGAATGGTCTTTAACATTATAAATAATATATACATTAATTTATGGGCACATCTGACAGTGACTCTGTTTTAAGCACATTTTTCATAACACTTTCGCCGACTCCTACTTTTATTTCAACAAATTCGTTTCGAATATCGCATTGTCGTAATGGAACAACACCTTCTTTTTCGCCAAATGCAGCCCTTTTCTCCTAATTTCATCACTCAAATGCTGCAATCATCATCATCATCGGCACTACAACCGGGATCGGGTCTTGACCTTATTTAGCAAGTCTCTGCACCAATATTCGGTCCATATCCGAGACTTGTTAAATTGTACATAATAATTTATTTTTCCGGGCAAGGTCATTAGCCTTGCGCCACAAATGCTGCAATAAGTCTGTGGAGGTTCTCTAACCTTACGCAAAGAACCCACAATTCCAACCCCAACTCCCTTTGCAAACCTGCAAACGTTTCCTTCCCAAGGACACTTAATTCATCACCCAGAATTCCCGGTAAATAATTTATTAACATTCATGCATCCAATGCATCATTCAAAATTCTCTGGAAGAATTCTTTACACCATACATGCATCATAAATTGAGAAAACTTATCGGCGCCCATGTCAACCAGCGTACCCTGCCACACACGTGCGCAGCACATTTTCCTGGCTTATCTACAGTCTCGGCAGCCTTTTGTCCAATCGACAAAAGCAATTTACCCATCCAACGTCTAGCAGCCATGAATCGAATTCTCCAGCATATAAACATGCATACAAAGAACTCGACCCTTTCCGCCAGCTAAGATACAGTGCACAATCACCATTGTGTATCTAAATTGCTTTTAGCACCCAGTTTTCCCAATTGCATGAAGACTATTTGTACAGCTGCATCCATGTCGTCAATGATGCCTTTTGTTTCTCTCAAGGATAGTAAACTCTCCGCGAGTCTCTCGAGGTTAATCACTGAGTACCACAGTCGAAATCCAATCACCGCAGAGTGCGCACTCCTTTCCCTATCCACTCCCTCTCCTTCGGCTCGCGCTGTGCTCTGACATTTGAGGGTATTCTAAAATATTCATTGAGGACCCGCCGTAAATCGTTTTATTCCGTCATTAGAACGTAGGCGAAAGGATCATACCAATCTCATTTCTATAGATATTACCACTGTCGTTGCTTAAATGAACTTCCTGAATGTGTTCCCCCCCTTCAGAGATTGCCCCGCGATACCCGTTATTCTGTGAATACATATCAGTTCATGTTTAAAGTCAACTTCATGCACACAAATTAACATATGCAGTCATTCTTTAGCCAAACTACACGAACAAGAAATGCTCTACCTGATCATGTGTTTCCTCGTCGCTGTAATGTCCAGGCATTCAAAACCAATATACATCGACACCTTTTTTCCTTATCCACTTCCTCTGCATTCGCTCGCACTGTGCTCTTAATTTAAGGGTAGTTTAAAGTCCCTTTTTTGCCGGCATTAGTTTACAAATCTGAAGGCCCTCCGGGCATTCATTTGGATCCCCTTTTATTCATATTAACAATAAACGATATCGATATGATTATCAGGCATTCCTTTACGCCGACGATACCAAATTCTTCAAAGCAATTTATTCTCCGGTTGATTCTTTTCACCTCCAGGTAGACCTTAACAACATTTCGCTATGGTCTATTTACACAGCTGCATGCACATCACCCACGATGCCCTTTGTTCCATCTCCTTTTTCCCGGTTCCGCTCCCCATGACCTCGCTGCATAGGTAAACAATGTAATCTCGCCAGGACCTACTCAGAGAGATCCTCTCACCATGGTAACCAAAAGAGAAACTTCGCTTTCTCTCAAAGAAGAAAACTTACTCCAGCCGAGAGTCGACTCTGCACGAGTCAAACAGTCGAGTAATAGCTGCGAAACGCACGAGTCGAGTTTTACCTTCAGCGGAGTGCGCACGGTGGTGCGCACGAATGAGGAGTCGAGTAATAGCCGTGAACAGAATGAGTCGTGGATTAGGAGTCGAGTGTCAACCGGAGTCGGAGTTAGACGCTGATGAATCAACGTAGTTCTTTGAAACGGTGCAACTTAATTTAACGAATCTAGCGGTTGATATTTGAAATTGCGCCCAGTGTTGTTTAAGAATGGTTATGCCAATAAGTGGCTCTGTGTGAAAGATTGTAAAGCGGCTTAACTAAATATAAATGAATGTAATTGTTGTGCTTAAGATCAATACTATTATAATGTAAGCCATAAACGCGCTGACACAGACGTTTGGTTGCAAGAACATTGTTTGTATCGATTCTTAATCACCATTATAAATAGAGACCGTGATAGCCACGGACGAAAATATACGTTTTATTTTACAATTTGTGAACGGTTTGCGGCGGAACACTGTTATGTATTAGTGAACCCATCCCGTGCTGGCACACAGACTAATATAACCCCACAAACTTCCCTCCACACATTGACAACATGATCCTCAAGACCAATTTAGCCCTCGGTTTTGTGAAGCACACGTATAATGAATTTTCTAACTAACCTTGCCAATGTAGTAGAGCGAAGTTTTCACGCTCACATCCTCTTCATCCACCACCTTCTTCTCTAAGAATCAATCGACTATGCAAGACTTCTCTCCTCTATCCCGGTCTATATCAATCCCCGTAACCTACGAAACCCTCGTGTATTTTATCTACTACCCCATCACACCTCGTATGGCCTTAACGAACCCATCTCACATATGCCACGCAACGTCAACCCCACCTCCTTTGATTTCGACCTCACCTCTCCTGCTCTAAATCCCCGTGTCCTCACTAGGTCCTCCTAGCGTTTTCCTCTTTTTGGACGTTATTATATATTACATAGTACGACGGGAGTACAAATTTTTTTGGTCCTTTTTTCTAAGATCAAAAATGCGTTTATTTCAGCACAAAATAAATGAACTATTTCCACCTCTTGCCGTCCTAGTCCTTTGAATAGTCATCATCAGCACTACAACCGGCAACCGGTCTTGGCCTTATTTAGCGAGTCCTGAAGCTTGTTAAATTTTCCATGATAATTTGTTTTTCCGGGCAAGGTCATTAAGTCTTGCGCCAGAGGCTCCCCGACGGGGAAACGAACCCCGGTCTCCCGCGTGACTGGCGGTGATACTAACCACTATACAATCGAGGAGCCCCCTTTGAATACTACGAACTAGCAACTAATGCTACAGGTTACATAATAGATACATGCGATTCTCAGGGCGATATCATCGTTCTTGGCAACTTGAACTTTCCACATCTTCGATGGACTTTATAATTTGATCAATCTTTCTAAACCTCCTTCCTCATCAGAGGATATCTTGCCTGCATATTTTATAATAATACAATACATAGATTGATTGATATTGCTTGATGAAAAACGTCTACCTGTTCTGCAAGCTCTTTTTGAGTTTGACATGGATTTTCATTCAGTAAAACTTGAAGTGCTTCGGCGTCAATTTTTTTAACTGCATCTGGACGTGGAGCGTTCTCAAGATTAAAACTTCCTCAACAAAATCCTTGCAAACAAATTTTTTATTGTTGAATGACTCATAGAACGTCCATCTAATGTTGAATTGATCAATTTTATAGCTGAGCAACATTTTTGTTTTGAGAACAGAATAGAGTGCAATGGCGTAAATGTTGCTTATTGACATCGACATGAGGCGTTATGTTTTCGCTGCGCACCCATCATCTCTCCGAACCAGCACGGCTTCCTCTCAGGCAGGTCCATTACTACTAACCTTGTCGAATTCATATCCCACACACTCCTTGCCCTAGAAAACGGCGAGGAGGTCGATGTAGTCGCTACCGACTATAGCAAGGCCTTCGACAAAATGTCCCATAACCTCATTCTCTTGAAGCTATCCTTCCTCGGTTTCGAACCCCTGCTGATTAAGTGAGTCTCATCCTATATCAGTTATCGAACCTGCCGCGTGCGATTTAGATCCACCCTCTCAGATCCTTTTTTCCCAACCTCAGGTGTCCCCCAGGGCAGTCATCTCGGCCCTCTCCTATTTATCCTAACCATAAACGACATAGGCTCTTGCATTAATCACTCCTTCACCCCGCTTTACGCAGTCCTTCATAATCCGCTCTCCCCTGGACACCTCACTTCTCCAATCGGATCTTGACAGCTTCTCGACTTGGTGCTAAAATAATTGCCTAGAAATTAATATCGCCAAATGTCACACAATCACCTTCTCTCGGAAGCGTTCCCCCACTCACCCACGCTCCTATCTCGTACTGAACCAACCGATAACATTGGTTGAATTGATTCGCGATCTGGGCATCCTATGCACATATTGATTACATAATCCTCAAGGCCAACGCCGCCCTTGGGTTTGTGAAACGCTGGTCGAAAGAATTCCTTAACCCCTATGTCACCCGACCACTCTACACAACCTTTGTCCGGCCACTACTCGAATACGCTAGTCACAGCTGGTCCCCGTATCAAGTGTCTCACATTTGCAGGATTGGGGGAGTTCAACGTCGTTTCTTGCGCTTTACCCCCCGCGCACTAAACTGGGAAAATCCGCTGCCTCTACCACCATACACAAGCCGGCTCCCTCTAATCCATCTAAACACACTTGAAGAGCGCAGAATCCACCCCGGCATCATCTTTGTCCATCGCCTTCTGTCTGGCCCAATCAATTGCCCAAGCTTGATCTCCATTTTAACATTTCATACAAACCCCCGTAACGTACGTTACCGTCGACTGTTTTACGTGCCCAATCATCACACTTCTTACGGCGCTAACGAACCCATCTCGCGTATGCTACGACAGGCCAACTCTTTCCCCACCTCCTGCGATTTCAACATCTCCACTCCCGCCCTTAAACGACGTCTCAGAAGAAACCCGTCCTAAATCCGCCCCATCTCTTCAATAACCCCTCTACCCTGCAATCCCCTCCTCCACACTACAAATATGTTACAAACGCGTATTTAAACGTTTTTACAACACCTTGTCTTATATAACAAAAATGCCACAAACTTTTTTTTAACATTAAAATCTTTATAGAAATAACACTCCACATTCAACTTCTGATTTGATAATTTTCTGATCTTCATGGAACTTACAATTACACAGAACTCGATTCTTACACCTCTGTCAGCTTTGATGAATTTTTTGGATAACGTGTTCTCGATTGACATCCAAACAAATATGGCGACAAATTATTCCAATTATGATTACGAGTAATTAGTTGTAGGGATGGCACCATATTTCCCGTGAAGGGTTTTTAAACCTAAACTCTGATTTTATGGATGACGGTACCAGCGATGATTATTGACCTGATTACAAATTTGTCAGCCGTTCAATTAATACAATTGAATAATTGGCTAGGCTGATTGATGGGAAATTGATCAACATAATTCACCTTACTATAAGTGATCCCGCGTGTAAAAGAGATAGCCCTAGGAGATAGATATTTAAGGGCGGGAGTGTTATCGTATAATAAACCAAATTATAATTACAGTTAAGATCTGTATTAATGGAATAAAAAATTCATAAACGAATATTATATAAGTAAATAAATATTTGTTAGGTTGTATATGTTAACAATTACAATTTTAATTATAAGTATGGAACAGACTTACGTGATACTATAGCGTTTGCGACGATAGTCCGTGATAGCGTCGGTTCGAATCACTCGCTCTTCACTATCGTCGCAAACGCTATAATACCGTCGGGCGGCTTCTCGGTTGACTGTTCTGCTCTTCTAGTTGCAGGGAGTGGTTGGGTTCTTGATCCCGCAATTTTTCCTTATTCTTTTCTTGTCCGTCCTCTGCTTCGTATACGCGGCTCGCGGTTGGACGCGGCGAGTTACGTGCGTTGTTCGACGCATTCGCTAATTGTTTTTCCGATCACACGGGCAGAACTTTTCATCTGACGTTCACTAATAGTTTTTCCCGTTCACTAATTAATATTCCGATCACACCGGCGGTTAATTTTCTATCTGTTCGTTTAGACGATTTCTCCTCGACTGTAAGGCAACTGGATGACTGCTTCTTATAAAACGATGTGTTGCAAAACGAAACATGATGCGCAAAAAAACCCATTCACATAAATTCGAATATCATCATTCACGTAAAATACAATCTTGAAGCAGTTATATTATGCAAAGGCAATATGGCACGCCTTCGACCAACTTCATTGCCGTCGGCAAAATACTTTTAATGCCGAATGAGGCGGAGGCCAAAAGAACGTGTGAGGCAAAATGAAGAACTTACGATCCACACGATCACATGGCTTCCACAATCAGCAGCCAATTGAAGTTTCGGCTGAAATTTAGGTGAACGACACAGGTAGATGTTGACGCGGTAGTCTAAGAGAAATTGAAGATCAGTGGTCAAGAACAGATCAAGACCATCGTGCAACTGATGTTTGTACAATGAAAAGGTAACGGAAAAAGGAGTAGTTCGGAGTCAGTGTGCATCAAAAATTCTTCCTCGTCGGTGTATTTGTGCGTGTTTAGCCTGGGCTAAAGACATCACCACTTATTTTCCTTTCAATGCAACTTCCTGCACGAACTACGACACTCCTTGATTCTTACTCCAAGAACGAATCATAAATATACAGCACGCCAAAAGTCTTTATTGGTTACTTAAATTACACAGTGGTTAACATCTAAGATTGATTTGTACTTATTTACAGATTTTCTTTGCTATTGTAACTTTATATTACACTTTACAATTAATGTAGGGCTTAGTGTCTAACGCATATCTATGGAACTTATTGTTATTAGAACTTTATAATACACTTCAAAAATTTAACGTAAGAACTTCGTGATTGATGCATAATCATGTAACTTTATAATACGATTCAAAAATTAACGTAAGAACTTAGTGTTTGATACATGATTATCAAAAGCGCGACCGACTCCAACGCGAGATATATTCAGACTCCTTTAACTTGTTTAACGTGGATGTCCGACTTGCCTCCACGGAATCTGTAACGCGATTAAATAATTTCATCTCTTGCTCGTCGACCAAAAGGGGATGATTTTCCATACATTCGTCCCAGCAAAAGGGCGCGAAACCCATACACGATGATCGCTTTCGCTGCTCACGGTGTGTGTCCACGAGTATGAGGACCGTGGATGAACCAAAATCAAGAGGGGGAACACCATGAGCAATGATCTGCAGCTGGGCAAGTCATCCTGAAAGGGCATCGGCATGTTTACATTAAGTAACACAGTGCACAGTGCATGCGTTTCGCTGTGCATGTCCGCCGGCAGGTAACACATCAGGAACCAGCAATCACCGCCGAAAGGGTTGCGTCTGAGCAAAATATTGTGTATAGGGGCACGTTGGACGTTTATACGATTGCACATCCTTAGTCAGCATCCCATTGGTGCTGCATTTGTTTGATCTCGTTTGGCGTCCAGGCATAACTCCTACATCGCCTGTCGATCGATTCAGCGACCGAGATGCCCGGAACGACTAAGAAAAGAAAAGGTATCTCCTGGATGTGAATGCGGCGACACTCAATAAGAGATATGCGCGCCGACATAATTCAAGCTCATTCATTCATCGTGTTTGTTGGTGATGCGACCGAATTGCTTTTAAGGAACATGGTGCGTTTTATGCGACCATCATCATCATCGGCACTACAACCGGAAACTGGTTTTGGCCTTATTTAGCAAGTCCTTAGGCTTGTTAAATTTTCCATAATGATTTGTCTTCTCCGGACAAGGTCATTAGTCATGCGGCCATGCCCTTGTGAAAAATACTTATTGAAGCTGATAGGTTTTACCTCAACGAGAATCATTGATTTAAAACATTTCAGGTGATAGTTGTACAAACTATGGAAAGGTAAGTATTTGTTTTCCAGGGTTTTAGTGCACTAGGAAACTGTTTCTTCATTATAGGTTGGATGGTAAGTAGTGGCGTTCAATGGAACTGCCACAATACTTGTTTCATTGCGTTTTTGAATGCTCCAGGTTGGAAGTTTTTGAATTCTGATGGGGAGGTAAGGAGTCGCGTTCGGAGGAACCGCCACATATTTAAAATACGATTAAAATCAAATCAATTTTTCGTAATAAAAAAATCTTTTATTTATTTATTGGCCTCTAGGAACCCGAAAGTTCACGACCTCACCGACTCGACTCCGCCATTGTTCCCTCTCCTGTGCGCTCTCCTTCCACGTTCGGCCATCCGATCCGATCTCCTCGAGGTCCAACCTAACATTGTCCTCCCATCTCCGTCGCGGCCGCCCTGTCGGTCTCTTTCCCATTAGCTTACCGTCTAGAATTCTATGCACGGTCCTATCGTTGGCCATTCGCGCCACGTATCGATATCTATATCGATAGCATAGTAAAAGTGAGTTGTGTTTTTATTTATGGTTAAACAAAATTTTCGATCCGACGATTACTATACGTGCGCTCTGCACGGTAACCTTTACTTTCACGTCGACACAAATTTACTTTACATTGTGGTCCTTCGAGTTGGTTTTTTTTTTCTGGTTTCCGAAGCGAAACACGATGATTGTTAAAATTCTCCAATCTCAAAATTAAATAAACTGTATTTAAGACTAAATTCAAAATTACCGTTTTCTGTTTTACAAACACCAATAACCTAACGAATGTAATCAAATTATTCCCCCTAATTGTGTAAGTGTGATATAGTTTATCTATGCCATAGTTACCTGCCATTGCTTCATTCAAAACGCACATCTGTGCATGTCGGTCTTTTATTAGTGTACAGATTCCAACCAAGTGTTGGGGCTACTTCAGCCCATATACTATAAACTCAACCTATTTAATTTCAGTAATATTTGTCCTTTCCTAGTCGACTAACTTCGAGGAGAATAGGGCCCAAAGAATAAGTCTTCCACATGTCTTGCGAAAACATGACAACATTTTCGACGTTCACGTTTCAAAAACCTCTCACACAAAAAAACTTAAGTTGAGCGATCCTTATGTTACAATCAATTACAATATTCTTGTCCCATCATCACCTCCACCAAGAATATTCGTAATTTAATTTAAATCCAGATCCAAGGTGAGATACCAAAATGTCACTAAATGAGTAGATGTGTGAATCTTCAAATACACGTGCGACAATTCCTATGAGTCTACCCCGGAAAAATAAGCTATTAGCCCCCACATCTACTACTTCTGAGAACTAAAGCAAACAACAAGCTAATCGATAACGTTTAACTTCACCGATTTGTATCCCCATCGAAGAAAGTAAAAAAAAAAAAAAAAAAACACCACAAGGCCTGGCATTCTACCTTGAGGTATTCCCACTGTGCAATTATATCCCGCTCGCGTGTGCACTTGAGGTCGGTCTTGCTTGTTTGTAATTCTCGCTTTATCTTCTAAGTGGGGGGGATATTTTCTTCTCACGATCTCACATGAGTCACATGGCGCGCCAACAACATGCACTGTAAGTGGTTCGACGAAGTCGACGAATTCAAATGCTCCCGCTGCTCCTCAAATAGACAAGTCCCACACACCCCAAACTCGAATGCCTATGCATCCGTGCCCCGCACTGAGTGTTCGTTTTCGATATATTTGTGGCTTCGAAAGAACGATCAAGGCGGCGCATGCAGGCCCAACTCGTTTGTTGGGACGACCCCAAGTGGACGTGAGGTCGGAACTATGCATCTGAGTGTGCATCTCGGAATTAATTTCGTTTTCTTTGCACGCGCACTCATGTGTAAGATCACCGGATTGTATTATGTTACCCCATAGAGCGAGTTGAAAACAGACAGCCGACGCTGTGCGTCAGTGACAGCTATAGGTATGGAATTAGAGATTGGAGTGTTGGGCAAGAGTTTCACTGTGAAGGTCATTCACGGTGGGGCAGTTATCTAGTTATTTTGCTTTGGACTTAATCTGTCAAATCGTGATATTCGTAACAAATTACCAAAATGAAAAAAAGCCACAAAAAAAAGTGGGAATGGAAAAGAAGAATGGCAAGACTGCTCGAAGTTGCTATGTAACAGTCTTGGGAACATACGAACGCAAGCCGTTCTCACGGCCTTTATATGACTTCTGGAATGAGAGGAAACCGAAACCAACAAAAAGCATAAATGACGTAAGGCAAAAACCTAAAACATCCTTTGGCGTGATGATGGAGAAGTGGAGAAACAGAAAATTGCAGTAGATGGTCAAGAAATCAAGAAGCACTATATTACAGTCGAGCCGACTGCCCGACCTTTTGTCCACGAGGAGGTAAGCGCGACAGGCACACGAAACCTCTCACAAAGTAACTCTTTCTATTGATGCTGATGCCTATGCCTGCTGCCGAAGAGGCTGATGTGGCGGCTGATGAAGGCGATCATGCCGATGATAATGTATAGACACATTTAGAGAGCCTCTGTCGAACGTCGTCAAGGCAAGGTAAAGCATCGTTTCTTGTCTGCCAGGGCCAACGGAGATCGCTCTTCCTAAAATAGATCTTGAATTCCACCGACAGCGTATACCTTGTCACGAGTCGACTATACCTGCAGAAAGTGTTCGCCAATGAATTGCAGCGATAAGACCAATGACGACGGACGGCATTGTGATGGCAATGACGAAGGCGATGACGATGATGAAGCTTTTGATGATGATGATAATGACGATCATAACGATGATAATGTTGGTGATGATGACAACAACGACGACGCTGAAGGTAAAGGCCTCAACTCACCGCACAGTCTGAGACAGCAGACACCAGTCTCACGACTTGCTCAAGTCCACAACTATAAAAGGCAAAGAGCTACACGGTGCATTGTTGAAGCGTGTGCGAGATAAATGACCGTACCAACAGTCGATCTTGGATCGTGGCAACAGGCCCATATCCAACTACCGACCATCAGAAGGTGAAACGTGCATCGCGGAACGTGCAAGCGCACCTTGTCGGCCTCAAGTATGGTAAAGCATGTTCCTTTGTCGCTGGCTCTCTTCGGTAAACCAAGAAGGAGCGACTTTTCTTGAATAAAAGTGCCAACAAAATGGTGGTACATTAATCCAGGATCCATATCTAGCCACCAATGTGCATATTTGCTCTTTGCCAGTCGTATGCCGCTGCCCATGCCGGTGCCGCAGCAACCTCAGACTCAGCAATACCCATAACCACACGATCTTGCACATGACGTTATGGGTTTGATTGCTTTATTTTTCCCTCGGCTGTCTATTTATCTCGAAGCCATCAATGAAAACCAAGTGATCACGGCTATGCAAAAGCAGAAAAAGCCAATCGATGTCCACAATTACAGGCATACCCTGCATGACTTCGGATTCAATTATTCGAGAAATTAAACTCGATCCGTCGCGCCAACCACTGCAGAGTAATTTCGCTGATCGTGCGCCCTTGATAACATGCAACGATCACGTTCGCTGCACGGAAACTTATCGTATCTAATCCTATGAGCTATGCCGACTTTACGTATTCCTGTTTTAATCGATCACGAAGGTGTTTATCTGATAATCGTTAAGAAACAGTCTTGCATTCACGAATTAATTGAAGCTAAGTTCAAAAAAGTGCACAAGACGATACTTGCATATTGCACCTGAAACTCAACAAGGGTGGCAAAACGGAAATAAAATACCACAATTGGCTATTGTTTACATCCCTTAAGCTCATAACTCGAATAAAACAGCCGCGCCATGTGAAATTCATAGATTTACAATTGGCTACTCCTAAGGGCATCGAATTATAAAGTTTAGCACGTGGATTAGTACCTGTTCGATAGAAACGTATATCGATTTCCAAGCAAGATCACTGATATCGGCAGCTGATTGATGCCATCGTGCTCTACCAAGTATCAAAATTCATTTTATTGGTTTTCGTTTTTTTGTTTCACCGATATTCTGTTACTTCTTGTGGCATTGAGTTGAAATAGACTTAGGACCAACGAATTTTCGAACCGTATGTCGGTTAAGTCAGAAAAGTTAATTGATTTGAGGTTGGAGCCACACACATAATAGCAGATGTTTGGTTTTGGCGGCATAGTCAAAAGAAATTCCGCAAGAAACCATTGTCTAAAATTTCTAGGACTTGTTAAGCTAATAAATTCGTGGAAGTCAACTCATACCATGACAACATAATACGAACTCCGAGTTTGATCGGTGTCTTTCGTATCTTATGCACACGCCAAGGGGTATTAACTAATTACTATAATACAGTGGATGTTAGTAGTATAGAAAGTCCGGCTACAAATGTAGGCCATATCGGCTCTGACATTTTACTCGTTACAGCGGGACCGTAATTCAATAATTTAGCTGAATATGTTCTATCGAATTACCCCATCTTTTTTGGGCAGTTCATTGATGTTTAAGGGAAAGTCTCCTTCTGCGCGCACGAATTATAAAAAAAATGTTAAAGTTCACTGATCAGTGTTTAATCGTGATTGTAATATTAGGAAACGTGACTTCCCTTTTAGGTTTGGAAATATTTTGAAAGACAATATACACCATTTGTCCCAAAATAAACCGGAGTGGATTTAAAAACTACAACTATTTCATTTATTTTTTAAAAATAATGTTATTTATTCTAAGTAATCTCCCCAAACTCAAATACATTGATTTGCTCATTCGACAAGTGCATGAAATGATTTTTGTACGCCGATGATCAGGATGTTATTGTTCTTGCTTCGGCAGAACATATACTAAAACTGGAACGATACAGAGAAGATTAGCATGACCCCTGCGCAAGGATGACACGTAAAATCGTGAAGCGTTCCACTTTTTTTTCATATCGTTTTATATAAACTGATGAAATGGAAAGTAGTTCCGAAAATTTTTGGATTTTCATTTGTTTATAACTACCAGGAAATTCCTCTCCACTCAAACACGGGATATTTTTCTCCCAAGGACCTTAAAAGTGGCACACCCCAAAACTCCCCTCAGTGGTTATTTTCATTATTACCTTCAATGAAATTAATGAGATCCAAGTTGCTGTAAAAAGAAATCCATTATTTTTAAAATAGATGGTTTAGTAATCTGTACCTCGCGTTGTATAAGTGTGATCGAGTTACCCTAGATGGAGTTAGAAAGATAATATATCGTAGCTTTCAGACAGTTTTGTGATAGCTTGACTCAGTTTTGTTTAAGCGCCTGTCAAATATTGACACCAGCAAAGAAAATACGCCATATTAAACAGTTTTTCTTAGATAAAGGCGAAAATGGAAGCCAGACAGCTGTAAATGTGGATAGTGTTTATTGTCCTGTGAGTAGGGCGTTAGAATATACTCACAGCTAGGCCGGCTGTCGTAAGAGGCGACTAAAGGCCGAGTGGTGGGTGGGAAAATGATCCATATCACTTTCATGGAGGAACGACATCCAAAATCAGTTAACATAACCCGATAATGCAATTGATTAACAATTTTCACCTCCGAAGAAGAACGGCTCGATAACCATACCGGCACATACACCACACCATACAGTAACTTTTTGAACATGAAGGCACTAGAACTCCTGCCCTGTGAGTTGGGCGTTAGAATATACTCACAGCTCACGGCCGACTTGTCGTAAGAGGCGACTAAAGGCGGAGTGGTAGGTGGAGCCTCAACAGCCTGTCGCCCGGTGAAATACCACCCCATCAAACTATAAGCTCCGTGAAATGGTCGGAAGAAATTTCTGACCAGCTTGCGGAGCTTGGCTGACGAACCTGTGGCGGTTCCGCCAAACCCCACTGTTACTTACCTGAAGAACCCCCATAACTTCGACCCAACCTTATAAGTTTCGCTAATGCAATCGCATTAGCATCTTAAATGCTTCACGCATCAAATAGATCAAATTTATATAACCTAAAAGTCCCTGGAAAAGAATTCTTACCTTTCATGCATTTCTTCGCATACAAATTCCCTACAAGAATTCTTTGCATTATACGGGACCATAAAACAAAAGCTATTCGGTACCTTCGGTTGCCAAGCAAATTCCAATATTCCCACACTTGCACCGCAATCTCCCCGCAGCAAAAACATTTCCTTCACAAGGATAATTAATGCTTTCAATGCATTACCTGGAAATGCCTGCAAAGAATTTTTCCTACAAGGGCATTCATACATGTATCAATGCATCTCTGCATTAGCGACCCAGAATCGAATTTCCAATTAGTGTAGATATTCACACTAGAGTTCGATCCTGGCGTCGCCATGTACAATTGACACAGATGGTATATACAAACCGTTATTGTGTAATCATATGAATTGCTTCGCTTCATACAGCTGCAAACACGTTACCCAGAAATGCTCATTTGTTTGAATCTCCAAACAATCATCGACTTCGCGCATAGCCGCCGGATTGAATTCAAAGCATAAACAATGCAAATATAGAATCCGTTTCCCACAAACGAATTTCCCTGCATATACAAATGCAAGCAAGGGATTCGTTTCATCCAACAACCCATTACCACCTTTTTCCATTGGATATTCGCCTATTTACACAAGGGCATCACTCATCTAAGATTTGTATGATGCCCTCGTCCCATATTTGCTTTTAGCACATCTCTTCGAAGCATCGTCGTCTATTTTAGCCGCGATGCACATCATAAACCATGATCGCACCGATTCCTTTGTCCTTGCCACCTGTCTGCTTTGTTTTTCCATTGCCTTCGCGCATGAGTAAACAACACAAATCTGAACGATCACACACATACCACAATGAACTCTATTACGAGATCTGGTTTTCTATTCCACCAAGAGAAACTTTACGTTTCTCTGGTGGTGAGCAAATAGATATCCTTAGTGGAGAGGATATCTACCACCAAACCAAAACTCACCCCAAACAAGGGTTGTATCACTGAGTCTAATTACATCCGCCGACCCGCACGGTCGTTGCCGCTCCTGCTCTCCGTCGCGCGGCGGAGAAGCGTAGAAAGTCGTGTCGAGAAGTGTTTCATCTTGTATTAAATTTATAAAAATCAATTTAATATTAATAATAAGTTCTAAGTGAAATATAAGAACCTTTTATGATAAATAAAAAGTGCGTTTCGATTATTTACTTCTGGTGGTGCCGATCGTTTAATGTGGACAACAAACGTGTTGGCGTTTCGTTCTAAATTCGTGTGTTTTATTTCCTTCGGTGACCAGTTGTGAACAATACGTATTGGAACCTTTTAGTGACGATGGGAGAGGGAGTGAACCTAGTGCCCGTGTCTGGCACATACTTCCTCCCCACAGACCGGTTTTAGAAAAGGTTGGTTTAGGTCCTAAGGTGAGATACCACCGCGTCACGCTGTACATTCAGCGATATCGTCGGGAGAAATCTTTGACTATGTTTCGGATGTATGGCTGATGGCCGGACTGACACGGAGATAAGTCATGATGGTGCCTTTTAAGTTAAAAATTCCGGAGGTAAACTAGTTCACCATTCGGATCTACGGGAGGGGGGACTATGTCAGGGGGAACACCATGCAGATATTATGATATATAGCCAAACTTTAGGAAATGCGTCATCGCATAATTGGGCTGTTTCTCGAGGCCCAGTCGACGTTCGACTGATAACGGCATCTTGTAACATCAGGGGCACCGGTTTCACAAATACCAATGTAAACGCCGTTCACCAATATTTGCAAACAACGAAACCTGATATCCTTGCCCTAACCGAGACCGAGGTCGATTCGTCAATTGATTCGACATATCTTCGTTGTTCGGGACACGACTTACATTCGAGATTCCTTTTTAAGGGCGAAGTCTGCGTCTTCGTGCGGTCCTACCTGGCTTGCCAAAGAATGGAGCCGTTAGAACCCAATAACATAGGCATCGTGTGGTTGAAGGTTGTACCGAGGAACTGTGTTAAATTTCTTTGTTGCCTTTATCGCTCCCCAAATGACGATCGACCAGCAACACTGTGGCGGTTCTACGAACCACACAACCCACTATAGGTTGAGATATCGTCGTTCCAACAAAGGAACATACTGACCTATGTCCATTACACGTGCCCACAGACACGTTTCCCAAAAGTCCTTACTTCCGCCCGAAACAAAAGGTAACATTCCAAAAACCCCAACATTGAATTCAATAGTAAAAATCAATCGAACTTAACGTTCAAAATTCCCTAATATTGAATTCAATGCATCCATTCGATTCATCCATTCAACGCATTTTTCTGCAAACAAACAACGCTTCTTGTTTTCCTGGCATGGCCCAAAACTCTAAAGGCGCACTTGTGCAAACAAAGGATAGCGATTCGCCGCCGACCAACAGTTCATGCAATCATAAACTTCTTAACGCAGATCCCACGCAAGATGTCTATGATTTGGAAATGCAATTAGAAACCTATACGAATCCCATGGTTCCTTTGTTACCCATCTGAAGCGCACAAGAACCTTGTTGTCTTAAGCCAGATGGGTAACACAAACAAACCCCATGAAAAGATCGGAAAATGAGTGGCGGTACCCTCGATCCTTCAAACAAAGGAACAAGAGTCCGATAAGAAGGCAGAAAAGAGAGTTATGGTTATGATGAGAAATTCTTCTTTGCAGATACGATGGGAAATTTTCTTTTGCAGGTGCGGGGATTAGAAATTCGAATTGGAGTTTGAAAAGAGGAGTAGACCTAGAGAATCTAAAAGGAGCACACAGGAAGAGGAACGACAGGACGTCGCGCGCGTGTAGAAATCAGAAAAGCGTATTGTGTTCGAAAGTGTAATCAAAAAAGTGATGTAAAACGAAATCAGCCAGTCGTAGCAAATGTAAAATCCGTGTCAAAAATATTATTATAAAAAAAAAAAACATAAGGATACTTGCAAATTAAGACCGTTGAAAGTGTGGTGGAAATCTTGTTGTGCCAGAAATGAATGTAAAAACCTTTAATTACAGAAGACCATAAAGCGAGATTAAAACAACAAAAAATAAAGGATTTTTTGTTTCAGTTGGGACAGTGATCTTAGTGTTCTTGTTTAAATGTTCTCCTTTGTGAACAGTGTGCAGCGTTCGATCTATGATAAGACTTCAAACGTGTTCGTCGGAACACTACAACCTCATCGACATTCAGACATCCGACCATCTGCCAAAACACTTTTCGACGTACCATCGACTGGATACAAATCAACCATCTGGCTTCTGAAATTGTCGTCCATGGCGATTTTAATGTGCACAATTCCGGCTGGTCGGTGCAATCTAACAGAACCGACGAGGCTGGGAGGCTAGCGGAGATGTTCGCTGTTAGTCGCAATTTGACTCAACTCGTGGAGGAACCTAAACGAATGCCGGATGTCCGAGGTGATTATGCGAACACCCTAGATCTACGAGGGTGGTGTGAAAACGTTCGTGAAGATAGCAGCACTCGTCAATAGAAGCTGGTGAATGCAGTTGTGCATCTTTTGACAGTTACTCACCAAACTTTCAGCCATTTAGCACGAGAAGATTGCTGCACCACTGGGAAATGCAGATCACTGCTTGGTATTGGTCGCCCAACCCCTTGCATTTCAAGCGAATAACCGACCTAAGCAGCTTCGACATGTATGGAGGTATGGTGCTGCCAACTGAGACGATTTGAGAGATTTCCTCGCATCTTTTCCGTGGTCGGAGGTTTGCTTTGTAGACTCCGATAATAACGCATACGCGGAGTGGGTCACAGAGAGAATTCTTCTCAGGATGGAGATCTACATGCCGCGTTCCATCAAACGAAGTTCATCAAATATACCTTGGTTTGATATGATATGATAATGCGAGCACTTTACAGCAGCAATAGAGCTTTTAAGCAGTGGAGCTCCAATCCCATCAAGATTAACAGAACGAATGTTGTTAGAATCAGAAACGCGTGCAACCAGGCGATTGATACTCCGAAGAAGGGTTACAACGACAGAGTGACCAATAAACTCCTTGAGTGCCCAACTGGTTCGGGTCCATTATGGTCAATGACAAGGGCTGTCAGCAGTAACTTCGCTTCCTCCTCTTTTCCTCCGTTAGTGAAGGGCGGCGGCACGTTGGTCACAAATTCAAAAGATAAAGCCAATGTATTCGCAAATTTATTTTCCGCGAATTCAAAACTCGATGCCGGTCTTTTGGAGCCACCTGTGATCGCGCCGGTACGGTCATCCGTGCGGGATGTGAGGTTTCGCCCGCGTACTATTCAACGCATTCTACGTGGGCTGGACTGTAGGACGCAACCAGCCCGGGCGGAATACCAGCAATAGTTCTTAAAAACGGTGCTCCAGAACTATCGTCGGTTTTTGGCAGACTCGTTTGCTTGCATTACTGTCTATGTTATATAAGGTGATGGAAAAGGTCATCAACGCCGAGTTAATTAAGTATTTGGAGTGCAACGGACTTATGAATGATCGTCAATAGAAATTCCGTGGCACGCGGTCCACGGGAGACCTTTCGGCCCTTATGGCCGACATATGGACATCTGCGATTGAACGGCATGGTGAGTCAGGAGCGGTCGCGTTGGCACAGGGCATTGCTGAGCAAACTTCATTCTTACGGACTTTCCCAGCAGCTTTGCGACTGGAGGAGGCTTGTTGTGGACGGCAAGTCTTCCGATCTGTATCCTGTTAATTCTAGGGTGCCTCTATTGGCTTCAACCTTGTTTTTGCTTCACATAAATGATTTGTTGGAGACAACTGATAACAAGGTGTTCAATTTTCCGGATGATAGTACGCCTATTTCCTCTTTTTCGAGTAATCGGCCGATTGGTGCATCAACGTCGCATCACCCCAGATGTAGACAGATCGACTTACTGAATCGAGATCTGGATAGAGTTCTGCAGTGGGGAAAGGCCAATATCGTTGACTTTAATGCAACCAAGACACAGTATACAATATTCTCAAAGAAAAGTGGATCATTGGTTCCGCAGCTGATGATGAATGGTCAAGCCCTTAATCTGGCGAAAGCTTAAAATTGCTGGGCATCACGGTCCGTAGGAATGTATCGTGGCACAAGCACGTGTCGAACATCGCCAGGTTAGCCTCTGGAAAACTGAGTTATCTTTTTAGAGCCAAGAAATATTTTACTCCGACCCAACTTTTCCTCCTGTATAAACCCCAACTTAGACCCGCGCTCGAATATTGCTCCCATGTTTGGAGCTCTGCTCTTAAGCATGCCCTCGACCTACTTGAGAGCGTACAAAGACAAGCGATCTGCCTGATCGAGGAGACGGGGCTGACGTCGGGACTACAGTCGCTATCACATCGTAGGCGCGTAGCTGACCTCTGTCTGTTTTACAGATATTATCACAGGTACTGTTCCCCGGAGATTCATGGCATTATTCCGCGCAATTCGGTTTATATGCGTTCCACAAAACAATACGACGGATCGCACTAATTTGCGGTTCATCTCCCGACGGGACGAACATCCCTGCATCAGAACTCGTTCGGTTACAGAGCGAGAAACCTGTGGAACACCTTTCCCGTGCGGGTGTTTCCAGAGCGTTATAATCTGTAACTGTTCAAAAAGAACTGTAACAGTTATTTGGTGGTATCTCTAGGCGCCCATAAGTTTGCTTCTTCCGAGAGAAGGGAAATAAGAAAAAATTTATGAAAAAAAAATTAAAATATAAGACTCAAGACCCTTATACTTTTTTACAGGCGAAATTTCGTTTTTTTCAAAAAATGAATTACCATTCTTGGTAAAAAGGCAATTAAACCATTAAAGTTTTCCCTGAGTTGGTGTCGGTTGACAATTTTTTGTCACAAAACTAGTCATGAGTGCAGTGAAAATGTACGTTCTGTAGGAACCCGGAAGTTCATGTCCTCACAGACTCGACAACACCATTGTTCCCTGTCCTGTGCACTCTCCTTCCACGCTTGACCGATCCGATCTCTTCAAGGTCAAATCTAACATTGTCCTCCCATCTGCGTCGCGGCCGTCCTGCCGGTCTCTTTCCCGTTGGCTTACCATCAAAAATTCTATGCACGGTCCTATCGTTGCCCATTCGCGCCACATGTCCGGCCCATCTTAATCTCCGCGACTTGATTACTCTCACTATTATAGGTTTGCGGTATAGCTCTTCCAATTCGTGGTTGTGGAGTTTCCTCCATTGTCCTGCCTCCTCGTCATATTTGCCGCCAAAGATACTCCTTAGGACTTTATTCTGGAATATGCGGAATTTGTTTTCTTCCCGTTTTGTGAGACCCCAGTTTCGCATCCGTATAGAGCAATCGGCATGATTATGGTTCTATAGACACGGAGCTTTATGTTACGTGATAGCAGTTTGGATTTCAACAGTTTACTGACTGCGTGCCAACTAGCGTTGCCGGAGTGTAGTCATTTGTTAATTTCCTTCGACATTTCGTTACCGGACGTCAGTATCGTTCCCAAATATTAAAATTCTTTAACTTTTTCAAATATCGTGCCTCTAACGTTTACACGTGTTCCTTGACTTCCACCTGTTCTCTCCGTAATCATGTATTTTGTTTAGTCTTCATTTATTTCTAGGCCCACCTCTTCTGCCGCTTGCATGATGATTTCACTGTTTTTATCTACAGTTTCTGGATTATCGCCCAAAACGGCGATGTCATCCGCATATGCGAGTACTTGTGTGACTCGGTTCAGGGATGGTCCGGCCATGTTGTCGTCATGTACCTTTCTGATGACATACTCGAGCACAAGGTTAAAAAGACATGGTGAGAGGCCATTCCCATGTTTTAGTCCGTCCCGGATTTCAAATGGTTCTGAGAGGTGGTTTTCTATTCTAACTCGCCGCTTAATTTCATTCATGAAAATTAGAATGAGGGCGTTGATGCAGATGTTTTCGGGATTCCCAGCCCAACTACAATGTGGTAAAGTCTTTACCTTACGACTGAGTCGTATGCTTTTTTGAAGTCAACGAACAGTTGATGAACCGTCTCTCCGAATTACCACTTCTTTTATAGCAGTTGCCTTATTGGGAACATTTGGTCGCTTGTTGACCGGTTCCTATCCGCACTGGTAGACTTCCAGTATTTCTTCTGCGTACAGTGTGATTCTCGCCAGTATGACATTTGTTAGTATTTTGTATGTGGTTGGGAACAATGATATTCCTCTGTAGTTTTCGCAGTCAGATCTGTCGCGTTTTTTGAAAATGGGGACGACTATTGAGGTTTTCCATTCTTCCGGAGTGACTTCCTTATCCCATATTGTTTTGATGAGCTGGTGCATCTTACGAGCGGTTACATCTCTCCATGTTTTACAAGCTCTGCCGGTATGCAGTCGACTCCGGGAGCCTTGTTGTTTTTCGATCGATTTATTGCGCCTACAACTTCGTTGAGAGATGGCTCTGGGATCTGAGGCTCGGCTGTATGTACGTCTGGTGCGTTCATTTGTGGTTGATGTGTGCGCAAATTGAGCTGGTTTTAAAAGTACTGCGTCCATCTTGTCACGATATTGTTTGTTTCTGTCACCAAACAGCCGTTTGTGTCTCGGATTTTTTTGGCTCTCCCTCGGTGGCCATTTCTAATTGAATTAAAACCGACATACATACCTCTGATGTTCTTTACTCTGGAATTTTTTAGGATGTTATTGATCCGAGTCTTCTTCCATTCACGGTTTTTGCGTTTGAAGAGTCTCATTGTGTCTTTCCGAATCGTCGCGTACCTTTCTGCCTTGACTTCATCATATCTTTCTAAGTGGATCACTCTGAGGCGTTTACGTTCTTCGATCTTCGCCCTGCACTCATCGTCAAACCGAGGTTTGGACTTAATTGTTTTCTTAAATCTTAACACCTTTTGGGCTGTTTGTTTGATTGTGTCTCTGATCGATGTCCATTTAGTGTCCACTCTGTTGGTTTCCTGTTCCTCCCTGCTTCCATTCTATAGGATGCTAAATCTATTCGTTTTCTCGTCTTGATATTCGACCGTTTTGCGCAAGTCTTTTAGATAATCAAAGTCGAACTTTTTGCTCGTCTCCCATGACTGCCCATGTAGGATTGCTGCGAGGCGACTCCTGATTTTGCCCATCACTGGAAGATGATCGGAGTCGCAATCTGCTTCTCTATATGATCTTCATCATCATCATCGGCACTACAACCGGGAACCGGTCTTGGCCTTATTTAGCAAGTCCTGAGGCTTGTTAAATTTTGCATAATAATTTGTTTTTTTTTTTTTTTGGGCAAGGTCATTAGTCTGTAGGAGCGAAGTCGTGGCACCGACATGGGCGCTGGGTTCCACTTCGTTCTCACAAATTAGAAGTTCCGCCGCGGCACTAGAGGAAAACTGTTCGTAATCACTAGACAAATAAAACAACGTCGTATGTTGTTACTCGTTAACTTGGTCATTTTATTTTTTTTTCTTATCGGGCCGTAAATCTATTACACTGAATTCGATTAACTAAACCAAACAATTACGCGAGGATAGCAGAACGCACAGAGACAACATAGAAGACGTCGCACTGATTTTAATTATAAATGTGATTACTCGACTTACTTATCTACGCTGCGCACTTCGGTAGGCGCTGTAATTAAATTGGGGGAACTGTCATAATAAGGTGGACACAGATGTTACCGATTGATGCCATCAAGGGCAAGGGTGTGTGGCGTGGTCCATAGGCCTGTTATGGGTCTCGTGGACCAACAGGCTTATCGCCCGAATAGGTCGGAACCCATCGGAAATCCGCTCACATCCGCAGTGACGAAATGGCGTGTGCGAGATGGAGGGGAACTTATCCCGGGGTAATTCCCATCCGCAGTGACGGGTTGCCGTGTGCGGAATAGAAAGGTACCAAGTCCAGAGCCGGTGTCTTTTCTCCATACGTTTGTATGGCGACTTGTTTGCCACTGGGACTGGTAGAGGAGGACGGGCCCTCAATTGCACGTTTTACCTATCAAGGGAGGACCGGTACATTGGTGCCAATGTAGCGGTAGCTGCGACCTCGATCGAATGGAAACTTGCTGTGAGGTGCCGGCCGTCGCGCTTGTTAAAAAAAATAATAGGGGATTTGGGTTAGGGGGCTCCTGGTGGGTGGTTGATTGTGTCCAACCCCAGGGCGCCCTAGGGTTATTAGATGTGCGCTCCGAAGTATTATGCACCTAGGTATTTGAGGCGGCGTAGAGGGGCGTGTATAGCCTTTAGTTGCCGCTAAAGGGGGAACCATGGTGACTAAAGATTGGGGAACCAGGTATAATGTCTCAGTCCGGTGGTATCGGTTTGATTTGTGGACCGGTGTTGCTGAGACATTTGGGAGACGTTAAAAGATCTAAGGACGAAGGTCCTGGAGTTTAAATAAGGAGGCAAAACCAGGTGTCCTACTGGGTGCTGCTACACGTAGTAGCTGTGTTACGAGGGAAGCTGGCTTGCTGAAATCGGGTAGAAAAGTCGAGCATTGATGAACGGTTTCGCGTGATAATTGTCTTTGGCGTGCATGGGCGCCAATATTTGAACAGGGGCATAACAAGTTGTTAGCGGTCAAGGAAAGTCGAGAAGGGATGCATGGGGTTGCGTGAAGGCTATGGTTGGTGAGCGTGAACGCCAACCTTCAGAAAAGAGACAGAAAAGGGTGAGGGTGTTTCAAGCGAGACAAAACCGGGCGTCCTATAAATTATATACTACACGTAGTAGCTGTTGTTACTTAAGGGGCCGGTTTGCAGAAAATGGGTGTTGGTAATGGCGAGCGTGTGCGCCAATATTGGTAAAAGGGCCTTAAAAAAAAATGTAGGTGGGCAGAGGCGAATTTTGCCTGTATTAAGGAAGACCAGAAAGGGGTCGAGTGAGGTTGGATGGTGTAAAGGGGCGAAGGGAGACTAATTGGGCCAAAGGGAGCCGAAGGCTGTCGAGTGGAGTCGAAAGGTGGCCAATGAGGCTAAAAATAAATCGAAGGTGGTCGGGTATTGTCGCGATGTGGATGAGTAGGGTTGAAGGAAATACAAGGCGGAGTCAAAATAGAGTGCGAGCGAGCCGAGTCATGTGGAGTCGTGTATACTAGCGAAAACGATTGTATCTTTATGTGTACCCAGAAGGGGTTTACAATGCTTATAATTTAATTGGCGGTGATGCTTTAATTTGCTTATAATGCTTAAACTTCAAAGTGTTTCTTGCTATTTGTATTCTTCTTGAAATAAGATTTAAAACGGATTAAAAGTAAAGTAAAAATTGAAAACTGCTTTCCATTAATTTGGCTAGAATTAATCTGTGTGTATACATTTATATTAATTTGAATCAAACGTGAATAAAAAACTAGGAGAAGCAGTTAAAATAATATTTAAAAGCAAGGGATTAGGAATACAATGAAAATATTTTTTATTTTTTAAATATATATATATATATATATATATAAATTTAAAATTTTTTGTTGTTTGTTGCTTTTAGTTAAGTATATCCGTGAATACTTGTAATATAATACAGGTGTTTCGTATTTTTGTTTTTCATCTCCTAAAACTTTTATTGGTACTTAAATTCTAGGTGTTTCTGTTTTTACATTGATTTTATTTATGCATACGACTGTGCGTGTATATGTGTATTTATAATTTTCATTGTTGATTTTTGCTTTATATCAACGGTTAATGTTTGTTAAATGCACAATATATTAAATTAAACAAAAGCAAAACAGGGACTTAGTGGAACAAAGCAAAAGGAAGATGTAAAATGTATGTATTCTTAATGTGCAATTTTCCAAATGCTAGAAAATTTATATAAAATATATAACCCATATTTCTAACACTAAAATCTGATTTTGTTTCTATTGGTAGCAAATCCCAGTTCACATTGCACTCAAATTATCATTAAATATATATTTCTGGTAACATTTTGGATTGTAATTCGAGTTTTTTATGAATTGTTCTTGAATGTAAATATTACATAACGCAGGTATATATGGTAAACAAATTTTAAAAGTATAGTATATTCTTGTGGTTTTTTAATTTATCGTTGTATTACAAAAGGAAAAAGAAGAAACGCACCCATACAAATGCATATATTTCCGGACATATATGCATCTATATAAATATCAATATCTTCTATAATTATATTACAAATTTTAATTATTTTAATAGTCAAGCCTTTTATACGGTTTTCTTAGACTGGCAGGACAACTGTTTCGAACCAGTTGTCTACCTTTACTATGAAAATCGTTTAATTAGGACTGTGTGTGGTAATTTGCACTTCAAACCGTTAATTAATTTCTGCATAAAAAAACAAGCTTAATAATTACTTCTATGATTCCTTGTATTGGATATAACCCACTAATCAATTTGGAAAAATATGATTGAAAATTTGAAATTTGAAAGTATTTTGCTTTTTTTTTGACATAGTTTCACAATAAAATGAGTTTAACTCAGATACAGCTGTATGACTAAGAAATCGTTTGTATTGCATAATATAGTATAAAAGAAAATAAAGGAGTTTAATATTGATACGTCATACATAAAACTATAAAGGATATTAAGCAGTGTTTGTTAAGGATAATCGCAGCCAGTCGAGTTGTTCACATGTCTTCAGTTTCTGGTACCATAAATTGTGAAATGCCTGCAATTCTTAACATCATCTCGGAATAGGCAACATACATATTGTCACTGAACTTGCACTCATGTTGTTGGAATGTTGAGTTGCTCGTGGCATGGTTACGCTGGTGATGTTGAGCGATGCTTTCCGGTTCATTGTCGTTTGATATTTCGTTTGTGTGTTTCTTCCTTCAATTATCTGTTTCCTTGGTTTTAAGTTCTTTTGATGTTATTACGATTAGGTATATATGTTTTACATTTTTGAATATTATGTAATGCAGCTTCCATTTCTTCTTGTAGCAATTTATTTTTCGAACGCTCGTGGATTAAATCATCTTCGAGCCTGGTGACTTCATGTTGCAACTTTCGAACGGAACGTTCATCAAATTCGGCACGAGCTTCCGTCTCCTTCAGTCGTTCACTGCTGCGCTAAATTTATTGGGTAAAATAACGAGAAGAAAGGATACTTATCTTGCTGATGATGTGGCTGCAGCTGGTCCGGTGATGGAAACTGGTGTTGATGTTTCGCCAGGTGCTGTTGTTGGGGCGATATTTTTGCCCATAGATTATTTTACCGGCAATTGCCGCCACAATTGCCCACAGCTAGTCACCGTTTATACTCTTGACTCCTGAGCGACGGTTCGCGAGTTCTTCGCTGATCACCAAAAGTCACTGTCACAAAGGTTGAGTAGTTCAGAGCCGCGTATTCACTCAACAGAGTCAACTTTTATCGGAAATTCAATGGGTCGCGTGTTCAAGTTTTTTATATTAATAAAAAAAACCGTCGCGGGTCACCAATGTAGGAGCGAAGTCGTGGCACCGACATGGGCGCTGGGTTCCACTTCGTTCTCACAAATTAGAAGTTCCGCCGCGGCACTAGAGGAAAACTGTTCGTAATCACTAGACAAATAAAACAACGTCGTATGTTGTTACTCGTTAACTTGGTCATTTTATTTTTTTTCTTATCGGGCCGTATATCTATTACAATGAATTCGATTAACTAAACCAAACAATTACGCGAGGATAGCAGAACGCACAGAGACAACATAGAAGACGTCGCACTGATTTTAATTATAAATGTGATTACTCGACTTGACTTACTTATCTACGCTTCTCCGCCGTGCGCCGAGAGCGGGAGTGTCACGCGTGCGACCAGCGTAGTCGGAGGATGGAATAAGACTCGATGATCGTCATCTCATGCAGAGATGATTTCGCTAAGGAAAAAAAAGGAGAGAGAAAAACTTTTCTCTTAAGGGTGCAACTAGTGGCGCGGTGGTATATGTGCGCGGTCGAACAGATTCAATGTTGTTGCATGTGTTCGAAAACAGGCAGGCGGCAAGGACAATAGGGAAAAATGACCACATGCGCCGCTGGTAATGCGGGTCATTATTTACACGATGCATCGTCGCTATTTTCGACGCTAGGAGAAAAAGGTGCTAAAAGCAAATTGGATGTTTATGGCATCTCTGGCTGCAATAGAAACCGGGTTCATATTTGCATTAGAAAATGCTGGAGAATTTGGTTTCAGCGTCTATTGCGCTAATTATATGCAGCTGCTTGGGTTGTTTGTTGGTAAGACAAACAAAAAAGGTTGCCAGGCAATGTGTATGAAAAGGTATATGACGCGGCTGGGAAAATAGACGGCGCAATATTTATGGTCCCTGTCATGACGGTTACATTGAATGCAATCCGAATTATTTTGTTTACAGGAATTTGTCTGGTACCGAATTGGTTCAGATTACCAAATAAGCAAACAAAGAAATCTTACGGAAAATTGTATGCGAAGGGATGCATGAAGGTAAGTTTTCTTTATAGGGATTTTATGATTACAGATGGTGATCTATATAATGCGTGAAGCATTTACAGGTACTAATACCGTTGCATTAGCAAACTTAAGGGAGTTGGGTAGTAGTTATGGGGGTTTTTCAGGTAAGTAGACCGTAGGGTTTGGCGGAAACGCTACAAGTCTTGCGCCAGAGGCTCCCCGACGGGGAATCGAACCCCGGTCTCCCGCGTGACAGGCGGGTATACTAACCACTATACTATCAAGCAGCCCCGTATATGGTCTTACGTCAAGGATATTCGAGTGGTGTTTTTTGTCTATGAGGAAGTGGTCTATTTGGTTACGCGTTACGCCGTCGGGTGATATCCATGTGGCGTTATGAATTTGCTTGTGCTTGAACATCGTGGTTTTCACTAATAGATCTTTTGAGGCCGCGAACGTGATAATTCGAATCCTATTATCATTTGAAACGTTGTGTAGACTTTCTTTACCTATAGTTGGTTGGAAGATATCTTCCTTTTCAACTTTCGCATTGAGGTCCCCAGGGAGAATTTTAACATCGAATGATGAGATTCCATTGAATACTTCCTGTAGGGTCTCGTCGAGCGTGTCCTTCGTTTCTTCGTCCGTAGATTATGTTGAGGCGTGTATGTTTATAAATACATAATTGTACCATGGGCACTGTTTTTTAGCACCGACATTCGGTCATTAATTAATTCCACATCTTTTACATGGGGCGTAATCTTCTTGATTATAATAAAGCCGGTTCCGAGGTTATATGTATCGGTACCTTCACACACCAGTGTAAATCCGTTGGTTTCGATGCCTTAATGTGGGAGTCGGACTTCCTGAAGCGCGACGATGTCCATTTTATATTGTTTCGCGTCTTCTACGACCGTCTGTTTCGCGGCTGGTTTATGTCACGTTCGAACATTCCACGTGCCGACGCGTATATCCCGCTTTTTCCGTTTTTCCCCACGTCTTATTTTTGCCGAGTCGGTGTCTTCTTGATGATTTGTTCCCTTATGGTAGTGTCAGCTCATCACACCAACGCCTACCGGGTTTTTCGTGAGATTGTTTTTTGTATACTGATCATTCATTTCGTGGGAACACTTTGGAGTTTCAAATAGTCTGCCATATCAGAGCCCCTCTTTGATGTGGTAAGGTCTGCTTACTGCTCTGATTCGACCCGATGTAGCTGTAGCATTAGTTGCTAGTTCGTAGTATTCAAAGGGGGCTCCTCGATAGTATAGTGGTTAGTATCATCGCCAGTCACGCGGGAGACCGCGGTTCGTTTCCCCGTCGGGGAGCCTATAGCGTTTGAAATAATAGTGAAGAAAATCGTGTGATTCGAACTGACGCTATGACAGCTCGAATCACGAAAAAAATTTTACCTTAAGCGTTACACACCAGGCTACTGACCGAGTTTAGAATTTTATTTCCAAACTCGAGTATATTCCACTGGTGTGAATAATTTTTATTTTATCGCTTGGTATACGGTTCTGATGTATTTTTCTTATTCGATTTTTTTCGTTCGGTGTTCTTCACTATTTTTGCTTGCTTGTGAATTGTGTGTATCTGTTAGAATCGCTACACACTCCCGCCGCAGTAACTTCGTTACGATCAGATTCGTATGCGGACGACGGACGAACGAGAGAGAAACGAGAAAACGTCGGAGGCTGGGCTCTATGCGGAAGTCGTGACCGTGTGTGAAGTTCTGCTTTACTATGGGAAGTGAATGCTGCGTGTACCAGATCACGTCGGGGTCACCAATTATAGCGTTTGAAATAATAGTGAAGAAAATCGTGTGATTCGAACTGACGCTATGACAGCTCGAATCACGAAAAAAATTTTACCTTAAGCGTTACACACCAGGCTACTGACCGAGTTTAGAATTTTATTTCCAAACTCGAGTATATTCCACTGGTGTGAATAATTTTTATTTTATCGCTTGGTATACGGTTCTGATGTATTTTTCTTATTCGATTTTTTTCGTTCGGTGTTCTTCACTATTTTTGCTTGCTTGTGAATTGTGTGTATCTGTTAGAATCGCTACAAGCCTCTGGCACAAGACTAATGACCTTGCCCGGAAAAAAACAAATCATTATGGAAAATTTAAATGGCCTCAGGACTTGGTAAGTAAGGCCAAGACCGGTTCCCAGTTGTAGTGCCGATGATGATGATGATACCCCTGGCTGCAAACCATCCAATGGGCACGGTGACGCGTAACACTCTGGATTAGGGGTGGTAGATCTTTGTGTGTTACTCCTCGCTAGCTTGTCTGCCATGGATGGCCCTACTGGAAGCGTATGCTTCCGTCAGCATAGCCTGAGTGATTCATCGTAGTTTAAGCCCCTGCACCAGATCAAGGTTTCTACCAAGTAGGGGGAAGGTTTTTCATTGCCTTTTTTAAATAATCTTGTTTTCCAATGAGTCCGTCTTACTTGAATCATCTTAACTTATCCAAGGGGCTTTTCCTTTCGCGTAGCCGGCCTCTATTCTTCGGAGATTCGTGGTATTATTCCGCACAATTTGGTCTATATGCGCTCCACAAGACAATCCAACGGATCGCACCAATTTCCGGTTCATCTCCCGACAGCGTAAAAAAAAAAAAAAAAAAAATATATATATATATATATATATATATATATATATATATATATATTGTGGTTTTCCGGTGTTTCAGAAGTGACAAGTCAGTTTGTTAATGGCTCCGTTTAGAGTGAAATGTAACCCATTACTCATGATGATTTTTTTGTCAAAAATCCCGCCCGAATTCTGCCATTTAGGCGAGGAAATCGCATATGACAAGCGACGTAGTGCCTGATCTGTTCGCAACTGTTGTTGAGTCAATTGACTTTTGTACGGAAATGCTTTCAAATTAACACGAGTTGCTGCAGAGAGGTTCGTCTGATGTCCATCTGCACCGCACGACGCCAAGATATGGTGATTGGAGACCTGTCAATACTGGCCTGGACAGCTGTATTGTCTCCATCGAATCGATTGGAACAAAGTCTATTTGGAGGTCTGGTTTTTGCAACAACACCAAAATTAAAAATCTTCCATCTAAAAAGTTGTATGGTGTTGTAGCGAGCTTAGGGTTCGCTGGATTAATTATTTAAAATAAATAAGAGCCGTTAAATTGATTTTGAATTAATCTAACACTTTATTAGTCCGTCAATAACAACCGTTACTTTTACCGTACACATAACGATTTCTTGACTTATCGCTTCCTTAGTTATCGCTTGCTTCACTGCTTACTTATTACTTCTTACTACCGCACTTATCGCTTGCTTCACTTTCTACTTCTTAGTCATCCCCATGATCTGTGTGCGACGTATTTATACCGTTTCCTCACATTCTGATTCGGTGTTTCGTTTCCGTCCGTTCCATAGCCTTGAATGTTCTATTGTTGATAGTTTCCAGTTTTCCAGTACTTTATAGAATATTCTAATACTTTGTTTCGGACTTTCTCGAATATTCTAGTTCTGATTGTCATATGCGTCACAGTATGTTTTAAAGCCACTTTGGTCACTTTATTTTTTTTTTTCCAAGTACCTGGAGTTTTCCCAATTGAGAAGTTATTTTTGAATTACAATTTCAACACATGCGATTGGCATTTTCTACTCCGGAGCAAAAGTCTCCTAAGACTTGAATTTCAAACAGATACTTTCTGACAACTATTATAATAAAGAATTAATGTAACAGGCTGGTCCGATGCACCCGCCTAAGTCGGGCTATCCTGTACATATAAAAAAAAATTGGTTTGTTTTTAAGTGTCTACCGTAATTGCGATGTACCTACTTGTAGAAGAACTCTTGGTGATTATCACATATCGATCTACGTTTGATGGGTTGCTTTGATATTTAATGACATCCAAGACGTTTGTACATGCATAATATAAAAAATCAAAAAGTCCCGGTACATATTTCTATAAATTTAATCAATAGACACGATTCAAAAGAACTAGTTATACGACTTGTCGACTCGTATTTTGCAACCTCTATCTTCTTGGGGAACTTATGCTAAGACAAGCTCTGTGAATTTTAGTCTTGTGATCTGGCACACACGAAAAAACAAAAATACAATTATGTAGTGCACATCTCTTACTGCCCATTCATTACAAGTATTAGTGCGTCATTAAGACGTCAGCTCCTGAGCCTGGACCCAGTCTCATCTGAGAGAAGTGTAATAACTATCAAATGAGGGTACTGATAAATGGACAATTTAGCAGAACACCTTCTGGTCACCATTTCTCGTGCTGCAGCAAAGCACTTGTACATCCTTACGCCATCGCCCATTTTGCACCTGTGCCTGTGCCTGCGCCCGCGACTTTATCTTCCGATATAGAATCTGCAAGGTTTTCCATCCGCCACTTGGGTCCAGTATCCGTGTAGCTTGCAATTATGTTGCGCATGTTCTTTGAAATTTGTGATTAAAGCAAAAAGTAAGACGAAGTGCCCAGGGCCAGACCGCACCACCACTTAACAATCACAACAAAATTGTCTTCTTTTAGCACCTTGTCGAAAGTCGGTCTAATTGCTCGTCCCGGTCTTTCGGGAGCTAATTTTATGCCGAACAAGAGTGTAAATTGGAGAATGTTCTCAGGAGTGAAGTGCGAATTCGTGTCCAACGATATTTATGAATATGAGGTGATTTACGAAAGTGTTATCGCCATTGTGTGTGAAGTACAATTTTTGTCCACCCAAGAGCGGCGTGTGATCTTTAATTTTGAATGACCAACAAGGAGCAGAGGTAACCAAGGGAATTGCTGGCAAGACAGGACATGTAAACATTATTTGCCATTATCTTGTTATCGGAAATAATTCGACGACACGGCTAAGGTTATACTAGGTAATGGCTAATTAAAAAGGAAACTGATCGTTAACATGACGGTGCTGCAGGGGATGCTGTGTGGAAGGATGTTTAAAATTGGTATCGGGAGGCGGGATATCTTGTTAATGAAGATACATGAGGTCTGAATGAATATTGTAGTGTTAAAACGTGGTCATGATTGTCGGTGGTCAAGCATCGAGCGTAAGAGACTATTGGAGGGGCTGGTCCACGTTGCAATGGACTCTTGAAGTGCTGTTCAAAATGGAATTCGATTACGGTCACAGCGGTAAGATATAAAGCAGGTAGACTTATGTTCACCGGGAAGGTTTAAAAGTTGTTGAATTAAAGAATGTTTTTAAGATAGTTCAAGGCGAAGGTTTTTTGTTTAAGACGCTTTGTAAAAGAAATTCCAACTTTATTGTGGTAATAGCAAGTTCGTATGCTGTAAGACACTGGAGACTTAAGAATGGGTTTAATGACAAGAACAAATATTACAAGGTTGTTCTGTAGGAATAAAAATGGTGGCAAGTAATAATTTACAGAAGTTTGTCGTAAGTCAATGTAAGAATATTTAAAAAAACGTATCACTTTTGTTTCTTATTCACTGTAGACATCATCATCATCATCGGCACGACAAACGGTATTCGGTCTTGGCCTTATTTAGCAAGTCTCTCAACCGGTATCCGGTCCTTATCTGAAATTTATTAAATTGTCCATAATAATTGGTTTTTCTGGGCAAGGTTATTAGTCTTGCGCCAACCTTTCTCAGGATGTCGCTGCATGCATTGGTTCACTACATGGCGGGTGCTAAGTAGCTATCCAGGGGTTCCACGTGGAGACTGCATGTCAACTTGGATTGAACAGGGAGAAGGATGGTCCTGACCTTCGCCAGGTAGAAAGTAGAGTCTTTGCCCTGTATATTCGCTCCCACCCCCCATTCACTGTAGGCAGCACTTTCCAAAAGCCTTTTTTTCGAACTTCCTGTAACCAATTAAATAAAATTCAAACAGGGTTCTCTTTGTACCATCTCTAAAAAACATTGTTTTTGTTTATTTTTTATAGACATTTAGACGCCCGTAAACATAATGTTATAGCGCCTCCAACTTCTAGCATATATTGAACCAACAGTTCGCCGGATGAAGTTTGCTTCAAATACCGCTGAAGGATAACCGTACCATTTACTAAGTATCCAAGTATTACACAGTAACACCTTACATATTTACTTATTCCTTCATTTATTCATTTGATTATTTATTTATTTATTTATTTACTAGAATTCTACGCCCCCTTCGAGTTAACCCTCGCCAATGCTCGGACTATGCAATTTTCTAATGTGCTTGCCACCGCAGACAAGGAACAACTAATTAGATTTCATGATAACTTTGACATTTATACCCTATATCATGTTTTAAACGTTATGGAACATGTAGTGGATTAGGTTATGGAACATGTTGTGGCACATGTGGAACATGTTGTGGGGGTTGTGATACGTGCTGTTGAACATGTTGTGAATAATATCGTGGAACGTGTTGTGGAACATGTGGTGGAAAAACTTTGTGAAACATGTTGTAATACGTGCTGTTGAACATGTCGCGAATAATATTGTGCAACGTGTTGTGGAACATGTTGTGGAACGTGGAGTGATACGAGCTGTTGAACATGAATAATATTGTGGAACGTGTTGTGGAGGATGTTGTTGAACATGTTGTGGATAATGTTGTCATATGTGCTGTTAAACATGTTGTGAATAATACTGTGGAACGTGTTGTGGAACATTGAGTGGAAGTTGTTGTGGAGGATGTTGTTGAACATGCTGTGGAACATGTTGTGAAATGTGCTGTTGAACATGTTGTGAATAATATTGTGGGGCATGTTGTGCAACGTGTTGTGGAGGATGTTGTTGAACATGCTGTGGAACATGTTGTGAATAATATTGTGGGGCATGTTGTGCAACGTGTTGTGGAACACGCAGTGGAACGTGTTGTGGGGGATGTTGTTGAACATGCTGTGGAACATGTTTTTGTAATCCCTAGTTTTTTAATTTAGTTCGTAAGATTTTACTTTTAAATTCTTTTTAACGCTTGTACTAAGTGAAATAAACGAGGGTTCTGTCACTAAATTAAAATTAAATTAGAAATGTGCTGTGGAACATGTTGTGGATAATATTGCGGGACATGTTGTGGAACATGTTGTTGAACATGTTGTGAGTAATATTTTGTAACATGTTGTGAAACGTGTCGTGGGAGTTGTTGTGGTATGTGCTGTGCAACGTGTTGTGGAACGTGTTGTGGAACGTGTTGTGGAACGTGTTGTGTAACGGTTTGCGACACCTTTGACACATCCTTCCGACACTTGTGCGCACACATTGACCACTTGGAAAATATTGTGGGGCATAAGGAGGGTGTTGTGTAATGTGTGAAACATGTGGTACGTGTAGTGGAACATGTTGTATTATATGATATGGGTTATGGTTTCAACCCGTTTGTGTAACTTCATTAGTTGGCTTCCGACTCCCAATGAATGCAAAGAGAACTCATAACAAGATCTAGACGTTTTTCAAGCCGCAATTATTTTTTTGTTCTTTATTTAACAAATTGTATTGAAGTAAACTAAAAAATTTCAAGAAATACACAACATTTAAAAATCGATTTCAAATTTCCCCGGAGCCTCTTTTGCGCAGGCCATAGTTCTAATTCTGCCGACCAACTCATCGCAAACTGGCGGAATTTGAACGTGTGGTATTTTACTCCATTTACGAAAAACGATATTCTTGAGCAAATCTACATTGTGGTACTTTTTAGAAGTGACTTTGGGGTGCAAAGTGCACCATACCGAGAAAATCGGAGAATGTGTATTAGTTCACCGAGGAAGGCAGTTGTATAGCCGAAAGGAAGTGTAAAACTTTGTTTTGCATTCATTTTTATTTGACGTGTGCTTTGTATGACGCTGCACAGACTTGTTAAAACGCCCTGTCTCTTGAACTAAAATGTTTGATTACCCACGGATCCGAAAAAACACTTTCCAAAATCGTTTCGCGGTACACATTGACAGATATCATGACGCCACGGTCCAAAACATCAACGAAAATCAAATCATGACAAACCAAATCATGATAACCGGTGGTACTTGACTTATACACACAGCCTTTGCCCTAACACAGACGGTCCTCCAGACTCGTTATCACCCCCGATCTTACTCCTCTCCCAAAATCTTTCCGATCGATATAAGCTTACCTCTGTGCCACACCTATACAACCCCCATCCCAACCTCATCCAGAAGTCACCGATATGTCTAACAACCTTAAAGCTGAGATGTAGTCAGATCGACTCTCTGAATCGGGATGTGGATTAAGTCCTGTAGTGGGAAAAAGGCAATGTCTTCGACTTCAATGCAACGAAGACACAGTATATAACATTCACAAGGAAAAGTGGATCATCGATTCCATAGCTGGTGATGAATGACCCTCGAATCTGGGGAAAGCTTTAAATTGCTCGGCGTCACGGTCTATGGGAATGCATCGTGGCATAAACACGTGTCGAACATCGACAGGTCCGGTTTAGGATATCTGAGTTATCTTTTTAGAGCCAAGAATTATTTTACTCCGGTTCAAACTTTTTTCCTGTATAAATCCCAAATTAGAGCCGCGCTCGAATATTGCTCTCTTGTTTGTGGCTCTGCTCCTAAACATATCCTCAACCTGCTTGACAGCATACAGAGACCAGCGATCCGCCTGGTCGAGGACATGGCGCTGACTTCGGGACTACAGTCGCTATCACATCGAAGACACGTAGTTGAACTCCGTCTGTTTTACAGATATTATCATGGTTACTGTTCTTCGGAGATTCGCGGTATTGTCCCGCGCAATTCGGTTTATATGCGTTCCACAAGATAATCCGACGGATCGCACTAATTTGCCATTCATCTCCCGACGGCGCGAACATACCTGCATCAGAAGTCGTTCCGTTACAGAGCGGGAAGGCTGTGGAATTCCTCCCCTTCGCGAGTGTTTCCGGAACGTTGCAACCTATATTGCTCAAGAAGAACTATAGGTTCGCCTCTCCCGAGAAAAGTCTATGTATAAAAAAAAAACAAAAAAAAAACAAAAAAAAAACACACAAGAATAAGCAAAATATCAACATCATCATCATCATCATCGGCATTACAACCGGGATCCGGTCTTGGCCTTATTTAGCAAGTCGCTCCACCGGTATCCGGTTCCTATCCGAGACTTGTTAAATTTTCCATAATAATTTGGTTTTACGGATAAGATTGCCTTGCGCCAACCTTTCTCACACACCAATTCCACATCTGTTGAGTGTACTCCGATCGGATTTCTACATGTGGCCGTTAGTCTGATGCTTCAATTCATCCCTTCTCAGTCGTGTCTCCGTGTGTTCAAGTCGCCATCCACACTATCTTTGCTAAATGCTATATTTTGGTGACCCCAGCGTGATTTGTACACACAACGCACACATGCGGCCGTTAGCCTGATGCTTCAATGCGTCGATTCTCACCAGTTTGATTATGTGTTCAATTCCCCTTCTTCACTTTGCTTGCTAAACGACATAAGTGCATTGTCCTTCAAACTGCAGACAGAAATCGACGATAAGACAAAAGAACCTCTTCTATAATCGATTAACTGTTTTGCGCCGATTCGACAACACAATTATACAGTTTTACTTCTCCTTTATAATACAAACAAACACAGAGCAATGTGACACTCAACCTGTACAAAAACAAAAAAAAAACAAAAGTAAGGAGAATAACCACCCTCAGTTGGATTTTTCACTCAGCTAAGAATTCTGTTCGTCCTAAGAGTCTACTTATATGTGTCCATCCTTTCCACGGTTGAATACTTGACGCGCATATGTCTTGAAAGTACCCAAAACAATGTCAGACCTCGCCTAATGGTTCCAGTGTCCAACTGCGATCCGCATCCCCCGCAGATTCTTCGACATTTTTCGGGCCTCACTAATATATCCTCAATGCTCAAAAATGAAAACTTCCACTTCTCAACAATGAGGGAACCTCAGCCTCGTCTTAAAGGATCTACGACTATCAACGTTAATAACACCATTCTCTACAAATCGGATACTTATTAAAATCGTACAAAAACAGCCAAATATCGGACGCTCCAAAACATAATTTGACCCTATTGTCCCAGCCAAGACGGGAGGATATTGTATTTTCATCTCACTATTCTCTCAACGTTTGTAGTTAAATAAGTCCTCTAAATTATCTACCTAGAAACCTATCAAAGTTTACAACCCTTTCATTTTCATTGTATTAAGAGTAAGCCAAAACCCCTTGTACAATATGTGGGTGTAAAGACTTTAGGTATTCTTAAGATTGACATACAGCAGTGTAACGCAGACTTTTCCTTGTCTTCAATTCAGCTTTTATCGCCACTACTAGTTCTTAAAAACACAAAGCAATATTTTCCAAAAGAACCTTTTTTTAATTAAGCAAATTGTACTCTCCCTTAGAAAACTTGAATATTAACCACTTGAATTAGAACGCATTTGTATTAGCTCACCCTCTGCATGGCAAATAAAAGCTCTGCAATATGACTTAACTGGCTTTCAAAAGCATGATTTACGCGCCCATTACAGCAGCGAACATGCTTACAGGTATATTTCTTTTTCCTCACCCCACCTAAATGCACAAGTATTACGCAGATCAATTGGCGACTTGACAACAATCCACGCACGCACTTCTCTGAACAGGTAGGCATCTTCCCACGAAGCAGCGTCACGCAAGCATGCCTAAAAGGAATGTGTAAGTCGGTCGGGATGTTGTAGCGCATTTAGTGAATCGTTCTCCTTTTGTGGGCATCCGTTGAAACCAGAGAATCGCGAGAACGAGGCTGCAAAATGAAATCATTGTTTATTTTCCTCTGTCATACGAAAGTGATACCAATATGGACACCCCCTCAGGATGACCAGGTAAAGCTACCGCACACACTAGATATGGAAGAATTGTGAGAATGAATCAAATATCAGTTAGGTTTAATGGCTGGATAGCTTCTATAAAATATTGTTTTCTTACTGTGGCTTAGACCTTTGGCTAAGAATGTGTTCAGCTTTAAAATAAACATTCAACATGTAAAGTAAACAGATTTCTATTCCTACCAACATTGAGATACCTTCTGTTTCTTGGGCTATAACATCTCTACCAAAAGTCTGTTTCACGATGGAGACCAACAGAAACCCCATCAGCCATGGACAGTAAAACTATAATAAAGGTGACTGTGCAACATAATGCTCGTGTCATCCCTCTTCCCTTCCTCACATTGATTGCAACAAATTACAGCGAATTTTCTGCTCTGAACTTTAAATGTGCCGCCATTATGTTTTATGCCATCGAATGTAACATGTCCGAGGCCTTGTAAGTCGTTTTATCCAACTACACCAACATAAGCGGTTACTTCTCCGTCACTAACAAAAAACTAAAGATGTCACAGTCAATATAATGATCTTGGCATAGGGTCCGACAACATCCATTGAATTGGACAGTTCTTCAATTAAGCACCAAGTGGAATCCGAAGCATTCCTCAACATATACAATGGTCTGGTGTCCCAAGCAATGTTGCCGCTGACACAGATTCCTCCACAGGAAGGAGTGCATTTACGTTATCCCTTGGATAGGCTATTACAAATTTTATGCATGCCCCGCTACATAAGAGGACGAGACTATCGAGCCGAAATTCATCGGATACTCCTGCGGCGAGCCTTCTTCCAGTCATCAGACAATCCCTTACAGTTGCAGCATTCACCTGAAAACAAAGGCTATTACACCAATCACTGTCGCAAGCACGTACCTTGTTCTTGGTGATTGCTTCATCTTTCCATCTTCTTTTATTGGTTTTAAATCCATGGGCAACATCGGATGTCGGAGAATCCAATAAATGGTGTAATTAGTTGAATTAACCAGACGAACCGGTAAAAGTGTTCATGGTGATGTTCTTTGGAGGAATCCTCGAGGTTTAGTTTTTCACAGTTTTCTCTTTTTTTTTTCTTTCGGGAGATATGTTTATCCTTAAAACACTTAACAGAAAAACCGGTGGCTCAAGTTTCCAACATGACTAAATAAACTTTGTTGTAAATATTCTAGGAACCAGCAGACAAACTGGAGCGAGACAATTGGTCATTTCACCTTTTATAGAGGAGGCTGTGTGCTGCTAGATCAAGTCCGGGGGGAATTACAAATTAGGCCAATAAATAGCAAAAGATTTTAATGCACCAACCAAAGAATGGATATAATCACTCACTAATTTTAGATATCACACGTTCTGTAATCAGTTGATACCACGTTTTCGAACTCTGTCAATGAGAATTTTTTTATTAACGTGGACGAATATTTATAATCAATACTACGAGGGTCATTCAATAAGACCTTAGGAACAGATTTCCACATGGGAACATGTTTTCTTGATTTCTTCGTTCAACCGGTACAAAAAAGGCACTTGATATTCTCCAATCATGTTTTCTTCTTTGTGCAAGTAATAGATACACACGATTCCGGTCCACTTCATCGTCTTCGCGCTTTGCAGAATCCGTTCGCCTTCAAAAACACACTGTTTTGATTGTTCCTTCTTATCTGGAGTGTAGTAGTTTATCCATGTTTCGTCCGTCAGGATTCCTACAGAAAAACGTCTACCCTAAACGGCCTCAAAGTCAATTACACGATTGCGTTTATTCTTCACTAATGGTGAATGCGGCACCCTGTTGACGTCCGGCGCCGTGCTTCCTCGGAATGAGGGAAGAGCGGGGACCTTTTAGTTTGTAGACTTATTAAAGCGCATTTTAATCTCGTCTCAAAATTCTTCTCTCTAAATTCTTCTATCTCAACTCGACTCTTCAAACTTAACTTGACTGCTATCTCACCTCAACTACTCAATCAGAACTAACATCTCAATTGTTCAAACTTAACTCTTACTTCTCAACTGTTCCTTGATTACTGACTTTACAATATAAATTTCTCTATACTTATAGAACATTGTGTTCTAATTTACTGGAAATTATAACATGAACAAAACAACTTTTAACAAGGTCTCTGTGACTTTTAACATGAATAAAATTTGGACGAAAATCAAAGTTACTATGTTTTGAATGAATAAAAAGGTGCAGGTTATTAAATGTGCTGTAACTGGCAATATTGTGAATGTTTATGAATGGTATGTATTAAGTGAGAATGTAATATATGTTAAGGGAAGTTTTTAAGGATGTGTAAGGAGATTCAGTGTTAAATTTAATAAAGGGTAGTATTCTGGAATACAACAACCCAATTCGCCGAGATTTTATAGTACAGTACTGCCGCCAGGGTCGCGGCATAGTAACCGAGTTGCCCCAAGTACTACATATCGCTGCCTTGCGCAGCCCCAGGGATCCATCTGTGGATCATTTACCGCTGTCCAGTTCGCAGCCCCGGTATCCAGCCTAAGGACCGACCGCCGACAATCGCGGCATACTAGAGGGTCCAGCCTAAGGACCAACCGCCGCCAAGTTAGCGGCGCAACAACGCGTTGCTCCTAAGTGCAGCTACTTTACTGCCAGGTTGGCGGCGTATCGACGAGCTGCCTCCAGTGCAGCTACATTACCACCACACCGCGACGAGTTCACGGCGCAATCGAAGATCCAGATCTGTGAATCGGCTACCACCGCCCAGTTCGCCGTGCAGCCCGGGATCTAAATCTGTGAATCGGCTACCACCGCCCAGTTCGCGGTGCAACCGGGGTTGCAATAGTCCAGCCATATCGCCGCCAAGTTCGCGGCGTCACTGCAAAAGATCCAGATTGTGGATACAGTTTGTGGCAACTGCAAGGATCCAGACGCAAGGATCAACCGCTGCCAAGTTCATTGCAATCACCGGATCCAGACGTAAGGATTAACCACTGCCAAGTTCGTGGCAATCAACGGATCCAGACGTAAGGATCAACCGCCGCCAAGTTCGCGGCATACTCGGATCCAGCCTAAGGACCGACCGCCTTCAAGTTCGCGCCTTGTGGATCGGACCGCCGCCCAGTTCGCGGCACAACTGAACTAGGATCCAGACGAAGGAATCCATACCGCCGCCACGTTCGCGGCATACTAAAGGGTCCAGATTTAAGGACCGACCGCCGCCAAGTTGGCGGCATACTAGAGGGTCCAGACTTAAGGACCGACCGACGTCAAGGTCGCGGACACACCGGGGTCTAGACGCAACAACCAACCATCGCCATCGGCACGAACAACTCCTACGCCTGGTAGATCCAGGGACGACCGTCGTCCACCGCTATTTTGAAGAGGGATTCGTCGACCAGGCCGAGGAGACATATCTGGACGAGGCCACCGAGTTTGCTGAGGCAAGGCACGCACTAATCGCCGACCGTCCGACCGCATCCAAGACTGCGACGGACACCTTCAGTCAACCACAAAGTCGTTCGCCCCAATTGATGTCGCGACTACCACCATGGTGGGCGGGAACTCCATCAACACCTGGCATGCGTATGCCACCTGGCCATCTACCCGGATTGCCATCACAGATGATGCACCCGGAAAACCCCCTAGTAAGGACACCAAAGGCGTGACGACAGACACCGAAAAGCCAGCCAAACCAGGTGCAGCCGAAAGCAAGACCGCTAAAGGAGGAACGGTCGGCAAGAAAACTGATCCAATGCCTGCAACTAACGCCGCCAAGGACATCAATAAGGTGCCAGAGGCAGCGAAAGAAGTGAAAACTGCTGCAGCACCACCCACCGCGCAAGAGCGCAGCCTCCAGCTGGACTGGGATGAGATTCGGAAGCGGCACGAACAACTTCTACGCCTGGTAGATCCGGGGATGACCGTTGTCCACCGCTATTTTAAAGACGGATTCCACTTGTAGTGAATGTTCTTGTAACGAATTCTAGTGCTTCTGGTGTTTCTTCTGATTTAAATCCAAATAAATCATGTGAATCTCAACCAAATAACAGTTAATAAACTAATAATATTATAAACAATGCCGTGCGGTTCTTTATTTGCCTAAGTTTATGTTCCTAGTGTTTGGGTTGACCTTTCTAATTACAAACTAACTCTGGTGTTCTGTTTCATCGACTTTACGGAAAAGGCAACGAAAAACTCTTTAGATCACATCGGCATCCGAGTCTAACGCAGTTCGCGTTGTAGTGGAACTGCAACTGGACCATACACTGGAACGAAGTTAGTGGACCATCAAATAACCGAGTGAATGTTCTTAACGACAAGATCCATCAAGCCGCAAACCGGAACTGATAGCCTTCAATAGAACTGGGAACCGTTCGATCCATCAAGCAGCGACAACGGACCTGAGTGACTTCGATCGAACGATGAGCTGTTCGATCCATCAATACCTCAGGTAATGGTTTTCATTTCAACATAATACGATTCCGTTGATTCTAGATAACGGACCACATTCCACGGCAGGAGTCAATCTCAACATTGTTCCTGACGCCATTCCCCCGGCCCACCAACGAGATACATTTGTTGGCGGACCATTGCAGTTCGCAATATTCTAAGACAGTGTATCATCACCAAACTGTACCTTCAATCTAGAAAAAATTTCCTAGAGTTTAACGCCTTCATTTGTTAAAAAATTTTATAATAATCCGTTGCCCGACAGACGTATGTACCTCTTGCTCGCTCATGGCTATACTAACTACAAAGTCGAGCGAGTTAATTTTATCATTTATAATGAAGACAAAAAATAATATTTCACAGGACAGAGGTCCTTGTCGGTAGACCAAGGGGAAAGAGTCCGGCAAGATGGCCGCGACGGATATGGGAGTTCAATGTAAGGTTTGACCTTGAGGAGATCGGATCAGATGGTCAAGCGTGGAAGGAGAATGCACAGGACAGGGAACAATGGCGGAGTCGAGTCGGCGAGGTCATGAATTTCCGCGTTCCTACAGGCCAATAAATAGTAGTAGTAATAGGGACCGAGGTCCTTTATTGATTTGTGTCTTAACGCTACTTTAATATTGGATCTATGAACCCTGTTCTGGGTTTTACATATGGTATTTATACTTAGAGTCTTATCTTGGTTCCCAACCAAATCTTATCTCGGTTCAAAAGAGAGTTGTATCAGCATTTGGCATTTTCCATAAGAGTCTTGTGGTGGTCTCTAACTAGCGCGACAGTTAGTCACGCCGATTCCCTTACTCTTCCTAAACCAAACAACAGCCACGGACAAGATTATCTAGCTCGCAACTTGCTGCTAAGTAAAAAAGTAAAATTATCGTTTATATTTGATTCACCCTCGTACTTACAAGCTAAAGTATTGTATATATATTATGAAGGCAAGAGTAGAAGCGAGGGGTGGGGGTGGGTTAGAGAGGAAAGTGTAGAAGACGCCGCTTAAAACAGACGGTGAGAGTGGTTTAGGAGGCGGTGATTGAGAGTATGGATAGAGAGTTCGAAGCCGAATAAGGTGGCGTTGGAGTTGACATTTCTCAGCACCCGCATAAGGGGTCCGATGAGTGCATAAGAGATGCGGTGAAGGAGAAGGTAGAGAAGGCGTCAATTACACGTATTTCGAGGGTTTGTGTTCATAGGAATTAAGTTAAGAAGGTAGGCGTAGTTGACCGAACCCGAGAAGACCCGATGAATCAACATTATGTCAGCTACGGCCCTGTGGTCCTCAAGGGTTCTGAAGTTGATTATGTTGGATTATTTTTTTACAACAATTGAATATAATTTATTCTCTGGTTTTTAACCGAACTTACCCCGGTTTTTTATTTTCTTGAGTGTTATGCTGTGTGGGTCCCAACGCGGCTCTCTCTGCTCTTCACACATTATCCATGGTCATCACTCAGAATTCAACACATTTGATTAGTCAATGTTTAACACATTTACAAATATTTATTCATTAATTATAACTATTTAAATTGTTTACAACTATTAACTGTATTTATAATTATTTATTCGTATTTAAAAGTATTTACACACAGGTAGTCAATATTTAACACATTTAAGGTTACTCAGTATGCAAATTAACGAACTTCGCACGCGCACACGACTCGATTCGAAAATTGAGCGACGACCACACGCTTTCACTAACTGATTCAGAAGGAAGCAATCTCGTGTCGTTCTTTTGTAATATCCTTTTTTGTTCCGCTTCCACGATTGTTATTTCGAGGAAACGAATTAGTAAAACTATGGCTAATAGGGGAGCTATGGTTAATAGGGAGACTATGGCTAATAGGGAGAATATGGCTATGTGCAATATGATTGTGGTTTTTAAATAGGGGTTTTAATTTATTTTAATTATTTAACTATTGTGTTAATTAGTATAAGGGGTAATAATTAAACGAATTTAATTACATAACAATTAATTTGAGACGGTTAATGGACAGGACCACGATTAGGAGGTTTTCCCATGCTAGCCCTTGAAGAGCGAACCAAAGGAAGCGATGTTGAATACTTTCGGTTCTACGGATAATAGGTCTTGTGATAAAGGGACCATATCTGGTAAGCTTATTCTAGCAGTGGACGGAGGGAGGTAAGGTAAAGGGATCGAGTTAGGTAGGGATCGGAGAATTCCTTAGACCATCGTTTTACGAACCCGAGAGCAGAGTTGGCTTTCGGGATCGTCTCGTCAATGTGAGAGAGGAAGTTAAGCTCTCTATCGCAAAGGATCCCAGGATCTCGTATAGATTGGACAATGGTTAGGGGTTGGTTATGAAGGGAATGGGGACTCGGATGAGTGAATACGCTTATGGGAAATGGTTGTAGATTAGCATTTGGCAATCTTAAGTACAAAGCAATTTTTGTCACAAAGAGTCAAGGTCTGATTGCAGCAGTGCAGAATGAAGAGGTGACTCAATGATCCTGTATGACTTGGTGTTATCAGCGTATAGAGGCAAGCTAGAATTCTTAATGACCTTAAGGACCCAAGTGGCTAAGTTGAGGGACTCCAGAGACGGCAAGGAAGAGGTTGGATTTCGTGGACCCGAACCGAACAGAATAAAGTCTATACTTTAGATAGGAAGAAATCCATTTCAGCAATCCAGGTTCGACCCCCGAGAGCAGATAATTTGAAAAGGATTAGATTGTGGGAGATTTTGTCGAATGTTTTACTGAGGTCGGTTGAGACAATGTCCACCTCGTTATAGTGCTCTAGTGCTAAAAGTGTAAAAGAAGTAAACCCAACAAGGTTCGTTGCAGTTGATCGGCCATTGAGAAAACCATGTTACCTTGATGAAATAAAATATTTGCAACGAACACTAAGAGATTCGTATAGAATGCTTTCGAGAATCTTGGATAAGTGGGACAGTTTCACATAGGGCGATAGTTCTTGACATCGTTTTTGGGACCGTTCTTGTGGGTTGGGGCGATGAAGAGGGTTCTCCAAATATGGGTAATACGCCTTGACAGAGTGAGGGATTGAAGATCAGTAAGTGAGGATCGGAGAGAATGGATGAGCATTTCTTGAAGAGAATTGCAGGGATACCATCGGGGCTCGGGGTAAACTGGCCTTTGAGTTGCAATAGCTTAGATTCGATTAAGGATGGATCAAAGGAGTTGTAAAGAAGGGGCCCGAGGGATCAGTGATCAGTGATCTATGAACACTGTTGTCCGCATACGAAAGAACATGGCTATAACTAGACGAGCTTGGTGTAAAAAGTGACAAAAGGCTGTTGGGTTCCAATGTTATTAAACTATAGGATCCGTGAAATATTCAGGCTAGTTTTCGAAGTTTAAGTGATGAACCTGATTTCATGTAACGCTACGTGGTGGTATGCATTTATGCTACATATCGAAATATTTGTATATATTAATAATTGCAGTGTACCCATTAAAACAGAAACGCATTTCCCATAATATACACCGGATCACAAGTCAAAATCCACGATCATAAAACAAAATACCGGACGACACACGCCAAAACACTGACACCATGAGAAGTCAGACAAAAAGTATAACATGACAATATTCAATTGCCGAGGTGTTCCGATAGGTATGTGTCATGTATGGCTCACGATATCACGCTGCATGATACTCACAAAAAGTATTACATAACATTACTCGTTGGCCAGGTATTCCGATAGATGTGTGTCATATATGGCAGACGATATCACGGTCCATGACGCTCATAAAAAGTACTACATAACATTACTCGTTGCCCAGGTGTTCCGATAGATGTGTGTCATGTATGACTCACGATATCACGGTGCATGATACTCACAAAAAGTATTACATATCATTAGTCGTTGCCTAGGCGTTTCGATAGACGTATGTCATGTAGGGCACATGGTATCACGGTGCATGATACTCACAAAAATTATTACATAACAATACTCGTTGCCCAGGTGTTCCGATAGATGTGTGTCATGGTGCATGGTACTCCCTTACTGACGTGTCATCTGAGAAGTGACTCATTGTGGATTTGCCATGCAATGCGCAATGAGTGTTTCAAATTAGGAACATCGTTTTTGGGTCATGATTGGACGGCCGAAATATGATGGCATGCATGGCATACTTGGTATCGATATGCATCGGAAATGTTGATGGGAGAAATAGTATTTAAGAACCGATTTTTGAAAGAATAAAGCAGATACAAGCTCACTATAATCGAACTTGGGCCTGAATATTTCTTTTTGGTAGATATACATGGCATTCGTGCCCTGCCCTATGAATATACTCCGACTTTTAACCTTGTGAGATGGTGCGTTGTCATAGTAGAAAATCCATTATCCTTTTTTCCTCAAACCTGACCTTTGTCGACGAATGTAGTCTCTCGAACGCCACATAACGCTAAGATAAACTTCTTTATTTACCATTTGACCTTCTGGTGAGAATTACGAGCTCACATCACCGCGGTAATCAAAGAAAACCTTGACATTATCTTGGCTTTTAATAGACTATGACGTGATTTTGTCGAGTTACTTTACAATGACAAACGGAATCAAAATCAATTTATTCATACACAAAAAGAATTAAAAATGTCAATTAAGCGCTAGAAAATAATAAATGCTGTACTCAGATTCCAATATACTAGCTAGAAAAGGTTAATCTAAAAAGAAAGGCGCATAGAACAAAAAAAGAGAAAAGAATACAGTACAATAACAAAATTTAAAACGATCGGTGTTGTTGTTAAAATCCTGGTCGTCTAAGATGTCCAACAAATCTGAAGTAAGATCACTTAAATCCTTCTTCGCTGTTTTAAGTTCCAATACGAGTCGGTTTTAAGAACTTTGATGACGACGACGGCCAATTTTACCTTGCCTTCAGACTCATAAACATCATCATCATCGGCACTACAATCGGGAACCGGTCTTGGCCTTATTTAGCAAATCCTGAGGCTTGTTAAATTTTCCATGATAATTTATTTTTCCGGGCAAGGTCATTAGTCTTGCGCCAGAGGCTCCCCGACGGGGAAACGAACCCCGGTCTCCCGTGTGACAGGCGGGGATACCAACCACTATACTATCAGACTCATAAACATCAACCAGAAATTTGGTTCGACATCTAATTTAATTTATCCAGCGTCGCGGGAATTAATTAACTACACGTTAATTTATTTTAAAAAACTATATTTAATTTAATTAATAAATATATTTATTTTAATTAATAATAAGGCATTACTATTACTATTATACTGCTTAAAATCGTGTTGACTCCACGAGTGTCACAGATGAAAGAGGAAGTAGAATCCTTCGATAATTATTATCTGACTTTCGATTCGTTAAGATTATCTGAGGCGATATCTAGTAGTTTGGATGGTGATGTTTTTTTTTTTTAGTTTTTAAACCACATTTATTTTCCTAATTCTTTTTACATGTATAATATTAGGGGTAAATGTTAAACCCTTTTCTACAATCACAGTCCTTAAATTAACTTACTGGCTCTATGCGAGCTCTCTAAATTACACATTACAACTTGATTTTTATATATGCCTTTCGGCGTACATCTTTTTTTTTTTTGTTTCTTATATATATATATTTATATATATATATATATATATATATATATATATATATATATATATATATATATATATGAAATAAGTCATATATTAGAGGGACTCCTCGTTTACATCTATATGTATACGTTATTATTAATTTTTTTTTTTTTTTTTTTTTTTTAATTATAACAAACAAAAACTTCAAAACAAAACGAATAAAACATAAAATAAGAAATAAAAAATAAAATAAAAATAAAAGTAATGGTGAAAGGCGGACAGGGGGGGGGGGGGGACAAGAGGAAGGAGAGCGTTGCTCTTGAGAGGCATACTATATCTGAGGAAGTGAAGTCCTTTCCTCGTTGAGAAGCCACCACCATTTGGGAGATGTTCGATCTTTGGCTGATTTATCTCTTTCACTGATCGCCGTGCTAAAACGCATGCGGTCTGGGGCATTGGAGATATCACTATCATGGAGAATTCGTTTCTCCCTGGCACCACGGAAAGCGTGGTAAATAATCGGGACTCCATGCACGTCTTGCATAAGGCCTTTTTGATCCAAGAAAGGGAACGCTTCTGGGGGAATAAACCCATTCTGGAGGGTATTCTCTAGATACATATCATTGGGATAGAATGCTCCCGCGATAAGATTATTGTCACTGCACATTGCCCTTGCTGTGTGACCACGAATCATTTTAATTATGAAATTGTCTATCCTATTTAACCCTGATTTGTTATACAGGATTTAGTTGGGATAGAATTTTTTGTATTGCGACTCTGGTGTTCTATAAAGTCCGAGGTAGAAACGCAAACACTGCCGTTCGAACACACGAAACTTCTCCATATAAAGTGGAGATATATTATACCATACTGGACAGCCATAAATCAAAACTGGTCGGATGAATGCCGAGTACGAAATTATTTTGACTCTGGGGTCAAGAAGACTACTCCGGAATAGACTTCTTGTCATAGAATATGCGCTTATAGCTGCGGAGAGGGACGCTGCTACGTGCTTGTCAAAATATAAATACTGGTCTAGCCAGATACCAAGGTATCTAACTACAGTTTTCACTTGCAGTGGAAGGTTATTGTTACCTACAATAGAAAAGTGTTTCCAGTTGTATTTTCTATCCCTCGAGGCCCTGGATAGGGGCGTTCTGACAAGGATAGTCTCGGTCTTCTGGAAATTAATCTTTATATTCCAGTCGTCGCAAAATTGTTTTATTTTGTTGAAGTCATCTTGAAGGTGCCTATTGATGTCGTCTATTTTTCCTCCTGTTCTGTACACCAGTATGTCATCGGCGTACGCAATGGCGTTTTCGAGAGAACTCACTAGATCACTAGTGTAAATATTGAATAGAATGGGAGAATTCACAGCTCCCTGCTGTAAGCCATTTTTAATTTGGAAGGTCTTGTAGGAGAGTATGTCCCCGCATTTCACCACAAAATGTTTGTCCATTATCATATCATAAATAGTGTATAGCAGATATTGCGGCATACCCAGGTTTGTTAACTTATAGACAAGTCCTTCTAACCATACGGTGTCGAAAGCCTTTTCAAAGTCAACCAAGCAGGCGCCTGTACATTGTCGCTTTGCCTTGTTCCACTGTATATCGGAAACAAGTTTCGTCGCTGCATGAACTGTATCATGTCGCGCTCGAAAGCCAAACTGGTTGTTGGGGATGATATCGTTTTCATCACACCAACCTATCAGTGCTTTGTTTATAATTTTTTCGAAGACCTTGCTGATGTTGGGAAGCAGGCTGATCGAGCGCAGATTAGCTGGATTGCTCTTCTCCTTACCCTTTTTGGGGATAGGGTGGACTACTGCAGTCTTCCAATGGGTTGGATAATGTTCATTGTTTAGAGCGTTGTTAAACAAAGTAGTGTATATGTTCACTGCTTCGCGAGGCAAATGCCTTAGAACCACATTTGGAATGCTATCTATTCAAGATGATTTCTTATTTTTTATTGAGCTAAGTATGTTTCTAAGTTCATCCTTGCGCACAAACATATTTGTATTTTCATTTCTGACGGGAGAATCCGCCCTATTATTTTCGCCGAATGTGATGGAACTATGGTTTTCGGATCGCCAGTTGTGAAGTTGGTTGCGCAGCGAGCAATGTCTTTGACGGGCATTGCTTTCAATTTCAGTGTTAGCATGAACTGATTCGTTAACTCTGTACACTGCTTCGAAACAGGCTCCAATTGAATTCGCTTTCTTTTGCGGATCTTCGACTACTATTACTTCATCATTGCAGTTGATGTGCTCTATGGTGAGTCCTGCGTTCAGCATTATCTGACAATTCTCGGGAGTCCGTGGAATTCGGAGACAGGGAATGTCATTGTGATCTTTTCTTCGACATATTTTCTTGATTTGTGAAAACATGTTCGGTCCGTTTGCTTGGACAGCTCGAATTCTGTTGCTCCACTCCTCATTTATTACTGCTCGGTAATTATCCCGGATCAGTTTTTGAAGATTTTTAATCAAGGACTTGATAGTTTTGATTTCATTGCTATTTGTGTCACTGAACTGCCTATAGCACAATTTCAGCTTTGAGAGCAGGGTGCTCTTTTGCCTATACAAAGCATCGACAGTTGCATTTCTGTATCGGTGGGTATAGCCATCCATATGAGCTACTTTGGGGATGGAACGATTCATTGTGTTAGTAACAATATCGTTCATAGTTAGCAGGTAATGATCGATTTCATCATTACGAAGGTTTCTATTAGTCGGTGGGTCTATGCCAATGTTGCGTATTTCTCTTTTTACTATGCGATCGAAACGCGACCAATGTGCTTTTCGGAAATCGAAAGAGTGTACCTGGTCGTACTGCTCAAGTAGATGGTACTCGTTTGGCACGTGTATTACGGCTCCAAGTCCGTAATGATCGCTATCGTACTCAATTGTGCGAAGACAATTTCGAGTAGTTACCTCGGTATCTGGTAACTGAATTCGATCATCTGTCATAAGTAAATCCAGGAAGGAGTTACCTCTTGGATAAGACGGTGTACTTGTAGCGTACAATTCTAGTTTATGCTCGATCGCATTTGTTTGCCACCAATCAAACAAGGCATTGCCTCTGGTGTTCGAGGTCAGATTGCCCCAGGCACTGTGCTTGGCGTTAAAATCACCTGCCATTAAAAAGTAATTGTTTTCCAAATCTAACTTGAGACTTCGGAAAAGCGTATCGATTTCACTGATAAATTGGGTACCTTGAACAGATTCAGGAGCGTAAGCAGCGACTATATATAGATGCCTTTGACTTTTTAGCGGAATGTCTATAATGCATGCCTCTAGCACCTGGAATTTGTGTACTTCCGTGCTGTAAACGACCTTATGGTGAAGACCTTTCTTAACTAAGATAGCGACCCCACCCCCTCGAGTAGAGTGTGGTCGATATCGTCTAATTATGTTATAATTTTTGTAGCCCATTTTGTGCCTTTGGTTTAGCTTAGTTTCGCTAGCCAAGAGCACATCTGGGCATTCGGCTTGGAGCAGATTGCCTAAATTATCCCTTCTTTCGATGTGGATTAGTGAATTTACATTCACAGCTATAATTTTTAGGTTAACTTCAGACGGAGGATTGAAGATTTTGATGTGGAGAGTTATTTGAGAACAGGGTTGAATAGAGAGTATCTATTCGTGCTCTTTGTTCAGTCAGTGTTCTTTGACATTCGGCAAATTGTCGTTGCATGGTTAATAACATTGTTATTATTTCTGAATGTGCCTCTGGTGCAGGCATTTTCCCATTACTATATGTATGTTCCATGGATGCTGGTTGCTTAGGAGCACCGGCCATTTGTGCATATGACACACAAGGAGCCACGAAATTGTTGTAAGAACGAGTTTTCATTTTTTTCTCTTCTTCAACTTGTTTCTTTTTGGATTCAAATTTTAATTTCATTTGTTGAAATTTAGGACATCCTCTAAAATTAGCAGTGTGACCTGTATTTTTACAGAGGACACAGGAAAGTGTTTTCCTATCTGGAAGCTGTTCCTTGCCCAAGGGGCATTCACCAATGGTATGGTCGGAGAGGCACTTTACGCACCTGAATTGCATGTGGCAGTTTGATGCCGCGTGCCCGAAGCGTTGACAACGCATACACTGCAATACGCGATAGATTTGTCTAATTTTTTCCCAACTTATTGTTTGGTGGTTGAGGTGTTTGATGTATCGGAGAGCATCAACTTTACTGTTGGGACTCAGTGATACAATAAAGAAAGGCAATTTGCAATTGCGTTTTCTGGAGTTGGCGGTAGAGAAGGGTTTCACACCTGTAAATTATAAATTGTCGGTTTCGACATTTTTTAATTCCTCTAATACCTCCTCAGGGAAAAAACATGGATCAACGCCTTTTAGGAGCATGGAGATTATTTTCTCCGATTTCGGGGTGTACGTGTAGTACTCGCTTTTTGTCCTACCCAAAGCAGTCATTACTTTGCGATAACCTTCAATATCATCGCACATTAATTTTATTTTAGAATTATTAATTTTTTTTGTTTTGAATTTTTTGCAAGTTAACTCACCTAATTATATAACGTCCTTTGTTTCCATGGACGTAAGTATTATAGGCGGCGCCTTTTCCTTTTTGTTGGTTACGATGTGCTGGTTTGTTTGCTGCTTCTGCATCTCCTTTGTTTGCTGCCTTTTGCTTGCTTCCTGATGTTGTTCCTGATTTTTCCGTTGTGCTGTTGTATTTTCTTGGCTTTGTTGTTGCTGCACCAGGTCTTTTAATTTGAGGATTGCTTCTCTTTGTTTATTGAGTTCCTCTTTTTTTGTGTCAATATCCGCAAGGAGTTTTTCTAATTCCGCCGGATCTGTTGCAGTACCTGTGATATTGTTTTCTTCCTCAGCAGGTAATTCGATTTCACTTGGGTCAAGGTCAACCAATTCGTTGAATTGGTTACCTGCGCCTGTGTCTTCGTTTTTCTTTCCTTTTGCATTTTTTTCGCCGTCCGAATTTGGCTTGTGCCGCTTTGTTATAATACTCGGCTGTCGTTCGGGTCGGCTCCGTGTCATCGCTTTCATGTCTGCCTGGCCCCTTTTCATGAAAGGCGACGAGCTCTTTAGCACTTTGTTTGTTTCCATAATTTTTTATTTTTTTATTTTTTTTATTTTTTTTTATTTTTTAAACAACCGCTCTCAGTGGCGGCCACACTGTGTAATCCACACTTGTTCACTTACACTCGAGCGACGAATTTATTTATTTATTATTTTTTTTCCTTTCTTTTGCTTTCTCCTGTTGTCAGGTATACGTCTTATCTCTTTGACGTGTTGGTAACGACTGTGAAGGTTATACTTGTTTGGGATTAGACGATTCATCTTCTGTTTGGTGTATGATGATGGTATCTTATCTATGATGATGGGACTTGGTGTCTTAACTCTCCCATCGGTTAATAGACATGTCCTCATGGCTGAGTCGTCATCTGAAATCGTTCTAACTCTTTCAAGTACAGGTTATTGAGTCTATGTTGTTCACGTTGGAGATTTCTTCTCTTGTGGATTTTTTATATTAGCTGTATTATCTTATAAAGTATGTATATCGTAATTATGATTATAAATGTGCAACTGTCTCTAAGTCTAGTTGGCATATATTTATGTTAATTATTTCCTTACAGTGTTTTACGTTTTTAAATTTATTGTTACATTTTGCTATTTTGCTTTTAAAACATATTTTCCATGTCTAAATTCTAAGGCGTGTATTTTAAAGGTTTTACATTTTTATTTATTACAGGATGTTTATATATAACAAAAATGAACTGTTCGTGTCTTAATATATGGATTTTTGCGTAATCTAGGATATTAATTAATTTGTTGGTAATTTAATTGTTGGTGACAGGAGTATGTTACCTCTTGTGTTATTTATCACTATAGTAATTTCATTTAGGTATTTTAAGATTTCTTGCAGGATATCTAAGTTCTGTGTATTCCCTGGCATTTTCAGTCTGTCTCTAAAATGTTGGTTCGATACCATTTGTTTATTATTGTTTTCATATAGTTTATTTAAACCTTCCTTTATCGCTACTAAGTCGTTATGGTCTGGGTTGCTTGTTATAAATTTTAGTGCTGTGCCTAACATGTTAAGTGATCGTTTATTTCTATAATCGTAGGATAGTTGTTCGAACAGGCTTTCTATTACATCAATTAATCTGAGTTCTACCGAATTGTAATTGAAATTTTTTAGGTGATGGACTAAAGTTTTTGCCTCGGTTAGGTTGTATATGTGTAAAAGTAATTCGGATTTTTCGTAGATATACATCGGTTTAGATTCTATTAGGATGAATTTTTTTTAAGTTCCAACTGCGATCTGCTGAGATTATTTCAAGGATTGTGACCTGTGAGTAGGTATTTTATCATCTTGGAGTGTATCTTTTCTAATATTGTCTTTATGTATTTCTTTTCCGTTGGTTGTAAGGACGGTGGCTCCACGATCTTCTTTCACTGGTATATATGTTTTCTCTGTCCTGTTTTTGTTATGGTATTTTAATAGAGTTTGTTGATTTATTTCTATAAGTTGTTTCACCTCTTTGGTTGGTATCCTTCCAAAATATGCGTCTACTGGTTTGCACTTTATTACCGAGTGGATTGTGAGGTTATATTGTTTAACCGAATTAAATATTTCCGTAAGCGGATCTGTTTTGTTCTGTGCTGCTAAGGCTTGACTGATCTCTATGAGCGTACTATGGACTCTTTCTACTTGTGCGTTGGTGGTTGAGTGCTGTATTGGGGTCCTGATATGTTGGACATTGTGTGGGTTGTCCGTATCGCCTGTTTATAGATGTATCGACTTCCATTGGTGTTGGTTTTTCGTATGTCTCACGATGTGGTTGTCGATAATTCAATTGGGGTGTGTAGCGTGCTTCCCTTGATGTATAATGCGTTTCCCTTGAAAGTGGGGCCTGTGTTCTTTGTTCTAGTCGTTGATATTTGTTGTCGTAGTATACCGTCTGAGCTATGGCATAGGCTTGGGATATGGTTTTAGGTGTATGAGCATATAGCGTATTGCGTATAATTAAACTGTTGTTTCCCATTATAAATGTCCTTATGGCCTTTTGTTCCGCTTCGGCAATGAGTGCTTGGCTTGCTCCTGGCTCTTTGTATGTCATATCTATTTTCGAAATTATGAGGTTTAGTGCCTGATTTATTTTATCATGAAACTCCAGTAGTGTCATATTCCTCTGTTCAATTGATGTCCCTTCGTTTTCCAGTATGTATAATGGTCTTTGATCAGCATAGGTTGCATCTAGTCGGTCGATGATCACGTAGAAATTGTGTTTGGTGTTGTTGTTGATCAGAACGTCAGATGCAGCGTCCGTTATGTTAGTTTTCACTATGGTTAGGGCGTGTGCATACTTGTGGTGGGCTTTGAAAATGTTTATGCTTTCCATGGTTTGCCATACTTGCTTCCTCCATGATCTGTATTTTTTATTGTCGACGTTAAAGGTAGGCAGAGCATCAACCGGTCTTAGATCAATGTCATTAGCGGTGGTACACACTGGGATTAAGTCTTCATATTCCCTTGGCACATTTACTTTATTACACTGATTTGATTTTTGTAGCTCGGTTACTTGATCTTTTAAATTTTTATTTTCGTTCACTTGCACCTGCATAAAACTTAAAACTTGCGCTAATTGGGCCTTTAAAGTTGCAATCTCACCTTCCATTCTGTGGTCCTCAGTTTCGGGATCTGTTGGAATGTTTCTCCTTCGGTTGTTTATTTCTTGTCTATTCCTCTTAGACATCCGGTGAAGCTCCGATTCGGTAGTTGAAATCCGGTCGATTGTAACGTCACTGGTTTTCACTACTAGTCTGGACTTGGAATCCTTGGTCCTTGATACGTCGAGTGTTTTAGGAATCCTTTCATGGCTGTGGATACGTATATCTTAGACACGCATCCCGGTTGAGCCCCCAATTAATTAACTACACGTTAATTTATTTTAAAAAACTATATTTAATTTAATTAAAAAATATATTTATTTTAATTACTAATGAGGCATTACTATTACTATTATACTGCTTAAAATCGTGTTGACTCCACGAGTGTCACAGATGAAAGAGGAAGTAGAATCCTTCGATAATTATTATCTGACTTTCGTTTCGTTAAGATTATCTGAGGCGACATCTAGTAGTTCGGATGGTGATGTATTTTCGTCATGTTGTATGGGACTTGAAGATTATACTTGTTTGGGATTAGACGATTCATCTTCTGTTTGGTGTATGATGGTGGTATCTTATCTATGATGATGGGACTTGGTGTCTTAACTCGGGTCTTCAATTTGGAGTATATTTTCTATTTTAAACGTTGGAAAAGTTTTTTAGACTGAGGAATTTTTCTTCGTTCTGTCTCCGACTGTTCTTCCCACGATGTGTGTCGTCTTGTAATTCTTGAAGTCCTTTCCTATATCACGTCAGCTATATTCTTTTGGCTTTTATATTTTTTAACTTGTGGGTATTGCTTAGTCGATGCGCCAGCATGAACGCTGAATTAACTAAACCTCCACTGATTGTCACTAATAAAACGCACAACAATGATCGGTTCTGTTGAATCCTTTATTTTTATTTCTCCTTAATACGATTTACACAATCTTAGGTTGATAATGAGGTACACTAGTATATCCTTTATTTAGTTCTCTTTTGTCTTTATACTTCGATTGGGTGTGGATATGCACGAAGTAACACTTGATAGACATTAGCAATGAGATGAACTAGAATATCTGACTCCTTCGCGTGAACACACTCGAACTCTTGACCGCCGATTGATTAAAATAAAAAAAGGACAAACTCTCTTCGACTCTATGGCGCACACGCACACTTCAGCTTGTGAAATCTGACTCCGTAGCTACAACCTGACTATTTTAGCCATGGGACGAATCATATCGCCAGTCGCACTGGGGTGGATTCCCACCGCTGTGGTGAGAAGCAAATCCGATATTTCACTCTAGCGGCGACCAATGAGAGATCGGCTCGGTTATATTGGAAAGGCTTCCATTGAGATCGTGCAGATCTGGTGGGATGCGCATACACTGGAAGTGAGGACAAACGATAATGCATCGGCGGTTGGATGTGAAGAAGGGAACCGTTGGGTTAGGACAATGGGTGGTTCTTCGGGCGAGCCTTAAAGAACCCCCACAAGCTTACTATTTTAAATTACCCAACCTATCGTCGGAGCAAGTTTTACTATACTTCGTTTTTTTTTTTAATTTCAATTATTTGTATTTATAATTTTCTGTGAATTTCTTTTGATACAACTTTTCCTGCTTCGCCGTATGAAACGTAGCAACAATGTCACCCTTCGAATTTATTGTCTTTTACTCTAATTAGTATAAATCATGACCACCACTCTTATCACACACCACACCTTCTCCCTAATAAATACATTTTAAAATTATTCTACATACCCCGTAATTACTACCATATAATTTTCGAATGTCAAAACGGTCACTCCTCATCTATCATATAATTTTCGAATGTCAAAACGGTCACTCCTCATCCTAAACAATCGGCCCAGTTCAGAGCTGCCTTAACTAAATATGACTCGACAATCACAGCGTCGTATAAGTAAGTAAGTAATCAATCAAAAAGTTTGTTACAGTTTGCATTAAAAATCACTATTTTCAGATGTTGGGGCTTTCCATTTGCTCATATAGTTCCTCATAAATTTAACCGTGACGTACGAAAAGCCTATGTGTGCCCTTACTTATCCTATGTCTGCTTTACTTCGTTCCTTACTGTGATTTGGCTTTTTAAAGGATCAACAAATCGCTTATGCGCACCAGACTACTACTTTCGTATGACTAATTTGTCTATTTAGCGAAATGTTCACCTTCTCTTTACACTTTTTTTACAGCCAGTGCTCAGAGTCCTACAATTTACGGAAACAAATAGCAGAATTACCGACACACATCCGGTAGGGTACAACCGCCAAATCAACATACACAATGCAGTTCAAATTTCCAAACGACGGTCTAACTACCTGTCAAAATCAGTATTCAAAATAAATTGAAACTGTACGATCTCTGATAATTGAGTAGACTTTTTCAGTAATTTGAAACTACACTGTACATCATTAAAGCTCCGATCAACGCATTTGTACCTCTCAACCCCGATGCCATCTGTATACCATGTTTTCTTTTTTATCGAATGAAATACCACTTGACCCCACCTACAACATTGAGCATAAATCAGAAGACATTTCAGTCAAGACGTTAAGTTTCATGATCGAATGATCAGCGCTCTTATTAAGATCACCGATCAAACGACCATAGTCGCTCGTGGCTGGCCCCCACACGGACCCACACCAAATACATCACACAAAACCGCTTGTGTGGCAATCAGCTTCTATGTGGGAGATGCCTGATCGCTCGCTGCTGCTCTGGCTGCTGTTGATCTCGTGTAATATACGTATGTCTCGCATGTGCCCAAACTTCGTCACGATGACGAGATCATCTTGACGGCAATGACATCTGTTGCACCAGAGCTAACTATTCGCCCGACGTATCCACTCCTCACCACGTCTCTATATCATCCTACCTATTTAGATAGCTGATCGACGTCGCTCCTAGTGAGATGCCTCCTCCGCAACTACAGATCTCTGTATGCTAGCTCCAGTGTCATCGCTCATCAAACGGAAGACCAGTCTCACAATTTAAATTTATATTAATTTTCAGTTGTGCGATGTCGCTCCTTCGTCCACCTACAGGGTGCACATTTCAAAAAGGTAAAAACCAGAGACGGAGGCGATCCTCTCTTCAATGGATTGACCACGTTCTGGCCGCCTTTCTTTTTGCCCTGAGCATGTGGAGATATGACAAAAGATATTAATAAAGGAGAAGTGAAATTTGTGTTGAAGACAACTCTGCGGGTGGCTGGCTGCTTGTCTCCCATTCCGAGGTCAACATTTAGCCAGAGCGGTCCCAAATGGAACGTCAAACGGAAGTTTATAAACTCAAGAGAGGAGCAAGTAGGGACCGATCAACGGGTGGTGTTGAATCATTAAATATATCTTAACACAAGATTAATAACACAATAATTTAGAGAATGCACACTCAGTACGATGGCAAGTGATGGATGCCGATAACGTCCGGTGGATTTATTTAGATAGATTATCGCGGTGTGCAATTATTGGTGTCGTGGTCACGTGAATTCCTCTTTACTCTTTTTAGAAGAAAATCATTACGATATGGTGTCTTAGTTTTTCAACATTATTGGTTTTGTTAAGTATCGTAGGAATAGATAATTGCCCTTACCCTTGTAATTAAATACTTTGAGTACATACGAGTATGTATGTATACATGTGTATACGAGGAGATATAGGGCGTTCTCTCAAGAGCTATATGATGATAACATTGAATGAAATAACCACTTTTTATCCAATTTCAATAATCATATTGTAATTCAATTAATTGATCAATGACAATTCAGAACGAAATATCAGACAAATGTTTACCACTGTTCCGGGAGTAGATCTGTGGGGATTTTAAGTAGTGTGTCTGGCACGACACGGATTCACTTAAATCCCACTTAAAATTGGGCCACTACGATTGACTGTGGTCCTCGCGATTGAAGTCAACTTAGTTCGTCGACGCTGTCTAACAAAAGGCCGAAGGATCTGTATGCACCAAGGAAAACAAGGACAATTTGAGGTGTCTGCGGTGTTTTCTGCTTTTATTGTTAACATTCACTTTTGTCTATTCGAATTTAACACAAGTTTCCTCTCAAGAATACATTTAGTTTCACTATTACGAATAATTGACTTAATGTTCACTTAACTTCTTGTTTCGACATTTACAGTATATTACTTAATGTTCATTTAGCGTTGTGTTTCTGCGTTTACTGATTTATTAATTTAGTGGGCACTAGCGCCAAGAAGGCAAACGAATTGGTAATTTATACGACCGGTTTGAAAGGGGATCTAAGACACGATTTATCGCCGACAAACTGACCGTGTGTACTTCAACTTATATAAGCACCTCGGGGGAATGACTTGGCTTTATCACTAGGAAGGAAACTCGACTTCACCAGCACGTTACCGGAACGTGTATCTGCTTGCGCGACTCGAATCTGACTCAACGATGCAACTCACATCCATCAGATTCAATGGTCGCGAATTGCATCCATAGGGGAGGATTCTATATGTGCCCGTATAGGACAAGTACGATGCCCTGCGATGAGAACGATGATCGGTGGACACCTGATTAAACAGACGTACGATCATCGGGGGCTGCGGCAATGTACCCATACATCATTGATGATGTATGCCAGGGATCGAAATAGATTTTTGTTTCAAAGTAAACAAAAACGCAATTTCACAGATCAAATGGTGGCACACATGATGTACATGATGTGCCTATGATACCAAGGGGTCGTCATGGTATTTGCCTAAGATTCCTTGGAAACACCGATGTAGGCAGTATCTTATCTAGCCGTATGGCTCCGGTGCACAAGGAGGAAAATTATTTTGTTGACATAAGTCAGTAGAAACCTCGTCGAGGGCAGCAAAGGGTTAGGCTAGATGGCTATATTAATATCATCATCATCATCATCATCGGCACTACAACCGGGAACCGGTCTTGGCCTTATTTAGCAAGTCCTGAGGCTTGTTAAATTTTCCATAATGATTTATTTTTTCTGGGCAAGGTCATTAGTCTTGCGCCAGAGGCTCCCCGACGGGGAATCGAACCCCGGTCTTCCGGGTGACAGGCGGGTATTCTAACCACTATACTATCGAGCAGCCCCGTATATGATCTTACGTCAAGGATATTTGAGTGGTGTTTTTTATCTATGAGGAAGTGGTCTATTTGGTTACGCGTTATATTAATATGCGGGTAAGTAAAACGAACACAGTGGGATACTGCATGTTTAATTTAGGTTTTCAGCCGGTCATCATAGGCATGGCTTGGGTAAGGTTACCCAAACAATTATCATATCCATGCCCAAATTCATGGTCGGTTGATAGTCGATAACGGGGAATTGTCGCAACTGTCGCGGACCTAAGGATATAGGCGCGATATACAATTGTGAACTATGGAAAGAATATCGACTACAGCTGTCAACAATACGCTGGCCAGCGTTTGTTTATCGTAATTGACGACAGGCTGAGCCGATAGGAGGTGAACTGGTTCACGGAATATGAACCAGGAAAGTTCAAAATATATGGATGCCGTCGGGTAGGTTTTCTTTTCAGGTATGATGATGCTCCCCCTAATTGCAGATAAGTACTATGCGTTTGCATGGAAAGAGGAAGGTGGTTAATTTAAGAGGATGGGCGGTTCTTTGGGAATGTATTAAAGAACCGCCACAGATCACCTTCCGCGTGTCTACGTTTTCGACGGCTTGGCGGCACAACTGCTCATTCGGTGTTAATGCACATAGCCGCTTTGGCTCTTAAATGGTGGTAGGCTTAGCCAAAGGAAGAAGAAATATCCCCAAAGGTAGAAGTCTAATAGAGTCAAACCTCATGATCATGGTAGCCAGGTATGATCACCGCTTCGGAAGATAATGCGTCACGAAAGTTCTCGTCCAGAACTCGTTTCTTTCGCTGTGTGGCAAGTGTGGCATCTTTTTAAAACGACATGTTATCCAACAACGTACTGTGGGGGTTCTTTTAAGCTTACCCGAAGAACCCCCCATAATTACAACCAAACTCCCATTGTTTTCCGCTAATGCAATTGCATTAGCACCTGTAAATGCTTCACGCTTCAAGGTTATCTAATGCATAACCTAAAAGTTCCTGTGAAAGAATTCTTACCTTTCACGCATCAATTTGCATTCAAAATTCCCTACAAGAATTCTTTTCATCATACAGGATGATAAATCCAAAACCTATTCGGCACCTTCGGTTGCCTGGCAAATTCCAGCCGTCCCATAATTGCACCTCAATCACCATCATTATCTAAAAATCCCTAAAAAGAATTATCCCAACATTTACGCATTTAATGCGCTATTCAAATTCCCTGAAAGAATTCTGTAATGTACATACACATGGGCTGACGATTCCTTTGTCCTACGACCAAAGCAACGTCGGTCAGCTTGTTTATTCAGCTGCAATAAACCGACCAGCGATTCGTTTGTTCAATCGAAACAATTACCGCATCTCAGTCATTATCAGCGAAACCGAATTCTCCAGCATTTCCTAATGCAAACACGAACCCGGTTTCTACTGCAGCCAGATATGCCATAAACAGCCGATGCATTCACACCTAATGAGATACAGCTTGTTACTTGGCTGAACTCACATCTCATCAATGCTCATGATTCCCTTTAATTTTTCGACTTTGTTTTTCCATTGACCTTCGGGCATGGGTGGACCATGTGATCTGTACGATCATACATACACACCACTGCATACAGAGATCGCTGTCCATTGGCCACGGGCATTAAGGAAAGATTGCATTTCCTTGGTGGCCACACCCTAAAGAAAAATGTTCTCTCTCTTCATCCGATCTCACCATCCAACTGGGGGTTGGATCAAGAGCCAGATCCTAACCCACAGTTGAGTTTATTCTATCCACCGACCGAGCCGGTCGGTTCATTTCCCGCTACCCGTGGCGATGCGAGTACGCGTATCACCATCAAGGAGTCGCTTTTCCTCCACAGTTTTTCCCTCCACGGTCGAGAGTTTTAATTATTTAAAATAAATTTCGAGTTCTCAAATCTAACCGTTGCCAATAACACTCTACACTGACTTGAAATTCGTCAAACTCAAATGAATAAAAATAAAGAATCATTTATAAATAACAGTGTTCGAAATAAGTATTGTTTAAAATTAAATTACCGTGTACGCTGACTTGAAATTCGCAAAACTCTATGTGTAATAATACTCTCAAATGAATTTAAAAAAATAAAGAATCATTTATAAATAACAACACCAGTGTGTTTATTGTTGTGCTGTGTTTGCTCAGTATGTTGGAACTTTCTCTTGGCGAACATTTTGCTGCGGTGTTCGGTGCGTGACCGCCGGATACTTGTTGACTATTTACAGTGGTATTATGATGGAGGAAGAAGGGAACCCGGTGCAGTACGCCTACACACCATACTTCTTCCCCACAATACCAGCCAATTTTAGCCACAACAACTCCCTTATCATACCGCAGTTCACGGAAACTGTTGATTCGATGTCATCTTCGAAAAACCAGGGATCGATGCCGGCAGTATAAAAACGACAATACACAATGACTCCCTTGTGGATGCATCAAAATGTCAACGATCACTCTTAGATTTTCATCCGATTTTCAGATGCCACAATTTGCTGGTTGACGAATGCACTGGGTTGAGAGTGGGCGTTGTCACAGAAAATGATTTCACGCAAAAAGCGACCACAAACTGTCGCCATCGCATTGAGCGTACTGGCAAAACTTCAACTGGTCTGCAGACCTCAATTCATATGTCAACTGAAACGTGTATGCGTGCAGGTTAAAGTGCTTCATCAAGCTCTTTAATAACGTACTCGGTGCAAGGTTCAAATCCTCGGAACGATGACAAAACCAACATATGTCTTCATATGTTATGTCTTCAGATACACCACAACAGCAAATTCTCGATGACACACGCCGAAGTGTTTGTGAGACCACGCTCAACATAAACTCTGTGTTTTTAAACTTCTGAACGATCTTTCAAATTGCGAAGGTTAGAATGAATCTGTCCGAAGAAACCACATAACTCTCGAAGCCTGTCTTTTTTTGTTTGAACGTCCTTTTTCATAAAATGTTAATATTATTGCTTTGTTCGATCAATTTGCCAGTGCTTTATAACGTTTTGCGACAAAGTGAACAACGTTATTCGAACCCACGCTATGAAAAGGTTAGAACTAAACCAGCGGCACCTTTCGTAACGGGTTGTCATTACGAGGGTGGCCTGAAAAATTCCGACCTAGCGAAGATACAAGACATTTTTTCTTAAAATTTATTTTTATTTTTCTACATAGTCTCCTTGCAACTCTACACACTTATCCCAGCGATGCTCCCATCTCTCTAACCCGCCCAAATAGTACTCGGCGTTTTTCTCTGCAAAATAACTGTAACCACCGGACTGGTGTTTCGGCCGAGAATATCGCGGCTGTGGCTGCCGATGTCGCGGAGAACGAAGAAACATTAACCAGACGACGGGCAACGCAATTGGGCATCACCCGGCGGACCCTACAGCGAGTTTAGGGAAAGACTTGCACATGGTCGCGTACAAAGTGCAAACAGTGCATCAGTTAATGCCTGCTGACTGTCAATCGCGTGTGAATTACTGTCAAACCATCCATAATCGCAAGAACGAAGAGGACCATTTTGTGTCGAAAATCATCATGAGTGGCGATGCGCATTTCCACTTAAGCGGTTACGTCAATAAGCAAAATCTTCATTTCTGGGGCACCGAAAGTCAGGGCGTGATGCACGAAGAGCCATTACATCCACTCAAAGCCACTGCGGTGCGGCGTTCAGGCGGGAGAAGTGATTGGGCCGTATTTTTTTGAAGACGCCATCGGCAATACGGTCACTGTGATTGACAAACGCTACAGGGCCATGATAAACGACTTCCTACTGCCGGAATTGGATGGGCGGGGCTTGGTGAACATGTGGTTTCAATAAGACGGTACAACTGCACACACAGCACGAACCATAATGGATATTGTGAAGGGAGCGTTTCTTGGTCCCCTAATCTCCCGTTTTGGCGATTTGGCATGGCCAGCAAGATCGTCCGATTAAACCATCCCAGACTTCCTTTTTTTGAGCTACTTGAAGTCGCGGGGTTATGCCAACAAGCCTCAGACAATCGCAGCCCTTAAGGAGAATATTCGATAGAAATCCGAACAGTTAACACCGGAAATCTTGCGGGAAGCCATGGAAAATGCGATAAAACGGGTATAAATGTGTATCAACACACCACTTGATGGATATCATCTTTTCCACTTAACATTTTGCGCCGCATTGTATCGTTGTTAGGTCGGAAACTTTTCAGGCCACCCTCGTGTGCTTCCAATGCAATTAAAACGTCAGGATTTAGAGCATTATCAAAATCTCACTGTTATTATTATTATTATTTATTGACCTGTATGAAGCCGGAAGTTCATGACCTCACCGACTCGACTCCGCCATCGTACCCTGTCCTGTGCACTCTCCTTCCACGCTTGACCATCTGATCCAATCTCCCCAAGGTCAAACCTAACAATGTCCTCCCATCTCCTTCGCGGCCGTCCTACGGCGGTTTCTTCTAGCGCCACTGCCCCGTTTCACCATAGTTTGGTAACATCCCAAAAAGTATTAACCCAGGTAACGGTGCATTGTCCGAATTCATCGGGCATGCTGACAATGCACCTTAGAACGTAGTTTTCATGCCATCGCCATGGTAACAAAAACAAGCAGAAACCTGATTTTAGCATAACACCGCATTTCCCTAGAGCAAGGACCTAAAATTTTCCTAAACGAAGAATCGTTCGTCTGTGCATTGCATCACATTAATTCTCCATAGAGATTACTCAACATGCAACGCACGCCAGGAAGATCAACCGGCGCCAATTGCCAGCGATGTTATCCCAAGCATAGTTTCCGCCAACATGCACCATCTTCTCGTGTAGAAAAAACGGTCGCATCACTAAACAACCGATCCAACCGAGATATGTTTGGGTTTGAACGTCACCAATCTTCTTCCCATTACCCCATGTAAAAACTCCCACCTAGGGCATACAAACCTGGAAAGGAAATACTCACCTGTTTATAATTGAAGCATAAAATCACAATATTTGCTGATGCTAAATCCATCAACACCAAACAGGCATGGTCCTTACGGGCAATTTGGTTGCATCACCATGCAACCCACATGAACCGAACCAAACCATTGAACATGTCTCGGTTCGATTTCCATCATGTAACAGGTTTCTTCCACACATAAAGGCAATTTGGTTGCATCACCTAGCAACCAACATTGACCGAACTATATCAATGAGATATACCCCTACGTGCCAGCCGCACACATGCAGGAAATATGTTAGCTTTTCCCTTTTGCATACATGCCTACATCGATCGGTCATCCGCCCGACAAATACGTAAAGGCATATGGCTGATCGCCCAAGCAAGTCGAGTTCTCAAAATGGAAATTTACCATCAAGAATTCGACTACGTGGAGATGCCATCAACATGTACACGATCAGCAATAATACTTTACACAGTTGCTGATCGTGCAAACACTTCAACCCCTAAGTCGAGATATTTGCACCAGCTGCAACATTGTAGATTTGATCGATCCACGGCCCGCATGCTTGTGGAGACACACACGCCATGAGCTGCAGAGACGATCATCGTGTGTGTGTTTCACCCATTTCTTGTTGGACCAAATTCTGAAGAGAATCTTACCATACATGGTCACTGAAGCGATGGATGGAATTTTTGGTAATTCTGTCGCTTCGGTGGCAATAGTAATCGCGTTCTGGATTCCCTGGAGGCAGGTCTGGCCTCCACGTTAAACAAACGAAAAAGAGTTGAGTTCTGGTAGACGAAAACCACGGTCGTACCATTAAATCAAAATAATGTATCACTTTAAAATAATAGTCGTTTAAATGTTCGGTGCTCCGTTTCAGAATTAAATCAAAGAAGTGTCACTACAATTCGTTTTAGTTTACATTACCTGTTCTGAAGAGCAGAATTAAATCAAAGAAGTGTCACTACAATTAGTCCATAGTTTACGTTAAATGTAAAATAGAATAATAATTAGTCTTGGTGTAATTTGTATATATGCTTTATTAGTTAATATAGTACAGGACAATAAAGAGAATTTATTTAAGTTGGACTGTGCGTTTTACTCCCTTTTTTGTTGTCCACCGCGAGTAGCGCAGCTGCGCAGTAACTGACTGTGAACTTGGAGTCGAGGACAGTTTCGTGAAGAAGTTAAACCTCCGAAATTATCACAGGTTTCTTTCCCGTTGCTCTACCGTCAAGAATTCTACGCACGGTCCTATCGTTGCCCATTTGCGCTACATGTCCGGCCCATCTTAATCTTCGCGACTTGATTACTCTCACTATTGTAGGTTTGCGGTATAGCTCTTCCAATTCGTGGTTGTGGAGTTTCCTCCATTGTCTTGCCTCCTCGTCATATTACCTCCAAAGATACCCCTTAAAACTTTATTCGCGAAATTTGTGTTCTTCCCGTTTTGTGAATCAAAATCTCACTGATGAGTCTAAAAATAAAAAGAATCGTTTTACAACAAATATGCCGATATTATTGCACTGCTTCTAAAAGAATTTGAAAGAAGATTTCTAGCATTAAGTAAACTTGAAGATATTGCCAGTTTTTTGTATTGCCCATTTAATGACCACATCGTTGATGAAAGTGTAGCTCAGAAACTAAACAACTTTTCTCGGTACTACAAATTTAGCGGGCTTGGAAGAAGAAATAGTAAATATTAAATGTGTCATAAATCTTAAGTCACCGGTTTCAGATTGTAATATTTGGAAACTGATAGACAAAGATAATTATCCAAAGGTTATTTTCCGGACTTTTGGAAAACAGCAAAAGTAATACCTATCCCGAAACCCGGCAAACCGAAGAACAGCCCCGAAAGCTACAGACCTATTAGTCTACTTAGCTGTCTAAGTAAGCTCTTAGAAAAAATCATTAAGGAAAGGATTGATCGTTTTGTGGAAGACAATAACATCTTACCAAACTTTCAGTTCGGTTTCCGTGGTGGTCACAGCACAATCCACCAAGTCTTGCGCATTAAAAACCACATAGCTGGTAAATTCATCGACAAGGAGTCAACGGGACTGGTTCTTCTAGACATCGCAAAAGCCGTTGATACGGTATGGCACGATGCCTTGATTTATAAGCTACTGAAGCTTAAGCTGCCAATGCCGCTTATCAAAATTATCCAGAGCTTTCTTCGTTCGAGAAAATATGTTGTGAGTATAGGAACCGACATATCTTCTACTCACCAAATCCACTATGGTGTACCCCAAGGCTCGGTCCTTGGTCCCATTTTATTCACATTGTTTGTCGCAGATTTACCATGTCTAGGTGAAAGCATTCAGGTAGCTATGTTTGCCGATGATACGGCCATATTCTCCTTATTCACTAATGTCTACAACACTTTGCAAGCAGCTCTTGACAAACTAGCAGTATATTACAGGAAATGGAAAATAAAAATAAATGGTAATAAAACACAAGCTGTCTGGTTTTCGAGATGTAGGAAACACTGCTACCTACCAAATGGCACTAAACTCAGTATGTGTGCAGTTGATATTGATTGGTCCGAAGACTGTAGATATCTAGGTATTATTCTAGATAAAAAACTCATCTTTCAAAAACACATCACTACCACAATTGACAAAATAAACAAAGTCGTAAGAGTTATGTATCCATTAGTGTGTAGAAAATCAAAGGTTAGCATCGAAAATAAAATTATAATATTTAAAACCATTTTTCAAGCTATACTTCTGTACGGGGCCCCTGTATGGTGTAATTGTGCTCGCACACACAAAATAAAATTGCAAAGGTGTCAAAATAAAATATTGAAACTGTTGCTGAATTTGCCATGGCATTATTCGACACATGAACTACATGAAAACGCTAACGTTAAACCGGTAGAGTTCCTTATTGACAAAATCAATCGAAACTTCTTCGCCAATTGTTCTTTTTCTGACAATGTACTCGTTTCCCGCCTTGCGTTATCCTAAATCACTACATATGTACTCTGTCTATGAGAATTATATCGAGGTCATTACTATATAAAATAACCGGAAGCTCGTGCAATATTAGTCTTAAGATTCAAATAAGGGTTTTTTCTTGTAGTTGTCCCTTAATTTATTATTTGTTATTCATTAAAATTGTGCTATTGTCGTTATATAAATTTAAGATTATAGTTGTAAAGGAATTGCTATCCTAAATCTCTTAAGTACTAGTTGTAAAATATACCATAAATGTAATTATCTACCAAATGAAAATTGAATTGAATTGAATGAAAATTATCCAAAGGTTTGCACAATTGTTGCACGTTCAATTGCCTTCTGTGGATCAACATATTTTTGTGAACCAGCTTTTTCATTTACTAATGCGATCACAGCAAATAATCGATCGCAATTAACAGATCAACATTTGGAATCGTGCTTGAAAATTGCCTTGAGTTCATATGAGCCAAATTTTGAAAAACTTGTTGCACTTATGCAGTATCAGATTTCGTCCAATTAAACATTTTCATTCATTTGCTTATTCACAATGTATTTTTTTTTTAATTAATAACTATTTCATATCAAAAAATAGAGAAAAATATAATAAATATTTTTCTCCTTATTTGCTAAAATTTGTTTGTGTATTTATTTCCTTACTTTGTATTTTTTTTTCATTTAATATATATTTTGTGCTTCATAAAATAAAAACATATACGTAATTGTGTTTTCTTTATTTGCCATAAAATTTTTTTTTTGTTGAAATGCTTGTTGATTATTTATTAAAATATATATGAAAAATTTGAAAAATCCTAGATTGTTTGCCCATATTCCTAATCGCCCGCAGACTATATTTTACCGAATAAGTAGCCCCCAAGGAAACGAGTTTGGCGGTACCTGACTTATAGGCTCGAAAGCATTTACTAAACCGCCTAAATGCAACAGCCGACACATGCTTCCAAAATTTCCTTAGCTTGCCTATAGGCGCCGGTAGTTTTGTGTACAAATTTCCTTCGATTGGTATATTTAGTTATACCATATGGCGGTATAACACTTTACAATAACCGCAATAGTCCGTTTATGACTCTATTTCTATCCTATTTCATTTTTCCAACTTTTTTTTTTGATTCTAAATTAGCTAGATAAAAAATGCTTAAATTCTAGTTTAATTATATTATATTATATTGTAGCGAGCTTAGGGTTCGCTGGATTAATTATTTTTAATAAATAAGAACCGTTAAATCGATTTTGAATTAATATAACACTTTGTGGCGTTTCTAGCAGATACACACACGCCTAGTAAAGAACAACACCACCAAAGGCACATCCATTAAAGCCGTATACCATAGCAATAATATACCATTACCACATTAGTCGAATGTACTTGAGTTTAAGAATCAAATTCACATAAGCGGCAGTGGGTTGATGGGTAAGAGCTTTGGTTCTATCTTTTAGTGATTCTAACTGTGATAGCGTCGCTTCGAATCACTCCCTCTTCACTATCGTCGCAAACGCTATAACTTTATTAGCCCGTTAATAACAACCGTTACTTTAACCGTACACTTAACGATTTCTTGACTTATCGCTTCCTTACTTATCGCGTCTTTGACTGCTTACTTCTTAGTTCTTACTTATCCCTCGCTTCACTTTCTACTTCTTATAACTTGTCTCCATGATCTGTGTGCGACGTATTTATACCGTTTCCTCATTCTGATTCGGCGTTTCGTTTCCGTCCGTTTGTTATCGTCCGGTGCCGTGCTTCCTCGGTTAAGGGAAGAGCGGGGACCTTTTAGTTTGTAGACTTATTAAAACGCATTTTATTCTCGTCTCAAAATTGTTCTCTATAAACTTCTTCTCTCTAAATTCTTCTATCTCAACTCGACTCTTCAAACTTAACTTGACTGCTCTCTCACCTCAACTACGCAATCAGAACTAACATCTCAACTGTTCAAACTTAACTCTTACTTCTCAACTGTTCCTTGATTACTGACTTTACAATATAAATTTCTCTATACTTATAGAACATTGTGTTCTAATTTACTGTAAATTATAACATGAACAAAACAACTTTTAACAAGGTCTCTGTGACTTTTAACATGAATAAAATTTGGACGAAAATCAAAGTTACTATGTTTTGAATGAATAAAAAGGTGCAGGTTATTAAATGTGCTGTAACTGGCAATATTGTGAATGTTTATGAATGGTATGTATTAAGTGAGAATGTAATATATTGTAGCGAGCTTAGGGTTCGCTGGATTAATTATTTTTAATAAATAAGAGCCGTTAAATCGATTTTGAATTATTATAACACTTTATTAGTTCGTTGACAACAGCCGTTACTTTAACCGTACACAACGATTTCTTGACTTATCGCTTCCTTACTTATCGCGTCTTTGACTGCTTACTTTTTACTTCTTACTTATCGCTCGCTTCACTTTCTACTTCTTATAACTTGTCTCCATGATCTGTGTGCGACGTATTTATACCGTTTCCTCATTCTGATTCGGCGTTTCGTTTCCGTCCGTTCCATAGCCTTGAATGTTCTACTGTTCATAGTCCCCAGTTTCCCAGTACTTCCTACAATATTCTAGTACTTTGTTTCGGACTTTCTCCAATATTCTAGTACTGATTGTCATATGCGTCACACTACCCTCCGCCTAGATTAGTTCGTCGCGAACTAAATTCACTGGTCTTCTGGATTAACAAAAGTCGCCATTCGGTCACGATGTACCACCTTCATCTTGGCGTTCGGTCTTCGCTGAATCCTATATACCACGTCGTTAATTCTTGTGAGAATCTTATACGGTCCTTCCCAATGTTGCTGCAACTTCGGAGACCTTCTTTTTGCCGATGAGGGTTATAAAGCCACACGTTATCGCCTGCATTAAATCCGGATGCGTTGGCTCGAACGTCGTACCTTGTTTTCATCCTGTCACTGGATACCTTGATTTGCTTTCGAACCAAATGATGAATCTCATCGAGACGATTTTCCCTTCGGCTACGTAGTCTTCGGTCTTGTCTATGGCGTCTGGAGGTATTCCGAATCCCAGATCGGCTGGTAATCCTATCTCTCGTCCAAATATAATTCTTGCTGGAGAATGGCCCGTCGTATCGTGATTAGCCGATCTATAGCTCATGACTGCGGATGTAGGGGTGTTGTCCTGGTTTTCCTTACGCCCAGTGCCGCACAGATGCCTTGAAATATCTGTGACTCGAAGTTTCGGCCTTGATCGGAATGCAGCTCACAGGGAACTCCATATCTGCTGATCCAATTATTGAGAAGCTGCTCAATGATGGTTGTTGCTTCTTGGTTTGGAATTGGAAGGACTTCCACCCACTTGCTGAATTAATCCATGATGACCAACATGTATTTGTTGTTGTCGTTGGTTTTTGGAAATAGTCCTAAGATATCAATCGCGATTCGCTCAAAAGGGGCACCCTCGTTGTACTGCTTCATAGCGCTCCTTGGTTTTGCAGTTGGTCCTTTGGTCGCAGTGCAAGTTGTGCACTTCCTACACCAAGACTCGACGTCATCTCTCATGTGAAGCCAGTAGAATCGAGATCGTAATTTTGAAAGTGTCTTATTAACTCCCAGATGTCCACCGGAGGCCCAGTCGTGTATTTCTGTTAGTACATCCTTCACTTTTGATGGTGGGACTAGGATCTGCATTCGATAGGATTTTCCGTCCGCGGCTTCCCATTTACGCTTAAGAATACCATCTTCCACCAGCAAGGAATTCCATTGTGCCCAATATGCCTTAAATGTTCCACTCTTGTCGGAAATATTGTTCCAAGTTGGCCGGTCGTTCTTTTCTTTGTGTTCCAGGATTAGCGACATATCTTCATCCTGAAGTTGAGCTGCGTGTATAGCATCACTCGTCCACCCATCTAGTACTTCTACTTGTACATTTCGCAGGTCGTACGCCTCTTCTTTCTCTTCCACTCTATGACAATGTTTAAAATCTGGCTTACATCGTCTTCTTGATAGAGCATCAGTGTTATTATGCACCTTCCCTTGCTGAATTGAGCTTATCATTGATACGGGTGCACATTCTGCGGTTAACTCTCCTTTTCTTATTGCGACCAGCTCCTCGGACGCATTTAGTACTCTGACAGATACAGTGTGCTTCTTCGCCTCAGGTTGGTCCGTTGATAGTCTCCTCTTATGACAAGCGCATGAACAACAACTCTCACTCGATGTTTCATTCATTCGTCGACGTTTCCTACAATCAACAGAGATGTGGCCGACTCCGCCGCATGTCCAGCACTTCATAACAGGTCTCGGGGTTCTCCGTTGTACATGCCGATTCTTTGGCAGGAACATTCCTGGACGGACATTTCTCGGACTCTATATGTACTCCTGGTAGCCAGTTTAGCAGATTCATATGCCAATGCGAACGCCAGTATTTCATTAGTCGTCTTCTTTCTCGCCAAACGAACGGCCTGTTGCAAGTCCCGATCTTGGAGTGCATTTATAAATGCATCCATTGCTACCTCGTTCAGAAATTCTTTAGACATATTTGAATAAGACAAGTTTGCCAATCGCCCAATGTCTGTCTGCAACTGTTGAAGATTTTCTCCAGATTTCTGTGTTCTGGTCCCCAGTTGCATGCGGTAGACCTGCTGCATGTCGTTGTCTCCATACCTAGCTTCAAGGCCGTGTCTTACCGCTTGGAAATCTGTTTGCTTCTCTGCTGGTATGGTTTGTAGCAATTCTGCAGCCGCCCTGCGGAATGACAAGATTAGTGATGTTGAATTTTGCTCATCCGACCACTTATTATAATTAGCCGCGGCGTCAAACTGACGTATAAATACGGAGAAGGGTCCCGTTCCATCGAATGTTGGCGGTTGCATCCTTGTATCTTTGTAGTCATGTTGATTGCTAGGCGATGTCTTATTTCTCTCAACACACTTAAGTCTCTTTTCGATTCGCATTATTTCTTCGGTGACTTTTAGATCCAGATTTTCTACTTCGTTTCGAATTTTTGACTGAATTTCTTCCTTAAAGTGTTGAAAATTACATTTCATCCACTGCGTTTGGGCAACCAATTTTGCATTCAGATCTGTAGCTTATGCGTCGAATTTTGAATTTTGGGTATCCAACTTTGCATTAACATCTGCAGCTTGCTCGTCCAACTTTATCATCATCATCCTGAGCATCTCCGAAATGTCCAACTGTGGCGAACTCTTCTCCGTCACATTGGCACCATCTTGACTCGTTGTTTCTTCTCCATCCGGACAGTCGGGCCCAATCGTAAAAACATATGTGTCGACATCAATGCTGTCTTTCTCCACTGCTGCTTGCAGGCGCTGTCGAAGAATTTGCTTCTGTCCTCTGCTATCCATATTCCGGTCCTCAAGTTCCTTTTTCAACTCAGGAACACGAAGATACTCCAAATGTCTACCTGACATAGTCACAACACACTTTTACAGACTTATTTACTTCACCAATAATTAATCCCACTTCTGACACCAATTGTAGAGAGCTTAGGGTTCGCTGGATTAATTATTTTTAATAAATGAGAGCCGTTAAATCGATTTTGAATTATTATAACACTTTATTAGTCCGTTGATAACAACCGTTACTTTAACCGTACACTTAACGATTTCTTGACTTATCGCTTCCTTACTTATCGCGTCTTTGACTGCTTACTTTTTACTTCTTACTTATCCCTTGCTTCACTTCCTCCTTCTTATAACTTGCCTCCATGATCTGTGTGCGACGTATTTATACCGTTTCCTCATTCTAATTCGGCGTTTCGTTTCCGTCCGTTCCATAGCCTTGAATGTTCTACTGTTCCTAGTCTCCAGTTTTCCAGTACTTCCTACAATATTCTAGTACTTTGTTTCGGACTTTCTCGAATATTCTAGTACTGATTATCATATGCGTCACAATATTATAACTTACTGGTCCTATGCAGACGCTCTAAGCTAAACTTTACATGTCTGTTGTACAATTTGACTTTTGACAGAACGACAGAACTTTGTTTGTTTTTTAATTATGTTCATTTGAATAACAGAGAAAACTAAAACAATCTGAGTTCCAATTGTTATTTTAACTTAAATTTAACTTACCTCTATATGTTTACCTATTTTGTAATGTCTTAAAAACTTTAATTTAATCTAACTTAAATCTTATTCTACCCTAGAAAAGGTGGCTGATGTTAGAGTTACTTTATCGGCTTTGTTACACACGTTTTTATCTGGCGTTCAACCACCAGCAATTTGTTTTTATATATACTTCTCTCACCCCGCTTGGCAGAAACCTCGACGTGGTCCGGGGGCTTAAAGTACAATGAATCATTCAGGTTAAGCTGACGGAAGCATACGCTTCCAGTAGGGTCACCCATGTCAGACAGGCTAGCGAGGAGTAACACACAAAGATCGACCACCCCTAATCCGGGGTGTTACGAGTCACCGTGCCCATTGAATGGTTTGCAGCCAGCGGTATACCGGCTGTATTATACCGGCGCCTCGCTAACACCGAGACGAATCAGAGCAGTAAGCAGACCTTACCATATCAAAGAGGGGCTCTGATACACCGGACTATTTGAAACCCCAAGACTCGTGGAAATAAAAATGAATAATCAGTATACAAAAATTAATCCCACGAAAAACCCGGTAGACGTAGGTGTGATGAGCCGACACTACCATAAGGGAACAAATCATCAAGAAAACACGGATTCGGCAAATAGAAGACGTAGGGAAAACGGAAAAAGCGGAATATACGCGTCGGCACGTGGAATGTTCGAACGTTATATAAACCAGCCGCGAAACAGACGGTCGTAGAAAACGCGAATCAATATAAAATGGACATCGTCGCACTTCGGGAAGCCCGAGTCCCACATCAAGTAATCGAAACCAACGGATTTACACGGGCGTGTGGAGGTACCGATACACCTAACCTCGGAACCGGCTTCATCATAAGCAAGAAGATTACGCCCCATGTTAAAGATGTGAAATTTATTATTGACCGAATGTCGGTGCTAAAAATACAGGGCCCATGGTACAATTCTATTTATAAACGTACACGCCCCAACAGAATCTACGGACGAAGAAACGAAGGACACGTTCGACGAGACCCTAGAGGAAGTATTTGATGGGATCTCCGCATTTGATGTTAAAATCCCCCTCAGGGGACCTTGTAGCGTTCTACGAACGCACAATTTCACCCAGGGAAGGTCCCTACCCTTCAAGGAACATACTTATCTTATCATTACAAGTGCCCACAGACACGTGTCCCAAAGCTCCTAATCATACCTGTAACATGGGTCATAGGAAGCTGCAAAATGCGAACCCGATATAAAAAGAAGCAAGGAACTGAACATCCCAAAGCTTTCAATATCAAGCGACAAGTCGATTGTAGCATACCTGAAACAAAGGTAAAAGCATTCATTCATCTTATTCCTAAAGATTGAAATGCTTATTCCTAAAGATTGAAATCCCGAAATGGATTTCGGGTGTATTGACAAAAGTCAAACAAAACCCATGAACCATACATCCATTCAAATTGCAGGATATCTTTCGGTCGCGCGCCAGATGTGTTATGTAAATAAGGCGGCACACAATCGACAACCGTCGAACTGAATTTCGAGCACCACCACGGGTGGTGATAATGATGTTCGATGATGAACGAGTTTCTTCTTTCAGGAATGAAAAATCACCCCTGGGACGTGATAACATGCTGCTAACAGAAATTCGGAAGTTCTGTTAGCAGAGCAAATAGAAAAATTTTTTCCGTATAGATACAGATACCAGTTTTTGAATCTGGGTATCTGTGTGGGCAGACAAGGAGTCTAAATTTGATCGTCACCGGGACAAGAAGCTATATCGAGGGTAGGACAGCGAACCCCACCGAGGAGGTGATGTATTTCAAGTCGTGTGTTGCGGAGTAGCGAAATCCGGTGTGTGAAGTAGTAGTATGTTGTGCTAAATAAAGTGTGAACTAGAATAAATAACTGGTGCGTTTTATGTGACTTTGGTTATATGGTTTATAAAAATACTTCCAAGTGTTTAACGTAATAAAATTTAATAATTCAATAAATTTACAAATAGAAAAACAATTTCTTCCGTGTTTCATTGTGCTGTTTCGCTCTGTGGATTTCCTTGTGTGTTAGCAGTGTTCGGCGGATCGCTGCAACAAAACCTTCAACCGAAGGACAACAAACTTTCGCCCCAGTGTCAACCTACAAGACGCAATAATACTTCCGCCAAAACCTCAATGCAAAAGTTGGAAAGGAAGATATCTTCCAACCGACTATAGGTAAAGAAAGTCTACACGACGTTTCAAATGGATAATGGTATTCGAATTATCACGTTCGCAGCGTCAAAAGACCTGTTAGTGAAAGGCACGATGTTCAAGTACAAGCAAATTCATAAAGCCATGTGGATATCACACGACGGCGTAGCGCGTAACCAAATAGACCACTTCCTCATAGACAAAATATACCACTAGAAAAATACGACAAAGGTACTGGCGGTCGTCCATAGTCTCTGACATTAGGAAGTATAAAAAGCAGTATGAGGAATGCCGTTCGTTAAAGGCAACCACATGCTCTGGCAATGAAACAAAAATACAAACGTTTCATTTGGGGAACATGGTGTTGATGAGGTGCAAAAACCCCAAGGGCAAACAAACACACATTTGGAAGGGCAGCTTTCTCATTTCAGCGATAGCTGGGCTGAACAATACGACCACCAAAGGTGGTAAAAAACTCAATAATAGTCAAAATTAGTAGCCTAAAATCGTATTCATATATCAACCACCCTTTTCATACTATCAATCATAAACATTTGCTATCTCCAGGGTGCATCGCATTTCAAAGAGGTTGGTCATTACTATACAAATAAATATACCACATGGCCAAATATAGACGACAGAATCAAAAATCAAAGAATAGTTACAACTATCATCATCATCATCATCATCATCATCATCATCATCATCATCATCATCGGCACTACAACCGGGATCCGGTCTTGGCCTTATTTAACAAATCTCTCCACCGGTCCCGATTTCGAGCCGATGTCATTCAGTTTAGCACTCCCAGGCTCTGGGCGTCCTGGTCTACGCCATCCCTCCATCGCAGACAAGGTCTGCCGCGCTGTCTCCTTCCATACATCCTGCCACAAAGGACTTTCCGGGCAAGCTCCTCTTCGCTCATTCGAGCTAGGTGTCCCGCCCACTAGAGTCTACCGAGCTTGATTTTTCTTACAATATGAGCTCCAAGGTAGATTGCGTACAACTCATGGTTGTAGCGTCTCCGGAATCGTCCTCCCTCACATACGGGGCCAACAATTCTCCTTAAGACCTTTCTCTCGAACGAGGCCAAGAGTTCAGAGTGCTTTTTATTAAGCACCCAGGTCTCGGATCCATACATGAGTACTGGTAAGACCATGGTCTTGTACAGTAGTAGCTTGGATGTTCTGGATAAATTTCGGGATTTAAAGAGCCTTGATAGACCATAGTAGGCTTTGTTGGATTTAATCAGCCGTTCGCGTATTTCTGTTATCGGCTGATACTATTGACCCAAGGTAGTTAAAGGATTGCACTACTTCAAATTCGTGCTCCACTACCCTGATAGTTTCACCAACGTTAGGTCTTCTCTTCGCAGAAGTTGCCACCATGTACTTCGTTTTTCCCTCATTAATGCGCAGTCCCAGTTTTTGTACCGCCTGCTCGATCTGGGTGAAGGATTCCTGTACCGCCGATTCTGTTCTACCGATGATGTCGATGTCATCTGCGTAGGCGAGTATCTGGCTGGACTTGGTGACAATAGTCCCTCTAGTTGTAACGCCAGAGTCACGGATTGCTTTCTCCAACGCCAGGTTGAAGAGGAGGCAGGCCAGACCGTCCCCTTGTCGAAGTCCATTATTATTATTATTATTTATTGGCCTGTAAGAACCCGGAAGTTCATGGCCTCACCGACTCGGCTTCGCCATCGTTCCCTGTCCTGGGCACTCTCCTTCCACGCTTGACCATTCGATCCGATCTCCTCAAGGTCAAACCTAACATTGTCCTCCCATCTCCGTCGCGGCCGTCCTACCGGTCTCTTTCCCGTTGGTCTACCGTCAAGAATTCTATGCACGGTCCTTTCGTTCCCCATTCGCGCCACGTGCCCGGCCCATCTTAATCTTCGCGACTTGATTACTCTCACTATTGTAGGTTTGCGATATAGCTCTTCCAATTCGTGGTTATGGAGTCTCCTCCATTGTCCTGCCTCCTCGTCATATTTACCTCCAAAGATGCCCCTCAAAACTTTATTCTCGAATACGCGGAATTTGTTTTCTTCCCGTTTTGTGAGAGCCCATGTTTCGCATCCATATAGAACAATCGGCATGATTATGGTTCTATAGACACGGAGCTTTATGTTACGTGATAGCAGTCTGGATTTCAGCAGTTTACTGACTGCGTGCCAACTCGCGTTGCCGGAATGCAGTCTCTTGTTAATTTCCTTCGACATTTCGTTACTGGCCGTCAGTATCGTTCCCAGATATTTAAATTCTTTGACTTTTTCAAATATCTTACCTCTGACGTTTATTTGTGTTATCTGAGATCCACCTGCTCTCGCGGTAATCATGTATTTTGTTTTGTCTTCATTTATTTCTAGGCCCACCTCTTCTGCCGCTTGCATGATGATTTCACAGTTTTTACTAACAGTCTCTAGATTATCGCCCAGAACGGCGATGTCATCCGCATATGCGAGCACTTGTGTGACCCCGTTCAGGGATGATCCGGCCATGTTGTCGTCTTGTACCTTTCTGATGACATACTCGAGCACAAGGTTAAAGAGACACGGTGATAGACCATCTCCCTGCTTTAGTCCGTCCCGGATTTCAAATGGTTCTGAGAGGTGGTTTTCTATTCTGACTCGCCCTTTGTTTTCGTTCATGCAAATTTGAATGAGGGCGGCATATTTTTTTGGGACTCCCAGCTCAACTAGAATATGGTAGAGTCTCTGCCTTGCGACTGAGTCGTAGGCTTTTTTGAAGTCAACGAACAGTTGGTGAACCGTCTCTCCGTATTCCCACTTCTTTTCCAGCAGTTGTCTTATTGTGAACATTTGGTCGCTTGTTGACCGGTTCCTACGGAATCCACATTGGTAGTCTCCCAGTATCTCTTCTGCGTACGGTGTGATTCTCGCCAGAATGACATTTGTTAATATTTTGTATGCGGTTGGGAGCAATGATATTCCTCTGTAGTTTTCGCAGTCAGATCTGTCGCCTTTTTTGAAAATGGGGATGACTATTGAGGTTTTCCATTCTTCCGGAGTGACTTCCTTATCCCATATTGTTTGGATGAGCTGGTGGATCTTTCGAGCGGTTACCTCTCCTCCATGCTTCACAAGCTCTGCCGGTATGCAGTCGACTCCGGGAGCCTTGTTGTTTTTCAATCGCTTTATTGCGTCTACAACTTCGTTGAGAGACGGCTCTGGGATCTGAGGCTCGGCTGTATGTACGCTTGGTGCATTTATCTGTGGTTGATGGGTGCGTACATTGAGCAGATTTTCGAAGTACTGCTTCCATCTTGTCACGACATTGTTTGTTTCTGTGACCAGACAGCCGTTTGCGTCTCGAATTATTTTGGCTCTTCCTCGGTAGCCATTTCTAATTGAATTTATGCCGACATACATACCTCTGATGTTCTTTGCCCTAGAATTTTCTAGGATTTTTTCGATCCGAGTCTTCTCCCATTCGCGTTTTTTGCATTTGAAGAGCCTCATTGTCTCTCTCCGAATTGTCGCGTATCTTTCTGCGTTGTCGGAGTCCATTATAGATGTTTATTGGTTTGGACAGCAATCCCGTTACTTTTACTTGACTAGTTACGTTGGTCATGGTCAACCTACAAAGTCGTATCAATTTATTTGGAATGCCGAATTCTCTCATGGCATTATATAGTTCTACCCTGGCTATGCTGTCGTAGGCGGCCTTGAAGTCTATAAATAGATGATATTGTGGAATCTTAAATTCCAGACATTTTTCCATCGCCTGCCTAAGGGTGAATATCTGATCAATTGCTGATTTGCCTGGGATGAAGCCACACTGATATTGACCAATGATGGCTTTAGCGTATGGGGATATCCGGTCTTGTAGGATAGTGGAGAGTATCTTATAGGCGGTACTCAGCAATGTTATACCCCTATAGTTGCTGCACAGTGTGATATCTCCCTTCTTATGTATGGGGCAAATTATATCACGACGCCAATCTTCCGGCATCTTCTCTTGCTCCCATACGTGCACCACGATCTCGTGAATTGCGTGATGTAACGCTGTCCCTCCTTGTTTGATCAGCTCAGCTGGTATGCCATCAGCTCCAGGGGCTTTATTTGATTTTAGCTGTCTAATGGCTTTTAGTGTTTCCTCAATGCTTGGTGGCGGCAGCATTTGGTCCTGGTCTTGCATTGGTGGAGCCTCCAATACTTCTGTGAGCTGACCATTTAGCAATTCATTAAAGTGCACTTCCCATCGCTCCAGAATGCCTTCAGGATCGGTGATCAGATTACCCTCTTTATCCTTGCAGTAAGTGCAGCGTGGTGTGTACCGCGTCATACTGCGGATTATTTGGTAGAACTTCCGCGCCTGGTGCGGACCTCGCTCTCTACTTTTCTCTATTTCACAGACAAGATTTTTTTCCCAGGCACTTTTCTTTTGTCTGTGAAGTCTTTTTTCAGTTCTTCTGAGCTCTTTGTATTTCTCCTCGCGTACCCGCGTCCTATGAGACTGCTGCATTGTCCGGTATGCAGCATTCTTACGTTCAGTCGCTAGTTTGCACTCATCATCAAACCAGTCGTTCCGATCTCTACGACTACTGCCTAAGATGGAGTTGGCAGCACTAATGACAGTATTCTTAAGGCGTGTCCATTTCTCTTCTACGCCCGGCATTCTGGCCCCAGGACTTACTCTCCCTCCGTCGAGCTCTTCGAGGGCGAGTCTTAACGCATGACCAAAGGTGTTGCTGGTGTTCTCATTGCGTAAGGCAGCCGTGTTGATTCGAACCTGATCCGTGGATGCAATACGTCTCCGTAAGGCAATCCGCGCTCGGAAAACTGTACCAACAAGATAGTGATCCGAGTCGACGTTGGCACCTCGGTACGTTCGTACCGTCATCAGGCTCGAAGAGTGGCGGCGATCTATCAACACGTGGTCAATTTGGTTGCGAGTGGCTCCATCAGGTGATACCCAGGTGGCTTTGTGGATATCTTTACGCGGAAACCTGGTACTCGCAACGACCAAGTTTTTCGATGCTGCCAGTTCGATTACTCGTAGTCCATTGTCATTAGTGTTCTCGTGCAAACTATGGGAACCTGCGTAATGCCTGAAAACCGGCTCCCGACCTATTTTCGCATTCAAATCCCCAAGAACGATTTTCACATCGTATCTTGGGCAGGCATTGAGGGCCCGTTCGACGTTCTCATAGTATTCTTCTTTTTCGTCGTCAGGGGACTCCTCTGTAGGTCCGTGAACGTTTATGAGGCTTATGTTTTTAAATTTGCCTCGCACGCGAAGAGTGCATAGCCTTTCATTTATTGCATTAAAGCCGATGATGGCAGGCTTCAGTTTTTGGCTGACTAGAAAGCCTACCCCGAGCCCATGGTGTTTTGCGTGACAGCTGTAATAAATGTCATACTCTTTTCTTTGAAAAACACCACTCCCCGTCCACCTTATTTCTTGTAATGCTGTTATGTCAGCTTTATATTCGGACAGGGCATCGGCTAGTTGCTGTGCAGCTCGAGCTCTGTATAGTGAGCGTATGTTCCATGAAAAAATCCTTAAATCGTTTAGCCGTTTTCGTTTCCGTGGTCGTCGTCGTGTATCCGGTCCATATCCGAGGCTTGTTAAATTTGCCATAATAATTCATTTTTACGGGCCTGGTTATTAGCCTTGCGCCAACCTTTCTCGGGATGTCGCTGCATGCATTGGTTCACTACTTGGCGGGTGTCAAAGTAGCTATCCAGGGGTGTCACGTGGAGACTGCATGTCAACTTGGATTGAACAGGGACAAGGGTCGTCCTGGCCTTCGCCGGGTTGAAGGCAATCAGAGACTTTGCCCTGTATGTTCGCACCCACCCCCCCCCCCCCCCCCCCCCCCCCCCCCCCATCATCATCATCATCATCATCGGCACTATAACCGGGCACCAGTCTTGGCCGTATTCAGCAAGGCCTGAGGCTTGTTAAATTTTCCATAATGATTTGTTTTTTCCGGGCAAGGTCATTAGTCTTGCGCCAGTTACAACTATAATGGAGACAAAATAATCAACAAATGTTATAATACTGTAGCGAGCTTAGGGTTCGCTGGATTAATTATTTTTAATAAATAAGAGCCGTTAAATCGATTTTGAATTAATATAACACTTTATTAGTCCGTTAATAACAACCGTTACTTTTACCGCACACTTAACGATTTCTTGACTTATCACGTCTTTCGTACTTATCGCGTCTTTCACTCTGCTTACTGCTTACTTCTTACTTTCTACTTATTACTTCTTACTTATCGCTTGCTTCACTTTCTACTTCTTACCCTTCTCCATGATCTGTGTGCGACGTATTTATACCGTTTCCTCACATTCTGATTCGGTGTTTCGTTTCCGTCCGTTCCATAGCCTTGAATGTTCTATTGTTGATAGTCTCCAGTTTTCCAGTACTTTCTAGAATATTCTAGTACTTTGTTTCGGACTTTCTCGAATATCCTAGTACTGATTGTCATATGCGTCACAATACACTAAAATAAAAAACATATTAAAACAAATTATAACTTAGGTATTAGAAAAGGGATACTCAATCAAGAGAACGATTGTAAATAACACAACAAACAAACAAACAAAACCAATTGTTCAAAACAGAAATTATCAATTAAGATTCACATTACAAAACCCTTATGACTACATTAAAACACAAAAGGTATAGTACTGTAGGGAGCTTAGGGTTCGCTGGATTAATTATTTTAATAAATAAGAGCCGTTATATCGATTTTCTTTGTAAACACTTTATTAGTCTTTACTTGCCGCTTCCGTACTTATCGCTTCCTCGCTTTCTTACTTATCGCGTCTTTGACTGCTTACTTCTTACTCTTTGATCTGCGTGCGACGTATTTATACCGTTTTTCCCCATTCTGATTCGGCGTTTCGTTTCCGTCCGTTCCATAGCCTCGAATCTTCTACTGCTCATAGTCTCCAGTTTTGCAGTACTTTCTAGAATATTCTAGTACTTTGTTGCGGACTTTCTAGAATATTCTAGTACTGATTGTCATATGCGTCACAGTATAAAGTTATCAAACATATGTCCCATGGTCCACATTTGGCGAACAAACCAACTCCCTGCTGGGATCCGGATAAACAGTTTTGCACTAAAAATTTTTCATAAACCATTTACTGACACTACCGACATGACAAAACCAGGTTTTCCGCTCTACCGACGACGCCACAACCGAGCCGACGCAAACACCTACCACGGCAAGAAGGGTGGTAAAATTGTGTCAATAGACAATTCTATGATAGTGCCATACAATCTGTATTTGTTAAAAAAAAATGGACTGTCATATAAATGTCGAGTATTGTGCCTCGGTCATGAGTATCAAGTACATTCACAAGTACATACATAAAGGGCACGACCGAGCTCGAGTGCATTTAATAAAAAACAAACGTATTAAGTGTGCTTAAAAAATTAGAGTTTGTGGCCGTTATTTAAGCAAATGAAATTGAAAAAAAAAAAATGAGCTCGCGGAGATTCTTTGGAATCAGCAAATTGGCTTCTCGATATAGGAAATTATAAAATTCAAACTTGACAAATACCAGAAACATTTTTATGCGAAGATCTTATTCACAAAATGTATCCATTGGGCATAACAACAGAAGAAATGAGCAAGCGTGCGATCTTAGCTGCGCGTAACGAGGAAGTAAAAATAAATAAACGATGCCATCTTGAAACGAATACCGGGCGATGCTGTAAAGTGTGTGTCCATTGATCGGGCTGGTTCTCTTGGCAGGGATGAAACTGACATTGAAAACACATCTCTACAATATCCACCCGAATATTTGTCGTCTATGACACCGAGCGGGTTGCCGCCCGCAGACTTACATCTAAAGGTCGGCTCTATAGTGACGCTTTTGAGAAACTTATGTATAACGGATGGTTTGTGTAACCGTACAAGATTAGTCGTTAGAAGAATAGCAAAGACCATTTTAACGTGTGAAATTTTGACTGGTGACATAATTCATGTGCCGATCGTGATATGCCGTTCGTACTCAAACGCACACAATTTCCCGTGCGACTTGCTTTTGCCATGACGATCAACAAATCACAGGGTCAAAGTTTTGAGCGCGTCGGCTTATTCGTTAAAACGAAAGATACGATTTTCACACACGGCCAGTTATATGTCGCTTTGTCACGATTTACAAGTCAAAATGGTATTAAGATCGAGTGTAAATTGGAAACTAGAGAAATAAAGAATATAGTGTACGAGGAGCCACTATCGTGAGTGCCTATAATATGAAAAAAAAATTCAACAAAGTTAACTTCAAGAGTAGATTTTTTTTTGACCCGTTACATTAAAATTAAAAAATGGTTTTAAAACATTGATCGTTACATTGAAATTGAAAATTAATTTAAAATTGATGACATTCAAACTGATACGGGGGTTGGCGAGCGTAGCGAGCAGGGGGCAAAGCCCCTTAGTGTATATGTGTGAACAGGAAAACAACCGAATACCCAAAGTTTTAAGTAGACTTATTTGGTGTTTGGCCGTTGTCTCGACCTCTTGGCTTTCGACCCCTCTCGAATCCAAAACGCGCCGCCCTTTTACACTCTAGAGCTCCAGAGTTCTACCCCAAAAATGTGTATAAATATTCCGAGAAGCACAAACAAGATTTGTTTGTGCTTCAGCCGGAGTGAAATTCTGAGAAGTCAAGCGAATTTATTCAAACAAATTCCCGGAAGGTAAGACCATGAAATGCATGTGAAGTAAGGCTCTCTACTTTTCTCTATTTCACAGACAACGTTTTTTTCCCAGGCACTTTTCTTTTGTCTGTGAAATCTTTTTTCAGATCTTCTGAGCTCTTTGTATTTCTCCTCCCATACCCGCGTCCTATGAGACTGCTGCATTGCCCGGTATGCAGCATTCTTACGTTCAGTCGCTAGTTTGCACTCGTCATCAAACCAGTCGTTCCGATCTCTACGACTACTGCCTAAGATGGAGTTGGCTGTACTAATAACAGTATTCTTAAGACGTGTCCGGCCTTTTTTCCTCTTCCACGCCCGGCATTCTGCCCACAGGACTTATTCTCCCTCCATCGAGCTCTTCGAGGGGGAGTCTTAGCACATGACCAAAGGTGTTACTGTTATTCTCATTGCGTAAGGCAGCCCGGTTGATTCGAACCTGATCCGCTGATGAAATACGTCTCCGTAAGACAATCCGCGCTCAGAAAACTGTACCAACAAGATAGTGATCTGAATCGACGTTGGCACCTCGGTACGTTCGTACCGTCATCGGGCTCGAGGAGTGGCGGCGATCTATCAACACGCGGTCAGTTTGGTTGCGAGTGGCTCCATCAGGTGATACCCAGGTGGCTTTGTGGATATCTTTACGCGGAAACCTGGTACTTGCAACGACCAAGTTTTTTGATGCCGCCATCCATTATGATTAGTGTTCTCATGCAAACTATGGGAACCTGCGCAGTGCCTGAAAACCGGCTCCCAATCTATTTTTGCATTCAATTCACCAAGAACGATGTTCACATCGCATCTTGGGCAGGTATTGAAGGCCCGTTCGACGTTCTCGTAGTATTCTTCTTTTTCGTCGTGATGGGACTCCTCTCCGTGAACGTTTATGAGGTTTATGTTGTTAAGCTTGCCTCGCATGCGAAGAGTGCATAGCCTTTCGTTTATTGCATTAAAGCCGAAGATGGCAGGCTTCGGTTTTTGGCTGACTAGAAAGCTACCCCCGAGCACATGGTGTTTTGCATGACAGGTGTAATAAATGTCATACTCGTTTCTTTGAATAACAGCATTTCCCGTCCATTTTATTTCTTGCAATGCTATTATGTCAGCCTTATATTCGGACAGGGCATCGGCTAGTTGCTGTGCAGCTCGAGCTCTGTATAGTGAGCGGACGTTCCATGAGAAAACTCTTAAATCATTTAGCCATTTTCGTTTCCGTGGTCGTCGTCGTGTATCCGGTCCATATCCAAGGCTTGTTTAATTTTGTGATAACAATTCGTTTTTACGGGCATGGTTATTAGCCGTGCACCAACCTTTCTCAGGATGTTGTAATCACTATTGTTAAAATAAATAATAACCAAAATCCTATACAAATTAAATGATTTAAATGGAATATTCGGCTTAATCCACCAAAAGCAGTAGCTAGAATCCTGAGTAGGAATTACTCCCAACATACTTCTCGATATTCACAGAATAATCGAATACAAATAGTAGGTACTACGATTTGACCACAGGACGGGATGAAATATCTTGGGGTCATCTATAGCCCAGAAATGAATTTCATCAAACATGTGATTCTTCAAAGGGGCCTCGGTCGGTCTAAGCAACTGCACAACATCTTGAAGTGGAGCAACAAAGTTGACACCAAAGTTAAGCTTCTCTGCTATAAGCAGCTAATCCGATCTGGAATATCATACGCCTTTCCCATATGGTCCTGCATATCTTCGGCCCAAATGGAAAGACTTCGGGTTTTCGAAAGGAAACACCTCAGAAGATGCACCAACCACTCTGGAAAGCATGACAGTCGCCATTGCCCCAACTCTCACCTATACAAGATATCTCCATTATCCCTATCGACAAGTACTTGCTACAATTAGCATACAAGTACCTCGAAAGCATTCAGTCGCCACAGGAACTCTACGCCGCACGGTCGTAAAGAAACCACTTAACAGAGTAAAGAGAAACAATTGATTACAAGTGAAATATATTGAAGAATTATATTAAAATTAAGACCATGGAATAAAGAAAACCAGAGCGCTGTATTAGTTGGACTTCTATACTAAGCGTTCAATTAGAAAGGTTCAGAGACATCTGTAAGGCAAAGTTGCAGAATCGTTTGGAATACAGTCCACAAGGAGAGGAGGAAGCTGAGATGTTGCCGGAGAAGGCGCCGTTCGGAGAGCAGTAACAACGATCCACTACCGTTTTATTACTGATTGATAATGAAATTCAGAGAGATTAGTCGACCATCTTCAAATGGCTCCACATACTGTTAACAGCAAGTGAGTAAACTGGATTATGGACAAAAGTCCTTTCATAAAGATTAGGAGTAGAGTGAGTGAGAGTACGAAGCTCTGGGAAACACCAGCATTAATTTGATTGGACGCAAATCTAGTTGGATTAAACGGCCGGAAAAGTAATCCCTAACTCATTGAATCAATGATTTTTCAACTACTTAGGAATATAATATCGATAATAGTGCCAAACTCTGTTAGGAATATCCAGTATGAATACCTTGCTTTTAAGGAAGCAGTAAAGCACTTTTCAGAAAGATATGCCATCACATTTCCTGTAGACCTATTGTTAGAAAACACATATAGCCGATTGATGTTGTCTATGTCCAGATATTTCGAAAGTTGACCGTTAATTAGTGATACACAGCATTCGACAGAATAGGAGTTAGTATTTGTTGACGGTTAATCAGTCACTCTGATGAACTCCCGCGGCATTGCAATGGCACTGCAAAGAAATCCAGTACGCCCTCATTATATTATGCAGGAGGAAGATCCGCAATGAATGAGCGAAAGCGACCGCTATAGTTGTTATATCCGTGTCGCAGTTGCCCGCAGAAACTCAGATCCCTCGTAACGAATACTATCACACTCTCACACCACAAACCTACTACTGATATGAAATCATCCAAGGGTGTAGATTCTTGAATGAAACTGCGATGCCTAGTGCTTATTTATCCAACGGCTTCCAGTAGCGAAATCTGAAATAAAGATTTCGTGGCAGGAATACATGTACTACCTCGTTGTCGGGTTGAGTTTCATATAAGGTAATAAGTATTAGAGTAAAGGAGACCAAGTGGGCTGCTATACTATGCCTAGCGACTTAACCAATTGCAGTCATATACAGCACTGGGTTCTGCTGGAAAAGAACGGAAAGTAAACAATTTTTTTAAATTTACACTACCAATTTTGATATTTCATTTAATATACAACTGGGAACAATAGTTCCATATAATTTATGCACTCATTCTCGGCAACAGCCAAAACATCTAAATAAATCAGAAATGGAGATTTTTAATAATTTACATTAAACTTGCGATCCAATCCTTTAAGTGGCTGATTTCTTTATTCTTTCCGGAGCCTTCGCCAAATTGGATACTGCGATTAAGGTCACTGAATTCAAAATCCTTATCCTCTTTACCTAATAATTTTAAGGTACTTTCTGAATTATCAACTGTCTTCAAATTGCTCAATCGGGTCTTTCGAATGATGTTTCTGAAATAAAGAAATTCACTTCAAGTAATGATCAAACAAAAGGATTGACTTACAGTTCCTTCTCCAAAATATGCCTTACGACTTTTCCAGACTTAGCCATCTCATCATCCTGCTTGTTGCACAAAATCATCATAGACGATTTAGTACACGATGCATCCGTAAGAATTGTATAGAGAAAACTGCAAAAGAAGACAAACTCTTAGGTGTAAAAGTACCATTGCAAAATGTGAGAGACTTACTCAGCTACATCTTTCACATTTTTCTGAATATTAGCCGAATCTATAACGAATACGACTCCCTTAATATTCTTTTTGTAGGTGTCGAGAAACTTTTCTCGAACTCGTTCATGACCAGGAATGTCTATAACTTTTGCTGATTTACGACCTATTTGATAATCCCCAACATTTTCATTGACTGAAGTAAATGTATCAGCATATTTGGAGTAAAGTAATTGTGAAAACAAGACAGTCTTTCCGGATCCTGACAATCCAATAATAATGAAGTTTTTACGGAATAACGCTCGAGTTTTAAACCACAAGATTATAGCTAAAAGTAAATATGGTAAGGCACGAACAATGGAATAATAAATACAAATATTGTAAGTACCAATTAATATTAAATTTATGATGAATGGAACTAATAAGTACTCCTTCCAATTGGCATCCATCTCGAACTATCGTGGTACGCCAGCAATTCAGAAGATCCTTTGCAGTAAACGAATTGACACCCGGAAAAACACAATTTAAAAGTGACACGCACCGCAGTTTAAATAATTTTCACAGAGATGTGATATATCTAAAAATACGTGCGCTACAATATTTTGATCGGAAAAAATATTTTTACTTTAAGATTTTAGAGTGAAATTTATGTTGCTTACACAATATATGTAGTTAGTCAAAAAACAAAACAAACATTGCTAGATTATGCTGTGAAGCATTTATGAATCATACTGGATATTAGTGGAATTTAAAACGACCATAAGATGTAACCTCTATTTGCGGGTAAATAATCTAACAATTCTTTGCTATCGACACTATCGAAACAATCAATAAAAACAACAAATAAGAATTTAATCACTGGAGACCGGGGTTTCAAGAGTTCCCATACAGCAATTTGGGGTTCGTGAATTGTCCCACAATTGTGGCGTTGTTAAATTGTGTCCCAGTGAAATAAAACAAAACGACAGTGCACCGACGTCTGCTTAGTGGCCTTTTATCAGCATTTGCTTAGAAGATCTTTAATGTTGGAATGCCGAAATGCATAAAAAATACTTATAGAAATGAATACAAAATATTTATTGAATGAGATAAGAACTCGCTGTTTTATATAATGTTGTAATCGTATTGCTAACTACCCGCTGTAACATCAGCCTGTAACGCTCTGACATTAACATTTAATATTTAGTTATCTGAAGAGGTTTTATTTTATTTTGCTCCTGTATCACGTTGGGGGACATTTGGTTTCCAAAAAAGATTGCAGAATTGGGTTTTAGCTGGATTATTTATTTATTGGGAAACACCGTATCTAGTTGCAACATTCATCCTTTAGGGATTGTAGTATCTATTTACTAGGGATTGCCATATTTTAATTTTTATTCATTAGGAATTGTAAATCTTATTCGTGGAGGATGCCGTGTGGGGATCTAATACTTAATAACTAAAGTTTGTCTTATTTGCTCCTTGAAGATGCCGTGGCGGGGTTTAATGCATATTGACTAAAGGTTGTATTATTTGTTCATTGAAATTGCCGTATCGGGATTTAATACTTATTAACTAAGGGTTGCTTACGTGTCTTGGGTAAGGGGGCTTCCTTCCGGTTTTGCCTGTTGTTCTGCTGGGGACTTGTCCTCCGTGGTTGTGGCTTCTCCTGTTGTCTCTCTGCTTTCCTCCGGTTCAGACGGGTCGTAATTAAAACCGCACGTTCTTTAGTGTCACAAATCGTCTCCTTTATTCTCAACAGCTTCACATCAACATCACTTTACATTTGTTCTCTTGCGTATAGATTCTTGATTAGTCTAAACAGCTTTACTTTGATAACAGATCTTCACTTGTAGATAGATTCTTAGTTAGTCTTAACAGCATTACTTTGATAACCCAACTTCACTTGTGTCGCATCCCGCTTCACAAATTAGCGTAGCCAACGTCAAAATTGTATTGACACCTTAACTGTCAAAAGCACGTCACATCATTCGTCCAGTTTCGTTCAGTTATCGTTCTGCAAGACATAGCCCCGCCTACTTCCGTTCATCAAAGGACTTTCGTTAAGATGGCGGACATTAAGAATTTCAATGGCGAAGATCCTTCCACAACTCGTTCACTTCGTCGTTCGTCGTTCCAAAGCGCAGCAGTCGCTTCTCGTAATTTTATTCGTTCTAAAACAGCTTTAAAAGGCAATCGTTTGTTTTTTAGATTTTATCGGTATTTCGTCAATTATACAAATATAATCGTATATTTTACATACAAAAACAAATAAAGTTTCATTTGTTATTATAATTTAACACAAAGATTTCGTGTCGTTATTTATCGTTTGTTTCGTTAATCGAATTTGCACGGTAAACGAATCGTGCCCAAAACATTGATCCGGCTCGTTAATTTGTGAAGCGAGATGCGGCATGCCGTCCGCCTTGAAGCGTCTGGTTCAAAGCTAGTGTGGTGTTCCCGGCTCCTGTAGTTTCGTCGATGGGGAGAGGGCATAGTCTCTCGACGCAACGATCATATATGCCGCCTTTTGTACGGAGAGTGACTATACGTACAATTCCATCCTGGCCGGGGTGTGTAGCTATGACTCGACCAAGTGCCCATCTTAGTGCTGGTAGGTTTTCATCTGCGATGAGCACTAATACTCCTTCCTTTAGCTGGACCTCTGGACGGCGTGAGCGGCTGAATTGTATGAGCTGTTGCAAATATTCTTTATGCCAGCGCTTCCAAAAATGTTGCTTCATTTGCTGAGCGTGATGCCAGGCGGTTAGGCGATTTGCGGATGTATCTGTGAAATCAACTTGTGGAAAGGAAGTTAAAGGGCTACTTACTAGAAAATGAGCAGGAGTTAATGGTTCGAGGTCATTTGGATCCGAGGACATAGGGGATATGGGACGGGGGTTTAAAATTGCTTCTACTTCGATCACATATGTTTCCAATTGTTCATATGTAAGTAATACATTGCCTACAGTTCTATTCAAATGATGTTTGAATGATTTAACGGCAGCTTCCCAGATTCTTCCAAAATGAGGAGATCTTGGTGGTATGAAGTGCCAAACAATCCCTTGACCAGCACAAAATTTAGACATTGTTTCGATGCTCCTTTGAATTAAAAAGTTTGTAGAGCCGTTGGAGCTCGTTTTTTGCTCCGACAAAGTTAGTTCCAGATTTTCCCCGTCTCGAAAAGAAGCGCTTCAGGCTTGCGATAAAATCGTCGGTGGATAATCCACCAACTAATTCCAGATGCACTGCCTTTGTGCACAGACAAACGTATACAGCTACGTAGACTTTTAACCGATTTTTGTTACGATGACGCTTTTCTTTTACATAGAAAGGTCCACAATAATCGACTCCGACAAGTAGAAAAGGGCGAGCAGATGTTATTCGATGTTTGGATAGAATACCCATAGGGTAGTCAGCGAGAATAGGTTTGCCCTTAAAACAGGGCATGCACTTATGAAGGATGCGACGAGTTGTGCTGCGGCCGTTAATCGGCCAATAGTGCTGTCGCACCGAATATAGGGTAGTTTGGACGCCAGCGTGCTTGAGCCTAATAAGCTCTGCCTGTATGATCAATTTCGTGATATGATGCTGCGACGGCAACAGTATAGGATGACGTTGATCTTCGGATAAGGACAAACGCGCAAACCTGCCTCCGACACGTACTATGCCGGCGGAGTCCAAAATTGGATTCAGAGGTATTAATTTGTTTGATGCTGGGAGTGGCTGGTTGGCCGACAATGTTTCAATCTCGCGCCTGAACGACGGCAATTGAACGAGTCTGATGATGACGTTGTGCGAGCGTGAAAGCTCGTCAACTCGCAACGGGCCAATACCGCGTTGAGACATGCCTTTGGCATCGTGAACGAATCTGAGTACATATCCAATGATTCGTTGTAACTTGCTGAACCAACTATATCGCTCAAGTATATCCTGTTTTCGAATTTCGAGCGACATGCAAGCGACCGTGTGTATCACGGGTTTCAACTCAGGAACCTCTATTTTGGCCAGAGCTTGCTTTGGCCATGACGAATCTTGATCCTTTAACCATGAAGGACCATTGAACCAAAGGCTGCTTTCCACGAACGAAAGCTGTCCACGAGAAATGAGATCTGCAGGATTGTCTTTGGAGGAGATGTGATTCCAGTAACATTTGGATACATTAGCTTGTATCTCGCACACACGACTTGACACGAAAGTTTTTAGCTTGTGTGCGGGAGTGCTTATCCAGTGCAGTACGATGGTGGAATCCGACCAGAAATAGACCTCATCTATTTCCTTTGAGATGCTCTTTCGTATGCTGTTGTGCAGGCGAGTCAGTAACACGGCTGCGCTGAGTTCCAATCTGGGTATTGTTAGGGGTTTGAGAGAAGCGACTCGCGATTTGGATGCAAACAAACGGATATGCACTTGGCCTTTAGGATCAATGGTTTTTAAATAAAAACAAGCTCCATAGGCCTTTTCACTGGCATCGCAAAATCCATGCAATTGTACAATAACTGCATTGGGTATGGTTACTCCACGAGGAAACTTGAGATCTTCGATTAAGTGGAGCTGGTCTTAGTACGCAGACCATGCTGAATGGATTTCCATGGGGACAAATTCGTCCCACGTAACCACTGCCTTCCATAATAGCAGAATCAGTACCTTGGCATATACCACGATGGGGCCTAAGAGTCCCAAAGGATCAAACAATTTCGAAATTTGAGACAATATGCCTCTTTTAGTGCTGCTGTTTAGTTTATCAATATTGACAACATAAAAGAAATAATCCTTGCGAGAGTTCCAGCGTATGGCCAAAGTCGTTATGTCCGAATCGGGGTCTAGAGACATATGTGAATGTTCAGGATGTTCTTGCTCCTTGATAAGTAGCGCTGGGTGGCTCGAAGCCCATTTTCTCAAGAAGAATCCTCCTTTCTTGAGTAGTGCGAGGAGTTCACCGCGGATCAGGATGGCCTCGGTTAGAGTATCCGCTCCTGTGAGTAGATCGTCTACATAGAAATCCTTGCGCAATATTTGAGCAGCCTTGGGAAAGTTGTTCGTTTCGTCATCAACTAGTCTGAACAGCGTCTTTATAGCCAAATATGATGCGCAAACTGTTCCATAAGTTGCAGTGTTGGGTTTGAAAACCTGTATGGGGTCGTGCAAAGTGCGTCGATAAAGAATTTTTTGATACTCTGCATCGGCTGAATTTACGTGAACTTGTCGATACATTTTTTCGATGTCAACCGTGAGGACGAAAATGTGAAAACGAAATCGTGAGAGTAATTTAAATAAGTCATCCTGTAGTTTGGGACCTACCATGAGGGTGTCGTTTAATGAAACACCCGTTGTCGTTTTTGCGGAGCCATCGAAAACAACCCGAATCTTGATGGTTAGGCTGCACTCCTTCACCACCGCATGATGAGGAAGAAAAAAGCCTTTAGGCTTTTGATTCACTGCAAGTGACATGTGTCCCAAAGGCTGGATTCATACGAACCTTCAAACGATGGCAACGATATGGTTGGCAACTGGGAGGATTGAAAGTTTTCGATAAGGTTTTGGGACAACTTGTATGTAGTTTCTTAATTAGTCTTAACAGCATTACTTGTAGATAGTTTCTTAATTAGACTTAACAGCATTACTTTGATAACAAAACTTCACCTGTAGATAGATTCTTGATTAGACTTAAGGTAAATTATTTACTTGGTAGTACGAGAGCCCGCTGTGCAGTTCCGATGGCCGCAACTTTCGTCAACCAGAGAAGAAAAAAAAACTCAATTGCAACCACTTTATATACCACTTTAATGGGACAAAAATGCATATGGTGAATTTTTCCTCACCGAATGCGTAACCTATTTCAAGGCTAATCGCCTGCCATTCGCAATTCGCAATTTTTTAATTACCACTTAATTTCTTCTGCAAAAAAAAAAATGCAGCGGAATCAATTTAAATGTTCATCCGATTTGCAGTAGCAATGACCGAACCAATTACAGTGCATTGCTCTATGTGCAATCGTATCATAGGTTTAATTTTGTGTTTTCGCTACGGTGGATACTTCGCCGAAGTCAGCAGTTCATTGCCGTTGAACTGCTTCCTCGTCGGTGGTCTTTGCCGCTTGTGCTCGCATGTCATGTATCACACTTGTAAACATGTGTACCTGTAACATGAGACCGTGTAGGTCTGTGGACAGGTGCTTATTTGCTTTTCGTAATCCGAAGCTTTGATATGCTTTGGCATGGATGGGAAATTATCGCAACGTTTGCGATATGAATTAATTGTTCATGGGGAAGGCTTTGCTTCTGAATGAACGCGAGTATTACATTGTATGCAAAATGTTTGGGATGAAGATTTGATATTTGTGTTTATCGTGATATGAATTGAATGAAGTATTGCATTGTATGCAAAATGTTTGGGATGAAGATTTGATATTTGTGTTTATCGTGATATGAATTGAATGAAGTATTGCATTGTATGCAAAATGTTTGGGATGAAGATTTATTGTTTGTATGTGTGGTATTGTTGTATTATTGGTTGTGTGATCTTGTTGTATTATTTAAGAGGGGGTGTTAGGCGAGGTGTAACACCCCCCCCCCCCCCCCCCCCCCTGAAAAGAAAGAAAATTATCGGTACGAATGATTTTCTGTGGTATTAGAGTGGGCTGCCATTGTGCATGGAGTCTGATGTTTACAAATTCCTAGGGTTTACAAATACGTAGGGTATTTTCAGTAAACACAAGATATCCAATTACATTATCGGTTCGCGTGTCGTCTTCTGTGGGATCCGAAGTAAACAAACGGATCAACATAAATGCCTCCGAGTGTAGTGGGGTGATATCTAGTGGATTCGCGCCGTAGTGTGAAAATTGTGTGGAAGTGTACAGTGCGGGAAAAACACAAACTCTTCTTTTCCTTGTGTCTGTTTTTCCTCTTCTTCACACCTCTGTTGCGTCCCTCAGGGATCTTTGGAGAGTTTTTGATGTTTTGAGTGGCGTAATATTCGTCATGAAAGGGATGTGACCTGGATTTCGGCACAGATCTAGTGGGGCACCTACTACAGGGACATAACACCTATAGTGGTTGATTTCGCTTATCTATCGCCGGGTCCTACTTGCATCCTTTTCTGAGGCGGCATTGGTTTTCTGTGTCAGGCCATATCAATGGAATGGGAATTTCACGTCGATCTTTGCAACATTCGCGGCCAAAGATGCAATTACTCTTCTGTGTCTGCCCGTGTCTGTAACCAGAAACCAGCAATCCTTGAACTTAGCGAGACTCGGGTAATAACTGATACAGATATATCTGATTTTACTATACCCGGTTATAGCTTAGTGCCTTTGTTCTTTCCACATCATGATGTAGCTGCATACATACGAAGTGATATTGCTTATTCTGCCACAATATGGGCTCTGCTCCAACCCAAAATTTAATTTCTCGTAGCTAAAACCTTACGTTCGTAGGCATATCATACATTACTGCTTTCTTTACAGAATACCAAACTTCGATAGAACCGCATCCTTTAACGAATTTAATATTCTGTCTGATTCTATGGACAAGATCTTGACCCTATACATTCGTCACAAACTGGAGTTCTATTCCCATATTTGGTGGGGTGCATCGCAAATTGCACTACAAATGCTCGATAGGATGCTGAAACGAGCAATGAAATTTGTTGGGGACCCAGCCGTAAGCCGTTTGATACCGTCGTCAGAACATAGGAGCAACATATCATGCATATCTCTCTTCTATAGGTATTGCCACGATCGTTGCTCAACTGAACCTGATCATGTGTTCCGCCTCTTCAGACTTTTTCCCGCGATACCCGTCAATCTGTAAATGCACATCAGTTCACGTTGAAAGTCCACTTCAGGGGCACAAATAAACATATATAGTCATTCTTTGTCCGAACCACACAAATGTGCAATGCTCTACCTAATCATGCGTTTCCCCGTCGTTGTAATGTCCAGTCCAATATACATCGACACCTCCTTTCCTTATCCATTTCTTCTCCATCCGCTCGCACTGTGCTCTGACATTTAAGGGTACTTCAAAATTCCCATTTGTGTGCACGTTAGCGTAAAAAAAAATTACAAAATGTCCCTTTGATGGTACACAAGTACATAAGCAAAGCGTCAGCACGCATAATGTGACGTTGAATTTTTTTTACTCAATCTCAGTCACCAGCAACTGTTACTGTTCACGCCAGCCATCGTGAGCACCATAGGCAAACCTATAGCGCTGAGTCAATGCCCTGAGATGCTATTTTTTTCTCGACCGGGTCCATCAGCCAACCTCTCCAAGATGCCCAAGGACCTCTACCAACCTCTTCACGATGCCTATAGCTTAATGGGGTGGGATTTCCCCGGGCGACCAAGTTTCGGCACCCTACCCACCACTCAGTAATTGTGCTAAACTACACAATAGCAAATGTTGTCAGTTGAATCTAGGTTTGCACAATCAAACGTAAGACACAACCTCCTCACCAACTCAGCCACTGAGGCTTCGTTGTCGATGATGGAGGTTGTAGCAATTCGTGATTTCTTTCTTTGTCCGCAAAGGTCTTCCGCCGGCCAAGCGTGAGCGATCGAAAGCCTTCGCAAGCGATGTAGTGTGAGACCTTGCAAAACTTGCAGGGAGCGTGTTGCTTCCGCGATTGTGTTGATCCGGTGTGCATCAGGAACGCAACACGGTTGCACGTGACTTCAAACTCGAGGTGGGCTTCTTGTTTGTGATTGACTTCCAGGCTGGCCGGTTCTATAAGTTTGCGTTAGAGATTATTGTAGGCCTGTGACTGTTGTACCTAGGACGTCGGTATCTGCATGGAAGGCAGCTCACCAGCGGGGATACGATTGACATTGACGTTGGTCGAGGCTGTTGCGGAAACCGTAGATAATGCCAGGAAGTCTGATTCAAACTCGTATTAAGCATCACCGAACTTCGCTTGCTCGTCGAGGTACATTTCCTTGGCCTCGGAGATGAAGTCTTTGTCTTCAACCCCTGTAACCAGAAGAGCCGGCTCGTCGACCAAGAAGAGATCCGACAATAAATGGCAAGTAAGTCACCTTGTTTATCCCTTTTAATTAAATTGTTATAATTATATTGTGACGCATATGACAATCAGTACTGGAATCTTCGAGAAAGTCCGAAACAAAGTACTAGATTATTTTAGAAAGTACTAGAAAACTGGAATAGAAAAGTGGAGACTATGGAATGGACGGAAACGAAACGCCAAATCAAAATGAAGAAACGGTATAAATACGTCGCACACAGAAAGTAGATGAGTTAGAAGTAGAAAGTGAAGCAAGCGATAAGTGCGGTAGTAAGAAGTAATAAGTGAGAAGTAAGCAAACAAGCAAGCGATAAGCAAAGAAGCGATAAGTCAAGAAATCGTTGTGTACGGTAAAAGTAACGGTTGTGATTAACTGGCTAATAAAGTGTTATATTAATTCAAAATCGATTTAACGGCTCTTATTTACTAAAAATAATTAATCCAGTGAACCCTAAGCTCGCTACAATATATAACAGTGAACAGTCAAAGTAGAGATACTGACCCCAAGCGAGCGGGTTATTCAAAAAGGAATGAATTAACCGTTGGGAAATTTTAAACTTTTGACGCTTAAGTAGCGTTCTCTTACTGTCACCGACGCGTCATCAGATGATGGACGATAGCTTACAAATATGAACATACTAGAATTCTTTACTAAGTATAATCCACACCAGTAAGCAACCATAATTTTCTGGCAAATGTTTATCTGCCTGTTGCGACAAAAAGAGCTTGATGTCTGGTCTAAACTATTATAAAGTTCAAAATATAACCGAAGAGCCGCCATAAGTTCGCCCTTGAACTTTCATTGTTCTAATAGCATTCAAAGGTATGACTATGTAGTAAATAATTCCATTCGTTGTGATAACATCCCCTCTATAATTTGGAAAAGGTGTAATTTTTACTTGCTAAGGTGTTGAGAAAAGTACTCTATCTATCCTACTGAAATAGATGGAAGGCGCACCAGCGATCAAAAAATCAACGACGCCGGTGGTTGTCCGAGTCCTTCCTCGCAGGTTATCGAATGTGAGTCCTACCCCACTGTTACCGAATGCTAGTTCTGCCTCGCTGGTTACCAAATGCGAATCCTGCGTCGCTGTTACCGATTACGAGTCCTGCCTTACTGTAATCGAAAGCGAGTATTGCCTCGCTGTTTACCGAATGCGAGCCCTACCTCGTTGTTTACGGAATTAATCACATCGGTAGTTGGTCGAGTCCTGTCTCGTCCTATCGAACGAGTGATACGAACCCTGCTTCAAAATGACGTTAAACCGAATATTGATGATAACTCTAAGTAGTACGTGTGTAAACCGATAAAACTCTGTCGTAGGAGACAGAACCACAAGAAAGGCAAAACTGTAGTTGAGAGTAGCTTTATTAATTGATTATATTGTAGCGAGCTTAGGGTTCGCTGGATTAATTATTTTTGAATAAATAAGAGCCGTTAAATTGATTTTTGAATTAATATAACACTTTATTAGCCCGTTAATCACAACCGTCACTTTTACCGTACACAACGATTTCTTGACTTATCGCTTCCGTACTTATCGCGTATTTTCCTTCTTACTTCTAACTTGAGACTTATCCTTCCGCTCTGCGTGCGACGTATTTATACCGTTTTTCCTCATTCTGATTTGGTGTATCGTTTCCGCCCGTTCCATAGTCTTGAATGTTCTATTCCAGTTTTCCAGTACTTCCTATAATAATCTAGGACTTTGTTTCGGACTTTCTCGAAGATTCCAGTACTGATTGTCATATGCGTCACACTACCCTCCGCCTAGATTAGTTCGTCCCGAACTAAGTTCACTGATCTCCTGGGTTAACAAAAGTAGCCAGTCGGTCACGATGTACCACTTTCATCTTGGCGTTCGGTCTTCGCTGAATCCTATAGACAACGTCGTTAATTCTTGTGAGAATCTTATACGGTCCTTCCCAATGTTGCTGCAACTTCGGAGACCTTCCTTTTTGCCGACGAGGGTTATAAAGCCATACGTTATCGCCTGCATTAAATCCGGATGCGTTGGCTCGAACGTCGTACCTTGTTTTCATCCTGTCACTGGATACCTTGATTTGCTTTCGAACCAAATGATGAATCTCATCGAGGCGATTTCTCCATTCGGCTACGTAGTCTTTGGTCTTGTCTATGGCGTCTGGAGGTATTCCGAATCGCAGATCGGCTGGTAATCGTATCTCCCGTCCAAATATAATTTTTGCTGGAGAATGGCCCGCCGTGTCGTGATTAGCCGATCGATAGCTCATGAGAAATTGTACATATTTGTCCCAATCTCTTTGGTGATCACTAACGACCTTCGATAAATGCTCTTTCATTGTTCGGTTGAACCTTTCGACCATTCCGTCTGACTGCGGATGTAAGGGCGTGGTCCTGGTTTTCCTTACGCCTAGTGCCGCACAGATGCCTTGAAATATCTGTGATTCGAAATTTCGGCCTTGATCGGAATGAAGCTCACATCGAACTCCATATCTGCTGATCCAATTATTGATTAGCTGCTCAATGACAGTTGTTGCTTCTTGGTTTGGAATTGGAAGGACTTCTACCCACTTGCTGAAGTAATCCATGATAACTAACATGTATTTGTTGTTGTCGTTTGTTTTTGGGAATGGTCCTGAGATATCAATCGCAATTCGTTCGAAAGGGGCACCCACGTTGTACTGCTTCATAGCGCTCCTTGGTTTTGCAGTTGGTCCTTTGGTCGCAGTGCAAGTTGTGCACTTCCTACACCAAGACTCGACGTCATCTCTCATGTGAAGCCAGTAAAAACGAGATCGTAATTTTGAAAGTGTCTTATTAACTCCCAAATGTCCACCGGAGGCCCCGTCGTGCATTTCTGTTAGAACCTCTTTCACTTTTGATGGTGGGACTAGAATCTGCATTCGATGGGATTTTCCGTCCGCGGCTTCCCATTTACGCTTAAGAATACCATCTTCCACCAGCAAGGAATTCCATTGTGCCCAATATGCCTTAAATGTTCCACTCTTGTCGGAAATATTATTCCAAGTTGGCCGGTCGTTCTTTTCTTTGTATTCCAGAATTAGCGACATATCTTCATCCTGAAGTTGAGCTGCGCGTATAGCATCACTCGTCCACCCATCTAGTACTTCTACTTGTACATTTCGCAGGTCGTACGCCTCTTCTTTCTCTTCCGCTCTATGACAATGTTTACAATCTGGCTTACATGGTCTTCTTGATAGAGCATCAGCGTTATTATGCACCTTCCCTTGACGGTGGGAAATATGGAAATCGTACGTTTGAAGTCGTTCGATCCATCGAGCTATTTGTCCTTCCGGATTCTTAAAATTTAACAACCATTTCAGGGCGGCATGATCCGTCAGAAGGTGGAATCGACGTCCGTAGAGGTATTTATGGAAATTCTTAACGGCTTCTACGACAGCCAGCAGTTCCTTTCTTGTTGCGCAGTAATTTCTCTCTGGCTTAGATAGAACTCGACTATAACATGCGACAACTCTCTCTTTACCATCCATCTCCTGTGACAACACTGCTCCGATTCCTGTGTTACTTCCATCAGTATCCAATATAAATGGGCAATCCGCTCTTGGGAATGCCAATGTTGGTGTCTTACATAACTCGGCCTTCAATGTGTTGAATGCTGCCTCACACTTTTCTGTCCAATTGAATTTCTTGTCTTTACCCGTTAGTTCATGTAGGGTTCTAGCCACGTTGGCAAAGCCTTTAACAAACCGTCGGTAATATGTGGCTAATCCCATAAAGCTTTTCAGCTGCTGCTTGTCTTCTGGAGTAGGCCACTCTCGTACGGCTGCTATCTTATCAGGATCCGTTTGAACTCCTGCAGATGAAACGATGTGTCCCAGAAATTTTACTCTCCTTTGGAAGAATTCACATTTCTTCGAATTGAGCTTTAAGTTGGACTGTCTTAGTCGTTCGAAGACGGAGCGCAGATTATTGATGTGTTCTGGTAAATTCCTTCCAACAACGATGATATCGTCCAAGTACACAAGACACGTATTCCCTGTAAGTCCCCGTAGAACACTCTCCATTAATCGTTCAAACGTTGCTGGAGCATTACACAATCCAAAAGGCATCACGTTGAATTGATAAAGTCCGTTTCCGGTAGTAAACGCTGTCTTCTCCTTGTCCTCCTCCTTCACTTCCACTTGCCAGTAACCGCTTTTTAGGTCCAATGTTGAAAACCACTGAACTCCAGAAAGGGTATCTAGTGTGTCGTCGATTCGAGGAAGCGGGTAACTGTCTTTCTCGTAACGTCGTTTAACCCGCGGTAGTCGACACAAAATCTAGTTGTCCCATCCTTCTTCTTGACGAGCACTACCCGCGAAGCCCATGGGCTCGATGATTTCTCGATGACTCCTTGCTCTTCCATATCTCGAATCATCTTGCCTACTTCTGATTGTTTGGCCAACGGTAGTCGACGAGGTGGCTGTCTTATAGGTCTTGACTCACCCGTGTCAATGCGATGTTTAACTATACCGGTGCGTCCGAATTTATCATTTCCTGTCACAAAAAGATCAGAAAAATCGTTCAGGAGTGATTCAACGCTTGTCTTTTCTCCATCTGTTAATCCGATTTTCTGGGGCATCAGCCTATTAACCCAAGGGGATGCACCAGAGGGCCTTTGAATTGAATGATCCTCTCCCCTTGTCTGAATTGAGCTTATCATTGATACGGGTGCACATTCTGCGATTACTTCTCCTTTTCTTATTGTGAACGGCTCCTCAGACGCATTTAGTACTCTGACAGGTACGATGTGCTTCTTCGCGTTGATAAGGGCTTTACCAACAAGGATGTTCCCCTTACGCTGATTTTGTGCAGCTTCGGTGATATAAAATCGATTGTCACCGGGATCACTCTCGAGACTGGTCCAAATTACCGAGTCTGAACGAGCTGGGATCTCATCCTCCTCACGCACATAACATTTCAGTCTTCGCAATTGTTCGTCCTGCAGTGTAAGAGCAACCTCCAAGTTACCAATTCGCAGTGTTCTTTGCCCGATATCTAGAACAACTTGATGCTCCTTCATGAAATCCATTCCAAGAATGCATTCGTCCGTAATATCGGCAACCAAAAATTTGTGTGATATGGAAATATTGCCCAGTACTATTATGCTCTCGACTTCTCCGTAGACTGTAGAACATTCTCCTGTAGCAGTCCTCAAAGCGTATCTTCTATTTTTTATTAAGGGCAATTTTGCCCACGATATCCGGCCGAATTATGGATCTCGTTGCTCCAGTGTCAATTGTCACTGTTGTTGTCCTTGCATTAACGATCGTAGTTATAACCAAACTTTGGTTATCCCGTTGGAGTTGTGATACAGTTACGATGCTGGGGCTGAACATTCCACCAGGCGACTTTCGCCCCGTAAAGTCCGCCCTTACAAGTTTCACGAGCTCTTGGCCTCAGGTTGGTCCGTTGATAGTCTCCTCTTATGATTAGCGCATGAACAACAATTCTCACTTGATGTTTCATTCATTCGTCGACGTTTCCTACAGTCAACAGAGATGTGACCGACTTCGCCGCATGTCCAACACTTCATATCAGGCCTCAGGGTTCTCCGTTGTACATGCCGATTCTTTGGCAGGAACATTCCTCGACGGACATTTCTCGGACTCTATATGTACTCCTGGTGCCCAGTTTAGCAGATTCATAAGCCAATGCGAACGCCAGTATTTCGTTAGTCGTCTTCTTTCCCGCCAAACGAACGGCCTGTTGCAAATCCCGATCTTGGAGTGCGTTTATAAATGCATCCATTGCTACCTCGTTCAGAAATTCCTTAGTCATATTTGAATAAGACAAGTTTGCCAATCGCTCAATGTCTGCCTGCAACTGTTGAAGATTTTCTCCAGGTTTCTGCGTTCTGCTCCGCAGTTGCATGCGGTAGACCTGCTGCATTGGTTGTCTCCATACCTAGCTTCAAGGCCGTGTCTTATCGCTTGGAAATCTGTTTGCTTCTCTGCTGGTATGGTTTGTAGCAATTCTGCAGCCGCCCTGCGGAGTGACAAGATTAGTGATGTTGACTTTTGCTCATCCGACCACTTATTATAATTGGCCGCGGCGTCAAACTGACGTATAAATACGGAGAAGGGTCCCGTTCCATCGAATGTTGGCGGTTGCATCCTTGTATCTTTGTAGTCATGTTGATTGCTAGGCGATGTCTTATTTCTCTCAACACACTCAAGTCTCTTTTCGATTCGCATTATTTCTTCGGTGACTTTTAGATCCAGATTTTCTACTTCGTTTCGAATTTCTGACTGGATTTCTTCCTTCAAGTGTTGAAAATTACATTTCATCCACTGTGTTTGAGCATCCAATTTTGCATTCAGATCTGCAGCTTGTGCGTCGAATTTTGAATTTTGGACGTTGAATTTTGAATTTACGGCGTCGAATTTTGAATTAACATCTGCAGCTTGTGCGTCGAATTTTGACACCATCATCCGGAACATCTCCGAAATGTCTAACAGTGGCGAACTCTTCTCCGTTACATTGCAACCATCTTGACTCGCTGTTTCTTCTCCATCCGGACAGTCTGGACCAATCGTTAAAACATATGTGTCGACATCAATACCCTCTTCCTCCATTGCTGCTTGCAGACGTTGTCGAAGAATTTGCTTCTGTCCTCTGCTATCCAGATTCCGGTCCTCAAGTTCCTTCTTCAACTCAGGAACGCGAAGATCCTCCAAATGTCGATCTGACATCGTCACAACACACTTTCACACACTTATTCACTTAAACAATAATTAATCCCACTTCTGACACCAATTGTAGCGAGCTTAGGGTTCGCTGGATTAATTATTTTTGAATAAATAAGAGCCGTTAAATTGATTTTTGAATTAATATAACACTTTATTAGTCCGTCAATCACAACCGTCACTTTCACCGTACACAACGATTTCTTGACTTATCGCTTCCGTACTTATCGCGTATTTTCCTTCTTACTTCTAACTTGAGACTTATCCTTCCGCTCTGCGTGCGACGTATTTATACCGTTTTTCCTCATTCTGATTTGGTGTATCGTTTCCGCCCGTTCCATAGTCTTGAATGTTCTATTCCAGTTTTCCAGTACTTCCTATAATAATCTAGGACTTTGTTTCGGACTTTCTCGAAGATTCCAGTACTGATTGTCAGATGCGTCACAATATTGTTGATTGGCCGAGAACCGATGTTGTTCATTCGATGAAGGTTGATTGCAGACTGACTCATTGTCATTACTGCCAATTCAAGGGACGCAATGACGTCATCGATGGTGACAATCGGCCAGCTGGTGCCAGCTGCTGCGTAACTGGTATACACAGCGAATTTACTAGATTTCTCCAGTACATTCCAACACATTTAATTGCCAATCCGCAACACCGAACCAGATACGACAACATCACATCCAGCAACAAGGCATTTGAACAGTCTCTTACCTATCCCCGTTCTAGAAATATTACCACAATTTTGCTCAAGCGAAATCATAGATTGTGGGCATCCTCCCCAAGCATTTGAAGAAGAAGGCACCTAATCAGAACGTACGTACCGTTTCATTTAAAAAGACAATTTTTATAGTACAATTAAAGAGAGAGGATCATCACCAAACATTCACGTTCTTTCACCTCTTCAACACTCGGCCATTCAACACCAATTTATTTCCCTATTGTCTCGCTGTTCTTCATGTAGTGCGTGCCTGGCTTTCAAAAAATAAATATGGTAGAGTCAAAAAAGAATATAAAAAACATTACCATTAAAATGGATTATCAGATTTAATTCAAAAAGAAGATTTGAAAAGAAAACTCTTGTTTGAACAAAATAAATTCGAAAAAATGAACACAATTCATTTAAAATTTTAAAACAAATGAGAAAGTATTTTTTCGACTTTGCCACAAACTTCAAAAAGATAGAAGCTTCCACCACAAAACAATGGATTCCATAGAGTATTTCAATCCGTCAAATCCGCTGACGATAAGACATCCGGTCAAGCCAACAGCGCAGATGGGCTTTATTAGTGGGGGCTTTCACTATGCCGCTGTCATAATAAAGCTGTCACTGTCACTGTCAATAATAATATAGTTTCAATAAAGTAATTTGATTTGATATAAAGAAAATTCATTGAACAATTTTATCAAAAGATGACCCAGAGGATAGCATTGTCTCTGCGTAGTTTCTACGTATACAATTCAAAATTTGCGAAAAAAGAAGGCGAGGTAAATGGATCTCAAACATTTCGAAAACTTTACGACCCCCGATTTGTTTGTAGGAGCAAAACAAAATTCTCTTCTACTTTCCATCAGACGTGGAGTTAGACACTAAAATAAAAGATGTTGGGTTAAGTGAAGCTATAGTGAAATTCTCGGCGTAAGTCATTTGTTTAATATCCCGAATTTCTTTAATAAACATCCGCATCACAAAGGACGTTCTCCAAGCCAGACGGTTGCAAAGCGCTTCACACACAAAAGACAACCCAAGTGTTCTATCAACCGGAGTCGGATTATTGGATGGTCATGGTACGTAACAGCGCTGTCGATTGATCTCCATTGTATTAAGGTACTTTCCTTAAGGTAATCAATGTACCGAAAGAGATCAAACTTAAAGATGGATGTGAAATAGCTGATTACAAAGGCGGTGAGGTGCACGACAAAGTATATCGTGCTGTCCTGAAGCAATGCTATCGAATGTTTCGTCTTTTTGCTGGCACGTTTACAATGAATGCGATAGGAGATACTGTGCTGGATCAAATCGAACACCTGAGGAATAAGCTGGAGATATTTTTCTCAAAGGTATGTCTTAAACCTTGAAGGGAATCTCAATTTAGTCTTTAATTCTATAGTACATCTTAATGTTGAAATTGCCAACCTGTGACATCGTAGATATTCTCCGGACCATACAATACATTCCATTAGAGAAGGCATTATTTTTGAGAGTGCACAATTTTATTAATATGATCGAAGCTACGTTTCCAACTGTCGAAAGTACAGTATTTTTTTACAACGAACAAGTTGTCTAGTAAGATGAATTATTATTTAATGTTTAGTGTATGATAATAATTTTTGTCTTCTTCATTTTTAGCTCGAAAATCGATCCAAATGATTTATATTGTATACATGAGTATCTTCTGGGGACAATCGTGCCCAAGGCAACAAGCTTTGAACTCAGTGGTGGCGCGTTGCAACGTACGAACAGTCTGGAAGGCAACAGACATGGATCATTTATTTCCGGTCCGGAAAAATCGGAGACTTTTGAAAACTCAACAAAATCCCCACGAGTGATACTGGAAGATGGATCCGGAAATTTAAGGCCGTACTACATGGTGATTTATCGCGCAATGAGTGCCACATTGTGCTTATTTGCTGATGGTAATAATTGTTCTTGATCCTTCCCTGATTGGATATTTCGAAGACGTTTCGCTATCGAGAACTGTAGGTTGATACTTTTGTAGTCGTGGTATAACAGGGTCAATTTCCAAACTACCGGAATTGACGGAATCTTGTTGAACCTTTGTACACAGAATCGAAAGTACTTATCATATCACATATTGAGACGGGTTAGTAACTTGAGAGTTTTGGAACGAAGATTGTAGAGTAGTAGATTAATACTGCAGGATAAAATGTCACAGCGGATTCTCATGTTTGATCATAAAAATGCAGTTTTAGGGACAATTTAAGTAGGTGGAAGTCGTTTCATTTCCACAGCAGTCAAAAAATAGCTTATTTAAGACCGTATGTTCGATATCGATCTGTGTGGAAAATAATAATATGTAAAGATCTTCGAGGTGAAGTTGAATGAAATGGACTGAATACTCGATTCCTCCAGTAGAAAGTTGATGACTGAAAATAGTCTTACACAGTTGAATCATTCTAGCGGAGCAAATTGAACCAATTTTCGTTGATTTGCTCCCATTCTTCGAATATTCGTATCATGAACAAGAAGTCCGGTATGCATTCTCAAACATTTATTGAAGAAATCCCTTGTAAGGAGAATGTATAGATTAGAAACATCCTTAGACCGTGGTATAATAAACCCCAGCAATATCTTATGAGGTTCTGTCATAATATTTCCCGTATTTGAACTCTGAATTTATCTTCCCGTGGGTAAAACCTTACGTTTGTAAACATATTATCCCTTGTTGTTTCCTATGTAAGAGCTCAAGCTTAGATATTAACCCATCATTTTACGAATTCGATGCTTTATCAAACTCTATTGATAGGATATTGATGCCATATTCTAACTGGCAGGTCAATAGTAGCCGATAATAATATGGAAGAAGAAATATGCGAACGGCTGATCAAATCCAATAAAGCCTACTATGGTAGGCTCTTTAAATCTCGAAATTTATCCAGAACATCCAAGCTACTACTGTACAAGACCATGGTCTTACCAGTACTCATATATGGATCCGAGGCCTGGGTGCTCAATAAAAGGCACTTTGAACTCTCAGTAGATTTCGAGAGGAAGGTCTTAAGGAGAATTGTTGGCCCCATATATGAGGGAGGACGATTCCGGAGACGCAACAATCATGAGTTGTACGCAATCTACCTTGAAGCTAATGTTGTAAGAAAAATCAAGCTCGGTAGACTCCGGTGGGCGGAACACCTAGCTCGATCGAGCGAAGAGGAGCTTGCCCAGAAAGTCCTTTGTGGCAGGATATATAGAAGGAGACAGCGCGGTAGACTTTGTCTGCGATGGAGGGATGGCGTAGACCAGGACGCCCATAGGCTGGGAGTGCCAAACTGGATGACATTGGCTTAAAATCGGGACCGGTGTAGAGATTTGTTAAATAAGGCAAAGACCGGATCCCGGTTGTAGTGCTATCGGCTGATACTATTGACCCAAAGTAGTTAAATGATTGCACTACTTTAAATTCGTGCTCCGCATCTCTGATAGTTTGACCAACGTTAGGTCTTCTCTTCCCAGAAGTTGCCACCATGTACTTAGTTTTTCCCTCGTTAATGTGCAGTCCCAGTTTTTATGCCGCCTGCTCGATCTGGGTAATGGGGGGTAGATTCGGAAGAAGACCACGAGAAGAGGAGGGTGGTGGTTGTCTATAGATCTAAGGGCGAAGGGACTGGGTGAGACTGATGTATTGATAGGGTCTGTTGTGAAGATTAAGTCAAGCTGCCTACCCAAAAGGTTTCGAACGTTGCTGATCTGACAGAGACAAAAATTATCTAGTCGATCAATGAAGAGAAATTCTTTCTGGGTAATGGAATCCTGTACAATGTTATACCCCTATAGTTGCTGCATACTGTGATATCTCCCTTCTTATGTATGAGGTAAATTACTCCGCGACGCCAATCTTCAGGCATCTCGTCTTGCTCCCATACGTGCACCACGATCTCATGAATTGTGTGATGTAACGCTGCCCCTCCTGGGTGGGGGGGGGGGGGGGGGGGGGGTAGATTCGGAAGAAGACCACGAGAAGAGGAGGGTGGTGGTTGTCTATAGATCTAAGGGCGAAGGGACTGGGTGAGACTGATGTATTGATAGGGTCTGTTGTGAAGATTAAGTCAAGCTGCCTACCCAAAAGGTTTCGGACGTTGCTGATCTGACAGAGACAAAAATTATCTAGTCGATCAATGAAGAGAAATTCTTTGGCCGGGGTGAGGTGAGAGGTGAAGTGTGACTGGTCGTCAGATATAACCCAATTGAGTTGTGGAAGATTAAAATCGCCGAAAATGATGATGTCCTCGCAATCACTCAACTCGATTATATGGTCGATAGCATTAAGAGCTAGCTCGTAAACTTCAATAGGCTGGGATGGCAAGGTATAGAAACACATGACAAAGGTTCATTTCCGAGCAAGAGTGATTTTGACAGTCACAAAGTCCAGCTTGAAGGATGTAGGGAAAGCGACAAGTGACGACTCGAGGCTGTTGTGGACAGCGATGAGCACTCCTCGGGTGGGGGAAAAGTCAGTAGTATGATTGAGGAGGTCATCGCGGAAGATGGTGATCGTGAGGGACAGTTCCAGGTTATGAATGCTGGGGATTAAGTTCGTTTAGTAGGAGTAGAATTCAATGCCTTAAAGACTCAGTGCTGCCTCCTGTTTTCAAAGGCGAACCCCCTAAGAAAATATACCATCGATGAACGGCACTTTCATCGACGCAGCCAAGGAACTATCAATCCTCGGCACTTGAATTAATCCGACTCTTAATTGGAGCGACCACATATTTGAAGCTCCGCAAAGTGCGGCCAAATATATGGGGTTCTGTAAGAGATGCAAAAGAAACTTCGCTCCATTCAATATGGTCACTATTTACAAGGCGTATATTCGTCCCAACATGGAGTTTAACTCCTATATTTGGTCAGGCGCACCCAAAAATGCGCTACACTGCGAAATCTCTTCCATTTGTTTTATTCTACTGGCAATTTCGCTAATAGATGGAAGTCAGCGAACATTCAGCCAATTCCCAAAAGCGGTGATAAATTATCCTCCCTCTTCTTACCGACCCATATCACTAACTTCTGTTCTCTCGAAGGTAATGGAAACATTGATTAACCGTCAACTTTCGAAATATATGGAATCAAATGACATCAATGACCCCCAATATGGCTTTCGTAACAACAGGTCGCCAGGAGATTTGATGGCGTACCTTACCGAAAAGTAGAGCGATTCCATCCACTACCTCGGTGAAAGCAAGGTAGTCGCATTGGATATTTCAAAAGCCTTCGGCAAAGTTTGGCATCCAGCTCTTTTGTCAAAATTGCATTCATATGGAGTGGACAATTCCGAGATCCAATGGATAAGAGACTCTTTCTTTTCGTTCAATTCAAGTGATTCTTGATGGTATCATATCTGTCTCCCAACAAATTTATGCAGGTGTTCCGCAGGGTTCGGTACTCTCACCCACTCTCTTCCTCATCTTTATAAATGATCTCTTGTCAATTACTCACAACCCAATTCACTCGTTTGCTGATGATAGCACGTAGAGTTTCTCATACTCATATGAACATTTCTGACTAAACTCTTCGAATGTCATTACCAACCAGCAGTTTATGCTTAATGCATTGAATTCCGACTACAGCAAGATATATCAATGGAGATTATCTAATCAAGTAGAATTAAATACCTTAAAAACTCAGTGCTGCCTCTTGTTGTCAAAGGCGAACCCCAAAGTAAATATACTGTCGCTGAACGGTACTTGCATCGACAAAGCCACGGAAGTATCAATCCTCGGCGCTCGAATTAATCCGACTCTTAATCGAAATGACCACATATTTGAAGCTGCGAAAAGTGTGGCCAAATGTATGGGGTTCCTTAAGAGATGCAAAAGATACTTCACTCCATCCAACCTGCCTACTATTTACAAGGTGTATATTCATCCAAAAATGGACTTCAACTTCCATATTTGGTCAGGCGCATCCAAAACTGCACTACACGTGCTCGACGGGATGCAAAAACGAGCAGTGAAACTTATTGGGGACACAGCCGTAAGTCGTTTAATTCCATCATTAGAACATAGGCGCAACGTATCATGCCTATCTCTGTGCTATAGGTATTACCACGATCGTTGCTCAATTGAACTTGCTGAATGTGTTCCACCCCCTCAAACATTTTCCTACGATACAGGTTAATCTGTGAATGCGCATCAGTTCACATTGCAAGGCAACCTCAGGCACAGAAATAAACATAGAGGGTCATTCTTCAGCCGAACCACATAAATGTGGAATGCTCTACTTGTCCATTTGTTTCCTCATTGTTGTAATGTCCAGGCATTCAAGACCAATATACATCGATACCTCCTTTACATATCCACTTCCCCTCCATCCGCTCGCACTATGCTCTGGATTTAAGGGTATCTCAAAATCCCCTTTTGTGCGCACGTTAGTGTAAAAAAAAGTACTTATTGGAGCAGTTACGGGAATATTTGTTTAATGAACAAAAAAAAAAAAACAAGGAGAAATAACATGATTACTAGGATATTGTTCGGTGGGTTTTTAGCCACCTGAAATGAATTTGCTCGCTACGAGGAGCAGCCGTCGTTGTGTGTTTTAACGGTTCTCAACATGGATAGATTCCATCGAAGTGATAAGATGCGCAAAACACCCACTGTTATTTATTTCTTTAATGCTTTTTGGCGTGGTTAAATTCAAAAATAATGTCAATACTCTTTATAATATTTCAGCCTCGACCACATTGTCTGAAGACTTCTTTTCTGAACTGCACTCCTTCATGGGCCCACAATTATCAAGCATTGCATCAGATATGGGAGAATCTTTCTCAGCAAAGCAATCGAACAGCTCAACCAACACTCCTTTTATCGATGCAACCGAAACCAATAGTCCGAAATTTCTTTTTATCAACGAACTTAGTTTAGTGCACTACGGTACTGTCTATTCAGATCATAAACGTCCTAAGAACTGCGTCATACCACCAAATGTTATGAACATCATCGCTGATCTTCACGAACCCCAACCAAACAACAATTCACAGGAAACTTACATTAAGAGCATAAACGATTATTGGATTGTCAAAAAGAACTCCAATTCTCGACAATTCTATGTGATTATCTCAAACAACAAAGCAACTTTATTGGATATAACTAACGAAGCTAAAAAAATCTTCGACCAAGATATTACAGATGATGTATTTTTTGACAAATAAACAGAATTATAATGAATATAAACGGTGTTCTCCAATTGAAACGTTTTTCCTTTCTCCTACGATTCCCGGAGCCAAACAAATCTCAAGCAATTAACGAATTTCCAACGTCTGCATTCGAATCTGGGAATCCACTATTGGATGTAATGTGTTTCTGTTTAACAATATATATCTTTCTATTCGACATGCACATCGTATAACTGTGATCATCATAGATTATCGAAATTTTCTCACAACTACTCCTAGCCATAAAGTTTTCATCGACTCTGAAATTTATAAGAAAATTGTTGAAAAATTCTCGAGGGATAGTTGTGAACCTACGTCTCGGACATTTGAAGCAGTCCCATGAAGATACTCGCACTACGTTCGTCATTCTCAAGATCTCCTCCAGATTCTAGAACAGCTCCGTCATCCTTAAGAACTAAGTATCCAATTTGATTTCCAATTTTTTCCATAGTTTAATTAGTACAAAATTGCAATACGCCGCACAGTAAGTTTTCCAAACAACAAAACAATGGGAATGTTATCAAACAGCTGATACAAAATGGCCGAAAGACATTTGAGTATCGATATAAACAAAGGGGAAATGACAACTTTGAAATGAACAAAAACTACTAGAAATGAAGATGTGGTAGGCATATTGAGAAAACCTTTTCTACAAATGATTATAGCTTTGAATATAAGAATTACAAATGAGTAATTGTGTATATCCATTAAATGCAATTAAAGAACACGCCGAAATTAAGAAACGGATTAAATAAAACTTGATTTTCAATACTGTTATACACGGCAACACGTTAGAGTAAACATCCCCACCAAACGCAGTCGTAGCTTTTGATTTGCTCCACACAAGCGGCCAATGCTATTGGCATCACTGCCAATTAGAAATTCATCACCATTTTGTGAAGTGCTCTTAAAACGATAGGACGGGAAGGACTTGTATTTGTTCAGTAGAAAGTTTTAAAATTGTGCGAGTTCAAATAGATTTATATGGATAAAGTGTAAGTTAGTTGTTAACAATCTATTATACGTGTATATTATTTAATAATATGTTGTGCAAAGTTAAGAAAAACCTTTTTAAAGATTCTGGGTCATCCTTCCGCCACACCCTCTGTTAAATATTTTCTGGAGTTTTTTTTTATGGACTTGGATATGTAATTCTCTAAAATCTAATCAACATTGCGACTCTCAACAAAACTCTTTTATTTCGTGCTCGTCTTTTTATAAATGATATTAAAAAGTAAATAAATATTGATAATAAACTCCATGATAACCGTGACGACGTCATCAACAGCGACGATATTTTTTCACTCTTCGATCCAATTGGTTATTTCTACCCTGTACCGACCGGTGGTATGAATCGATAATATGATTTCATTTTGATTACTTCATAAGAAAATACCCGCAAGCCTAACTATAACAGTTTAATTTACCATACCCCTCTTTAATTAGTTAATTAATTACTTGTGAATTTGGGTTGGTCATTGGAGTGGTCGCTTAATTAGCCTCATCCTCTTGTACATATGTTTTTTCCATTCTCAGTATATTGTGACTGCATACATAAGCATCGAAAGGTGGAAATGAGTTGAAGGGGGTAATGGTAATGTTCAGTGGATTACGTCACTTTTCTATTTTGGAATTGACTACAATTGAGGCTACTTTTCGTCGGCTGTTTGGAACTATGACTAGATTTTTTGTACTTAACTTACTTGGAATTTGTAGGCGATGTAAATGAATAGTGATTTATGTGCATATTGTATATAAAATAAAATAAAAACATGAACATAAATATCGTGTTCGTGTTTATCGGAGTTTTAAAAAAGCACTACATAAATTCACTCTCGTCATAAGTTCAAGTCCATGGAATTTCTCGTCTAAAAATACAGCTTCGTATAATTCCGTTGAAATTTCGGATATTTATATAGATTGTGTAAATAAATAAAATCGTGTGCTCATGGGCACAAAATTTCCAAACACGAACTTGCTTAGGGACATTTGTGACATATTGAATGAAAACGTTTGATTTTTTTCTTATTTATATTTATATTTATTATACTTAAAATTCTACTGACGTCAACGTATCCTTTAAGTTTATATTTCTGCTATTCACATCTGAAGCCAAATAACCAGAGTCGACTTGGTTCGCACCTTAATTTAATCAACTTGTCGCAGTTTAATTTAATCGACTTGAGTTAACTGTTAAATACAAGTTATGATATTATGGTTATGCAACGTTACACCACTTGGAATTTAAGGTATGAAATTCTAAGATGATAAGTGGTCGTTTTCTTTTTTTAAATGATGAATAATGTGCACACCCTAAAGAGATTACTAATACCCTTATGAAAGGTGTTCCCTTAAAACGTATACCGCGGAAATATTAGTACAACAGTTTGTTTTTATCCGATTTCAACTACTATTATTTTTTTAATGGTATAAATAATCGGTAATACTTATTTGTGGAATGTACAAATATCCAATCCGGATTCCGAGGCAGTCTCCGTTTCTGGTCAGCCTGTTCTATATTGAAAGCAGTGAAACCTATTGGGGACACAGCTGTGAGTCGATCAATTCCGTCGTTAGAACATAGGCGCAACGTATCGTGTCTATCTCTCTTCTATAGGTATTATCACGGTCGTTGCTCAACTGAACTTGCTAATGTGTTCGGCCCCCTCAGACATTTTCCCGCAATACCCGTCAATCTGTGACTGCGCATCAGTTCACATTGCCAATCAACCTCAGGCACACAAGCATAGAGGGTCATTCTTTAGCCGAACCACACAAATGTGGAATGCTCTACTTTGTCCATGTGTTTCCTCGTTGTTGTAATGTCCAGGGATTCAAGACCAATATACATCGATACCTCTTCCTTATCCACTTCCTCTCCTTCCTCTTGCGCTGTGCTCTAACATTTAAGGGTACTCCAAAATCCCCTTTTGTGGGCGCGTTTGTGTAAAAATACAAAAAAATATTGTAACGAGCTTAGGGTTCGCTGGATTAATTATTTTAATAAACAAGAGCCGTTAAATCGCTTTTGAATTACTGTAACAGTTTATTAGTCCTAATAACAACAGTTGCTTTTACCGTACACTTAACGATTTCTTGACTTATCGCTTGCTTACTCTGCTTCACTTCACTGCTTACTTCTTACTTATCTTCCTGATCTGCGTGAGACTTCTTACTTATCATTCTGATTCGGCGTTTCGTTTCGTCCGTTCCATAGCCTCGAATGTTCTACTGTTCATAGTCTCCAGTTTTCCAGTACTTTGTTTTGAACTTTCTAGAATATTCTAGTACTGATTGTCATATGCGTCACAATAATTTAGTTTGACCGATTGAAACCAGACTTTAATCAGTCGAACTATAGCGTTTGTGATGATAGTGAAGAGTGTTTTGATCTTCCAAATTGTCTTTCGGTGTTGTTGTTCTCCACTATTGGTCGTGTGTGTATCTGTTAGGAACGCCCCAGAACTGCTTCATTAGTTGCCACTTCCACCCCGTTAATATGCTTAACAATTATTACAACTACGATCTCATCAACAAATCCAATAACTTCCACTCCTTGTGGTAGCTTTCTTTGTAAAACTCCGTCGTGCATAATATTCCACAGGAGTAGACCAAGTCCGACCCTTGGGGAACTTCTGCCGACGCATCATAGGATTTTCTATCATCTTCCGTATCGTACATCAGCCTTCTGTTGGTAAAGTAGCTTTCGATGTTTTTAGGTACGACGGAGGGTCCATTCGACTAACGGCTCTTCTGATGGGCAACCAGTTGGCCGAGTTAAAGGCGTTTTTTTGTCCAGTGTTACAAGGGCACGGCATTTTCCTTGTTCCTCTTATTGCTTCGGCTGCCATGTCGACCATAGTTTTGATGGCGTAGATGGTCGATCGTAATTTCCTGAAGCCATATTGGTGATCCGATGGCGCTCCGCTGTTTTCGGCTATGGCGAGCAATTTGCCATACATGATCTTCTGTATTTTTCCCATTGTATCTAGAAGGCATATGGCGTGATAGTATGATGGACCATCCGGTAGTTTATTTCTTTCCTTTGGCAGAAGCACTAAGTACTGGACCTTCCTTGCTTTGGGAAATATTCCATATTTTTTTGGAAATTCTCCGTCGCGACTTAGAATACCTTCGGCCCCGTTCTAAGCGCAGTTTTGATAGCTCTGTTTGGAATACTGTCGGACCCAGTACCTTTTTTGTCGTCTATTCGTTTGTATGCTCTCTGCATTTCTTCTAGCGACTTCGCTAGGATCGTCTCACTGCCGGAACTTATGACAATATTCCATCTCGTTTCTGATTTCCGGCTAAAGAGGCGCTCTACTAGTGAGCGCAATATGTCGGGACAAGTTATGTGCGGGGCTTTATGCCCCTTTAGTTTCGCCATGACCATATATGTTTTTGAAGCATCTCGCCTTGCTGTTTCCATGGCCATTTTTAAGTCGATTGCAGATAAGGTTCTATTATCGGCACACTCCGTACCGGTGGGTGTTCTTTCTTCCCGTATTTCCTATGTCAATTTCTAAAAATACAAATGTTTTTATGGCCTGCATTCCATTATATTGGTATGCTTGCTGGTGCCTGGTTAGCGACGAACTGTATTCTCTAGCATCTGTCATGGGGCCGAGCATAACAGTCATAAAAATTGACGCCATTTATTTGAGCACTTATGAAGCTTCTCTGCTGATCTCCGGTGCCTTGAGAACTGTGTCTTCCGCATACCCATATGACGACTTGGTTGATCTCATCCCTGATCCACATGCTGCTGGCGAGAGCTTTGTATGGCTCGCTGATCAGTGCCACGGCGGCTTTCTCCTCCTTGAGCATTTGTGTCAGGATATTCTCGGCAGTCGTATTCGATAGGACGACCCATCCAATTTTTATTTTGCCAGCTTCCAAAAGTTTTTCTTCTACGGCTGTGGGAAGGTTAATCGGAGCAGTTTAGGTAACTCGATATGCTTTATGCAGCGAAACAGTGTCTATGAAAGACATGTCAAGAAATCCAAGCTGGGATCTTACCGCCTCAAATATGTCCATGTCTGAGGTAACATCGTCCACATCTTTGAGTTCGATGTGTCAGACTTCCGACGACTGCCTCTCCTCCCAGCACTTGACTAATGGCGGGTATATTGGGTCGCGCTGTCGGTCGATTTCTCCAACCGAAAAAGCCGTTCCTCTTTCTGGATTCTCTGGATTTTAGTTACCATTTTCCCGACTGCCCCCAGTTTGGGATCAGCCTTAATGCTGCGAAGTATGCCCGCGTGGGATAAACTTAATGTAAATTTTATTAGGATGGCATCTGGTTTTGCATGTTTGTACCGGCTCCTTGACTGTTTGCTATCCAACCTAGTCTCAATAGTGGGTTTGTGTTTTTCTCTTCTTTGGACCACTATCCAGTGCCCGCTAACTTCTTGCACCAGTTTGGCGTCATTTGCTGCTACGGATAGTCCTGAACATTTTTCCGCGCCAACATCATTGTTTCGGTGTCCCTTCGGATAGTACAAACGTCTTTCATCTCTTTGGAGCTGTGCGCTTCCTCGACGAGGCTCTTGATGTCAGCATTTGACCGAGCTCGGCTACTTGTCCCCCCAGCCGATCAAAGGTCTCCGTTTTTAATAGACTCGGCGTTAGTGAAATCGGTCCACCTACCGCCACACTGGTTGAAACTTCTCTTCGTGGTTTTCTGCTAACACTCATCTATTTATGATTATTTATAAATGGTGTTTAATATAAATATTCTTTAAGAGTTGTATTATTATTATTGCTTTATGTACTTTTGTGTCCCGCTTGATAATATTTCCCTTGCTTGTATTTAGGTGTCCCCACTTGTCTCAATCTTACTGTGACGGAACACTCATGGAACGGAATGGGATCTGTGGGGGTTCTCCATATTACGCCGAGAACCAACCCACAATTACAACCCAATTTCGCCCGCTAACCGCGTCCCACATCAAACTCCCAAAGGACGCATAACCTAAATTCATACTTCTATACAGATAATGCATACCCGAATTCAGCCCTTTCTTACCATACGGCAACATTATGTCATAAATCACATAAGATTTCCACCGGAAATCAGAAATCTCATGTCTGGTTAGCAACAGCAGAGCCTGGGCAAGCGAAGCTGTTGCTGCATAGCGAGGGGGCTTGGGTTATATCGCATTCTTTTAGTTCTTTTTCTCTCGCTGATATTATCCCAAGCCATCGTGGCGTCCTTCGACCTGCCCCAGACACAGCTATTTGCTGGGGATCAATAAACTCAGTAGTCAGGGGAAGAATATAAGGAATATACTTTTCAACCTACCCCATTTCCCCTTCTCGGAGTGCATTTCGGTCTTGCACTCTGAGAGCAATCAAATATGTAACTGGGTCATGCGGTCACCAGTTGGTTTTGCTTTCGTTACCGGCGAAAGCAAATCAACCCTGAGATCGTCACGCTCTCCTTTTCGGTTCTCCCATTCTCCCTAGGTTCATTGACTGTGGGTAAATTCGCAAGAGTTTATTCACCTTGATGGGCGGGGAAATGGGGGAATGCAGATGAGTGTGCGATCACCATTTGTTGATCGTGTGGGATAAGAGAGTTCCGTGTTTAGCTACCAAGTCAGTCGTCTTTCAACCACCGTAGCGTGTGCACGCGAGTGCACACACCCCCGAGTCAGTTTTCATCCCCCGTGGAGTAAAATCCAGTGTAGCTTCATCAGGTGTTAAAGTCGAGTACAGTCTTATTGTCCGCGTTATAATATATCATTTCTCTTACGTACATACAAGTGATTTCATTGATCTTCGATTCTCGATAATAAGAAGAATCTAGAACGCAGTTGTCTCTTTTTCCGGAAACTTTTCCAAAAGTGATAACGAAAAACATTTTTAAAAAAATTGAACGGTAATTATCTGTGTTACTTTTCCATTTAAAGTTTGAAATAGAGATCGGTGGTAAATACTTGAAGGATTAACAAGCAAATACTGAAAACCCACTAATAAAGAAATCAAATAAAATAAAAAAGACGAACTAAACCAAACCAGTGCATTTTATTTCTTTACTTTCGTTACTTTCTTGGATATTTTTGTGGTGTGTTCGACGGAACAAGTGCAGGGGATTTAGTGAACCAGTACCCGTGCCGGCACATCTACATTTAAACCCCCACAGATCTGTCGGGAATCTTCAAAACCTTCGTCCACCGTTTTTATTTTTTCTTGTTTTATTTAGCTTTTGCAGGAAGATGTTTCGGCACTTTATTTGCTCAGATACTGTTGAATACGGTCACCTAATGAGGTCACCGTCATTGTGTCGGTGATGTCTCCATTGTATTGTAAACACTCACGTTTTTAATTAATCTTACTGACGAGTTAAAAATGCGTCAGTCCGACGCTGCACATTCCACTCGGTTAGATCGCTTACCTGAGTTCAGTGAGTAGTTTTCGTATTCTATTCTACTGAATGAAGGAAGGACAGCTTTATCAATTTGTCATGCGATTGTGTTACAACTTCCGTTTTCCCTGGTTGAAGAAACGCGAGCTGTTATATTGGTTTTAATAGTTTTTCATTAACTTTTGAACACTCAATTTTGATGTAAACGAAAAGTAATCCGTTATTGCATATATACAAAGTAAATGTTACACGTCTAATTTGAACATCAAACTAATCGTTCACCACACCAGTCACTTATCTTCTGAATATTTGCGCGGATGTATTCTTCCCGATGCGAAAATGCTTGTCCGAATTATCCACACTCATCTCATCTACTGTCCAAGATTCTATTCCGATCAACCCCGGTTTTTTTTTCGATTGTTCGATCCCTCGGGTGAGAGAATGTGTGTGTAAGACAGATAAGGATTGGTTGCAGGTGGCTCTAGAATTCATGATCATGAAACAACTTGTGATGGGTTTATGTTTATGCTTACCATGTGATGAGGCGCTTACCCAGTTCGCTTTCTTCTTACAGTAACCAAAGAAACTGACTCGATTCCTTGCATTAACTAAGTACACACAAGATCGAGCTCCTTGTGTGAATTAATAAATTCGAGGGCGATGTGTACTGGAGCGTGTGAACCCAACAAGGTTGGTGTTTGTGCCGCGAACCCGGTGGAAGCTTTGGGAGCCGGTGTGCTCTAACACACTCCTTCCGAGGCTGTATTGTTTTATTTGTGTGTCGCCCCATTTAAAGAAACTGTGTTGATAGCAGATGTGAAAATACCATCAGTTAGTTAACCGAAAATAGTGTTACAGTACGCGAGTAATGTGGTTGGGTACAACTGGATTAAAAAAAAACTCTTTTAGCTTAAACCCAGGTTTCCACTGGACCTTTCGTCTTTATTTAAGTTGCTGTTACACTCAGCTCTAACGATGAATTATTGGACAACTGTGTGTGGTTCCGCTTGCCGTTTTATAGGTTGATATTGATGACGGTGTTGAAATGAATTGATCCGTATTTGTATTCTCGTTAATGCTTGCACTTGCTGTCATCATTTGTAGTCCTCTCTCCGTTACAAACCCACCACCAGTTGGGAGGAAATCGCTCTCTTTTATATTTATGTCTTTCACTTATCACCATACTGAAACGTAGGTGATCTGGAGTATTTGGGGTATCCCTATCATCGCGACTTCGTTTATCCCTCGCACCGCGAAAAGTGTGGTAAATAATAGGGACTCCATGCTTGTCTTAGATAAGAGAACACTTCTGGGGGAATAAACCCATTCTGGAGAGTACTCTCCAGATACATATCATTGGGATAGAATGCTCCCGAAATGAGATCATTTTCACTGCCCATTGCCCTTGTTGTGTGACCACGAATAATCTTGATAATGAAGTTATCTATTCTGTTTAGTCCTGATTTGTCATACAGGACTTTATGAGGATAGTATTTCTTATATTGCGAATCTGTGATTCTATACATTCCGAGGCAGGAACGAACTGATTGTAATAATGTATATTGGCGAGATTAAAGGGCCAACTATAATAGACTTAAGCGAGAGCTTAAGGAAATGTCTTATTAGATGCAAAGCCTATGGCATAATGGGAATATACGCGGTTTCGTTAAATGTTCGTTAACTTAAGCAAGCTTACGGAATGTCTCAATGAAAGAAGATATTCCGCGCGCAATTTTGACAGGTGACGAAAATAAGCAAACCGAATGAAAACGATTTGACAGTTCCTTAAATTCGCTTAAGTTCATTATGGGTTGAAACTTAAGTGAGGTTTTCGTTCGATTTTTACATAAGCTTAAACTCGCTTAAGTCTATTAAGGTTGGCCCTTAAGAATCACTTATGAAGTGATATCAAAAATGTGGGCTTTCGTCTAGAGGTGAAGCCATTACCATGAAGCAAATCAAATGATTCAATAAATTACCACTTTACCGGGTCAATTTTTTTTTATTGAATTTTAACATCCTTAACTTATTATGTATTTCGAATCCGCAAAAAGTGCTGCCAATAACATCTGAATATAATAAGCAGAAACTTCAACGTAATTTTGTATGTATGTGTTCCGATACAAGTCATGAATGTCGCCCAAAATCGATCGTTGTACCAAAATACAACAATGGCGTGTGTGAACTAATAATACGTGGTCGACGGGGGCCATACCATGGAATTAATATATCCTTTACTTAAAAACAATTTATTTGCCTTAAGTTCCGCGTCATTTAATCACTTCTGAGCGGCGAATACAACAATAAGTGGCTTGAAAGAATGCCAAGGCTTTTTTTTTTTTTTTATAATATACTTCTCTCGGGAGAGGCGAACCTATAGCACCATTTGGGCGTAGCGAGATGCCACCAAATAACTGTTGCAGTTCTTTTTGAACAGTTGCAGGTCGTAACGCTCCGGGAACACTCGCGTGGGAAAGGAGTTCCACAGCTTCCCCCCATATAAGCCGAATTACGTGGAACAATACCATGAATCTCCGAAGAACAAAGCCCGTGATACTATCTGTAAAACAGACAGAGGTCAGTTACGCGACTTCGATGTGATATCGACTATAGTCCCAACGTCAGCGCCGCGTCCCCGATCAGGCGGATCCCTCGTCTCGGTATGCTCTCAAGTAGGCCGAGGGTATGTTTAGGAGCCGAGCTCCAAGCATGAGAGCAATATTCGAGCGAGTTAATCGCTCGAAACCACGATTCGATTCTATTTTGTGCAGCAAAACGACCAGCACATTTATTACACAAAATATGAACGAATTACAATTATATCTTACAAACTATCTTAAAGATAACGATGGTCCTAGTCGGTATTCATTTCTAAGAATATCGACCTGGGATAATTGTCGGCGACCTTTTTGAGGTATTTGTTTGCTATCTGTAGTCCGCTGATGGGAAATCCCGACATTGCATGTTTGTATTCGGCAGCCTTCGTTGTTGCAGGAACATCTGCAAGATGTTGTTATAGTTAACTAACGCTGGTCTAATTTGGGATTTGTACAGGAGAAGAAGTTGAGCCGAGGTAAAATATTTCTTGGCTCTAAAAAGATACATTTTCCTGAGGCTGATCTAGCGATGTTCGACACGTGTTAATGCCACGATACATTCCCACAGACCGTGACGCCGAGAAATTTCAAGCTTTCTCCAGATTCGAGGGTCTGGCCATTCATCATCAGCTATGGAACCGATGATCCACTTTTCCTTGTGAATATTGTACATTGTGTCTTTGCTGCATTGAAGTCGACGACATTAGCCCTTCCCCACTGCAGCACCTTATCTAGATCCTGATTCAGAGAGTCTCAGCTAGTGCGACGTAGATGCACCAATCGGACGAACACTTCGAAAAGGAGGAAACAGGCGTACTATCACCCGCAAAACTGAACACTTTGTTATTCGTTGCCTCCAACAAACATTTATGTGAAGCAAAAACAGTTGGAGCCAAAATAGAACCTTGGGGCACCTCCGAATTAACGGGATACAGATCCGAACACTCGCCGTCCACAACAACCCGGATCGATCGATTTTCGATGAAGCTCTTCGTCCAGTCGCAAAGCTGCTGGGAAAGTCCATATGAACGAAGTTTGCTCAGCAATGCACCGTGCCAGACGCGGTCAAAAGCCTTGGAGATATCCAATGCGACCGCCCTTGGCTCACCATGCCGCTCAACGCAGATGTTCATATATCGTTTATAAGTGTCAAAAGATCTCCTGTGGACCGCCTGCCACGGAATCCGTATTGACGATCATTCAGAAGTCCGTTGCACTCCAAATACTTAATTAACTCAGTATTGATGACTTTTACCATTACCTTAAATAACATAAACAGTAATGCTATCGCTCGGTAATTTTGTGGGAGACACTTTTTCCCGACTTTGGGGTTGGCTGAACTCGAGCGATTTTCCAGCAGGCAGGAAAGGTCCTCCGTGCATAAGATAAGCGGACACCCGCAACAATTAGCGCAGCCTTGTCCCTTCCAAACCTGTTACAAAGGTCCTCCGTGCATAAGATAAGCGAAAGGGTCTGCCAAGATCCGGCGATAGTTCTGGAGCACAGTTCTTAACGACTATTGCTGGGATTCCGTCCGGGCCGATTGCCTTCCTACAGTCCAGTTTACGTAGAATGTGTTGAATAGTGCACGGGAGAAATCTCACATCCCACGTGGAAGGCCGTACCGCAATCACAGGTGGCTCCAAAAGACCGGGATCGAGGTTTGAATTCGCAGAAAATAAATTCGCGAACACGTCAATTTTATCCTTTGAATTTGTGACTGTCGCCGGGGGGGGGGGGGGGGCTGGAAAGCCAATCCGTCGACAAAGCCTCTGTCCCTGCCGCAATGTACGTCGCCTAAACAAAGGCCATTGCGATGCAACAGCAATAAACGAAAATGCTGTTCCCATAGGGCTATGTAAACAATGATAGTTACATTATCCCGTGGCCGCCTGAAAGAAAACGCACACTCGATTGTTTACGTAAGCAATCCATTAGAGGTGTGAAATTCTGATCACAGAGGCCAATAACCACCGTGTCTGTGTGTGTGTGTGAGTGCATCCACACATCAGACCTGCGACGAAGCGGAAACCGCAAGACCAAAAAAAAAAGAGTGCGATCATCCTTGGGGAGAGTTTCTCGATTAAGACAAAATCGAGAAAAGAGAACTATCGGGTGAATTGAAGCAATTGTAATTCAGTCGAGAATCTAAAAAGAGCACATGCGGAGAGGAAACGACACGACGTCGCTCTCATAACGTCAGTTCGAATCACACGCTCTTCACTATCATCGCAAACGCGATAGTTTATTGGTTACTCTGTCGTGAGCTTTCTTCGCGGTACCAATCGCGTGTCTGATTCTAACAAAATTCGTTCTGTTAACATCGGTGGGATTGGAGCGCTAATGCTCTGTTTTTTGCCACTGTAATCTGCTGGCATTTTTTGTCAAACCACGGTTTATCAGATGAAATTCGTTTGATGGAATGTGGAATCTAGATCTCCATCCCGGGAAGAATAATCTCTGTTACCGACTCCACACAAGCGTTAACATCGAAGTCTCCGAAGCACACCTCTGACCATGGAAAGGATGTGAAGAAATCTCGCAAGACGTCCCAGTTAGTAGCCCCATACTTCCATACAGGCGAAGCTGCCTCGGCCGGTTATTCGCTTGATATGCAAGTGCTTGCGCGACAGATACCAAGCAGTGATCTGAGTTTCCCAGTGGCGCAGAAACCTCTACGGTATAAATACTCGGTTCGGATGTCACAAACAGATCCAGGGTGTTCGCATAATCGCCTCGGGCATCCGGAACTCGCATAGGATCCTTCACGAGTTGAGTCAACATGTGGCTAACAGCAAACATCTCCGCCAGCCTCGTCGGTTCCGTTAGAATGTACCAACCAGCCGGAATTGTGCCCATTAAAATCGCCATGGACAACCATTTCAGAAGCTGGGTGGTTGATCTGTATCCAGTCGACGGTATGTGAAAGATGTTCGAAAAATGTCGCTGGTCGATCGTCATTTGGGGAGCGGTAAAGACAACCAAGAAATTTAACAGAATTCCTCACCACGACCCTCAACCATATGATGTCCATGTTATTGGGTTTCAACGACTCCATCCTCTGGCAAGCCAGATCGGACCGAGCGAAAACGCAGACACCGCCCTTAAAAGGGAATCTGGAATATAAGTCGTATCCTGAGCAACGAAGATATGGCGAATCGACCTGGGTCTCAGTTAGGGCAGGGGTATCAGGTTTCGTTGTTTGCAAATATTGGTGGACGGCGTTTACATTCGTATTGGTGAAACCGATGCCCCTGATGTTACAAAATGCCGTTACCAGTCGAGTGGGCAGAGCCTCAAGAGCGAGGCCGATTATGCGATAAAGAACCTCTTAAAAAGTTTGTTATTTATCATAATATCTGCATGATGTTCCCCCTGACATAGTCCCCCGGGGGATGCGAATGGGAAACTAATTTACCTCTGGAATTCTTTATCTCAGAAGGTACCATCATGACTTATCTCCGTGTCAGTCCGGGCCATAACCCACACATCCGAAACACTGTCGACGATTTCTCTCGGCGATATCGCGGAATGTACAGCGCGACGGGGTGGTACTCACCTTGGGACCGACTACCACCTAACCAACCTTTTCTCGAACCGGTCCATCAGCCAAGCCCCGAAAGATGGCCAGGGATTTCTCTCGACCATTTCACGGAGCCTATAGCTTGATGGGGTGGTATTTCACCGGGCGACAGGGTGTTGGGACCCCACCTACCACTCGGCATTTAGTCCCCTCTTACGACAAGCCGTCCTACCTGTGAGTATATTCTAATGGCCTACTCACAGTGTGTGATTTAGCTTTAGAAATAAATAAATGCATTTTTTTTTTCCTCAACACATTCGTCATCCTTATCGGCACTACAACCGGGATCCGGTCTTGGCCTTATTTAGCAAGTCTCGAGGCTTGTTAAATTTTCCATAATAATTTATTTTTACGCGCAAGGTTATTAGCCATTCATAGGCTATACAACATTCGTACCCACATTTATTATTCAATTACTTTTCAATTAAAATGCATATTAACTGTTGTACAGTAATTGTATGATACCTTCTTTATGCGTTCTTGCAGCTCGTATATTTATAAATATAACTTGTCCACTTAAATACTGGATACTCCTGGTTTTTTTTTCGCTATCTGTCGCATTTCTATTTGGTTTTCTAAATATTGCATTTCTGGTTAATAACAATTTAAATTATATGATTGTTTTTTTTTTTATAAAAAAGAAAAGCAAATGTTCTGAATATTTAAACAACTCATATATCAGTCTAATTTTAAATAATAATTATTTTTTAATAATAATTTATTATGTTGAGCTTACACTTACTTAATAAAATAGAAAATAGGACAAGTTTTTTAATAAGATTTTTTTATTATTACAAAACTGATATACATGTTATAAATTATAATTCGGTAAACTAGTTTTTACCGAATTTGAGCCGATGTGTGTTTCACACCTAAACTGATATAAACACATATATGACTACAGGATTAACCCCTGATGAATTAAATTACCTGTTAAACTTATAATGCGGCCAAAATAACGTATAAAAACGTGGGTGTGATTCTCAGTGCCTGTTCAGTTATTCGTCTTTGTAAGAGCCAACACAAAAGTGCAGCGTACGCTTCACATTTAATTTAACTGTGATTAGTGTGATTTTTCTTTGAGCCACTTGTGCAAACCTTTGGATAATTTGCTAAGAAAAACTTTATCCCAAAATCAGTGAAAGAAAATTCGCTTTAAAAAAATATATAAGTATTTATCTTGAACGCGCGTAAATTTAGTTTTTGCATTTAAACCAAATTATTTAGTAAATTCACAAAAGTAAACAAACCATAAAACAAAAATTGACTTAAATAAATTTAATAAAACAAAAAAATAATAAAATTAACATTCCAAGCAATCCTGACCGTCATACTGCTTTTTTTCTGTTTTTCTTCAGATCGGGCGAGAACAAAGCGAATTTTCTTTTAATTTTGGAACCCTAACACAATGAAACCTTAATTTATGCTAAATGCAACTGTGCACGTTTAACTAAACAGTGAAAATGGCTGAACAACTTTTAAATTTAATTGTTACAACACAAGAATCATTCGAACCGAATTTCGGTGAATGGCTTCTTAAACAAATTAACTGTGATAACCATATTCAATTGACGCTAGAAGAGTTTGGAGTATACTTTTTAAACTTCATCCGCGAACAAACAGAGGACTTACTACAAACTCGCTTGCCGAAGGCGACAATAAACGAAAACAACGTGGACAGTAATACACATCAAACTCAAGTAGATCCGAATGGAGGCCGATCGTCTTCTAAAAAAAGCTTTGCTCATAGCTTACCTCAGCCAACTTCGGATGTAAGGACTAAAAATGATGATTCTTTGATATTACATAACACTCCCAAAAGAAATTTGACCTCATCATTTAACGACAGCTTCCAAAGGTACACTCCACAGAAGAATTCCGGTCTTCTAAATGACAGTTTTCATCAATCACCTCATAGAGGTAATACTTCCACACCTAAAAAAAGTTATAATGCATCCGGAAATTGCAGCGGCTTCAATCCCAACGCTAGTGATAGGAATAATAGCAGCAATGGAATTTGTTTGGGTGATTTTTTAGTGTCTTGTACAAGATCGAAGAAAAAACAACACAAAGACATTTTTCTCAACACTAGTTCCAGTCCCGAACAAAGAAACAAACTGGACAAACCGAAGAAAAGAGTCGTACCTACGCAAGTCAACAAACAACCGGTAGGTTCATCGTCCTTTACTAGCCCCCTTAGTAAGGAAAACAATTTCCTAAGAGTTTTTAACAATGCTGAAATTGTTGAGAAGGAGAAGTGCCAAATCATGGGAGCGAGAAAAAACTTAAAATCAAATATTATCGAGATCAGTCGGGAAATGAAAGAAGAAAATCAACCACCACTTCTTAATAAAAGCCTAAGAGAGACGGTACAACGTATGGAGAACCTTAGTATAGAAAACACCGGTGAATTAAACAGCGAAACGAAGATCGACCTAAATGAAGTAACGCATCATGTCGTTTTGGATCGCCTAGCAGAGCTTTATTCTTTCTTAATTGACTTCCACATAACAACAAATATACTTAGTGAATTATCATATCTTCTATCCATATTAAACGCTGACAATCTACCTAGAAATAGTCAGACAATGCGTAACAAATCCATTTCCGCTAACAATATCGACACCGCTGCTGCTTTTAAATCATTTATCAATTGCATTTATTTCGCGCTTCAAGTCCTTAAACTCCAAAAGCACCTACTTGCCTTATTAGATATAAAAACACTACGAGTTGTACTGAATAACACACGCATCCGTGAACTTGCTGTTGATCTAAAAGAATACCTAGAAAATGTTACCGTAGAAAAGCAACAACTGGAAAATAAAAAATCATATCTCGAGGCATCTTATCGTATCGGTAAGACATGTAGTAGTAATGTAGCTTATCAAGAAGACAGCGATACAAAGTCGAACTTCCCAAGTGACACAGAATTCGTGAATTTTAGAGCTCAACGAGATTTATTTTATACAATTTTTAAAACCTGGAACGACAACCATTTAAATGGCATGTGGCATTTTAAAACCACACTCTCACAAAAAATTCAAACACTTTTTACCATTTGTGACCACCCCATCAACATGGCACATTTGGCCAAATTGTTCGTGTCCCAATTGCTGATTTCTTCCACATACTATGAAGCGTCACCATCTGACATTGGCGTCGAAGTAGACATGGAGAAATTTACAAAACTTACGCAGCGATTAGTCGAGCCGAGCAACTCTAGCATCGATTTCCTGTTTCCTGGACAACAAGCATTCTTCAAGGATTTTCTAGCCATCTCGTCCTTCATCGCCTTTACAGAGCAGGTAAAGATCGCTTTAGTTGTCGAATTACTTCAACTAAACAATACGAGCTTTGAAGTTATTAATTTATCAACTAATGACGAAACCGATAACGATCACCACGAAGCTGAATATGCAGTTAGACCGGAAATCCTATCGCAAATGTTGGTTCTAGCTAAATTTATTGGATTTGTACAATCCCAACCATTCGCGTATAATCCCTCATCTAGCAATTACATATGCAAAATGGAGAAGGCGCAAATTGAGATGAGGAACATGCTGCAACCAGGATTTGATACATTTGATTTACTTAAGTCCGCAATAATCGAAAGGAAAATGCTAATCACTGTACCGTGGTTGGTACAATATTTAACAATGCTAGACCATGTTACTCTGCAGCTAGACCCTTATAGAAAGGTCTTACATCTACTTTACGAATTATACATATGCATGACTAAAACAAATGTATTCCAACTCCGACCGACTTCGTTGTTTATCCTCCGTACTTGCTTGGGTTGGTTATTCGAAAGTGCCAACGTATCTGACTCATATTATGAATACCGCCGAAACCGCACAGTACCGTTGAAGTACCTAATGGAAATGAAAGAAGTCACCGTCCTTGTACCAAATGCCCTGGAATCGGAATTGAAGTATAGCCCCCAGCAACGACCTTTAATTGTGGTCAACATAGACAAGTCCAATAAAAATGGGCTCTTAATGTCCTTGGAACAATTTCAGAACAAAGACGATACCACCACCAACATTCTCCCAATATCGACATATCATAGCGATAAGTTTGACTCGGTTTCAGAGGGTTTGCTCAACGTAGCTTGCCCATTTCTGGCCGAGTTTCGAGTTGCAATTATGCCAACAAAAAATGCAAAATGCCTCTCACGCAGTGGCAGATATCGGCATATTACTCCAAAGATTTCAGAAACTACAAACGTTCTTGCTCCAGCAGTTCAACAGCCCCAAGACAATCAAAGCAAACTAATTGAAGCATTTCTCCACTCTCAAAATCTTTCAGTGCGGCGCATTATTGAGTTTGTTATCGAACGCACCACCTCCGCTGTTATAAAAGACGCACAAATGGAAATTCTACTTCCATCTAAAGACACAGCCAATGAAAAAATCAAACAAATGGAATCTATGGACATTGGTGAAATCAAAGACCAGGTTTTCCAAATTTATACACAAGCCCGCGAAGAAGCTTTGAAGAAATGGGATCTTCAACTGTCCAACATGATGGAAACACGTGTTCAAATGGCCCTAGACGCCCTTCTACCACATGAAACACTGGAGTCTGTTAAAAATACTTGTAAAGCGTTAATCCTACGCAAATGTGGCATCAAGATCTACGACTGGCGTGCAGCGAACATGAAGAACATCGATTTCTATATGAACAACATGAATATTGAAAAAATTCTCAAAAGAAAGAACCCGGCTACATCGATGAACTTGGAAATCATTGTATCATCGCCATGCATATATGGGGTATTAGAGGATCTGGAATTTTGGCTACACGTTTCTTCTCGTCACCCGAAACTCGTGAAAATAGACAAAATCGAGAAGCTTCTTGTCACCTTACAGAAGATTTTTGTAAATGTCCTTCCTCAGCAGTACTACTGTGTAATTGGATCATCAGCGGTTAATCTCATACAAAATCTCATCGAGCACCATAGCTCGTTAATTTCACTGAAGCTAATAAGTAGTTTTACTAACGTTTGGGCTTCAGAAAGGATGCGCGAAGCTACTCGATGGCAGGATATATCAAAGTCCAGTAATCGAAACGTATCACCAAGTTTATTTTCGTCCCTTATAACGATCTCATTTGTGCGGTCTTTAAAAACCGATGAGTCATTTGATAAATTAGAATTGTTGCTGTTAAATTTAGTCGAGCATAATGTGATAACAATTGACCACTTAAATGAGCTGTTTGTCAGGATTTTCAAGGCGGATTGGCACCAAAAGGTCCTCAACAGAATATCAGCCCTCCTTCAGACCGTATCTGCCAGTAAAACGAAACCTGCCGAAGATGACGGACGCTCAAATTTGTTTATGGAAGTTTTAGCAGATATTTCTAGAGATATAGACTTGTTTTAGAATGTAATACAATATTTTTACAAATACCATTTAATGCCTATTTTGATTTAAGTAAACAAGAGAAAGACGTTTTGTTTCTTCGTCACCACCATGTGTTAAAGTTGTTAAGATTCATATATGTATATTATAGATCTATGCTTAAAGTTAATTAAAAATCTTTTTGTAGAATAACGATAGTGAGTTGTTTGATTTCTGTGTTGCTTGTGATGTGTTGGGTAGTGAGCCGTGTTTTGATTAAATTAAGTGTTTTGTTAATACTTTTATTAGGTGTAAAGTAGATTTAGTTCAATTTCAGTGAAAGTTCGCTATTAAAACTACCGTGCGCAGAATATAGGAAGTTTGTTTTTGTTTTATATCCACATTTATTCAACAATTCAATTACATATTTCACTTAAGACTAAATGTTAACATCTATTTTACAAATAACATTCTTACATTAACTTACTGGCTCTTCGCAAGCACTCTAAATTACACATTATCATATTTCATATGCCTTTCTTTTTTATTTCGACGAAAATCCTTATGATTAAAATAATATTGTGCCTTTATTTGTTCTATTGACTTAATTTTAATTTACACGGTGCACTTGTTATATACGGTGTGGTACAGGAACTATATGAATCAACGTCACTTCCGTATTTGGTAATCATATTTTAAGTGAATTTAAATTTAATTTACTTTACATAGAACTTATGTTTCTCGACCAGAACTCGACACGAAAATCTGATTCGCGTTATTTTGAATTTACGACAGGATGGCAGAGACTCGACTTATCTCTTTGAAGGATTAAATTTGACTCCTCGTGGTTTGTTGCCGTCAACATCCACTAGCCGCGATGAATATGGATTTCCATCGGTCTGGAAGTAGCCAATCCGATCTTTTCCCTGGTGATAACCAAAGAGCGATCGAACTGGAATCTCCAACCGACGCATTTCCCCTGTGGCCGTAGAGGCCGGGATGAAAATCCATTTATTGGAAGCCACGACCACGCAGCAGCGAAGGGTGCGCAAAAAGAAGTTCAGATACTTCGGCTGATCAAATAAAAGTTCGAATACCGAGGCTGTCTGACTATGCCATCATAAATCATAGGGAATAGGGTTTCCTTTTCTGTTGATAACATGTAACCAAACTTCGTTGCAATGATCAAGGCTACGATGCTTGGGTGCATATTTATTTAAGTGTTCATTTTTAAAACATTTTTTATTTTTCTTTTTATATTCTTAATTTCTAAATTAAAGGCTAGACAAAAAATGCTTAAATTCTAGCTTAATTAAATTAATCGCGTTTAAGTGTTCATTAACACAAGAGAATGCTGCCGTGCAGGCGAAGATAATTTCCTCTGTTTACGTTGAGTAAACAGAAGCATTTCGATTCGATAGCCAGTGTGAGAATCGTGGCTACTCGTTGTTTGGACAACATATCCTTAGTTATGACCGATGCTGATGGTCGTTCCTCGATGCGGCAACGGATCGTATAATCGGTCATGCTGGTATGTAAACAAATATGCGTACATGGAGGCTAAAACCATAATGTCGAGAGCTATAGGGAATATTGCAGACGACGGAAATGGATTCCTCTGTGTTGTTAGTTCAGCAAGGGATTTATTTGTTCTTTTTTCCTTTTCGAAAACTTTTGGAAATCTGGTTTGCAGATGTGCAAGCCAGCAAGTAGCCCGGCATGTCTTCTTGGAGAACGGATTGGTGAAACGATAACACACAGAAAGGTTGGCGTGTGTTTGGTGGACATGTGACGTCCATAGTTCGGTCGATTCATGACGGATGCACCGAGGTAGCTCGGTTGATGCTATAGGTTTGATGTCATGGCAAGATGGTAATCTTGTCATGAATTTATCTTTCAGGAATGACCGTTCGAAGGAGGGTTTGGAACAGCTCATATTCAGGTAAGCTGCTTAAAATAGGTGCGGGTAAATTATGGTAATGGGGGTTCTTTGGAAGTGGGTTAAAGAACCCCACATACCCCTTGTAGAATATGCTCTCAAAGCCGCAAGTATGAATTTTTAGTGGGTCAAAATTAGCTCGAAAAGTACGCATGCCCGAGCACACTGTACATCATCGGCACTACAACCGGGGTCCGGTCTTGGCCTTATTTAGCAAGTCTCTCCACAGGTATTCCGGTCCTTATCCGAGAATTGTTAAATTGTCCATAATAATTTGTTTTTCCGGGCAAGGTTATTAGACCTGCGCCAAGTTTTCTCAGGATGTCGCTGCATGCATTGGTTCACTACTTGGCGAGTGCAAAGTAGCTATCCAGGGGTGTCACGTGGAGACTACATGTCAACTTGGATTGAACAGGGACAAGGATCGTCCTGGCCTTCGCCGGGTTGAAAGCAATCAGAGACTTTAAATTCATTGTTTTTGAAACGCGTGTGCAAGATAACTCATAATTTTTTTTTTTTTTTTTTTTTTTAACACTCGCGCACAAAGGGTGACTTTGTTAGTACCCTTAAATGTCAGAGGACAGTGCGACCGGATGGCGATAGAAGGGATAAGGAAAGCTGGTGTCGATGTAGTATATTGGTCTTGAATGCCTGGACATCACAACGACGAGGAAACACATGATCAGGTAGAGCATTCCACATTCGTGTGGTTCGGCTAAAGAATGACTCTATGTTTACTGATGCGCACTCACAGAATGACGGGTATCGCGAGAAAATGTCTGAGGAGGCGGAACACATTCAGCAAGTTCCGTTGAGCAACGACCGGGGTAATACCTATAGAAAAGAGATAGTCATTGTACGTTGCGCTCTAATAACGGAATTAAACGAATCACAGCTGAGTCCCCAATAAGTTTCACTGCTCGGTTTTGCATCCTATCGAGCACGTGTAGTGCAGTTTTGGATGCGCCTGACCAAATATGGGAGTTGAACTCCATTTTGGGACGAATATACGCCTTGTAAATAGTGGTCAGGTGTTGTAGAGTAGTAGAGACGAAGGGAGGATACCACGTGGTTGGATGGACCTGCGCTGAAGCGGCTAGTTGATGAAAAAGAGTGATGATGTGCACATACATCATCAGGAAGTCTTTGCAACTTGACGAAATGCAAAATGGTGGATGTTCGTCAAGTTCAACCAATTTCATTGTCGCCGGTGTGCGCATCGGATGTACACTAATGTAGAACATTAGATGTCTAACACCAGGTTGGATGGAGTGAAGTATCGTTTGCATATCTTAAGGAACCCCATACATTTGGTTGCACTTTTCCCAGCTTCAAACATGTGGTCATTCTAGTTAAGAGTCGAATTAATTCGAGCGCCGAGGATTGATAGTGACTTGCCTTCGTCGGTGCAAGTGCCATTCATCGATAGTATATTTACTTTGGAGTTTGCTTTTGGCGACAAGAGGCAGCACTAAGTTTCTGAGACATTGAATTCTACTCGGTTAGATAATCCCCATTGATATATCTTGTCGAAGTCGGAATTCATTATATTAAGCACAACCTGCTAATTGGTAATGGCGTTCGAACAGTTTAGTGGGGAATGTTTGCATGAGTATGATGTTCATCGACAGTATATTTGTTTTCGGGTTCGCCTTTGACGACAAGAGTTGTTAAGGCATTGAATTCTACTCAGTTACATAGGGTGGACCATACATTTTTGAAAATGGCAACACTTGTTTTCTTAAAAACCGTTGGAGAGAGGGGCGCGCGAGTGGTGGGGAATTATGCGTTCCTTCATGCAATTTTAGTCACGATGGTGCGCTTCACGGGGTAACAGTGTGCTTTTTGTGTAAACCAATTTTACAAAAACAACGATTCCTACGATACTGTACGACGCCTATTTAGAATTGAATACGGATTACGCCGTATAAGTGAGTGTCCAAGTGTTAATTTAATCAAAGCTTGGGTTAAGAAGTTCGAGCAAACGGGATCTACAACGAATATTAAACAAACGGGGCGGCCACGTTCAAGAAAAAGCGATGAAAACATTCGGGCGGAGATAGCCGCGATACCTCGCAGCATGTGTCAGCGAGTTTTCCAAAGTTTGCATAGTCAATTGTGCGAGTGCCAACGACGAGACGGGGCACATCTCGACGATGTCATTTTTAAAAAATTAATATCAATAAACGTTTATCATGTTAAGTAAATGATCAACAAAATAACATTTGTATTATAGTTTTATGGTATTTCTATTCATGTTTCAAATGTGCAAAAATGTATGGCCCACTCTTTGTAATCCCCATTGATATATCTTGTTGAGGTTGGAATTCAATGTATCAAGCATAAACTGCTGGTTGGTAATAACATTCGACGAGTTTGGTCGAGACTGTACATATGAGTATGAGAAACTCAACGTGCTATCATCAGCAAACGAGTGAATTGGGTTTTGGGTAATTAACAAGAGATGATTTATAAAGATCAGGAAGAGAGTGGGTGGGAGTACAGAACCTTGCGGAACACGTGCATTAATTTGATGGGAGACAGATTTGGCACCATCAAGAACCACTTGAATTTAACGGCCAGAAAGATGGTCTCTTATCCATTGGATCCGAATTGGAATTGTCCACTCCATATGAATGCAATTTTGACAAATGGGCTGGATGCCAAACTTTGTCGAAGGCTTTTGAAATATCCAATGCGACTACCTTGCTTTCTCCGAGGTAGTGGATGAAATGGCCACGTTTCGGTAAGGTACGCCATCAAATCTCCTGTGGACCTGTTGCTACGAAAGCCATATTGGCGGTCATTGATGTCATTTGAATCCAGATATTTCGAAAGTTGATGGTTAATCAGTGATTCCATTACCTTCGAGAGAACAGAAGTTAGCGCTATGGGTCGGTAAGAAGGGGGATAATTTATCACCCTTTTTGGGAATTGGCAGAATGTTCGCTGACTTCCATCTATTAGGGAAATGGGCAATAGAATAAGACAAATGGAAGAGTTTTCGCAGTGTTTTAGCAAGTGAAGAGGGACATTTCTTTAAGAGAATTGGAGGAATTCCACCAGTACTGGCGGATTTGTTTGCGTTTAGTGCCTTGAGTGCACGGCAACAGTACGCGTTTGGAAATGAATCTGACTCATGGTGTGCTGCTTATGCTCAAGTTGAGGCCGAACTGATGTGGTATCTGGCAGCGTTGAGTTGGTTGCAAAATGTGCAGCAAGTAGCTTCGCCTTCTCTATTGCACGGGTGACTGGTCTTTCATCGACTATAAGCGATGGAATGGATGAAGAGACTGAATTTTGAATGTTTTTCACAAATGCCCAGAAGTTTCTACTTCGTGTGGGAGAGTGTAGTATTTTTGTCTCACTCTCTGGTCATGCAAGAACTTGGCGCGTTGAATATACGCATTGCAGTCGTTTCTAGCTCTCTTAAATCTTTTCCAGTTTTCCTCAGTATTGTTTGATTTATACAACCGGAAGCTTAACTCTTTGGCTTTAATGGCTTCTCTGCACCCACAATCGAACCACATATTTCTCTTGGGTTTGAGACTCTTTACTCTGTGTGGAATAAAGGTCCGCATGCCAAGTAGAATCGTGTCTATCATTGTCTCCGCTATAGAGTCAACATCGTTATGGAGGAAAAATAACGACCAATTTCATCATCATCGACACTACAACCGGGAACCGGTCTTGGCCTCATTTAGCAAGTCCTGAGCCTTGTTAAATTTTCCATAATGATTTGTTTTTTTCGGGCAAGGTCATTAGAACGACCAATTTAACCTCCCAAAAAAACCGTTCAGACCTTCCCAGTTGGCTTTTTCTTAGAACCATACTGTTCTTTTGGGAGCTTTCTCATTAACGTTACTGTTGGTTAGAGGAAATTTAGCTGAGACCACACATTGTTCTGAAGTGCCCAAGGGCGAAGAAACTTCAATTGTGTATTTGTTTGGGTAGGAGGTGAGAAACAGGTCCAGTGTGTTGGCGAAATGACCATATATGTCTGGTACCCGTGTTGGTTCTTTGACGAGTTGAGTTAAAGTATTTGAATCAGCAAAAAGCTGGATACACTGTCCTTCAGGCGGTGTGTCCGGAGTGACGAAGCCACTGAGAGTTATGTACATTAAAATCACCCCCAGTAACGATTTCAGTGTGTGGATATATCGATAGAATCAGGCAGAGCATCAAATTCGTTAAAGGATGGGTTTTTATCCAAGTTTGGGCTACTGTAAAGAAACCAGTAATGTATGATATGCTTACGAACGTGAGGTTTTACCAAGGGAAATTAAATTCTGGGTTGGAACAGAGCCCCTATTGTGGCAGAAGCTGATAAGCAATATCATTTCGTATATATGTGACTATACCACGATGTGGAAACAACAGTGGCACCAGGTAGATTGAAATCGGATATATCTATATTAGTTATTACCTGGGCTTCGCTAAGTGCAAAGATACTTGGTTTCAGGTTACAGACATGGGCAGACAAATAAGAGAAATTGCATCTCAACCCACGAATGTTACACATATCGACGCGAAATTCTCGTTCCATTGAAATAGCGACACAAAGCCAATACCGCCTCGGGAAAGGATGCAAGTCGGGACCAGCGATAGATAAGCGAAAGCAACCACTACAGGTGTTATGCCCTTGTAGTAGATGTCGCACTAGATCCGTGTCGAAATCCAGGTTACATCCTTTCCATGACGAACATTATGCCGCTCAGACACCAAAAGCTCTCCAAAGATTATAAATCAATCGAGGGTATCGATGTCTGAGGGATGCAAACAGAAGTGCGGAAAAGAGGAAAACAGACACAAGGAATGGAAGGTGTAGATGGTTTTCCCAGACTGAACATCATCATCATCGGCACTACAACCGGGATCCAGGTATTGGCCTTATTTAACAAATCTCTCCACCGGTCCCGATTTCGTCCGATGTCGTCCAGTTTGGCACTCCCTGGCTCTGGGTGTCATGGTCTACGCCATCCCGCCATCGCAGACAGGGTCTTCTGCGTTGTCTCCTTCCATACATCCTGCCACAAAGGACTTTCCGGGCAAGCTTTTCTTCGCTTATTTGAGTTGGGTGTCCCGCCCACCGGAGTCTACCGAGCTTGATTTTTCTTACAACATTAGCTTCAAGGTAGATTGCATACAACTCATGGTTGTAGCGTATCCGGTATCGTTCCCCTTCACATACGGGGCCAACAATTCTCCTTAAGACCTTCCTCTCGAACGCGGCTAAGAGTTCAGAGTGCCTTTTATTGAGCACCCAGACTTGGATCCACACACGAGTACTGGTAAGGAGTACAGTACTAGCTTGGATGTTCTGGATAAATTTCGGAATTTAAAGAGCCCTGATAGACCATAGTAGGGTTTGTTGGATTTGATCAGTCGTTCGCGTATTTCTTCTTCCATAGTGTTATCGACTGATACTATTGACCCAAGATAGTTAAAGTATTGCACTACTTCAAATTCGCGTTCCGCTACCCTAATAGTTTATTTTACAATATCAACCTTGCAGAAAAATTCATTGAACTGATCGAAAAATCAATTTCTGATCCAGTACGACATTGTCCCAAGGAGTTGAATATTACGTTAGACAGACTAGGAAATCCGTTGAGTTTATGTGGTGCAAATAATCACGTTCAGCATTAATTCATCAGAAATACACCACACAAATTCGATAGATCGAAAAGATCTCTAATGACAATGGCCCTTAGATGATAGAGTATTAAGTATCAATTTCATAGTTGAGAGAGAGGTTTTTGACATCACCACTGTGCTATATTTTTTGGCTCCTCCCAGCCATCGTGATTCAGGGAGTTCGCACACCACGGGTGGGACCTTACTAGTTGACCTCTTTTTTCCTGTACCCATATTGTTCTTGGCGAACTGAACGAGGCAATTATTCGTTCGAATACTTCGCCTGTTGTATCTAGCATGCAAAACGGATGGTAAGACGACGGTACTTACTAAGTTCCTTTAAGTATAAGTACAAGTTGCTGTTTTGTCCATTGTTGGAAAAACATTCCAATTTGGACGCAGATGTTAAAAATTTGCTGACAAGATCTGTTTTTTTTTTTTTTTAATAAAGCAGTCATCACCACAGCATTGGGAATTCCATCTATTTTCATTGCCCTATATGCCATAAGCACGTTTTCGATGGTCACTAGAAGTATTGCCTTTTCATTGATAGGGCTATCCAGTTGATGTGGGAAGAGAGTAGCATTGATTCTCGGTGTCGATTTTACTACTGTTGTCCAATCTTTTCATCGTAATTTTGTAGACAGCTCATGGGTTATTTGTTGATTTCCTAGGATGCAAAACGCCTCATATTTGATTTTGCGGATCATATTCCTCAACTCCTTACGTTTGTTAACGAATTCAATATGTAGCTGTGGGGGTAAGTATTACGGTTTCTTGCTACGAGGGTTGCCTCTTATGTTTCGGGATTTGGCAACCCTAGCGTTGCAATTCGGCAATTGACAGCTCTGTCGTAAAGTTGGACATTTTTGAGGTTATACGCACTCAGAACGTTTTGACATACGAGCGCTATTTGTGTTGTTTACAGTAACTTAAAAGATTCATCTCGGCCCAAAAATGGAATTAAATCGTCAACATTTTCGTCCGATTATTTTTTACAACTTTCGGCGTGGATTAACTCAGCAACAGTGCATGGATAAACTTAATTCAATTTTTGGCGATGAAGCTCCATCAAGGACCAGTGTTTATCGATGGTATGGTGAATTCAATCGTGGTCGTAGTTCACTCCAAGATGAATTTCGTGAAGGTCGTCCAATATCAGTTGTTGTTCCGAAAACCATTGATGCTGTGCGCGAACTGATATTGGAAGATCGTCATGTGACCTATCGTGAGATTGAGACAACCTTAGGCGTTAGTGGGACCAGCATACATTCAATATTGCATAAACATTTGACTGTCAAAAAAATTTGCTCGCGTTGGATCCCACACAATTTGTCAATCGCCCAAAAAAAGGCTCGTGTCAATTGGTCGAAAGAAATGCTCAAAAAATACGGTCGCGGTGCTTCGAAACACGTCTATGACATCGTGACAGGTGATGAATCGTGGATTTACGCGTATGGGCCCGAAAGTAAACAGCAGTCGACTGTCTGGGTGTTTCAAGATGAGCCAAATCCAACAAAAGTTCTTCGTGCACGAAGCACTTCCAAGCAAATGGTCGCCTGTTTTTTCGGAAAAACTGTACATGTCGCAACCGTACCACTAGAACAACGCAGAACAGTCAATTCTGAGTGGTACACAACCATTTGTTTGCCAGTTGTCTTCCAAGAAATCAGGAAAACCAACCGCCGAAGACGGATCAGTCTTCACCACGACAATGCGAGCTCTCACACATCGGCTGCAACAACTGCATTTTTGAGCACCCAAAACATCGATTTGATGGGTCATCCGCCGTATAGTCCTGACTTGGCACCGAATGACTTCTTTTTATTCCCGTACGTAAAAAACAAACTGAGAGGTCAACGTTTTTCGACACCTGAAGAAGCGGTTGCTGCATTCAGAATGCATGTGTTGGAGATACCTCAATCAGAGTGGCAAAAGTGCTTCGACAATTGATTCAAACGCATGCAAAAGTGTATAGATCTTCATGGGGAATATTTTGAAAAACAATAAAGTGATTTTCGATGATCAATATTTGTTTTTGTTCTCTAATCCCGAAATATAAAAGGCAACCCTCGTATTTGCCCCAATCATTGCACTTCGCAATATTTAGAAGGAAAGCTACTATCTACATAAAATGAAGTATCTGTACTTGGCACTAGAATAAGTTCGATTGTTATCTGGCTCAACTTAAAAACCCAAGTGCTACACGTTAAATTCTTTCATTAGAACCCGGGTGGAATTGTATCCTGTCTATCTCCACTTTACATTTGTAAACCACGCTCAATTTCGCGTGAAAACCGCCAACGAGACAGCACGGGCGCTTTTGCCTCGTGATCCGTACCATCGGATCAATTGTGCAATCCATTTTGAGATTCTTAGATACACATAAGATACCCAATTGCACTATCGGTTCGGGCGCGAAGTCTTACTGTGATATCCTAAACAAACAAACGGATCTTCACACACGCGTCCGAGTGCAGTGCAAAGTTTTCTGTGCGATCCTATGCAAACAAACAGATCTCCGCACACGCGTCATAGTGCTGTGAAAAGTGCGAGAATATACACGCGAGTGTTGTGCAGTGCGGGTAAACTCTCTACCCTTTCCATCCCTTGTGTCTGTTTTCCTTTTTTTCGCACCTCTGTCTGCGTCCCTCAGGCATCGATACTCTCGATTGATTAATAATCTTTGGAGAGTTTTTTGTGTCTGAGTGGCATAATGTTCATCATGGAAGGGATGTGACCTGGATTTCGGCACGGATCTAGTGGGGCACCTACACCTGTAGCGGTTGTTTTCGCTTATCTATTGCTGGTCCCGACTTGCATCCTTTCCCGAGGCGGTATTGGTTTTCTGTGTAGGGCCATTTCAATGGAGCGGGAATTTCGCGTTGGTATGTGTAACATTAGTGGGTTGAGATGCAATTTCTCTTCTGTGTCTGTCCACGTTTCTAACCAGAGACCAAGCATCTTTGCACTTAGCGAAACCCAGGTAATAACTAATACAGATATTTCTGATTTTAATCTACCTGGATATAACTTAGTGCCTCTGTTCTTCCCACATCGTGGTAAAGCCATATACATACGAAATGATATTGCTTATCAACTTCTGCCACAATATGGGCTCTTTTCCAACCCAGAATTTAATTTCTCTTTGTTAAAAATACACGTTCGTAAGCATATCATACACTACTGCTTTCTTTACAGAAGCCCAAACTTGGATAGAAATGCATCCTTTAACGAATTTGATGCGCTGTCTGATTCTATCGATAGGATCTTGACCCTATATCCGCACACTGAAATCGTTATTGCGGGTGATTTTAATGTGCATAACTCTCAGTGGCTTCGTCACTCCTGAACAACAACACCCGAAGGTCAATATGTCCAGCTTTTTGCTGATTCCAATAGCTTAACTCAACTTGTCAATGAGCCAACACATTGGACCTGTTTGTCACCTCCCCAAACGAATACACAATTGAAGTTTCTTCGCCCTTGGGCACTTCAGACCACTGTGTCGTGTCAGCTAAATTTCCTCTAACCAACAGTAACGTTAATGAGAAAGCTCCCAAAAGAACAGTATGGTTCTACGAGAAAGCCAACTGGGAAGGTCGGAACGACTTTTTGGGAGGTTAAATTGGTTGTTATTTTTCCTCCATAACGATGTTGACTCTATAGCGGACACATTGACAGACCCGATTCTCTTGGCATGCGAACCTTTATTCCACACAGGGTAAAGAGTATCAAACTCAAGATTCGGTGGTTCGATTCCGGGTGCAGAGAAGCTGTGGCGTTTCTAACAGATACACACACAATACACAAGCAAATAGTGAAGAACACTGAACGAAAATCGAATAAGAAAATGCATCAGAGCCGTATACCATAGCGATAACATAGCAATTCCACATCAGTTGAATGTACTTGAGTTTAAAAATCGTTACGCATTGGTTCAATTTTTGGTGATTCTAACTGTCATAGCGTCAGTTCGAATCACACGTTCTTCACTATCATCCCAAACGCTATAAAGCCAATAAGGCTAAAGAGTTGAGCATCCGGTTGTATAAATTAAACAATACTGACGAAAACCGGAAAAGATTTAAGAGAACTAGAAATGACTGCATTGCGCATATTCAACGCGCAAAGCTCTTGCATTACCAGAGAGTGAGACAAAAAATACTACACTCTCCCACACGAAGTAGGAACTTCCGGGCATTTATGAAAAACATTCAAAACTCAGTCTCTTCATCCATTCCATCGCTTAAAGTCGATGACAGACCAGTCACCCGTGCAATAGGGAAGGCGAAGCTACTTGCTGCACATTTTGCAACCAACTCAACGCTGCCATATACCACATCAGTTCCATCTCAACTTGAGCATATGCAGCACACCATGAGCCAGATTCGCTTCCGAACGCGTACTTTGCCCGCGCACTCAAAGAGCTAAACGCACACAATTCCGCTGGTCCGGACGACATTCCCCCAATCCTCTTGAAGAGATGTTCCTCTTCACTCGCCAAACCACTGTGGAAACTCTTCCATTTGTCTTATTCTACTGGTCGTTTCCCAAATAGATGGAAGTCAACGAACGTTCAGCCAATTCCCAAAAAAGGGCGACAAATCATCCCTTTCTTCTTATCGACCCATAGCACTAACTTCTATTCTCTCCAAGGTAATGGAATCTCTTATCAACCGTCAACTTTCGAAATATCTGGAATCAAATGACCTCCTCAATGACCGCCAATATGGCTTTCGTAGCAACAGGTCCACAAGAGATCTGATGGCGTACCTTACCGAAAAGTGGAGCCATTCTATCCACTACCTCGTTGAAAGCAAGCTAGTCGCATTGGATATTTCAAAAGCCTACGACAAAGTGACAGACACGATTCTACTTGGCATACGGACCTTTATTCCACACAGGGTAAAGACTGTCAAACCCAAGATTCTGGGTGCAAAGAAGCCATTAAGGCCAAAGAGTTGAGCTTCCGGTTGTATAAATCAAACAATACTGAGGAAAACCGGAAAAGATTTAAGAGAGCTAGAAATGACTGCAATGCGTATATTCAACGCGCAAAGCTCTTGCATGACCAGAGAGTGAGACAAAAAATACTACAAACCAGTCACCACTGCAATAGTGAAGGCGAATCTACTTGCTACACATTTTGCAGCCAACTCAACGCTGCCTGATACCACATCGGTTCCACCTCAACTTGGGCATAAGCAGCACACCAAGAGCCAGATTCGCTTCCGAACGCGTATTATTGCCCGCGCACTCAAAGAGCTAAACGCACACAGTTCCGCTGGTCCGGACGACATTCCCACAATCCTCTTGAAGAGATGTTCCTCTTCACTCGCCAAACCACTGCGGAAACTCTTCCATTTGTCTTATTCTACTGGTCGTTTCCAAAATAGATGGAAGTTAACGAACATTCAGCCAATTTCCAAAAAGGGTGACAAATCATCCCTTTCTTCTTATCGACCCATAGCACTAACTTCTATTCTCTCCAAGGTAATGGAATCTCTTATCAACCGTCAACTTTCGAAATATCTTGAATCCAAGTGGTTCTTGATGGTGTCAAATCTGTCTCCCATCAAATTAATGCAGGTGTTCCCCAGGGTTCTGTACTCTCACCCACTCTCTTCCTCATCTTTATAAATGATCCTTGTCAATTACTCACAACCCAATTCACTCGTTTGCTGATGATAGCACGTTGAGTTTCTCATACTCATACGAACACTCCCGTCCACACTCTTCGAACGTCACTACCAAGCAGCAACTTATGCTTGATACATTGAATTCAGATCCCAACAAGATGTATCAGTGGGGATTATCTAACCGAGTAGAATTCAATGCCCTAAAAACTCAGTGCTCCCTCTTGTCGTCAAAGGTGAACCCCAAAGTAAATATACTGTACAACCTGGCCACTATTTACAAGGTGTATATCCGTCCAAAAATGGAATTCAACTCCCATATTTGGTCAGGCGCATTCAAAACTGTGTTACACGTGCTCGACAGGATGCAAAAATGAGCAGTGAAACTTATTGGGGACCCAGCCGTAAGTCGATTAGTTCCGCCCTTAGAACACAAGCGCAACGTATCATGCCTATCTCTTTTCTATAAGTATTACCAGGTTCGTTGCTCAACGGAACTTGCTGAATGTGTTCCGCCCCTTCAGACATTTTCCCGCGATACCCGTCAATCTGTGAATGCGCATCAGTTCACGTTGAAAGTGGACCTTAGGCGCACAAATAAACATAGAGAGTCATTGTTTAGCCGAACCACACGAATGTGGAATGTTCTACCTGATCATGTGTTTCCTGGCCGTTGTGATGTCCAGACATTCAAGTCCAATGTACATCGGCACCTCCTTTCCTTATCCACTTCCTCTCCATCCGCTCGCACTGTGCTCTGACATTTATGGGTACTTCAAAATCCCCTTTTGTGTGCGCGTTACTGTAAAAAAAAAACTGATATGTTCCTCCTCCCAAAGTATTCACCCAAGAAGTCACAATAAAAACATATACACACCTTTTCCCCAAAGGCCAATTTTATACGGTCGAACAAAATCATGTGCTCACCTGCAATAACAATGTTCAATGTTGAAGACCAAAGCGAATTTCCGAATTATATCCCCCTCTTTTGCCGAGACTGACTTTAGAGTTATCAACAGAGAGAATAATTTTTTCCCCAACCAAAAGAACAAAAAGAAGACGTCATCCTCGGACAGTAATAAATACCCGTGTTACAGTTTATCTAAAATTACATTCAAAATTCACCGATAATGTCATTCTAAAATTATATTGAAAGATTCACGCACAATGTCATTCAAATAAATAGCCTTCAACTGATGTCATTGTGTCAAAAACAAAATTTATCAAGTTTGCAATTCTCAAAATTCCATTTTCTTGTGTACTTTTTTATTTTTAATTTTTATTAACTGGGTATAATTCTATGAATACAGCATTTAGTTAACAACGTCTAATTTAAACAATATCTATCAGAACGCGATGAACCTTAACTGTCAACAGATATGTTTAAATTGACAATTAAGATTAACGAAGACTCTTGTGTCAACTTCTGTTTTATTAAATAGTTGAGTGTTTATCATAGTCACAGACACGATTATTGAAACAACTCATTAGAATTCCATAACCATATGACTGAATAAGTACCACTTGTTTCCGTCAAATAGTTCTCTTTTGATATCATATGATAAGATAATACAAGTTACCATCGGAGACGCCCGAAAAAGGTGAAACATAACTAAGTGGCCAAGCACTTAGTCAGAAAGAGAAGCGCGACTAAATTACATCATCGTTTGATTCTACTAAAATTTCATTCGATTCCATTTCTTTTTCGGGAAGGAATTGCTCATAGTATGTGCGTTTCCTCAATCAATTTTAAGTGATTATTACTGCATGTGAATAAATAAATAAATAAATAGTTGTGATTTTATAATTTCAGGTTACGAGGGTCATACAAATTGATCTGTATTAACAAAAGCATAGTAAGTCTGAGTAAGTAATTATTCTACAAAGTGGTATCAAAAAATTTACCAGAGTTCTTCATTACAGAAAGAGAAAATTATTAATTGAAAGGGAAAACATTAATACCAAAACAGTGAGTACTTTATCAAAACTCGAACGAACGATAGAATTAGAAGTCGGACAAAATGGAGAACTTTACTCCAAAGGAGGTGAAAATCCTAGAAACAGTGGAGGACATCCAAGAACGTCGTGAGCAAGTACTTTCACGATATAATGAATTCAAAATAGAGACCAGACAAAAGCGTGAGAAACTCGAAGATTCGCGACGCTTTCAGTATTTCAAACGTGATGCTGACGAACTGGAAAGTTGGATACATGAGAAACTCCAGGCAGCAAGTGAAGAGAGTTATCGAGATCCAACAAATCTCCAAGCCAAAATACAAAAACATCAAGCATTCGAAGCCGAAGTGGCGGCTCATAGTAATGCAATAGTTTCCTTGGATAACACCGGACGTGAAATGATTGACCAGCAGCATTTCGCATCAGAAACCATTCAAAGGCGTTTAGATGAATTACATCGATTGTGGGAACTTCTTCTCAGTCGCTTAGCTGAGAAGGGACAGAAATTACAACAAGCCCTAGTTTTGGTCCAATTCCTTCGACAATGCGAAGAAGTCATGTTTTGGATCAAGGATAAAGAGGCGTTTGTAACCGCTGATGAATTTGGACAAGACTTAGAACACGTTGAAGTTTTGCAACGTAAATTTGACGAATTCCAAAAGGACATGGCTTCTCAAGAGTATCGAGTGACTGAAGTAAATCAGTTAGCTGACAAACTCATCCAAGATGGCCATCCAGAAAGAGACACCATTGCTAAGAAGAAGGAAGAACTTAATGAGGCTTGGCAAAGATTAAAGCAGTTGGCTATTGTTCGTCAAGAGAAACTATTCGGTGCTCATGAGATTCAACGTTTTAACCGCGACGCAGACGAGACAGTAACTTGGATTGCAGAGAAAGATGTAGTATTGTCCTCCGATGATTACGGACGTGATTTAGCTAGTGTTCAAACTTTGCAAAGAAAACATGAAGGTGTTGAACGGGATTTAGCCGCTCTAGAAGATAAAGTATCAACCCTGGGTGCAGAAGCTCAGCGATTATGTTCGATCCATTCAGACCACAGTGACCAAATTCGTGATAAACAATCAGAAATTGCAAACTACTGGCAACGTTTGACCGCAAAAGCCAGAGAACGTAAACAGAAGTTAGATGAATCTTACTATTTGCACCGCTTCTTGGCAGATTTCAGGGACTTAGTCTCTTGGATTAATGGAATGAAAGCTATCATTTCTGCTGATGAATTAGCCAAGGATGTTGCGGGAGCAGAAGCATTACTAGAACGTCACCAAGAACATAAGGGAGAAATCGATGCTCGCGAGGACAGCTTCAAGCTGACAACCGAATCTGGACAAAAACTACTTGAACGCGAACATTATGCTGCTGCTGAAATTCAAGAGAAGCTGGCGGCTCTTGAAAATGATAAAAGTTCTCTGTTATCCCTATGGGAGGATCGTAGGATTCTCTACGAGCAGTGCATGGACCTTCAGCTATTCTATCGTGACACTGAACAAGCTGATACTTGGATGGCAAGGCAAGAGGCGTTCTTGGCAAATAAGGATCTGGGAGATTCATTGGATTCAGTAGAAGCACTCATTAAAAAACACGAGGATTTCGAAAAGAGTTTGGCTGCACAAGAAGAAAAAATCAAAGCTCTTGATATATTTGCAACAAAACTGATTGAAGGTCAACACTATGCTGCCGATGATGTCGCCCAACGTCGGCAAATGCTTCTAAACCGCAGATTGGCCCTTCAAGAGAAATCTGCCAAACGCAAACAACTGCTAGAGGACTCGAATCGTTTACAACAATTCGAAAGAGATTGCGATGAAACTAAAGGCTGGATCAGCGAGAAACTTAAGTTTGCCACCGACGATAGCTATTTAGATCCAACCAATTTGAATGGCAAAATGCAAAAACATCAAAATTTCGAGCATGAACTGAATGCCAACAAATCCCGCATTGAAGACATTACGAATGTTGGCACAGAACTCTATGAGAGAAAACATTACGCTGCCGAGCAAATTAATACTCGCATGCAAGAAGTTGTTGTCCTATGGGAAACCTTAGTACAAGCCTCAGATAAAAAGGGTTGCAAATTGAAGGAAGCATGCCAACAGCAGCAATTCAATCGCACCATTGAAGACATTGAACTGTGGTTGAGTGAGATTGAAGGACAGCTCTTATCTGAAGATCACGGTAAAGACCTGACGTCCGTTCAGAATTTACAGAAAAAACATGCTCTTTTGGAAGCCGATGTCATGGCCCATCAAGATCGCATTGAAAGTATAAAAGTAGCAGCAAATAAATTTATTGAATCAGGCCACTTCGATTCAGATAATATTAGAAACAAAGAGGGCAACCTAAGTGCGCGATATGCCGCACTAGCCGCTCCCATGCATGAACGTAAACAGCATCTGCTAGACTCACTGCAGGTACAACAGCTCTTCAGGGATTTAGAAGATGAAGCAGTTTGGATTCGCGAAAAAGAGCCTATTGCAGCATCAACAAACCGTGGCCGAGATCTCATCGGTGTACAAAATTTGATCAAAAAACACCAAGCTGTTTTATCAGAAATCCACAACCATGAAAATAGATTGGTCAACGTTCTCAGTTCAGGAGAGAATATGTTGAAGGATCAACCATTTGCTAGTGAGGATATCCGCCAAAGACTCGATGCATTGCAAGAACAATGGAATTCCTTAAAGGAAAAATCAAGCCAGCGGAAGCAAGATTTAGAAGATTCGCTCCAGGCTCATCAATATTTTGCGGATGCAAATGAAGCCGAATCGTGGATGCGTGAAAAGGAACCTATTGTAGCCAGCAATGACTACGGCAAAGATGAAGATTCCTCAGAAGCCCTTCTCAAGAAGCATGAAGCCTTGGTTTCCGATTTAGAAGCTTTTGGAAACACTATTCAGGCTTTGCAAGAACAAGCAAAGAACTGCCGCCAACAAGAAACTCCTGTTGTTGATATTACAGGCAAAGAATGTGTAGTAGCTCTGTATGATCATACAGAAAAATCTCCTCGTGAGGTCTCAATAAAAAAAGGCGATGTTCTGACCCTCCTCAATTCGAACAATAAGGATTGGTGGAAGGTAGAGGTCAATGATCGCCAAGGTTTCGTACCGGCAGCTTACGTTAAAAAAATTGAAGCCGGATTGAGTGCTAGCCAACAGAACCTGGTTGATAATCACTCCATTTCAAAGAGACAAAATCAAATCAACTCGCAGTACGACAATTTATTGGCTCTGGCTCGGGAACGTCAAAATAAATTAAATGAAACGACAAAGGCTTATGTTCTTGTTCGTGAGGCAGCTGACTTAGCGGCATGGATTAAAGACAAGGAGAATCATGCTCAAATAGCTGACGTTGTTGGAGAAGACTTAGAAGAGGTTGAAGTTCTCCAGAAGAAATTTGATGACTTCAATGATGACCTTAAAGCGAATGAAGTTCGTTTGGCTAATATGAATGAAATCGCAGTGCAATTAACATCCCTCGGGCAAACCGAAGCAGCCTTAAAAATCCAAACTCAAATGCAAGATTTGAACGACAAGTGGACTAACCTACAACAGCTCACTGCTGAGAAAGCCAATCAATTAGGATCTGCTCATGAAGTTCAACGTTTCCACCGTGATATCGATGAAACGAAGGATTGGATCGCCGAAAAGGAAAATGCCTTAAATAACGACGACTTAGGAAAAGATCTTCGCAGCGTGCAGACTCTACAAAGAAAACACGAAGGCGTAGAACGTGATTTAGCTGCCCTGCGTGACAAGATACGACAGCTCGATGAGACTGCCAATCGTTTAATGCAATCACATCCGGATACCGCCGATCAAACCTACACCAAACAAAAGGAAATCAATGAAATGTGGGACCAAATTACGACAAAAGCTACAACACGCAAGGAAAAACTTTTGGACTCATACGATCTGCAACGTTTCCTCAGCGATTATCGCGACCTATTAGCTTGGATCAATTCCATGATGGGACTAGTAACTTCTGATGAACTTGCCAACGATGTTACAGGTGCAGAAGCCCTAATTGAACGCCATCAGGTATGTTAAGTATATTTTTTTGAGTACTATTATTATGCGTGAATGATATTCCCACCCGAAAGCTTGCCCTATAAAACAAATCCTTCCCTTATTCAATTAAAAAAAAACATATATCAGATTTGAAGTTAAATCCCATGTTCTGATCCTAAGAACTTTTTTTGTTATTTTTCTCTTTCCGTTTGTTTCGGTACTTATCGCTTTTTCGTTCGTTTTTGGATAAATCACCGCATACCATTGCAACCACTTCACTCCAAAAATATAAAACAAATGCAATATCTAGGGTCATCGAGCTGAAATTGAATTTCTTTATGGAATCAGTCTACTGCCAGAGGTAGATGAACAAACCAAAAACATATTTTCTTTTATATATATCGAACAATTAATTATTCACTTTAATATTGTACTGTAATTAAGATTAATCAAAATTCAACAATATGTGTTTCTAATTGTGTTTTTTGCCTCATTTGCTGTTATAACCAATCATTTGTAAAAAGTTGGTGTGACCGCATTAGGGTTAGACTTTTTTTTTTTAATATACACTCTGGAACCATTCATTTGACAACACTGGGCTTACACATATGTGGGACATATTTATATATATATATATATATATATATATATATATATTTTTGTTTGAATTTATGTAATAATTTTTTTTTTAGTTTAGTGACGGCAGAACCCTCATTTATCAGGCTTAATCCAAGCTTAAATTAAATTAATATCATACTTTACAGACTAACTTATAATCTAAAGTAGTAATTCAGATATAATTATGTGGGGGGAGGCAAATCCGGCATTTGTGAGACAGCGACAGTGAACGGCATGTGTACGGTCTGGAAGGAGGCGGGGTTAGTGACCTGGGGGGAGTGGTTGAAATTATGGGGGTTCTTCTGAGACGTCGTTTGAGAGTGGGAGTGGAAATGTTGAAATCGAGGGGGGTGGGGAAAGAGTTGGCCCCGTCGTAGCATACGCGAGATGGGTTCGTTAGCGCCATAAGAACTGTGGTGAGCGGACAAGTAAAAGTGTCGAGGGTTACACACGTTACTGGGGTTGTGTGAAATGTTATAGTGGAGAGCAGGCTTGGGCAATTGATTTAGCCTAACAGAAGACGGTGGAAAAAGATGATGTCGGCATGGATTCTGCACTCTTCAAGTGTGTTAAGATTGATTAAAGGGAGCCGGGTTGTGTATGGTGGTAGAGTCAGCGGATTTTCCCACTTTAGTCCACGGAGGGCAAAACGCAAGAAACGACGTTGAAGGCTCTCGAACCTGCGAATGTGAGACAATAGCATATTCGAGTAGTGGACGGACAAAGGTTATGTAGAGTCATGGGTGACGTAGGGGTTTAGGAATTCCTTCGATCAGCGTTTGATAAAACCAAGGGCGGCGTTGGCCCTAAGGATTATGTCATCAATTCTATTCTATTTATTGGCCTGTAGGAACCCGAAAGTTCATGATCTCACCGACTCGACTGCGCGATCGTTCCCTGTCCTGTGTGCTCTCCTTCCACGCTTGACCATTCGATTCGACCTCCTCTAGGTCAAATCTAACATTGTCCTCCCATCTCCGGCGCGGCCGTCCTACCGGTCTCTTTCCCGTTGGTCTTCCGTCAAGAATTCTATGCACGGTCCTCTTGTTGCCCATTCGCGCCACGTGTCCGGCCCATCCTAATCTTCGCGATTTGATTACTCTCACTATTGTAGGTTTACGATATACCTCTTCCAATTCGTGGTTATGGAGTTTCCTCCATTGTCCTGCCTCCTCGTCATATTTACCACCAAAGATACCCCTTAGTACTTTATTCTCGAATACGCGGAATTTGTTTTCTTCCCGTTTTGTGAGAGCCCATGTTTCGCATCCATATAGAAAAATCGGCATGATTATGGTTCTATAGACACGGAGTTTTATGTTACGTGATAGCAGTCTGGATTTCAGCAGTTTACTGACTGCGTGCCAACTAACGTTGCCGGAATGCAGTCTTTTGTTAATTTCCTTCGACATTTCGTTACTGGCCGTCAGTATCGTTCCCAGATATTTAAATTCTTTAACTTTTTCAAATATCTTCCCTTTGACGTTTATATGTGTTCCCTGCGGTCCACCCGCTCTCGCCGTAATCATGTATTTTGTTTTGTCTTCATTTATTTCTAGGCCCACCTCTTCTGCCACTTGCATGATGATTTCACTGTTTTTACTTACAGTTACTAGATTATCGCCCACAACGGCGATGTCATCCGCATATGCGAGCACCTGTGTGACCCCGTTCAGGGATGATCCGGTCATGTTTTCGTCTTGTACCTTTCTGACAACATACGAGGATAAGGTTAAAGAGACATGGTGAGAGGCCATCCCCCTGTTTTAGTCTGTCCCGGATTTCAAATGATTCTGAGAGGTGATTTTCTATACTAACTCGCCCATTTTTTTCATTCATGCAGATTTGGATGAGGGTGGCATATTTTATCGGGATTCCCAGCTCAACTACAATATGGTGGAGTCTTTGCCTTGCGACTGAGTCGTAGGCTTTTTTGAAGTCAACGAACAGTTGGTGAACCGTCTCTCCGTATTCCCACTTCTTTTCCAGTAGTTGCCTTATTGTTAACATTTGGTCGCTTGTTGACCGGTTCCTACGGAATCCGCATTGGTAATCTCCCAATATGTCTTCTGCGTATGGTGTGATTCTCGCTAGTATGACATTTGTAGTATTTTGTATGTGGTTGGGAGCAATATTCTTCTTCTGTAATTTTCGCAGTCAGATCTGTCACCTTTTTTGAAAATGGGGACGACTATTGAGGTTTTCCACTCTTCCGAAATGACTTCCTTATCCCATATTGTTTTAATCAATTGGTGGATCTTTCGAGCGGTTGCCGCTCCTCCATGCTTCACAACCTCTGCCGGTATGCAGTCGACTCCGGGAGCCTTGTTGTTTTTCAATCTGTTTATTGCGTCTACAAGTTCGTTGAAAGAGAGCTTTGGGATCTGAGGCTCGGCTGTATGTACGTTTGGTGCGTTTATTTGTGGTTGATGGGTGCGTACATTGAACAGGTTTCATCTTGTCACAATATTGTTTGTTTCTGTGACCAGACAGCCGTTTGGTCTCGAATTATTTAGGCTCTCCCTCGGTAGCCATTTCTAATTGAGTTTATGCCAGCATACATATCTCTGATATTCTCTGCTCTGGCATTTTCTATGATTTTTTCGATCCTAGACTTCTTCCATTCGCGTTTTTTTGCGTTTTGAAAACTCTCATTGTCTATCCGAATTGTCGCGTATCTTTCTGCGTTGATTTAATCATATGTTTCTAAGTGAATCACTCTGAGGCGTTTACGTTGTTCGATCTTCGCCCTGCACTCATCGTCAAACCAAGGTTTGGACTTAATTGTTTTTTTTTAAATCCTAATACCTTTTGGGCTGTTTGTTTGATTGTGTCTCTGATCGATGTCCATTTAGTGCCCAGATTATTGGTTTCCTCTTCCTCACTACTCCCATTCTCTGGGATGCTAAATCTATTCGTTAGTTCCTCTTGATATTCAGCCCTTTTGCGCAGGTTTTTTAGTTTATCAATGGCGAACTTTTTGCTTGTTTCCCGTGATTGCCCATGTGGGTTTGCTGCGAGCCGACTTCTAATTTTGCCCATCACTAGAAGGAGATCGGAGTTGCAATCTGCTCTTCTATATGATCTTACGTCAAGGATATTCGAGTTGTGTCTTTTGTCTGTGAGGAAGTGGCGTTACGCCGTCGGGTGATATCCATGTGGCTTTATGAATTTGCTTGTGCTTGAACAACGTGCTTTTCACTACCATTCACGCTGCGAACGTGATAATTCGAATTCCATTATCATTTGAAACGTCGTGTGGGCTTTCTTTACCTATAGTTTGTTGGAAGATGTCTTCATTTACAATTTTCGCATTAAGGTCCCCGAGGAGGATTTTAACATCGAATGATGAGATCTCATAAAATACTTCCTCTAGGGTCTCGTAGAACGTGTCCTTCGTTTCTTCGTCCGTAGATTCTGTTGGGGCGTGTATGTTTATAAATACATAATTGTACCATGGTCCCTGTATTTTTAGCACCGACATTCGCTCATTAATGAATTGCACATCTTTTACATGTGGCGTAATCTTCTTGCTTATGATGAAGCCAGTCCCGATGTTATGTGCACCGGTACCTCCACACGCCAGTGCAAACCCGTTGGTTTCGATTACTTGATGTGGGAGTCGGACTTCCTGAAGCGCGACGATGTCCATTTTAGATTGTTTCGCGTTTTCTACGACCGTCTGTATCGCGCCTGATTTATATAACGTGCAAACATTCCACGTGCCGACGCGTATATCCCACTTTTTCCGTTTTTCCCTACGTCTTTTTTTTTTTTTTTTGCCGAGTGGGTGTTTTCTCGATGATTTTTTCCCTTATGGTAGTGTCGGCTCATCACACCTACGCCTACCGCGTTTTTCGAGAGATTGTTTTTTGTATATTGATTCTTCATTTTTGATCCCACGAGTCTTGGGGTTTCAAATAGTCCACCATATTAGAGCCCCGCTTTGATATGGTTAGGTCTACTTACTGCTCTGATTCGACCCGGTGTCAGAGAGGCGTCGTTATAATACAGCCGGTATATCCCTGGATGCAAACCATCCAATGGGCACGGTGACGCGTAACATCCTGGATTAGGGGTGGTAGATCTTTGTGTGTTACTCCTCGCTAGCCTGTCTGACATGGGTGGCCCTACTGGAAGCGTATGCTTCCGTCGGCTTAGCCTGAGTGATTCATTGTAGTTTAAGCCCCCGCACCACGTCAAGAGTGGGATTATGTCATCAATATGTGTGGTAAATTTGGGCTCCTTGTCGCATAGGACGCCCAGGTCGCGATTGGTTGGTTCAGTAAGAGATAGGAGCGTGGCTGGGAGCGCTTCCGAGAGAACGTGATTGTGTGACATTTGGCGATATTCAGTTATTTTGGCACCAAGTCGAAAAGCTGTCAAGATCCGATTGGAAAAGTGAAGAGTCTAGGGGAGAGCGGATTGTCTTGAAAATGTTGATATCATCCGTCTAAAGCGAGATGAAGGAGTGATTAATACTACAGCCTATGTCGTTAATGATTTAATGGTTAGGCGGTAGGGTTGCGGGGGGGGGGGGCGTGACTGCCCTGGGGGACACTTGAGGTTGGGAAAAAAAGGATCGGAGAGGGTGGATCTAAATCGCACGAGGCGGGTTCGATAATTGAGATAGGATGAGATCCACTTAATCAGCAGGGGTTCAAAACCGAGGGAAGTTAACTTAAAGAGAATGAGGTTGTGGGAGATTTCGTCTAAGGCCTTGCTAAAGTCGGTGGTGATTACATCGACTTCATCGCCGTTTTCTAGGACAAGGGGTGTGTGGGGTGTGAATTCGACAAGGTTGGTGGTAGTGGACCTGCCAGAGAGGAAGCCGTGCTGGTTAGGAGAGATGATGGGTGTGCAACGAAAACGTAACACATCATATAGAAGGCCTTCGAACAGTTTAGGAATGTACGAAAGCTTAGCAATGGGGATAATTGGAGATATCGTTTTTTTGGCCCCTTTTTATGTATGGGGGATATATTGAAGATTGAAACGAACGGGGGAGAGAGAAAAGAGGAACATTTTTTTAGGAGGATAGCAGGGAGTCTGCTTGGATCGGGACTGAAATCGTCATTCAGTTGTTCAAGTTTTTCTATAACTTGGTATTGTTGAATGTGTAGTGGGATGAGGGGGCCGAGGGAGAATTCAGACAGGCCAGTGAAGTAAGAGGCGTTAGGCTCGAAAGAGTCGTCCGTGAAGGATAGTTTGAAGAAGGACGCGAACAGATTGGGTATGGTATGGGAGACAGTTGTAATAGTTGAGAGGTAGAAAATAGAGTTGGGATAGGCATCAGATTTGTGTTTGCCTTTTTTTTTTTTTTTTTTTTTTTTTTTTTTTTTTTTTTTTGTAACACTAACGCGCGCCAAAATGGGATTTTGAAGTACCCTTAAATGTCAGCACAGTGCGAGCGATAAATTGGAAGAAAGATTTGGGGTCGTTGATCAGGTTGATAAAAGTAATCGAGGTAGTTGGAGTAGTCCAGGGGAGAACGCGTATTTAGGAAAGTGTTCCACAGCTTATTCCTCCTGTTACGAAGGGTGCAGAGTTTGCAGTTATATCAAGGGGGCGATGAGAATGATAACCTGTGTCGGGAATATGGGACATATAGGGATATGGCGTTGTAGATTTCTGTGTAGAGCGAGGCTGTAGCGACCTCTACACTTATATCGTTTAGGTGGAATGCGATATTGCTGAGGTACTCATTTATGAGGCGGAAATTGGATTTTCGGAAGTTGTAAGAAAATTGGTAGGTAGGAGGTGTGGAGTGGCTTGAGCAGTCGTAGTATAAGGATAAGAGAACCGAGGGGTGACTTATATTATTATAATAGGGAGCTCTTCGTTACTATTCTATTTCACTAAAACACTTTTTTGTATTTAAACGTAATTTGCCTGTAATTTACAACTTTTTTCACATCCGTGTATAAACGCAGTCTCTTTAAAATAATCTCAACAAAAAACACGCTCAAGGATTATATTTTACATATTATATTATTTTGGAGTTGTAATTATATTAAGTATTAAAATAGCGAAGATCATCCTGATTTGCGCCAGCATGGATTGAACGGCCAGCAAGATCAATGTATCGTAAACTTCACAGGCAAGTAATTTCGGTAACAAACTTGCTTTTGCCAAAGCAAACTACAGTAATTACGCTTTTCAGTATGTGTAAGGTTGGCAACTAAGTAATTGCCGACTTTTGCCCGATAAATAAAACATATTTTTTTAAATACAACGAATAAACTTTAATCAATAATATATTTTCCATTTTGTTCGATGACCTTTTGCCACTTTATGGCAACTTCATAATTCTACGTTCGTGGAACTTCTGATCTTATCGGCAAAAAACGGTATCAAGTGCGATTTCACAGCGTCATCATCATTGAAAGTTTTACCATCCGAAGAGTTTTGCAAATATCGAAATAAATGGTAATCTTATGGAGCAAGGTCAGGGCTTTATGGTGGATGTAGCATCAATTCCCAACCAAGCTCCAAGGTGGATTGTGCTGGCTCATCAAGCCTAGACCAAGATCGTTTTTGATCGACGTTATTGTAAACACCCCATTTTTCATCGCCACTGATGATTCGTTTCAAAAAAGGGTCGGATTCATTGCGTCTAAAAGGCAAATCACAAGCGTTGATATGCTTCGTTATATGAATTTCTTCAAATCATGTGGAACCCAAACATCAAACTTTTTAACGAGATTTATACGTTTTAAATGTTTCTCAATCACTGTATGTGACACATTGAACTTTTTTTCTATCTCTCGTACAGTTACATGGCGATCCGACACAATTATGGAGTTAATTTGATCGCATCAAACTCACCTGGTCGACCTGATCGTTGTTCATCTTTCAGTGAAAAATCTTCGGAAAGAAGTTTGTCAAACCAATTCTGTCTTTCTTTTAAGGCTTCTTCGCCGTACATATCACGTAACTTTTTAGCAGCTTGCGCTGCGTTCTTTCCTTTACAGAAATAAAAAAGTTAAATATGACGAAAAAGCTCGTTTTTGCACTCCATATTAAAACTGACGGCAAACTAATACCATGTCACAAAAATACGCGCAATTTTCTTCTTAAGCAAATTAAGACTGACAGCTAACAAACGTCGAAAGGAAAAAAATATGACATTGACAGAAGCCATTAGCAAATATTTCCAAAGACATATATGTATGAAATCGGCAATTACTTAGTTCTCAACCTGTTATTTTGATCTTCTGAAGGCATGTTCCTATAAAACACTTCTTAGAGACCACGAAGGATGTCGTTTGTTTCCAAACATTTATGAAGACACTATGTGTCTTTAGATATAGAGGAATGATGTGTCACCCTTTTTAGGAATTAGTTGTATCATCATCATCATCGGCACTACAACCGAGATCCGATCTTGGCCTTATTTAGCAAGTCTCTCCACCGATATCCGGTCCATATCCGAGGCTTGTTAAATTGTCCATAATAATTTGTTTTTCCGGGCAAGGTTATTATCCTTGCGCCGAATTGGTTGTATAATCGCATCTATTTAGATATTGAATAGGGTAGAGTGAAGAATTTTCGCAGCTGTTTAGCGAGAGAAGACCGTTCAAAATTATATGGGGAATGCCATCTGGACTACCGTATATTTATCTCTGTGGGGTCTTCAACAATATTCAAAAGTGAATTTGCATAATTGCATTCAACAAGAGCCAGAGATGATGTGGCATAAGGAACGATTGACTTGGTGGGGAAATGTGCAGCAATTAGATTAGCTAGCCCTGCAGCTGCGTTGATAACGATACTATCATTATGTTTGTGTGAAAGAATGGATGAAGATACATGCTTATTGTGCTCTGAAAGGCCCAGAATGTTCGACGCTGTTATAGTTTTTGTATCATTTCCTGGTCGTAGAAGAATTTCATACATGTTCTTTTAAACAGCGTTGGATATGTCTTCACTTAGCTTGTACAATTTCCCTGAGGTCCTGACCTTGAAGAGCCGTATTCTGGCTCTGCTATCAGAGAATGCTTTAAAAATATGTTGTAGGGGGCTTTGAATCAATAAACATTTTTAAGTACCTATTTAAGAATAAGAAAATAGCCGTCAGAAATGGTTTTCTGGATTTGGTGCATCCATGAATCTCTTAACCACGAAATTGATACTTAATACTCTGTCATCCATGGGCCATTGTCATTTCAGATCTTTTCGATCTATCAAATTTTGTGTGGTTCATTTCTGATGAATTAACGTTGAACGTGATTATTTGCACAGCATAAACTCAACGGATTTCTTAATTTGTCTAACGTAACATTCAACTCCTTGGGACAACGTCGTACTGGATCAGAAATTGAGTTCCTTTCCGATCAATTCAATGCATTTTTCTGCAAGGTTGATATTTTAAAATAAACGCGAAATGCGAATTTGAAGAAGTGCAATCCTTTAACTACCTTGGGTCAATAGTATCAGCCGATAACAATATGGAAGAAGAAATACGCGAACGACTGATCAAATCCAACAAACCCTACTATGGTCTATCAAAGCTCTTTAAATCCCGAAATTTATCCAGAGCATCCAAGCTACTACTGTCTTACCAGTACTCGTGTGTGGATCCGAGACCTGGGTGCTCAATAAAAGGCACTCTAAACTCTTAGCCGCGTTCGAGACGAAGGTCTTAAAGAGTATTGTTGGCCCCGTATGTGAGGGAGGACGACTCCGGAGACGCTACAACCATGAGTTGTATGCAATCTACCTTGAAGGTAATGTTGTAAGAAAAATCAAGCTCGGCAGACTTCGGTGGGTGGGACACCTAGCTCGAATAAGCGAAGAAAAGCCTGCCTGGAAAGACCTTTGTGGCAGGATGTATGGAAGGAGACAGCGCGGCAGGTCTAATCTGCGATGGTGGGATGGCGTAGACCAGGACGCCCAAAGTCTGGGAGTGCCAAACTGGATGACACCGACTCGAAATCGGGATCACTGAAGTGACTGGCTAAGACCGGATCCTGGTTGTACTGCCGATTATGATGATATTTTAAAATATTATATGATTTGAACTAAATTTCTATTCTTTTATTAACTATAAAACATTGTTTTGGAAAAATTGCTCGTTTTTGTAAGCTATTCTTCTCTATGCACTATAGTTGTTCAGTAGCTGTTACACCGGCATCGTATACCAATGTGAGTGCATGTTCAGTGAAACAAATTCTTATTCTGATTAGATACTTTCATCACAGGATCGTCTTTCGAAAAAAATATTGGTTCCGTAACAATTTTTTTCAACTGATATTTAATATTTGCTACACATTTTACTTTGGCACAAGGCTAATGACCTTGCCCGAAAAAACAAAATATTATGGTCAATTTAACAAGTTTCGGATATGGGCCAGATACCGGTGGAGAGACTTGCTAAATAAGGCCAAGACCGGATCCCGGTTGTAGTGCCGATGATCATGATGACACATTTTACTGCTTAACTCCGCCTGATACAACATCAGTCCCGCCACAACCTGAGCACAAGCAACACGCCTAGAACCAATTTCTTTTTTGCATGCATATGGTTGCCGAGCACTCAAGGAGATGAACCTCAACAAATCTGCTGGTCCCGATGGCATTTTCCCAATTTTCTTGAAGGGAAGTTCTTCACTTACTAAACTGCTGCGCGAAACTCTCCCATGTGTCCTATTCAACTGGCGCTTTTCCAACTAGATGGAACCGATTCCCAAAAAGGGCGATAAATTATCTCCCTGTCGGAGTGAATGGTATCAACGATTAACCGTCATCTTTCGAAATATCTGGAATCAAATGTCCGCTAATATGGTTTCTGTAGCAACACTCCACGAAAGATCTTATCGACAGGTGGAGCCATTCCGGTGGCTACTGGTTCCGGATACATGCGCCCAATTCTCTTGAAGAGATGTTATTCGTTAAACCGCTGATCTTTTATTTATTCTATTATACTAGCCGTTTCCCAAGTAGATTGGAGTCAGCGAACATTCGGCCGATTCCCAAAAAGGGCGACAGACGACCAAATGAACAGTATAGCTCTACGAGAAAACCAACTGGATAGGTCTAAATGACATTTTTGGGAAGTTAAATTGGTTGTTATTTTCTCAACATTAACAGGCACGATTCTACTTGCAATACGTACCTCAACATTGACAGGCACGATTCTACTTGCTATACGGACCTTTATTCCACAGAGAGTAAAGAATATCAAACTCTAGAGAAATATGTGGTTCGATTCTGTGCTAAAGAATTAATCTTCCGGTTGTATAAATCAAATAATACAGAAGGAAACCAGAGAAGATTCAAGAGAGCAAGAAAAGACTGTACTACTCAAAGTTGTTACATAACCAGAGACTGAGATAAAAAATACTATACCTTCCCACAGGTAGTGGAAACTTTTAGCCATTTGTAAAAAACATTCAGAACTCGTCTCTTTATTAGAAAGACCACATATTGGAAGCTGCGAAAAGTGCGGCTAAATGTATAGGGTTCCTTAAGAGATGCAAAATATAATTCACTACTGTTTGTCGATATATTGGTTTGCTTAGTATTAAGCTCCAAAAATAAATTAAGGTTCTTCAACTTATCTGCCTTATTCGATCTGGAAGCCAATTTGTATTTCAACGCGTCTGAGCGTCTGGCTGGTCTTTGCCCTCTTTCTGTTACAATTTAACCTGTAGAGATAAATACGTTCCAGTTGGAAGTGTAAACAAATTTAAATATGTGGGGCTTACTCTTGATCGTAATTTGAGCCGGATAATTTCAAATACCGAGTATTTGTGAACGTGGGAACTTATAGATGCATAGTTTGAACTGCAGTAGGAAGTACCTGAGCTAGAACTATAATGCCTATTCAACGTATACATTGAACCCAGTACAAATTAATCAAGAAGTTTTATTTATTCCGTGAGCTTGGGCTGGTGAGGCCTGTTGTGGTCCTTCTCTCAGGGAGTGTGTCTCCTTGTCCTGAAAAGGATGAGGGATCTCTTTAGACCGCTCCTGAGGGGACCCGTTGCGGTCGCCACCGTGCTTCCTCAAACCTGAGGGAAGTGTGACGACCAATTGTTGAATTGGGTCCTGGGAATCGGGTAGGCCCAATAAAAATACTTTTTATTTTGTTATATTATTATTTTATTTTAACTTAATTTATTAGCGTCCTACCACTTCGGACGCCAATCGAGACTTATCCTCGAATAAAAAAAATGGGTTGGCGAGAGGGCCGATTTTAGCGAGGTGTGTCCTTCATCATGTCTCTGGCTTCTGGTCATCTTGCGATAACCAAAATCGCCCACATCCGTGAGGATGTTGGGCTCGGTCTCGAGATATCTGAAAAGAAAAGAAAAAAGGGGGTATCCAAGGATGGTGTGGGCAGTGTTAGGCCAGGTGTTCTCTAACTACTTGTATGGAGGGGTGGTGGGAAAGAAATCATACAAGACCGGTAGGTCTTGAGTGCGGTAGTAAACGCAGATCACGTCTTTGGCGTCTGATGATCTGCGCTTTGGTCGGTGTATGTATGTTTGCGTCGTCGTGTACTGTGCGTCCGTGTGTGTGTGTGGTTTGTTAACAGTAGACCCTATGGGATGGATCCAGGAATCCTCTATTATAGAGGGGAATGTTGTTGGGAAGGGTGCTTTCTTCAGTTTTGTACTGAAGAAGAAATTGTGGGGGTTTGATCCGAAGAGATCGAGAGAGAGAAGGGTCAAGAACGCAAGACTCCCGTACAAGTAGGTTCTCGCTGTTCTGAATGCTTTCGAGGTACTTGTATGCTAATTTAAGCAAGCACTCGTCGATAGGGGTAATGGAGGCGCCTTCGTATAGGTGAGAGTTGAGGTAATGACGATCGTCGGACTTTCTAGAGTGATTGGTGCATCTTTTGAGGAGTTTCCTTTCGAAAACTCGAGAAGTCTTTCCATTTGTGCCGAAGATATGCAGGACCATATGGGAAAGGCGTACGATATTCCAGATCGGATTAGCTGCTTATAGCAGAGAAGCTTAACTTTGGTGTCAACTTTGTTGCTCCACTTCGAGATGTTGTGCAGTTGTTTAGACCGACCGATGCCCCTTTGGAGAATGTGGGTCACATGTTTGATGAAATTCATTTTTGTGGTATAAATGACCCCAAGATATTTCATCCTGTCCTGTGGTCTAATCGTAGTATCTCCCATTGTGATTCGAATATTCGGTGAATATCGAGAAGTAGGTTGGGAGTAATTACTACTCAGGATTTTAGCTACTGCTTTTGATGGATTAAGCCGAATTTTCCATTTAAATTATTTAATTTGTATAGGATTTTGGTTATTATTTATTTTAACAGTAGTGATTACATCATCCTGAGAAAGGTTGGTGTAAGGCTAATAACCATGCCCGTTAAAACGAATTATTATGGCAAATTTAACACGACGACGACCACGGAAACGAAAATGGCTAAACGATTTAAACGATACTACATAGCATTCTACTGAGGCCAGTATTCAATAAGAGAAAGACCTTCGATCCAAGTCGTGTCAAAAGCTTTTTCAGCTTTTTCGGTGGGTTCCTTATTAAAGAGCCGCACACAGACGTGGTTTTGAAATACGTTGAGAGCCTTAGTGGTGCTGTGCGCTCTTCGAAATCTAAATTGGAAATCAGATATTAGGTTCCTGGCGCTGATAAAGTTATTTAGTTTCTCGTATATGAATTTTTCATATATTTTGCTGATGCAAATGAGAAGCGACATGGGGCGAAAGCTTAAGGGATGATACGTTGGTTTCCCAACTTTTGCTATTGGACAAATAATAGCGTGCTTCCGAGCTTGGGGAAAGTACCCCATGTTGTAAGCATGGTTGAACAGAATGGAGAGCTTTATAACGAATAAGACAACGCCTTCGCAACGAGTGGTATGACATGTTGTCGATATCAGGTGACTTCTTAGGGTTTCGAGATTTAACCAGGCTCTGTAGGGTATTTGGTGCGATAAAACCGTGACCATTATCACGTGTGCCATCGAAGTATGCACTGTTAGTTGGGTTTAAGACAACAATTGGCTCGTTGAAGTTGTCCAATTTACTGTGAACCTCTGAACTAATGATCGCATTAGTATCCGGGTCGCCATCTTGGAGAGTAAGTTTCTGATTATTTTCAAAGGTCTCTCCGATGATATTTGCTTTATTACTGTCGTTATTAACAACAACACCATTGTGTATGATTGGCTCAGTGATACGAGAAGTATCATAACGTTTTATAAACGTTCTGGTCCATCTGAATACCCTTCATTTTGTCTTCCAATTGTCGGGTACGATTGTTTTGGATTCTCTGTTTTACCAATGTTGTGAATAATGGATCGCAATAATGGCTCCCTTTCGTAAAGCGGTGACGATATCTCATTCTGCAGAGCTTTTTACGCTCCCGGATGAGACGAAGAGTGAGGTCGTCAAGGGGAATCTGAAAAGTCTTTTCAAGTTTGTACTTCGGGACATGAGTCTCCGAGGTTTCAACTAGAATCTCGTAAAGTCGTTTTGCAGGGTTGTTTATCTCAACCGTCGTTAGGTTCCTGTCAGTGGGAAGAGAGAGTTGGTGGAGTTTATCGTTCATTGTAATATTGAAGTTGTCCCAATTTGTCCGCCCATAATCGGGTATGGATCTGATATGAGCCCAGGGTGCTCGATAGCCGCGGATGAATGTGGTCACAGCGATGTGGTCAGATACACCCGCTGAAACTTGAGGAGAAGTGATTTGGGGAAGTAAGTCTTTGGACACAAAAAATATGTCCAGAATTGAGTCACCTCGAGTACCAACCGTAGGTGCGACTGATCCTCGAATAAAAAATTCATCGTCCTTTTATACAAATCTTCATTGAGATTTGTATGTGAGAAACCGGAGAAAAGAAATGGGATATCTATTTTTAAAATGTACACATCTGGCTACAATCCAGATGGAGATAAGGATTTTAGAATTGTATGTAAGGGAAGGAAATCAATATCTTTTACTATGGGTTTGTTTGCATATGAAGATTTGCATTGGGATTCGGGTTTTGTTTACAGATGGTAATTGAACAACCGGTTCATTTAGCCATGCGTTTGTTTTTTTTTTTTTTGTTGATAATTATGAGGAATTAGAAGTAAGAGTGATAAACGAATATTTGATTCGTTTATCGCGAATTTGGTTGGATCGGGGTAATGGATTTTGTAAATATGAGTTTGGGTATAGGGATTTGGATTTATATGAGTGGGGGAAGGAGATGGTAGGGCTTTTCAGAGCACTACAAGCCCCATTCTTATTTTATTTCGTGTTCGGCGTTGACCACATTGAAATCTCCACGTGGACTGCTCCTTGATTATCCGTCATTCTGAAGAATTTGTTTTATTTCCTAGTTCTAGTCCTAGTCCAACCATCGGCGACAGCACGTGCGCTTCTGTCTTGTGATCCATACCATCGGATCAATTGTGCAATTCGTTTTGAGTATCTTAAGTAAATACAAAATAACTATCAGTTCGCACGACAAGTCTTCTGCGGGATCCGAAGTAAGCAAACGGATCTCCACATAGGTGAAAATTATGTGGAACTGTATAATGCGGGAAAACCGCATACCCTTTTCTTTCCTTATGTCTGTTTTTCCTCTTTTTCGCACATCTGTTACATCCCCCGGGCATTGATACTCTCTATTGACTTAATAATCTTTGGATAATTTTTGGTGTTTGAGTGACGTAATATTCGTCATGGAAAGGAAGTGACCTGGATCGGCACGGGTGTAGTGGGGCACCTATTACTAGGGCATAATACCTGTAATGGTTGCTCATATTTTTATGGTTCTGACTTCCATCCTTTTTTCAAGCGGCATTGGTTTTCTGTGTCGGAATGGAATTTCATTTCAATGGAACGGGAGTTTCACCTCGATCTTTTGTAATATTCGCGGCCTTAGTGCAATTTCTCCTTTATGTCTGTCCACGTTTCTAACCAGAAATCAACAATCCTTGTGTAGCGTCTCTAACAGATACACACACACAGTACACAAGCAAATAGTGAAGAACAACACAGAAAGAGAAGTGAATAAGCAAAACCATCAGCCGTATACCAAGCAATAATATAACAATTCTACATCATTTGAGTGTGCTTGAGTTTATAAATCGAATTCGTACACGAGGCAGTGATCTGATGTATTGAACAATCGTTTAGTGATCCTAACCCTCACAGTGTCGGTTCGAATCACACGATCTTCGTTATCGTCGCAAACCCTATACTTGCACTAAGCGAAACCCAGGTAATAACTAATACAGATATTTCCGATTTCAATCCACCTGGTTCTAACGTTTTGCTTCTGTTCTTTCCACGGGTAGGCCACATGCAAACGAAGTGATATTGCTTCTCATTTTCTGCCACGATATGGACTCTGCTCCAATCTAGAATTCAATTTCTCGTGGTTGTAATTCCACGCTCGAAAGTACATGTCAATAATACCACTAGACCACAGCGCACACCTCACATTCTCTTTTTGAAGATATAGTGGCTCCTCTGCAATCACTTGTGGATTTTTAGGCCCCCGTATATGGCAGATTTGCTTATTCACGTATTCACCAAGCGAGAAATGAGCCGTATCGCTAAAAAATATTTTGTTATAAAACTACTGGTTGTACGCGCACCTATTGCGGCACATGCCATTGTCGGTGGGCTTCCATTCTTGCATAAGTTTAACTTTATAACGATATAGTTGCATGCAAAATACGCAATAATGTGTCGTAAGACAACCCCAGAATCTGAAAACGCCGAGGAATCGATGAATTTCAGACTTCAGCCATGTTTGCATTGAAGGCAGAAATATTTTCCATCGAGTGAACGCTCTGGTGATGTTAATGTCTGACCACATACGAAACAAACCCAGTCTCTTCCAAATCCTTAACTGGGTGGAAATTTTGCGCTCAGACGGAAAAGTATGGCGACCATAATCTGCTCGTGACAAGACTACTATTTACTATTCAGGCCAATAAATTGGCCTGTAGGAACCCGGAAGTTCATGACCTCACCGACTCGGCTTCGCCATGGTTCCCTGTCCTGGGCACTCTCCTTCCACGCTTGACCATTCGATCCTATCTCTTCACGGTCAAACCTAACATTGTCCTCCCATCTCCGTCGCGGCCGTCCTGCCGGTCTCTTTCTCGTTGGTCTACCGCCAAGAATTCTATGCACGGTCCTATCGTTGCCCATTCGCGCCACGTGTCCGGCCCATCTTAATCTTCGCGACTTGATTACTCTCACTATTGTAGCTTTGCGGTATAGCTCTTCCAATACGTGGTTGTGGAGTTTCCTCCATTGTCCCGCCTCCTCGTCATATTTGCCGCCAAAGATACCCCTTAGGACTTTGTTCTCGAATACACGAAATTGTTTCTGCCCGTTTTGTGCGAGCCCATGTTTCGCATCCGTATAGAGCAATCGGCATGATTATGGTTCTATAGACACGGAGCTTTATATTCCGTGATCGCAGTTTGGATTTCAGCAGTTTACTGACTACATGCCAACTAGCGTTGCCGGAGTGTAGTCTTTTGTTAATTTCGTTACTGGCCATCAGTATTGTTCCCAGGTATTTAAATTCCTTGACATTTTCAAATATCTTGCCCCTGATGTTTATGTGTGTTCTCTGAGGTCCACCTGCTCTCGCCATGATCATGTATTTCATTTTGTTTTAATTTATTTCTAGGCCCACCTCTTCTGTCACTGTTTTTACTTACAGTTTCTAGATTATCGCCCAGAACGGCGATGTCATCTGCATATGCGAGCACTTGTGTGACCCCGTTCAGGGATGATCCGGCCATGTTATCGTCTTGTACCTTTCTGATGACATACTGGAGGACAATGTTAAAGAGACATGGTGAGACGCCATCACCCTGTTCTAGTCCGTCGCGGATTTCAAATGGTTCTGAGAGGTGGTTTTCTACTCTAACTCGCCCTTTGTTTTCGTTCATGCAAATTTGAATGAGGGCGGCATATTTTTTTCGGGATTGACGGCTCAAATACAATATGGTAGAGTCTTTGCTTTGCGACTGAGTCGTGGGCTTTTTTGAAGTCAAGTAACTGTTTGGGGCCCATTCTACATTACTTCTATTACTGAACTTTATCTGTCTACCCCCTACGTAACCCCATGTGCCAAAAACAGCTAGAAATCAATAGTGTGCAGCACCCTAAATTGGTCAATCAACACAACGTTTTAAAGCAGTTATAAATTTAAAAGCCTTAATCGTATATTTATGTTAATAATCGTGTTTTGTTATTTCCAACACTTAAAATTGCAGCTAATGTGATTATTTGCCAATATATCGTCGTCCTAATATTAATTTAGTTGTTCTTAACAAGTCAGTGTTTTTATTATACAATATTATACTTAAATTGGCAAATTTGTAGTCGTGCGCAATTCTCATTCTAACTTACCCTCTCATCCATTCATGTGTAAATAAAATTTCAAATAACGCGAAAAACCATTCAACATACTATAAAATATCATTATACGCTAACAACCCATTTATCAAACGCACGCTCATTCATTTAAATGCCTCTTGTTTTCGTGGTTGTGAACTAACCACCACCATGTCTGGTCAGCCTAAATATATATATGGATTTCTCTTTTAAATCCCCCAGGAACATCGGACTGAAATCGATGCTCGTGCTGGAACGTTTGCTGCCTTTGAGCAGTTCGGCAATGAATTGTTGCAGGCAAATCATTATGCTTCACCAGAAATACGAGAGAAGATTGACGATCTTGCAAAGACAAGAGAGAATTTGGAAAAGGCATGGACCGAACGGCGTTTACAACTCGAGCAAAACCTGGATCTGCAGTTGTATATGCGTGATTGTGAGCAAGCTGAGAATTGGATGTCTGCCCGGGAAGCTTTTCTTAATGCTGAAGAAGTTGACTCGAAGGGTGATAATGTTGAAGCTCTCATCAAGAAACACGAAGACTTTGATAAGGCTATTAATGGGCATGAAGAAAAGATTGCAGCTCTCCAAGTCCTGGCTGACACTTTAATTTCTCAGGATCATTATGCTTCAAATTTGATCGACGATAAACGCAAGCAAGTCTTGGAACGTTGGCGTCATTTGAAGGACGGCTTGATTGAGAAACGGTCCAGACTTGGAGATGAACAAACCTTGCAACAATTCTCCCGGGATGCTGATGAAATTGAGAATTGGATCGCAGAGAAACTTCAACTAGCTACTGAGGAAAGCTATAAAGATCCAGCTAACATACAATCGAAACACCAGAAACATCAAGCGTTCGAAGCCGAATTGGCTGCTAACGCTGATCGTATTCAAAGCGTTCTCGCTATGGGTGAGAATTTAATTGATAAAAAGCAGTGCAGCGGTTCTGAAGATGCTGTTCAGAAACGTCTTACCCAAATCGCAGATCAGTGGGAATATCTTACACACAAGACCACTGAAAAATCACTAAAGCTGAAGGAGGCTAACAAGCAGCGTACTTATATTGCTGCAGTAAAAGATTTAGATTTCTGGTTGGGTGAAGTAGAGAGCTTGTTGACAACTGAAGATTCTGGTAAAGATCTAGCTTCGGTTCAGAACTTAATGAAAAAACATCAATTAGTCGAAGCTGATATTCTTGCCCATGACGATCGCATTAAAGACATGAATAACCAAGCTGATTCACTCGTTGACAGCGGACAATTCGATAGCGCTGGAATTCAAGAGAAGCGACAGAGTATTAATGAAAGATTTGAACGCATCACAAATTTGGCAGCACATCGTCAAGCCCGCTTGAACGAGGCATTAACCCTTCATCAGTTCTTCCGCGACATTGCCGATGAAGAGAGCTGGATCAAGGAAAAAAAATTACTTGTTGGTTCTGATGATTATGGTCGCGATCTAACCGGAGTGCAAAACCTTAAGAAAAAACATAAGCGACTTGAGGCTGAACTTGCATCCCACGAACCAGCCATTCAAGCTGTACAAGAAGCTGGAGAAAAGCTAATGGATGTATCTAACCTAGGAGTCCCAGAAATTGAACAAAGACTTAAGGCACTTAATCAAGCTTGGGCTGAGCTTAAAAATCTAGCCGCAACTCGGGGTCAAAAACTCGATGAGTCCTTAACATACCAACAATTCTTAGCTCAGGTAGAGGAAGAAGAAGCTTGGATTACAGAGAAGCAACAATTACTATCTGTTGACGACTATGGAGACTCCATGGCTGCGGTGCAGGGTCTTTTGAAGAAACATGATGCATTTGAGACAGATTTCGCTGCCCATAAAGATCGTTGTTCACTGATTTGTGAACAGGGTTCTGACCTAGTTGAAGCTAAAAATCATCATGGAGATTCCATTGCCCAACGGTGCCAGCAACTGCGCAATAAATTGGAGAATTTGAATTCTTTAGCTGCCAGGCGTAAGGGGGCATTGTTGGACAATTCAGCTTATTTACAATTTATGTGGAAAGCCGATGTAGTCGAGAGCTGGATCGCCGATAAGGAAAACTATGTGCGGTCGGACGAATATGGACGTGATCTGTCTACTGTTCAAACTTTACTAACAAAGCAGGAGACTTTTGATGCTGGTATTTATCCAATACTTTGGTTTTTTTTAAATGTATTCCTCTCTGTATATTACTTTTGTTTTCAGGTCTCAATGCCTTTGAACAGGAAGGCATCCACAACATCACTGCACTAAAGGATCAGCTCATTAATGCAAATCATGCACAATCCCCGGCAATTCTAAAGCGACACCAAGACGTCTTATCGCGATGGCAAAAACTGCGTGATGCCTCTGATACCCGCAAACAACGGCTACTGGCTATGCAAGAACAGTTCCGACAGATCGAGGAACTGTACTTGACATTCGCCAAAAAGGCGTCTGCCTTTAATTCATGGTTCGAAAATGCCGAGGAAGATCTTACTGATCCAGTTCGTTGCAATTCAATTGAAGAAATTCGTGCTTTACGCGAGGCGCACGCCCAATTCCAGGCATCATTGTCATCAGCAGAGGCAGATTTTAAAGCACTAGCTGCATTAGATCAAAAAATCAAAAGTTTCAATGTTGGACCAAACCCGTACACATGGTTTACTATGGAAGCATTGGAAGAAACCTGGAGGAATCTGCAAAAGATCATCGAAGAACGTGATGGCGAACTAGCCAAAGAAGCGAAACGTCAAGAAGAAAATGACAAATTGCGCAAGGAATTCGCAAAGCATGCCAATCTCTTCCACCAGTGGCTCACCGAAACAAGGTAAGCATAATATAACACAAGCCTCCCTTTTGTATTTTCTGAACATTTGTAAATCATTTCATTTTTCCCAAACGTCCTTCAATTTTAGATACTATATGCTGGGTTATAATGGTCAAGGGTAAAAAATATTCTGAATATTTTTTTTTTAACTTTGTTTTGGTGTGTCATTGAGTGAATTAATTATTATAAGCTTCCAATAACCCTACGCTTCACAGCGATAACTGTTTAACAGAAAGGCTGCGATTAATAATTGTTAACAACTACAGTTACAGTGATTTCTACAGAAAAACTATATAATATAACAAAAGGTTACGGCTTTGAAATAGAACAGATTTCGAAATAGAGAGGAAAATAAAGCAGGTCTCTGTGTCAAATAGAAGTGTAGGTCTTCAGATATTATTCCCGGCTTATGCCTAAAAAAAAAGGTTTTTTGTATGTATGATATTTTACAACTGTCTTTCCTATTTTAACTTATCGGCTCTTTGCAAACACTCTAAAGTATAGCGGCCGTGTTTTATTGGAAATAATGTGCAGAGATTGATTTTGTTGGTTCAAAGGCGGTAATTGTGACTTGAACGACAAGAAACCTCAAAATCGGCCCAAGAAAGGCGAAGTCTATCATTTGTACGCTCTTTTGGGCGAGAACGTAACGCATTCGCAACAAACCTTTTTCGAACAATTAAATGTTAGGCGTGGGTGCCATGGGGAAGGCTCAAAAGATCGGCAAATGGATGCCACATCAAAAAGTATATGGAATCATTCATTTGAGATGAATGGTATACAAAAAATATATCATTGGATTAAGCAACTCTTGAAGTTAGAAAAAAAAAGTGTTTTTATTGGATTTTTTTTTTACAAAATGGCGGTTGCACGGTAGTTAGCGTAGACCACAACTTCAAAAAGGCCTTCCCGGGCCCGCAATAGAAGTCTCTGTGGCGTTTCTAACAGATACACACAATACACAAGCAAATAGTGAAGAACACCGAACGAAAATCGAATAAGAAAATGCATCAGGGCCGTATACCATAGCGATAACATAACAATTCACATCAGTTGAATGTACTTGAGTTTAAAAATTCGTACACAAGGCCAGTAGCCTGATGTGTTACGCATTGGTTTAATTTTTGATGATTCTAACTGTCATAGCGTCAGTTCGAATCACACGTTCTTCACCATCATCCCAAACGCTATAATTGGTGACCTAGCGACGTGATCTGTACACACAGCGCACACTTTCCCATAGTAAACAGAACACGATCACGACTTCCGCATAGAGCACCGGCACACTCGCTTGCTCCGGCGTTCTCTCGTTGGCTCCGTCGTTCGCACACGAACCTGATCGTAACAAAGTTACTGAGGAGGGAGTAGTGTGGCGTTTCTAACAGATACACACAATGCATAAGCAAATAGTGAAGAACACCGAACGAAAATCGAATGAGAAAATGCATCAGAGCCGTATACCATAGCGATAACATAACAATTCACATCAGTTGAATGTACTTGAGTTTAAAAATCGAATTCCTACACACGGCCAGTAGCCGAATGTGTTACGCGTTGGTTCAATTTTTGGTAATTCTAACTGTCATAGCGTCAGTTCGAATCACACATTCTTCACAATCATCCCAAATGCTATAAAGCCATTAAGGCTAAAGAGTTGAGCATCCGGTTGTATAAATTAAGCAATACTGAGGAAAAGTGGAAAAGATTTAAGAGAACTAGAAATGACTGCAATGCGCATATTCAACGCGCAAAGTTCTTGCAAGACCAGAGAGTGAGACAAAAAATACTACACTCTCCCACACGAAGCAGAAACTTCTGGGCATTTGTGAAAAACATTTAAAACTCAGTCACTTCATCCATTCCATCGCTTATAGCCGATGACAGACCAGTCACCCGTGCAATAGAGAAGGCGAAGCTACTTGCTGCACATTTTGCGACCAACTCAACGCTGCCAGATACCACATCAGTTCGGTCTCAACTTGAGCATAAGCAGCACACCATGAGTCAGATTCATTTCCAAACGCGTACTGTTGCCGTGCACTCAAGGCACTAAACGCAAACAAGTCCGCCGGTACTGGTGGAATTCCTCCAATTCTCTTAAAGAAATGTCCCTCTTCATTTGCGAAACCACTGCGAAAACTCTTCCATTTGTCTTATTCTATTGGCCATTTCCCTAATAGATGGAAGTCAGCGAACATTCTGCCAATTCCCAAAAAGGGTGATAAATTATCCCCCTTCTTACCGACCCATAGCACTAACTTCTGTTCTCTCGAAGGTAATGGAATCACTGATTAACCATCAACTTTCGAAATATCTGGATTCAAATGACATCAATGACCGCCAATATGGCTTTCGTAGCAACAGGTTGTGGCGGTTCCGCCAAACCCCACTGTACACATGCGAAGAACCCCATAACTACAACCCAGCCATCATAACTTTCTGCTAATGCAATTGCATTAAGCACCTGTAAATACTTCACGCAACAAAGACCAAATGTATTTAGCTAAAAGCTTCTGGAAAAGGATTCTTACCTTCATTCATTAATTCGAATTAAAAATTCCCTATAAGTATTCTCTCCAAACTTATCATATATTCCCTGAAAGAAAACTCATCGGTTCACATGTAATGCAACCGCATAATCAGGGAATCTTAACCTTGTGTTGGCTATTCCCAGCCTCAACATGTGTACAATAAATTGACCTACATACACATTGGCTGGCGACCCTTTTACCCAACTATAAACAGGCCAACGCAGCTGCATATAATTAGCGCAATAGACGCTGAAACTAATTCCCTAGCATGTACCATGTACAAACAAAAGAATGCTGTCCTTCAGTAGGCATTCTGGCGATACGGCAAACAATTCAAACCATTCAAGTATTCCAAATGCATCTACCATCTAATGAGTTGCAACTTGTTTACTCAGTCGAACTCTCAGATCATAAATTCCCTTTGTCCTGCATATTCCTGGATCCGTTTACCATTGACCTTCTCACATAAGCAAACACAAACCCAATTAGCATCCAATGAGATTCGGCTTGTTTGCTTAGCCGAACTCACATCTCATGGATGCACATTATGCCCTTTCTTTGTTTCAGTTTCGTTCTCATGGCTTTGTCCCATGAATGAATGAACCAATGTACACACATACCTGTGTACCACCATGACCTTTATTACGAGATCTGATTTGCTGTTCCGCAGAGAGAGACTTTACGTCTCTCTTGTAAGTAAAAATATATCCTTAGCGAAGAGGATATTCACCACCACCGAATCGAGGTGAATCAAGATCCAGATATCAACCCTCGATTGAGTCTTATTACACCCACCACAGGAGTCGGTCGTGCCCTCTGCCATTCACCGTACCGTCCGCCGGTACGGTGAGTACACACAAGTCTCCGCGCGAGTTCAGCTAACTAGTAGATCCCCATTTCCACGTCAATCCTCCGTAACGCGCATCGAATTAAAAGCACAAATCAGTTTAACACAGTGTCGAGTGTAGCTTATAGCAACACCAAATATAAAAGTATCCTGTCAATATATATATTAAAACCCAATTTAGAGTGAACTATATGCAGGTGTCGTTATCAAGAAAATCCGTGAAATAAAGAAGAACTTTTAAATGACGACCAGTCCTATGTGTTTTCTTCGCTGTGCAGTGTTGGTCCTGTGTTTTGAACTTGATTCTTGGTGAACCTTTGGGTGGCGTTTCTTTTGCAGTTTTACACAATGAATGATGGATGGGGATGGAAGGGAATCAGCGCCGTGCGTCGGCGCATCATACTTCCTCCCCACGGGGTCCCCAGGAGTGAAAGCAATGTAGTCGCATTGGATATTTCAAAAGCTTCGACAAAGTTAGGCATCCAGCCCTTTTGTCAAAATTGCATTCATATGGAGTGGACAATTCCATGATCCAATGGATAAGAGACTATCTTTCTTTTCGTTCAATTCATGTGGTTCTTGATGGTGTCATATCTGTCTCCCAACAAATTTATGCAGGTGTTCCCCAGCGTTCGGTATTGTCAACCGCTCTCTTCCTGATCTTTATAAATGATCTCTTGTCAATTATCTAAAACCCAATTCACTCGTCTGTTGATGATAGCACGTAGAGTTTCTCATACTCATATGAACATTTCCGACTAAACTCTTCGAATGTCATTATCAACCAGCAGTTTATGCTTGATACATTGAATTCCGACTACAACAAGATATATCAGTGGAGATTATCGAATCAAGTAGAATTCAATACCTTAAAAACTCAGTGCTGCCTCTTGACGTCAAAGGTGAACCCCAAAGTAAATATACTGTCTATGAACGGCACTTGCATCGACGAAGCCAAGGAATTATCAATCCTCGGCACTCGAATTAATTCGACTCTTAACTGGAATAACCACATATTTGAAGCTGCGAAAAGTGCAGCCAAATCTATGGGATTCCTTAAGAGATGCAAAAGATACTTCACTCCATCCAACCTGGCCACCATTTACAAGGTGTATATTCGTTCAAAAATGGAGTTCAACTCCCATATTTGGTCAGGCGCATCCAAAACTGCACTACACGTGCTCGACAAGATGCAAAAACGAGCAGTGAAACTTATTGGAGACCCAGCCATCAGTCGATCAGTTCCGCGCTTAGAATATAGGCGCAACGTATCATGCCTATCTCTTTTCTATAGGAATTACCACGGTCGTAGCTCAACTGAACTTGCTGAATGTGATCTGCCCCTTCAGACACTTTCCCGTGACACCCGTCAATCTGAAAATCCGCGTCAGTTCGCGTTGAAAGTGGACTTCAGGCACACAAATAATCATAGATAGTCATTCTTTAGCCGAACCACACAAATGTCGAATGCTCTACCTGGTCATGTGTTTCGTCGTCGTTGTAATGTTCAGGCATTTAAGACCAATGTACATCGATACCTCCTTTCCTTATCCACTTCCTCACCATTTGCTGGAAGTGTGCCCTGAAATTTAAAGGTAATCCTAAATCCCCTTTCGTTTGCGCGTCAGTGTAAAAAAAAGGAAATTTTTAATGATTGTTAAATTTGTCGTTGCTTTTCTTCAACAACGATATTAATGCCATAATTATTAAAGAGCACCGATTCAAATTGGAATGTGTGGGTTCATTCAGAGCGCAAAGAAGTGGAACTTCTACTCGCTCATTGACTAACAATAAATATATAAATACGAGAACTCTTCAAGACATCCCTCTAGTGTGCACGCTTATCATAAAAATGAATTTGCAGATCGTGCAAATTGACAATTACAAATGGAAATGTATAACCTCGTTTGCTTAGGTTATCCATGTTAGAACTATAGCCAAAATCGGAAAATATGAATTTAGGAAAACGGAAATCGAAAAATCGAAGTTGTTTACCCTAATATGAATACGAGGGTTGCCTTTTATATTCCGGGATTAGAGAACAAAAACAAATATTGATCATCGAAAATCACTTTATTATTTTTCAAAATATTCCCCATAAAGACCTCTACATTTTTGCATGCGTTTGAACCAATTGTCGAACCACTTTTGCCACTCTGATTGAGGTATCTCCAACACATGCATTCTGAATGCAGCAACCGCTTCTTCAGGTGTCGAAAAACGTTGACCTCTCAGTGTGTTTTTTACGTACGGGAATAAAAAGAAGTCATTCGGTGCCAAGTCAGGACTATACGGCGGATGACCCATCAAATCGATGTTTTGGGTGCTCAAAAATGCAGTTGTCGCAGCCGATGTGTGAGAGCTCGCGCTGTCGTGGTGAAGAGTGATCCGTCTTCGGCGGTTGGTTTTCCTGATTTCTTGGAAGACAACTGGCAAACAAATGGTTGTGTACCACTCAGAATTGACTGTTCTGCGTTGTTCTAGTGGTACGGTTGCGACATGTCCAGTTTTTCCAAAAAAAACAGGCGACCATTTGCTTGGAAGTGCTTCGTGCGCGAACAACTTTTATTGGATTTGGCTCATCTTGAAACACCCAGACAGTCGACTGCTGTTTACTTTCGGGCTTATACGCGTAAATCCACGATTCATCACCTGTCACGATGTCATAGACGTGTTTCGAAGCACCGCGACCGTATTTTTTGAGCATTTCTTTCGACCAATTGACACGAGCCTCTTTTTGGGCGATTGACAAATTGTGTGGGATCAAACGCGAACAAATTTTTTTGACAGTCAAATGTTTATGCAATATTGAATGTATGCTGGTCCCACTAACGCCTAAGGTTGTCTCAATCTCACGATAGGTCACATGACGATCTTCCAATATCAGTTCGCGCACAGCTTCAATGGTTTTCGGAACAACAACTGATTTTGGACGACCTTCACGAAATTCATCTTGGAGTGAACTACGACCACGATTGAATTCACCATACCATCGATAAACACTGGTCCTTGATGGAGCTTCATCGCCAAAAATTGAATTAAGTTCATCCATGCACTGTTGCTGAGTTAATCCACGCCGAAAGTTGTAAAAAATAATCGCACGAAAATGTTGACGATTTAATTCCATTTTTGGGCCAAGATGAATCTTTTAAGTTACTGTAAACAACACAAATAGCGCTCGTATGTCAAAACGTTCTGAGTGCGTATAACCTCAAAAATGTCCAACTTTACGACAGAGTTGTCAATTGCCGGATTGCAACACTAGGGTTGCCAAATCCCGAAACATAAGAGGCAACCCTCGTATTTTAAAATAGTCGTTTAGTCATTTGGTTGGTTTGGCCTTTATTCCTATTCTATTATATTCTCTTATAATCTTATAGACTTTCTTAGCAAAAAGTTTAATTTTAAATTTGTATACAATAAAATTCCAACGATTTGAATGCGCCACCCTTCACATCCCTTCACTTCTTTAAGCTTCTTCGATAACTTGGATGCTTTAACGTTCGAAAACAGTTGAATCTTAATTTCTGCTTTAACTACTTATGGATATTTTTGAGGACCACTACTAAAATTGTACAATAATCTCAGCTATTTGGCTCACCATTTAAAGTTATCAGTATAAGGATTTTCACATTACCTAAAATAATAATATCTTAATAAGCACGGTTCGAAAAGTGTGGAAACGCATACCTGGAGTGTTGTACTTAGCTACTAGTAAACGAAACTATTTTGAAGAATTGAATTAAAAACAGATTTCGCAATTAACAAACAATCGCTACAATGAAATAAATTTACTTTATTCGTACCATAATAAAATTCTTCTTCTTTTTACATGGTTCGTTTAAATCAGAACATCAATGATGGAAGGATCTGGTTCTCTGGAACAACAACTGGAAGCCCTTCGTATTAAAGCATCAGAAGTTCGTGCACGACGTGTCGATTTAAAGAAAATCGAAGAGCTTGGTGCACTTCTAGAAGAACACCTTATCTTGGACAACCGTTATACCGAACATTCAACAGTTGGTCTAGCTCAGCAATGGGATCAATTAGATCAGCTATCTATGCGAATGCAACATAATTTAGAACAACAAATTCAAGCTAGAAACCATTCAGGCGTATCAGAGGATTCGCTTAAGGAATTCTCCATGATGTTCAAACATTTCGACAAGGATAAAAGTGGCAAACTTAATCATCAAGAATTCAAATCCTGCCTGCGTGCTCTTGGATATGACTTGCCGATGGTCGAAGAAGGACAACCTGATCCAGAGTTTGAAGCTATTTTAGATGTTGTAGATCCGAATCGTGATGGATACGTATCCTTGCAGGAGTACATTGCATTTATGATTTCCAAAGAGACTGAAAATGTCCAGAGTTATGAAGAAATCGAAAATGCTTTCCGCGCTATTACTGCCTCCGATCGACCTTATGTTACGAAGGAAGAGCTTTATTGCGTAAGTTTTTGTTATCATTATTATTTTCTTTTGATGTTGATTGCGAAACTATTTTTTTTTTCGACCGCTGCAGAACCTCACCAAGGACATGGCAGACTATTGTGTGCAGCGCATGAAACCCTACAGCGATAACCGTACAGGCCAACCGGTCAAGGATGCCTTGGACTACATTGAATTCACTCGAACTTTATTCCAAAATTAATCGTTGAGTGTTTTTGTCATTTTTTTTTAACTTTCTGCATTATTTTATTATAGTATTTAAGCACACACGAAGAGCCCTTTTTACCTTGATATCAGATTTAAAATCGAAGACACTTGAGCCAATCTATTCGACAAGTTTGCGTATTTTAAGCAGCTACTTATTATAAATGAAGAGCATAAATTTTAATCAATAGGTTTTTCAAACAAAAACAAGTTAATGTTAATTACTCCCACGTGAAATGATGAAAGTAGATTAGTCAAACATATTTAAATGTCTACAGATATATAGTTCAAACTGCTTACCATTAAAGTATTTATTCGAAAAATGCATTACAATGTCAAATTAGATGTTTATAACAAAAAAAAATTTATAAGATTCGCAAATATATATAATTGTTAACTGCTCGTGTCCTGTTTTTAACAACCAATAGCTTAGATAAAGCCAGGCTTTCTTCTTTTTTATTATTTTATCAAATATATGAAATCAAAAACATATTTACACTTTGTCATAGTAAATTATATATTTAATGATTAACATAATAAAGTTTAAAATTTAATTACAGTCGAACTTAATGAAAAATTCTTCTTTACCGTTCAATATTTTTTCTTAATAATTATTAACAGATTTCATCTATTCCTAGTCGAGTTTCCTTGCGTGTCGGCGCAAACGAAGATTGTGCTAATAAAAGCGTTTGACAATAAATTTATAACTTAATTCTACAAAACCATGGCGGATTGTTGTGTCAGATACTTAAAGCCACAAACTTATTCTATAAAACAATTCTATATTGATGAAATACCACAGCGGAAGGACTCAACAAAAATAAGTAAATGCAACATACGAATTTAACAGAAGACGGTTGTGATTCCAAATCACCACACCTTTCCACTTACCTAAAATCCCCTAACCTATTCCATTCCTATGCATAAAATACCTACCTATACCTAAAATCTATACTTACCTTTGCTAAAACATAATCCATTCCCATAGTGGACCATATGTGCGACAGGTTAAACCTAAAGTTAATCTGCCGCACATTGATTCAATCCTCTAACCCTAATTCTCTTTTAAAGCACAAACAATCGGGTTTATGGCTCCTCGATAGTATAGTGGTTAGTATACCCGCCTGTCACGCGGGAGACCGGGGTTCGATTCCCCGTCGGGGAGCCCCCGCGCAAGACTAATGACCTTGCCCGGAAAAAACAAATCATTATGGAAAATTTAACAAGCCTCAGGACTTGCTAAATAAGGCCAAGACCGGTTCCCGGTTGTAGTGCCGATGATAATAATAATAATAATCGGGTTTGTGCTTCGACAATTAACCAATACTTGTGGACAAATCTCGATTTGCCACAGTATAAAAGGGCGGCGCATTTTGGTTTCGCGGCAGTCCGTAATCAGCAGTCAGTCGCAAGCAGTATAAGCGGCAGATTATAACCGACCAAACAACTAATAAATAAACATTGAAGAAGCAAAGCAAAGAGTTCTTTCATTCGGCCCGGAGGTAAGTTACCTTATAAAAATAATAACAAAATTAAATATTGGTGGGTACCGGTATCATCCGGTATACCCAACAACGGCCAAATGACTTAGTGCTTGAGACAATATGTAAATGGAAAACTGTAGGTGATTTAAGTGTTCGTTTAGTTAGCTTTGTTCGAGTGAAGTCGAGGGTAGTGTGCTTTCTTGGCAAGTATTTGGCTACTTTAGTTGTTGAGAGAGTTCGTATCGGTTCAGACTAAAAGTTTAGTTTAGACCAAAATATAAACCCAGATAATCGTCCTTTAGTTGAACTATACAGAGGGGGGGTGCTCGGCCGAGCTCGGCGATCTGTCGGTCGATTCATTGGCCTTCAGCCCCGGCCACTCCTCAACACTTGTACCTCACCCATCCCCCTCAACTCTCGTTTCGTCCACAATGAATCCCCAAGTTCCATCATTTATCCAGCCCTCTCGACTGGACTCACAGAGTAATGTTAGGGCTTTCGATTCTGCCCACTCAATAAATCCACAAGGTCAAGTTCTGATGATGATAGCCAAGAGTGGGAGAAGAAGAGATAGCAATAAGAGATGAGGCGAGTTTATTTTGGATGGCAAGCAGCAAACCACGGCAAGGTGACTCCACACATGTGCCATCGTCATTACGAAAAACGGTAAAGGTGGAGGGGAATAGTTCTTGACTATGAATACTGGGGATAAGGTTGGTTTCGGTTAGTGCGTATATATCGAAAGGGAGGGTATGAGCATTTTGCAGAATCGATTGCGTTTTAGAGCGGAGACCTCTGACATTTTGATAGTAGATTGTTAATGGGAGAGTATTGAAAGTCTTTGGGTGGGTGCGTGGAGGGCGGTTGATTAGGGTAAAAAAGACTTGCGCTTTTTGGAAGAGGTCACTTGCTTCTGAATATATAGACGAAAGGCCGAGAGATCTTTCCACACTATTTGTGGGAGCATATTGAAATTAAAGGTGGTGGGGAATAGTTCTTGACTGTGAATACTGCGGATAAGGTTCGTTTCGGTTAATGTGTATATATCGAAAGGGATTACTCTCTATGTTGTCTAAGTTGATGGTAAAGGTCATCAATGTCGAGTTAAAGTATTTGGAGTGAAACGGACTGCTGAATGATCGCCAATACGGATTCCGTGGCAGGCGGTGCATTGGACACTTTTTGACCCTTATAACCCGATGGCAGTGGGGGGGGGGGGGGGGGTGCACATAGCACCCCTAGAATGTGCCGGCTGCTGCCCTGCCCCAACCACAGGGTGGGTTCCCACCAACAGGGCCTGAGGCTCCATTCCAACGTCAGACTGGCGGTGCCAAGTTTCACCACAGCCAGCATGCCCAGGTCGATGGCACTCGGCCGGTGCACCCTTGCCCTGCAGCTTCTATAATAAAAAGGAGCACTTATAAGACGGGTGCTTGAAAAGGCGAAATACCCCCTTCTGTTGGGATTGCAGGCAGTATGGGTACGAGATCAAGAACTGCCGTGCATACCAGGTACCACAACGCAACCCCGATCCTCCACCACAGACAACGGGGGGAGTCCCAGAGGAAATCACATCCGGGACCACACCAACTCTTTGCAACCAAAAAAGCAGCAACATCAAACCCAAGAGTATATAGCATTCGATGTTGCTGTGAATTTTGTGGCCGCAAAGGCCACGGGTGGGAAAGGTGCGAATACAGGGTGAGGTGGGAGAAAACTGGAAATGCTAGCACAACACACACCTTAGCAGCCACGACCACACGTCAACGCCAGGACCCACAGACCTATACGGTCAATCATGGGTGGCAGGAGGTCACAAGAAAAAGATCAAGGGGCCACGGAAGCAAGCTCGACAAAGGTGGCAAACACCAGTCACAATGTCGTTGGCCCAAAGAAGCACATGCCAGCTCAGTTTCTGCTGGTTCAGAGTCTCATAAGACTCAAAGGCAAAGCAGAGCAGGCGCGACCATGGGCGGCAAACGCTAAATGTCCAGGTCACAACACCGTCGACCCACGGCAAGAAAAAGCCGGCCTAGTTCTGCCAGTTCGGAGCCTAACAAGGCTCAAGAGCAAGGGCGTATCTACGAGCTCCATGAGCCGAAAGCCAACAACGGACTCAAAGAGTCGGAAGCAAAGACCCCAGCACCATCGGCCCAAAGCAGCTCTAGCTCTGTTATCGCGGAGTCTACGGAGGCTGCAGAGCAAAGCGATCATGCGATCAAGAGCGGAAAACAGTACGAATTTTGCGGTCGACGCACACAATGGCGGCAGTGTGTCAACAAAAAACAAAATGGGGGCAGTCGGAAACCTCCCAGAGATCGGGTCGGGAAACCCGAACCCGACCGCACTAAACTCGTAGCTCCGCTTTCGCCACCAAAATTCCCGATTGTCAAACCCCCTTTTGACATTGGCCGTAGAGACACTACGCGCCTAATCGTGGACACCGGCGCTGAGATCAGCCTCTTCACGTAAGGCATGTTGTGGATGTCCAAAAATCCACGACACTCCAAACGCTTTTTGAGAAGGGCAAGTCGAGGGTATGCTGCCATGGGAATTTCAGGTTGCACCACTAAGTTCCCTGCAGCTTCCAAGTAATGGACTCCTTGCCGGGGTTGCCGGAAGAGGTGTTGTTAGGAAACGACTTCCTGTCAAAAAATTGCAGGGTCAATGAACCGGGTGGTTTTTTGGGGTTCCCCGAACAGCCGTAAATCCCGAAGACTTTTCCGTTGACTTTGTAAATAATAAGACAGGAATTGGACATAAGGCAGCCGAACGGAGAACCGTGACAAAGGGACCTGGCCAGGTCCAGACTGGGGTGGGTACTCGCCCGGAGGCCCTACCCACACAGGGGAGGGCTGCGAAAAAATGTTCGGCCACGTTGTCTTGACGACAAAGTACCTCGATGGCCGAAAAGCGCGAAAAAAAGGGAAGACTTGGTGGTGCCCCCACCAACTAAACCTTCGGAGGTCGAAATCGTTCTGAGCAAACCCGTAGTAGTACCGGCCCGCTCACGAATGATAATTGTTGTACCTATGAAAATCCGGGATGAGGTAATTCTGCTGCCTAAAGAAATACAAGTGACGTAAGGCTAATAACCTTGCCCGGAAAAACAAATTATTATGGAAAATTTAACAAGCCTCGGGATTTTAGCAAGCCAAAACCGGATCCCGGTTGTAGTGCCGATGATGCTGATGAAAGAAGTACAAGAGTGGATAGTACTCTCCAATTGTATTTTGAAAAGAGCAAAAAGTGCCAAAGTACCGGCACTTAATATCCGGAATTGCCTCCAGACGATCGACCGGATTAAGGTAGAGGTACACTCAGTCAGGGATTATACAATCATTCCGAGGGTAGCGCGAGTAAACACGTCAACGGGACTTCACTCTGATGACGAATCGAGTAAGCCCGTGTCTGAGGAGAAACCTACGGAGGAACAACCCCTCCAGTATATTAGACATCTGTTCTCGGGCGGTCAGTCGTCTGTTGAATCCACACTAGATTCAAGGTTGGGACAACTACATGAGGAACTGCACTTATGAGAAAACCTAAGTCCTCAAGAGTGCCAATCGATAATGGAACTATGTCAGGAGTTTAACGACATTTTCCATTTGAAAGGCGACCATCATATGTACTAGAGCGATCTCGCATGAAATGCCTTTAGTGCAGGACCAGCCGCCTATCAACCAAAGGATGTACAGTCTGCCCGAGTGCAAAAAGCAGGTGATTAATGAGCAGACTCGTGAAATTCTAGAGATTGACATCACTCAACCCAGCTAAAGTCAGTGGAACTCACCCCTATTGGTAGTTCAGAAGAAAGTGGGCCCAGATGGAGAGTTGTGCTCGATTTCAAGAAACTAAACGAAAATACCATCGGGGATGTGTATTTTCTCTATCGTATTGAAGACATACTGGACCAGCTCGGTCACTCACGCTACTTCTCCACGCCCGACTTAGCCAGCGGCTATCACCAAGTCTTGGTAGATCCAAAGGATCGAGATAAGACAGCCATCAGCACAAGCTATGGGCATTATGAGTTTCGACGTAAGCCATTCGGTTTAAATGGAGCACCGGCTACGTTTAAGCGACTCATGAACCATGTCCTTACTGGATTGCAGGGTACCGAATGCTTCGTATACCTGGACGACATTGTCACATATGGTTAGAAGCTAGCCAACCATAATGACAAGCTCCGGAAAGCGTTCGAACAACTGAGATACCACAACCTCAAACTGCGACCAGAAAAGTGTAGATTCCTGCAAAAGGATGTAGTCTACCTGGGAGATGTTTGTTCAGAAAAGGCGACTTTGCCGAATCCCGACACGACCAGTACGTCACGTCCAGTCATTTCAGAACTACTACCGGAAATTTGTAACACATTTTCCAGGATAGTACGCTCCTTAACGAACTTGTTAAAGAAGGACGTGAAATTCACGTGCTCAGCCAAATGCCAGCAGGCATTTGAGAAAAAAAGGAAATGTTGGTTTCGCCGCCACTGTTGGTCTATTCAGACTTCACAAAACCCTATAACCTCACAATGGATGCAAGCAACGAAGCATTGGGAGCTGTGCTGTCCCAAGGCGAGATAGGCAAAGATCAGTCTATCGCTTATGCTAGTCGTGCCTTAAATAAGGCGGAAAGGAATTACTCCACCATTGAAAAGGAGTTGTCAGCCATTGTGTGGGCGGCTAAAAATGTCCGCTGCTACTGGCAAGGTTGGCACTTCACTGTCTATACGGACCATAAACCACTGAAGAGAGTGTTTAACGTGAAAGATCCCACCTCGCGTCTATCCAGATTTCATCACAAACTATCGGAGAATGATTACCCAATCGAACAACATTGGGAAAACATTAAAAGCCATAAGACAGCTCAAATCAAATTAAGCCCCCGGAGCTGATGGCATACCAGCTGAGCTGATCAAGCAAGGAGGGACAGCGTTACATCACTAAAGTCATGAGATCGTGGTGCATGTATGGGAGCAAGAGGAGATACCGGAAGATTGGCGTCGTGGAATAATCTGCCCCATACATAAGAAGGAAGATATCACACTGTGCAGCAATTATAGGGGTATAACATTACTGAGTACCGCCTATAAGACACTCTCCTCTATCCTACAAGATCGGATAGCCCCATACGCTAAAATACATCATTGGTCAATATCAGTGTGGCTTCATCCCAGGCATATCATCGATTGATCAGATATTCACCCTTAAGCAGGCGATGGGAAAATGTGTGGAATTTATTGACTCATTAAATAACGCCAAGACTGGATCCCAGTTGTAGTGCCGATGATGATGATGTCTTTTATCATTACTCCACTCCATGTCACTGGTTTTGGCTAATAATAACCAAAAGGAAGTAGCTCTCGATATCATAAAATTGAATGAAGGCAAAACCAAGCCGAGCGTGATCTAAGTGATCTCTGATCGCTTTAATTTTATGCCGTCACCTATAAGAAAGAACAATGTCTTCACCTGCATACACAGTTGAACAAATTGAAGATAGTTAGCCAAACACCAACCCAGCCGCAGAAAATAGTCGACTAAGGCCCACCTCGACCACAAAGCAACTGTGTATGACAAGTATGCAAATATTATATGTATACCGTTGATGTACACCACAAATCACAAACCAAACACGTTCCCTTATTAACTGCGTTTATTTTAAATATAATCTAGATTAACATTTTCTGTACACTCTGTAAGTAGGCAGGGGTATTTAACCGTTGTCCCAGAGATTGCTGATCTAGCCATTCAAACTTTTTATTCGCTCCTGTTGCAACGTTGCCCGATTTCAAAATACTTCTGAAGAAGAACACCTTAGCTCCTATACTTTCAAGTCCAGCTTCACTTGGGTACTTATATTTGTAGAATCCGCATGGAGCATTCCCAAAGAATGTAACATTTAATTTGTCACCACAGTGTTCCCTTAGAACACGTTCTGCAGCTTGTCTCATAGTTTCTCCATCCAATCGTATACCCTGCGGCAGCATGTACAATGAACGTTTCCCAACTTCCTGCTCCACTAATAGGTACAATGTGTTTTCCAATAGTCGATTAGGCGATTGCAAGTTTTTAGTCTTATCGTCAGCAGTTACCCGTGGGGCAGCTTTGAATTTGTTAGCTTCTTCTATATACGCATCCTCTAAATCTTGAGCAGTTTGTTTTGTTATTGCTTCATCCAAATCGATGTCGGCATCTCCCTTTTTTAGAAGTTCAGCATGTTGCAAGTCCTTTTCAAGTGTTATTTCATGAGTTGATTTGAAGCTTTTCTCAAATTCAATTTGCCAAAGAAGTTTCTGAAAATTCGACTCGATGGTATTAAGTGTTTTTGAAACCACGGGCAAACGTTCAACAAGGACACCAGCATAAAGATCCCATTTCTCTCTTGATTGTGGTTGAGAAGCACACTGCACGGATTGTCGGAGATTTTGAACGTAAATTTGAGGGAGCCGTCGTAACATATTGTTTTATTTTACAATATATATAATAGAACACCAATAATTATATCATATAATCACAAGTTATTCTATAAGAAAATGTTATGACATCAATTTCTAGATACATCTATCAGCGGCACTATTGAAACTTCTACACTTATATTAAGTGTCATAAAAAGTATTACAGTCCTGTGTCATTAACAATTCGAGTTTTCTACATTGAAAAGAATTATCCTAAAATAGTTATTTCGGTGGATTGAATTATTTCATCCTTTATTACTTCTTACTAAATGAATGCAATTAAGTGTTTGTTTTTGGACGTCTCGGGGTTGATTTATTATATCGCATAATGGAAAACATATTTTATGTCCATTTTCAACATTTGGAACCTATAAAGTTAACATTAGATTTTTATAACGTAAAACGAGGTGAAATATCGAACTGCTTCAATTGCAAGCATTTCAGGAAGCAATATTTCAAAGCCAAAATGCATTTTTATTAACAATATTACAAAATCTCGTGTGTGCTTCTTGGAATTCTTACACCAAAATAGTTGACAATTCTCAACTCAAAATCGGATAAAAGGGCGATCAATTTCGATTTCGTGATAAGTAGAGTTCCAGAGGCCGAATCGCTGGCCGTGATTCCAATCAGTCTAGTTCCAAGGGGGGAACCGCCGACCAAATAATATAATAAAAGATACCATAAAAAGTATATACATAAAGCCTTTTAAATCTAATTAGGCCCGTCAGAATGCAGTTTGTATTGCAATGAACAAAATTATACACCAGAAATAGCAACGAAAACTTTACGGGAGTAAAAGCAGTGAGACTTCCTCCCCAGCAGGTAAGCCAAATACCCCTCCTGGTGATACCCAACAATGGCGCAGCCGGTAAGATTTAGGTAAGGCCACAGAGCGGACGGTTCTGGTAAGAGCCAATAAACCCTAAATCCTACGAACCTATCAAAACATCCAACTTCATCACCCACACAAAAAAAAAACAAAACAAAAAGGAGAAACGACCTAGATTAACTTTGGAGTTAATAAAAATCGAAGAGGGCTTATTGACAGGAGAAGTTTTATACCACAATATGATCCAGAAAACAAAAGATGAGCAGACAAACAGAAAAGAAGGAAAATTGAGAAGAAACACAAGCAGAAACAGTACAATAAGAAAATCAAAAAAATAAGTGAAGAAAAGAAGAAAAAGAAATTGAATGCCAAGTCACAGGGACAAAAACCAGATAAGAAATACGATCAAGCAGCCAATGAACAACAACGTCAACAAAACAGCAGCTTCACCGGGTAGCAGTTCCAACAACAGCAGCGGACCAACAGGAGCAGCAGTTAGCACAGATCTAAGTAAGCATTTTATTTCTTCTTATTAACAATTTCATGAAAATATTTTTTTATATAATCTACAATCTAAGTTCGTCCCAAAAAATATTATTTAAAACTTAAACAAATCACTCCTTAAAACTTTGTCATGTCTATATTTGTTCATATTGTGTGACCGTCAATCTTTGGAAAAAAAAAAAAAAACTTTAACATATTTATTGTAAAACACCTTCGGAGTAGTGCTTGTCCTTGTTCCAAAAACATTCCCTTGTTATTCCCCTACCCTTTTGCAACTATACTAACCTAACTTCTAGATCTGTGGACTATTATTTCACTTTCCATTTTAACTTCAATCAAATCCGTTTACCCTAAAATATGGCCGTGAATTACACAAAGATCGCGAAGCTGTCAGCACAGCTAATACCCATCTTTTCCGGGGAATTAAGTTCGCATATAGGTGCGGAGCTGGAAGAGGGTCTTAAACTGCCTCAGGGCCGAAGAACACGAGGCTTTCTTACAGATATTCCCTACTAGACTGAAGGGAGAAGCTTCTGCCCTATTCGCGTCCACTCCGTTCGCATCTTTTCAGCAAGCCGAAGATTTGCTAAGGAAAGTTCATTTACCAACAGAAAATTATCAGGATCTGGTAAATAAGCTACTAGCTATTCGGCAAAACCCGGCGAAAGCTATCACCCTATTTCAGTTACGACCGAAGAAGTCATTAAGGGAATGTAGGAAAGCCGCGGAGTTAAAATACGGTCCCATATTGTCCGAAGCAATAAAAGCACAATTAGATGATTTCGCAAAAAGCATCTACATGAAGGGATTAATAAATCCATACCACCGGCAATTTTTATTATTAATGGGCAATGCACCGATGGAAACTTTAATGGAAAAAACATTGGAGTTGGAACAAATCCAACAACCTCAGCTGCCGTTAATCTCTGCGCAGATTTCACTTAACTCTCCTTCATCTTATTCATCAATAGCACCTCCAATTCCCTATAAACCAATTTTAGATACCCAAATGGAACAGCCTATGGCACAAATAATGCCCAATACCCCAGATATGGAAATAATACCACACATACAACTAACAGCTCAGGGGATTCCGCAACTAGAGGCACAAATACCGCCAGCTAACCAACCACACAGGGGAACCGAAGGAATAATGAAACCAGACCCCTCAGCATACCCCTGACACATGCACACCCTCTCAGCAGAATAACCTGCAGTTACTGCAACAAAAGGGGGGCATGCTTATGAGGATTGTGTGAAAAGGAAGAACACACCTTTTGCACACGCTGCCAGCAATTAAATCACGATATCCGTGATTGCCGGCAATTAAGCGAAATAAAAAGAGTTCTGCACGTAAGACAGACTTGCGACTTCTGTGGCCAACAAGGGCACAATCTAGAATCCTACCAGCAAAAGCTGAAATGGGAGTCGCAAATCCAATGTCGACGTGCAAGGAACTCCTCTACTTCGAAACCAAAATAAAGAAGGTCAAAACCCTCGGTGGCAAAAAGGAGCTACCACATCAGGGCCCCCTGCGTACCGATAACCAGCGTCCCCACTGTCCAACTACCTATAGATGTAGGTGTTAACAAAAACACAACACTAGTAGTGGACACCGGCGCTGAAATCAGTCTGATTAGCCAAAATTGCCTTAGCAAAAGAGACTCCAAAATTAATCGGCAAGAAGCTTGTACCTTAGAGACGCCATTCGGAAACATTAGAACCTTGGGAAGCTGCAAGGTTAACTTCCAATTAAAAGGTAAGCCCAAACTCCCATGTAAGTTCCAAGTAGTGAGCAATATGCCCGATCTTCCAGAAGACGGTCTACTGGGAAATGACTTCCTGTCAAGGAATTGCAATGTGGAAGACCCCAAACAACGCGTCGCTTTTCCTCGCACGAAAAGAAACCCCAAAGTATTTAGTTGCCAATACAGTTCTCACACGTCGAGAAAAAGGCATCTGAAAATAAATACGCTAAAGGGAAACAGGAGCAAGCCCAAGGTAAGCGCAAAATCTACAGGTTAAAAAAGAATCCCAAGGAACTAAGTGGTAACACCAAAAGTATAAACCGAATAACTGACATCCCGTCAGCTAATCCAAAAAACTCGTGCCCCAGCTCCTCTCATAATACAAACTTATTGCAAATGCCCAGAACGCCTGAAAAAATAATAAACCTCAATGAGATCCCGGGAATACTCAGGGTTTATCATAATTCCCCTTCCGGTGAACATCTGAGCACCACCAAGTCGTATAATAAAATACGACAGAGATACTGGTGGCCGTCCATGCTCTCCAACATTCAGAAATATAAAAAGCATTATGAGGAATGCCGTTCTTCAAAGGCAACCGCATGCCCCGGAATTGAAACAAAACCACAATCGTTTCAAGTGGGAAACAGAGTGTTGATAAAGTACAAAAACCGCAAGGGCAAAGAAACACCCATCTGGAAGGGCCCTTTAATCATCACAGGAATAACTAAGGCAAACAATACGGTCATCAAAATAGGCCAAAGATCCGTGGTGATCCACAATAATAGATTAAAACCTTATTTCTAATTCCCAATACCCCCAATAACCCCCTTCCACTATTAACCCCAGACATATGATAACCCCAGGGTGTATCACAATCCAATAACTAACCTGGTAAAAACATTCATAAACACACAATATGGACAGAAATAACAGACGACACGAAAATTGTCAAAAAATAAAAACTAATAAATGTTGTACAAAAAAGATATTGTGACGCATATGACAATCAGTACTGGAATCTTCGAGAAAGTCCGAAACAAAGTACTAGATTATTTTAGGAAGTACTGGAAAACTGGAATAGAACATCAAGACTATGGAACGGACGGAAACGATACACCAAATCAGAATGAGGAAAAACACTATAAATACGTCGCACGCAGATCGGGAGTTAAGTTATAAAAAGGAAGTGAAGCAAGCGATAAGGAGAAAGTAATAAGTAAGAAGTAAGCAGTGAAATACGCGATAAGTACGAAAGCGATAAATCAAGAAATAGTTGTGTACGGTAAAAAGTAACGGTTGTGATTAACGGACTAATAAAGTGTTATATTAATTCAAAATCAATTTAACGGCTCTTATTTATTCAAAATAATTAATCCAGTACTTCCTAAAATAATCTAGTACTTTGTTTCGGACTTTCTCGAAGATTCCAGTACTGATTGTCATATGCGTCACACTACCCTCCGCCTAGATTAGTTCGTCCCGAACTAAGTTCACTGGTCTTCTGGGTTAACAAAAGTCGCCAGTCGGTCACGATGTACCACTTTCATCTTGGCGTTCGGTCTTCGCTGAATTCTATAGACAACGTCGTTAATTCTTGTGAGAATCTTATACGGTCCTTCCCAATGTTGCTGCAACTTCGGAGACCTTCTTTTTTGCCGATGAGGGTTATAAAGCCATACGTTATCGCCTGCATTAAATCCAGATGCGTTGGCTCGAACGTCGTACCTTGTTTTCATCCTGTCACTTGATACCTTGATTTGCTTTCGAACCAAATGATGAATCTCATCAAGGTGATTTCTCCATTCGGCTACGTAGTCATCAGTCTTATCTATGGCGTCTGGAGGTATCCCGAATCGCAGATCGGCTGGTAATCGTATCTCTCGTCCAAATATAATTCTTGCTGGAGAATGGCCTGTCGTATTGTGATTAGCCGATCTATAACTCAGGAGAAAGGTTTGTACATATTTGTCCCAATCTCGTTGGTGATCACTAACGATCTTCGATAAGTACTCTTTCGTTGTTCGGTTGAACCTTTCGACCATTCTGTCTGACTGCGGATGTAAGGGCGTGGTCCTGGTTTTCCTTACGCCCAGTGCCGCACAGATGCCTTGAAATATCTGCGATTCGAAATTTCGGCCTTGATCGGAGTGAAGCTCACAGGGAACTCCATATCTGCTGATCCAATTATTGATTAGCTGCTCAATGACGGTTGTTGCTTCTTGGTTTGGAATTGGAAGGACTTCTACCCACTTGCTGAAGTAATCCATGATAACTAACATGTATTTGTTGTTGTCGTTTGTTTTTGGGAATGGTCCTGGGATATCAATCGCAATTCGCTCGTAAGGGGCACCCACGTTGTACTGCTTCATAGCGCTCCTTGGTTTTGCCGTTGGTCCTTTGGTCGCAGTGCAAGTTGTGCACTGCCTACACCAAGACTCGACGTCATCTCTCATGTGAAGCCAGTAAAAACGAGATCGTAATTTTGAAAGTGTCTTATTAACTCCCAAATATCCACCGGAGGCACCGTCGTGCATTTCTGTTAGAACATCTTACACTTTTAATGGTGGGACTAGAATCTGCATTCGATGAGATTTTCCGTCCGCGGCTTCCCATTTACGCTTAAGAATACCATCTTCCACCAGCAAGGAATTCCATTGTGCCAAATATGCCTTAAATGTTCCACTCTTGTCGGAAATATTGTTCCAAGTTGGCCGCTCGTTCTTCTTATTGTATTCCAGAATTAGCGACATATCTTCATCTTGAAGTTGAGCTGCGCGTATAGCATCACTTGTCCACCCATCTAGTACTTCTACTTGTACATTTCGCAGGTCGTACGCCACTTCTTTCTCTTCCGCTCTATGACAATGTTTACAATCTGGCTTACATGGTCTTCTTGATAGAGCATCAGCGTTATTATGCCAGCAGTTCCTTCTTTGTTGCGCAGTAATTTCTCTCCTTTTCTTATTGCGATCGGCTCCTTGGACGCATTTAGTACTCTGACGGGTACGATGCGCTTCTTCGCATCGATAAAGGCTTTCCCAACAAGGATGTTCCCCTTGCGCTGATTTTGTACAGCTCCGGTGATGTAAAACCGATTGTCACCGGGATCACTCTCGAGACTGGTCCAAATTACCGAGTCTAAACGAGCTGGGATCTCATCCTCCTCACGCGCATAACATTTCAGCCTTCGCAATTGTTCGTCCTGCAGTGTAATAGCAACCTCCAAGTTACCAATTCGCAGTGTTCTTTGACCGATATCTAGAACAACTTGATGCTCCTTCATGAAATCCATTCCAAGAATGCATTCGTCCGTAATATCGGCAACCAAAAATTGGTGGGAGATGGAAATATTGCCCAGCACTATTATGCTCTCGACTTCTCCGTAGACTGTAGAACATTCTCCTGTGGCAATCCTCAAAGCGTATCTTCTATTTTTATTAAGGGCAATTTGGCCCACGACATTCGGCCGAATTATGGACCTCGTTGCTCAAGTGTCGATTGTCACTGTTGTTGTTCTTCCATTAACAATCGTAGTTATAACCAAACTTTGGTTATCCCGTTGGAGTTGTGATACAGTTACGATGCTGGGGCTGCAAATTCCACCAGGCGACTTTCGTCCTGTAAAGTCTGCCCTTACAAGTTTCCCGAGCTATTGACCTCAGGTTGGTCCGTTGATAGTCTCCTCTTATAATTAGCGCATGAACGACAATTCTCACTTTATGTTTCATTCGTTCGTCGAAGTTTCCTACAGTCAACAGAGATGTGGACGACTTCGCCGCATGTCCAACACTTCATGTCAGCTCTCGGGGTTCTCCGTTGTACATGCCCCATTCTTTGGCAGGAACATTCCTGGACGGACGTTTCTCGAACTCTATATGTACTCCTGGTAGCCAGTTTAGCAGATTCATATGCCAATGCGAACGCCAGTATTTCATTAGTCGTCTTCTTTTCCGCCAAACGAACGGCTTGTTGCAAGTCCCGATCTTGGAGTGCGTTTATAAATGCATCCATTGCTACCTCGTTCAGAAATTCCTTAGTCATATTTGTATAAGCCAAGTTTGCCAATCGCTCAATGTCTGCCTGCAACTGTTGACGATTTTCTCCAGGCTTCTGCGTTCTGCTCCGCAGTTGCATGCGGTAGACCTGATGCATGTGGTTGTCGCCATACCTAGCTTCAAGGCCGTCTCTTACCGCTTGGAAATCTGTTTGCTTCTCTGCTGGTATGGTTTGTAGCAATTCTGCAGCCGCCCCGCGGAGTGACAAGATTAGTGATGTTGACTTTTGCTCATCCGACCACTTATTATAATTGGCCGCGGCGTCAAACTGACGTATAAATACGGAGAAGGGTCCCGTTCCATCGAAGGTTGGCGGTTGCATCCTTGTATCTTTGTAGTTGGTTGCTAGGCGATGTCTTATTTCTCTCAACACACTCAAGTCTCGTTTTGATTCGCATTATTTCATCGGTGACTTTTAGATCCAGATTTTCTACTTCGTTCCGAATTTCTTCCTTAAAGTGTTGAAAATTACATTTCATCCACTGCGTTTGTGCATCCAACTTTGCATTAACATCTGCAGCTTGCGCGTCCAATTTTGAATTTTGGGCGTCGAATTTTGAATTTACGGTGTCGAATTTTAAATTTTGGGCATCCAACTTTGCATTAACATTTGTAGCTTGCGCGTCCAACTTTATCATCATCACCCTGAACATCTCCGAAATGTCCAACTGTGGCGAACTCTTCTCCGTTACATTGGCCCCATCTTGACTCGGTGTTTCTTCTCCATCCGGACAGTCTGGCGCAATCGCAAAAACATATGTGTCAACATCAATACCCTCTTCCTCCATTGCTGCTTATAGACGCTGTCGAAGAATTTGCTTCTGTCCTCTGCTATCCAGATTCCGGCCCTCAAGTTCCTTCTTCAACTCAGGAACGCGATTATCCTCCAAATGTCGATCTGACATCGTCACAACACACTATCACAGACTTATTCACTTCACGAATAATTAATCCCACTTCTGACACCAATTGTAGCGAGCTTAGGGTTCGCTGGATTAATTATTTTGAATAAATAAGAGCCGTTAAATTGATTTTGAATTAATATTACACTTTATTAGTCCGTTAATCACAACCGTTACTTTTTACCGTACACAACTATTTCTTGATTTATCGCTTTCGTACTTATCGCGTATTTCACTGCTTACTTCTTACTTATTACTTTCTACTTATCGCTTGCTTCACTTCCTTTTTATAACTTAACTCCCGATCTGCGTGCGACGTATTTATAGTGTTTTTCCTCATTCTGATTTGGTGTATCGTTTCCGTCCGTTCCATAGTCTTGAATGTTCTATTCCAGTTTTCCAGTACTTCCTAAAATCATCTAGTACTTTGTTTCGGACTTTCTCGAAGATTCCAGTACTGATTGTCATATGCGTCACAATACATAAAGCCTTTTAAATCTAATTGGACCCGTCAGAATGCAGTTTGTATTGCAATGAACAAAATCATACACCAGAAATAGCAACGAAAACTTTACGGGAAGTATTTTGCAATGCTTCCGATAAACGTAACAGAACAAATTCTTCTATTGGTTCACCAACTAAAAGATGCCGAATCGTATTACAAAAGTTAAATATTTATAATAGCAAAGAAAGCAATGAGACGTCCTCCCCAGCAGGTAAGCCAAATACCCCTCCTGGTGATACCCAACACTACTAGCTCTCTCCAATCCGGACGGCGCTCCCCAAGGTCTCGCCACTGTTGTTCTCCTCGGCTCGTACTTTATACTGCGTTCTTCTTTTAGATTCTCCTCGGCTCGTACGTAATACTGCTTTCTATTTTTCGAATTTAAATACATTACACCTTCCCTTAGATTCTGCTCTTAGATTCCTTGGCTCGTACGTAATACTGCTATTACACCTTCCTTTAGATTCTACTCTTAGATTATCCTCGGTTCCTTCGTAATACTGCTATCTATTTTTCGAATTTAAACCCACTTTCTTTTGTTTAAACTGAGCTTTTATTCTATATTCAAAGCTTAATAAATTTTACTCACTACACCTTCCTTTTAATTGTGCTCTTAGATTCTTCTCAGCTCGTACGTAATACTGCTATCTATTTTTCGAATTTAAACACACTTATTGTTCATTCTGCTCTTTGACCATTTGCAACCACCCTTTAAATACCCCAAAATTGGGTGTGGAAGTGCAAACGATGCGGTTACCTCAACCAAAACGCATGACCCATATTGAGTCCAATGCCTAGCACGAGCCATTCGCATTTCCCAATTCTCATTTCCGCTTAATTGCCCCGCTAAAGGTGCAGCGGCATTGGCTTAAGCAATTACTTAATTGATGGCTGCATTTACCGAACCAATTAAAGTACATTGCCCTTTGTCACTGCATCGCTCGATCTGTTTCATAGCTGTGTCTGTTCTTTCGCAGATCTCAGCATTTGATCGACGCTCAATTGAAACGTCGCCAACCGCTTTTGAAGATGCCGACCGTGTCAAATGTCTTAGATGACACTTGTTTTTTTGCATGGAGCAAAAAATGCATTCGAAACATGAAACCATGTGAGTGGCCAGGTGTCGAACTTGTTTCGAATACGAAACAGAAAGAACGCAGTCGGTTTGTGGCCTTGAGATTTTGAATGAAAGCGGTAAGCATGCAGCTTGGAGAGGCGCGTATGTGTAGTGTTTGAAGGAATACCGCTACGTATGCGATATTAACGTTAATTGCCTGTGGAAAGAGGCGTTAATTGTTTAACTGCGTTGATTGTTTAAGAATTGGTCTGTGCGCAATATTGGCAATGATTGGGAGCTGAGGTTGGTTACATCGTGTGTGTTAAAAGGTTATTAGGGGCTATGTAGCGGGATGCGAGACAGCGACATCCTAAGAAAGGTTAGCGCAAGGCTAATAGCGTTGCCCGGAAAAACAAATTATTATGGAAAATTTAAGAAGCTTCGGATATGGATCGGATATACGACGACGACCACGGAAACGAAAATGGCTAACCGATTTAAGAATTTTCTCATAGATCGGGGTAGGCTTTCTAGTCAGCCAAAAACTGAAGCCTGCTATTATCGGATTTAATGCAATATACGAAAGGCTGTGCAGTCTTCGCGTGCGAGGCAAGTTTAAGAACATAAGCCTCATAAACATTCACGTACCTACAGAGGAGTCCCCTGACGACGAAAAGGAAGAATTTTACGAGGACGTCGAACGGATTATTTCCCAATGCGTCACACGGACTACTCAAAAGTTTCCGCGCAGCATACCTCAAGAAAATGATTTTCTATCGATTTTGACATTTGCAGATCTTTAACATTATATTTTGCACCGAAATACATGGCGGATTTTCGATATATTGGATTTTTTAATAATAAACCATTTTTCAAATGTTCATTGATCATTCAAAAATAAATGTTTTAAAACAGTAGATACAAGAAAAATCGACGTCCACTGTTATACTGTAGCCGGGGTACCATTTCAATCAATTCCATTGTAAGAGAACCATGTACACTTCCATGATGTGTGTTTGTTTATTATTCTGCTCACTTCCACCGAAACAAGTTGCCTCCGGTTGTTTTATTCCATCCCAAATTAGTTTAGTTATTTTAGTGTTTTTCGAGTATACAAATATTTTGTAAACATTGAGTGGAGCAGGAGTGAGTTTTACTGCTCTTCGTTATGGGTTGCACCGAAAGTAGAGAAAATCAAGGCAACTCGGGTACCAAGTACAGGGTGTGCACTGATGTATTTTGGCTTGGCTTGTTTATAGTGTTTTGGCTATTTTTGGTAAGTTAAAAGCCTTTAACCGAACCGTTTGATCTAGATAACATTGAGGTCAAAAGGAAATGATATCATTCATGTGCTGTTAGGGTGGTAACAAATCTCATTAGCACTATAGGCGTTGCGTGCCAAGATATTAAACTAATTACATCGTGGTGATCTCATCTATAGTCTAATCGGTAGATGTATCACATTGTAATAAAGATGTAATACTTCTTTTTTACAGATTGTAATTGCGATATTTTCATTTGTCTACGGTAATCCTATACGCATTATCAATGGGTACGATTCGTTCGGCAACACCTGTGGCGTTAAAAACAATGAGCGGTATAAGGACTTCCCGCTATCTGGCATGGACATGTCGGACAAAAATGATTTATTTTTCTTCGACGTTAAGGAGCTTCGAAAAGCGCTAAAAGTGTGTGTTAATCATTGTCCTAAAAGGCAGATTAAAGATGCCAGAGATCTTTATAAGTACTACACAGATGAGAATACCAAACTGTGTCGGTATGATTTTAATATGAGTCTCCTGAATGAAGGGATTGGAAACAACAAGAACTTCTTTGATATTTTAGGACCTTGTCCAAAACTTCCTATACAAGAAAGGTAAGTTGAATCAAGATTTCTTTGAGAGTTTATTTTTAAAGTTAAAGAGTTTATTTTTAAGTTCTCCTGTTTTGAACCGATGTGTTCCCAAAGGAAGTATTGACTCCACTATGGAGGTGTACAATCTTTTAAATTCATGGGATATTGCTCAGCAATTCCTTGGCGATATCTACGCAACATGGCCTTTAATAGCGGCACTCTGTGTGTTAGCATTACGTGAGTTCATAATCATTTTTTTTGGATGTTGTAATGTCTTATTTCTAATTGCAGTGATTTCAATTGTACTCGTCATAATGATGCATTGGTTAACAAGACTTGTATCGTTCTTGATCTGCATCATTGTAATCGTTGCTAGTACAGCTTTGTGTGCTGTACTCTGGTATGCGTATTATAATATAAAAGACAAGACTAATGCTAAAATCCATTATTCAGTATTGGAAGAGTTTATTCGAAACGAAAAAGCAGTATTCATTTTGGCCATTATTGCCACCATCACAATGATAATACTCATTGTAATTATATATTTCTTAAAGAACAAACTAGCAGGACTCGCAGCGCTTTTTGAGGAATCTGGAAAATGCATGTTAAGTCTACCTGGTTTATTGGTAGCTCCTCTCATTGGATTTGTGGTACTGATCGCCTTTTTGATATTTTGGATGTACGTTGTTGTCTGTATAGTGACAGCTAATTCCCCCGGGATGTCGTTGTTAGATCCAAATGCTGTCATCATCAAACACAATACAACTCTTGAAGGAGGGAAAAATAATTCACAAGATGACTATAAATGTAAGTAGCTCCTTTTTTATTAAATTCACTCTATACAATAGTTTACTATCATGCTTAGAGACTTTATTTTGAGGCGTACCATCAACAACAGTGTTTGCTTTTATTTCGAGGGTTGTAGGAGAAGTACCACAGATGGCCTCTGCTAGTATTTTAAAAGATACATTTTTCGTAAATATAATAGTATCTCAATATCAGGTTGTTTCGAACAAGTTTTTAATGACGCGAGTTGAGAGTGACGGACAAGATGTCATTTATAGAAATGAGAAATAGTTTGGGTGACTGGTAAATACCAACATTAACTTCCTAGGATCTAAATATATTTATTTATTTTTATTTATTATATTTTTATTTACTGGCCTGTAGGGACCCGGAAGTTCATGACCTCACCGACTTGGCTCCGCCATTGTTCCCTGTCCTGTGCGTTCTTCCACGTTCGATCGTCCGATCCGATCTCCAGGATCTAAATATATTGCCATTCAAAACTGTTTAGGTTAATTGTTCAGAAAGCTGTTCCCATATTCATAGAATTAGTGTATCGTCGTCTCCATAGGACTGCAATTTCGACTAGTCTGGGTGTCAAACTTTGTCAGATTTTTGAGATATCCAATACGATGAGCGATTCCACTTTTCAATAGGGTATGCCCTCAGATTATATGTCGCCTTAATTTGGGATTTGGTTAGATATTCGCCGTTTTCCAATTTTGTGGGAATAGAATAGTTGCATGGGATAGATGGAAACGTTTTCCCAATAGTAGAGTGAATGAAGAAGAAATACTTCGAAATTGTAGGGGGAATGTTATCTGTACCAGAGGGTTTATTTATGCGGTTTCCCAATAGGGATCGTATACTGGATTTCCCAATAAGGGTAATATGCTTTTAAAATTAAAATAAATTGCCCAAAGGGTATTAGGATTTAAGAAACCAATTAAGTCCAAACCTTGGTTTGACGATGAGTGTAGGGCGAAGATCGAAGAACGTAAACGCCTTAGAGTGATCCACTTAGAAAGATATGATGAAGTCAACGCAAAAAGATACGCGACGATTCGGAAAGAGACAACGAAACTCTTCAATCGCAAAAAACGCGAATGGGAGAAGACTCGGATCGAAAAATCCTAGAAAATTCTAGAGCAGAGAACATCAGAGGTATGGATGTCGGCAGAAATTCAATTAGAAATGGCTACGGAAGAAGAGCCAAAATAATTCGAGACGCAAACGGCTGTCTGGTCACAGAAAGAACCAATATCGTGACAAGATGGAAGCAGTACTTTTAAAACCTGCTCAATGTGCGCACCCATCAACCACAAATAAACGCACCAGACGTACATACAGCCGAGCCTCAGATCCCAGAGCCCTCCCTTCAACGAAGTTGTAGACGCAATAAATCGATTAAAAAACAACAAAGCTCCCGGAGTCGACTGCATACCGACAGCTTGTGAAGCATGGAGGAGAGGCAACCGCTCGAAAGATCCACCAACTGATTAAAACAATATGGGATAAGGAAGTCACTCCGGAAGAATAGAAAATCTCAATAGCCAATTTTCAAAAAAAGGCGACTGATCTGACTGCGAAAACTACAGAGGCATATCATTGCTCCCAACCGCATACAAGATGACAAATGTCATTCTGGCGAGAATCACACCGTACGCAAAAGAAACACTGGGAGACTACTGTGGGGCTTTTCAGGGCCCGAAGAGCCATGCATCGCTCGATCCCCACCATTTCCAGCAATGCGACTTACCTTAAAGTCGAATCTTCTGCAAGATGATACAACCCTGCTACGGCATTAACCGCCAACCAATTCGCTGGAATTAATTCGATTATCCCCAAGGATAACCGACATAAATACCTTATAGGCAGCTTACCTTTCTTTGGGGGTTTTTCCAAACCCCTTCTCCACGGTCATTTCTGAAAACATAATTCATGGCAAGATTATCATCTTGCCATGACATCAATTCAGCATCACCACGAGCTTCCGCGACCGAACAATGTATGGCACATATCCACCAACACACGCTGGTCTTTCCGTGTGTTATCTTTGTACCCATTCATTGACCTAGCATTATTTCGGGTTGCTTGCACATCTGCAAGCCAGATTTTCAACGGCATGTCTATGATCTATCTTTCCTACCAGTAAAGAAGATCAAATTAAACATTGGCCTTTCAGGCGCGCATATTTACTTATCTCAGCATGACCGATTTTGTGATCCGTTGCCGTTTCTCGGAACGATCACCAGCATCGGTCATGACCACCAATTTTAGTTTACACAAAGTAAACACTCAAGCGGATACTTTCGCCTGACAGTCCCTTCAACGGGATTAACATATCCCTAAGACAACATATATCACCGAAATATGTTTATGTTAAATGATCTAACAACGGCCATACCCAATGTTTGATTCATTTTTCCAAAATAGATTCCTGCCTTCGGCAAGGGTTTTATTGACTTACGTCAATCAAGAATCTATCCCTTGCAGCTGGCGGCAGTGTATCTTGCCCAAACATGTAGCAGCAGATTCGATCTGCTACATGAGGTTTTCCCTGTTTCCTTTTGTTTTGGACCTTCGCCATTGGCGGCGAATCCTTTAGGTTCGTTTTCGTTGGATGTCTGTAAAGAGACATCCAATAGTCAGTCAGATTTTCACAGTTTAACCGCACACACGCGCTGAGAGTGGAGTCTTTTCGTCGGTGTCGAAGTTTTTCTTTTTTTTTTACTTTACTTTGAAGTATCGCTATCGTGCGTGTACCAGAGCTACGTGTGCATTTGAATGATTAAAAGGACAAAATATTAAAACTAGTAACAGTGAACAATCTTCTATTGAATTCCGTATTCAACCACTTGAGTTAAGTCCTGTGTATTTAGTATATGATTTAAATAAAAAGGATTATAAACGATTTTCGATTTGTTTGTTGTCTGTGTCCGCTCGTATTTTGCAACAACGGAGTTTTGTGAATAGTTTTCGGTGTATTCGGAGGAACAATATCGTGGGAGTTAGCTGAATCCGCACCCGTGCTTGGTGCTTAGTTAAACTACCCCACACTACCAATGCGGATTCCGTAGGAACCCGTCAACAAGCGACCAAATGTTCACAATAAGACAATTGCTGGAAAAGAAGTGGGAATACGGAGAGACGGTTCACCAACTTTTCGTTGACTTCAAAAAAGCCGACTACGGATCATCCCTGAACGGGGTCACACAAGTGCTCGCATATGCGGATAACATCGCCGTTCTGGGCGATAATCTAGAAACTGTAAGTAAAAACAGTGAAATCATCATGCAAGCGGCAAAAGAGGTGGGCCTAGAAATAAATGAAGACAAAACAAAATACATGATTACTGCGAGAGCAGGTGGACCCCAGGGAACACATATAAACGTAAGAGGTAAGATATCTGAAAAAGTAAAAGAATTTAAATATCTGGGAAGGATACTGACGGCCAGTGACGAGATGTCGAGGGAAATTAACAAAAGACTACACTCCGGCAACGCTAGCTGACACGCAATCAGTAAACTGCTGAAATCCAAACTGCTATCACGTAACATAAAGCTCCGTGTCTATAGAACCATAATCATGCCGATTGTTCTATACGGATGCGAAACATGGGCTCTCACAAAACGGGAAGAAATCAAATTCCACCTATTCGAGAATATACTTTTAAGGGGTATCTTTGGCGGCAAATATGACGAGGAGGTGGGTAATGGAGGAAACTCCACAACCACGAATTGGAAGAGCTATACCGCAAACCTGCAATAGTGAGAGTAATCAAGTCGCGAAGATTAAGATGGGCCGGACATATGGCGCGAATGGGCAACGATAGGACCGTGAGTAGAATTCTAGACGGAAGACCAACGGGAAAGAGACCGGTAGGACGGCCGCGCCGGAGATGGGAGAACAATGTTAGGTTTGACCTTTGGGGGGGTCGGATCGGATGGTCGAGCGTGGAAGGAGAGTGCACAGAACTGGGAGCGATGGTGGGATCGAGTCGGTGAGGTCATGAACTTCCGGGTTTCTACAGGCCAATAAATAAAATATAATAATAAATAAATATATATATATATATATATATAATTTTTTTTTTTTTTTATAAATATATACAGTAACGCGTGCACAAAGAAAACTATTGTATCGAAGATAAATCACAGCAAGCGTCATTTATACCATTTTTAATATGGCTTGGAGTGAGATGCGAAATGCACATTGACGAATTGTCATCAGTTACAAGCGGAATTGATGACGAAGTAGGTTTTTTTTAATGTTGTTAAATCACTACTGCCGCCTCAATGGCTGATTTGGTAAGGAGGTTGTGTCTTACGTTTGATTGTGCAAACCTAGGTTCAACTTAACTTCGCCTTTCCTGGAAGTAAAAAAAAAAAAAAAAACTTCCAGTGGCGAGCGACCAATCTTTCGGTGATTAAAAATCCACCACACAACATATCATTTGCCCGTTGATCTAACCAGCGGTTTCTCATCTTGCCCTTCTGTCGCATGCGTATTTGCCAGGGATGCCCGTGCATCCGGCAGAACGAGTGTTTTGATGCTATGTCTTCAGTAAACATAAACAAACATTAGTTCCGCTTGGTTTCATCAACTTGGACTGGTGCACGACACTGTCAAACGTATGCAAACCTCATCAAGTGGTTCATGTTATCAAAAACTTCGCCATCTGCTTGGTCCGCTATGCAGTTCCATCCATTCTCAGCATGTCTCTCCAAGAATCAACTTCTTGGGATTCACACCCTCAACGTCGTTTAGAGTTTGTATTTAATCCTCGGGTTCATCCTCGATGTCCAATCGTTGGACGCCCCTTGACCGGGGCCGCGCCCCATTTAAGGTCTATGGTGGTTTCCTGTACTTTCGTTTTTTCCTTAAGTGGATTCTTTCAAATCACTATATTGGTTTCTTGGGGAGCACACGCTCAACATAGGTGATTATTTACATTCACATTTCGGATCTCCGTCGTCGAATGTTTATACTAAATCTTAGGGTTCATCAGGATGCCCAATCATTGCCCGTCCCTTTGAACGAGAGCCGGATCCTCGTAAAGATCCATTATGGTGGCCCGTACTTCCTGTTAAGTTGATGACTTGTAATGCCAAAACATTAATATGTTATAAATAATGGGGAAGGTACTTACCGTTATGTTTTCTTGAGTTGTTGGCCTTTCTGGTTAGGGCCATCCTAGTTGCTGGCGGCGTTGAATCTTGATCCTCCAATTGTCAATGATGATATGAGTAATGAGGAAGGTAAATGTTGAGAATGAAGAAATAGGTGTAGGCCTCTAAAAACACACTTTCTTGATATGGATGGCGTTGATGGATGTGTGTTATCCTGCAATCGGGTTAATATGTCCAGCGGGTTATACTTTCGACTATTTTCGTTCTTTTTTGATCGGGAGTTTTACGTAGGATCAATTATTTAATTTTTCATTTTTTTATTTTATTTGCTTTTATTTTCAACGCCCACAGCTTTTTTGTTTTTTCTTTTATTCCAGTCGTTTTTAATTTTGTTTATTAGTTTTTATACTTTTAATTTGTTATCTTCAGGAGTGAGAAAGCGGGTTTGGGTATCTAATAATTCTTTCCCCCTTAACAAGCTGATTTTGAGGAAAGAAACCCAATTAATGGTGTATAAATAAGCCTTAGAACTAGCCATGGTGCGGCAACATTTAGTGTTTTTCTTTTACTTGTCTTATGTCTAGCTCCTTTTATTCGTAGTAGCGTTTCAACATATTGCTGTGCACCACCACTTTCCTTTTCGCTATTCTGTTTAATGAATTCACAGGGACTTTTATCTCCATTACCTTATAGAGAGCCCTCCATATGGACCTAACTTTCCCTGTTTCTGCGCGTTCGGTACTAGAACCTTGTCGCCCATGTTGTAGTATATATTTTTAATAATTAAGATTCTAAGTATGATTAAAGAATAGATAATACTAAATGACTTACAGACTTACTTGACGTGTGTCGTCGGACCGCTTCTCGGTCGACGCTGCAGCTCTCCTGGTTGCAGGGGATGTAGTATTCTTGATCCCCCTGTTTATTATGGTTGTATTGTGTACCTTTGATGCACTCGCGGAGGTTCTAGATTACTCGCGACTGTTTTATCTTTACTTGATATTTGTTTTGCGAATGGGGATTGACTTTTGCGGCGAAATTAATATCAAATTGGAAAAAGGTTTGCGACCATTCTCGGTGGCGATTTATTATTTTCTGAAAACTTTTTGTCAAAGTTTTCTGACGTCTTGTCTTTATTTTCTCGCCAATTTTTTATTTAGATTATTGCTAACTAGTTTATGTAAATTTACTACTTGGCGTATTTTTATTATAGAGAGAGGGGATTGCGACTGAGAGTGTGGGTGTGTGACCCTTAACACCCACATCGATGGTCAAAGGGCGTGTCTTACGATCGTAGTACTCTTTGGATTTCCATTTGGAAATCAATAGATTACGCCTAGCTATTTCGTGCGTTTGTTGAAGTTTGTACTTCAATAGCTTATGATAGCTGTCATGGTTGTACACCGGTTCCGGAGGTTGTCTTATACTAATCGGTACCTCCGGGGTGAACCCAAAGAGACAGTGGGCGTAAGCTTGGAACCTTCGTGTACGTTGGTGTTATACACGAATGTTGCAGTTCTCAGGTATTGATCCCATGACTGGGAATTTCCATCCACAATACTACTATACTATTATTACTTATTGGCCTGTAGGAACCCGGAAGTTCATGACCTCACCGACTCAACTTCGCCATCGTTCCCCGTCCTGTGCACTTTCCTTCCACGCTTGACCTTCCGATCCGATCTCCTCAAGGTCAAACTTAACATTGTCCTCCCATCTCCGTCGTGGCCGTCCTGCCGGCCTCTTTCCCGTTGGTCTACCGTCAAGAATTCTACGCGCAGTTCTATCGTTGCTCATTCGCGCCACATGTCCGACTCATCTTAATCTTCGCTATTGTAGGTTTACGGTATAGCTCTCCCAATTCGTGGTTGTGAAGTTTCCTCCATTATCCTCGTCATATTTACCTCCAAAGATACTCCTTAAAACTATATTCTCGAATACGCGGAATTTGTTTTCTTCCCGTTTTGTGAGAGCCCATGTTTCGCATCCCTATAGAATAATCGGCATGATGATGGTTCTATAGACACGGAGCTTTATGTTACGTGATAGCAGTTTGGATTTCAGTAGTTTACTGACTACGTGCCAAATAGCGTTGCCGGAGTGTAGTCTTTTGTTAATTTCCTTCGACATTTGGTTACTGCCCGTCAGTATCGTTCCCAGATATTTAAATTCTTTAACTCTTTCAAATATTTTGCCTCTGACGTTTACATGTGTTCCCTGAGGTCCGCCTGCTTTCGCCGTAATCATTTTATTTTGTTTTGTCTTAATTTATTTCTAGGCCCATCTCTTCTCCCGCTTGCATGATGATTTCATTGTTTTTACTTACAGTTTCTAGATTATCCCCCAGAACGGCATAAGCGAGCACTTGTGTGACCCCGTTCAACGAAAAGTTGCTGAACCGTCTCTCCGTATTCACACTTCTTTTCCAGCAGCTGCCTTATTGTGAATATTTGGTCGCTTGTTGACCAGTTCCTACGGAATCCGCACTGGCATTATCCCAGTATTTCTTCTGCGTACGGTGTGATTCTCGCCAGAATGACATTTGTTAGTATTTTGTATGTGGTTGGTAGCAATAATATTCCGCTGTAGTTTTCGCAGCCAGATCTGTCGCCTCTATTTAAAATGGGACGACTATTGAGGTTTTCCATTCTTCCAGAGTGACTTCCTTATCCCATATTGTTTTGATGAGTTGGTGGATCTTTCCATCATTGCCTGTCCATGCTTCACAAGCTATGCCGGTATGCAGTCAACTCCGGGAGCCTTGTTGTTTTTCAATCGATTTATAGCATCTACAACTTTCTTGAAAGAGGGCTTAGGGATCTGAGGCTCGGCTGTATGTACGTATGGTGCGTTTATTTGTGGTTGATGGGTGCGCACATTGAACAGGTTTTCAAAGTAATGCTTCCATCTTGTCAGGATATTGGTTTTTTCTGTGACCAGACAGCCGTTTGTGTCTCGAATTATTTAGGGTCTCCGTCGGTAGCCATTTCTAATTGAGTTTATGCCAGTATAGTTTTCTAGGATTTTGTCGATCCTAGTCTTCCCCCATTCGCGTTTTTTGGGTTTGAAAAGTCTCGTTGTCTCTTTCCAAATTGTCGCGTATCTTTCTGCGTTGACTTCATCATATCTTTCTAAGTGGATCACTCTGAGGCGTTGACGTTGTTTGATCTTCGCCCTGCACTCATCGTCAAACCAAGATTTAGACATAATTGTTTTCTTAAATCCTAATAACTTTTGGGCTGTTTGTTTGAATGTGTCTTTGATCGATATCCATTTAGTGTCCACACTATTGGCTTCCTCTTGGTCACTGCTCCCATTCTCTAGGATGCTAAATCTATTCGTTAGTTCGTTTTGATATTCAGCCCTTTTGCGCAGGTCTTTTAGTCAATCAATGTCGAAGTTTTTGCTCGTCTCCCGTGACTGCCCATGTGGGTTTGCTGCGAGCCAAGTCCTAACTGTGCCCATCACTAGATGATCGGAGTCGCAATCTGCTCCTCTATATGATCTTACGTCAAGGATATTCGACTGGTGTCTTTTGTCTATGAGGAAGTGGTCTATTTGGTTACGCCTTACGTCGTCGGGTGATATCCATGCGGCTTTATAGATTTGCTTGTGCTTGAACATCGTGCTTTTCACTACCAGATCTTTTGACGATGGGAATGTAATAATTCGAATTCCATTATCATTTGAAATGTCGTGTAGGCTTTCTTTACCCATAGTTGGTTGGAAGATATCTACCTTTCCAATTTTCGCATTGAGGTCCCCGAGGAGGATTTTAAGATCGAATGATGTGATCCCATCGAATACTTCCTCTAGGGTCTCGTAGAATGTGTCCTTCGTTTCTTCGTCCGTAGATTCTGTTGGGGCGTGCACGCTTATAAATACATAATTGTACCATGGGCTGCGTATTTATAGCACCGACGTTCGGTCATTGATAAATTTCACATCTTTTACATGGAGCGTAATCTTCTTGCTTATGATGAAGCCGGTTCCGAGGTTATGTGTAATGGTGCCTCACACGCCAGTGTAAACCCGTTGGTTTCGATTACTTGATGTGGGAGTCGGACTTCCTGAAGTGCGACGATGTCCATTTTATATTGTTTCACGTTTTCTACGACCGTCTGTATCGCACCTGGTTTATATAACGTTCGAACATTCCACGTGCCGACGCGTATATTCCGCTTTTTCCGTTTTTCCCTACGTCTCCTTTTTGCCGAGTCGGCGTTTTCTTGATGATTTGTTACCTTATGGTAGTGTCGGCTCATCACACCTACGCCTACCGGGTTTTTCGTGAGATTGTTTTTTGTATATTGATTACTCATTTCGTTCGAACAGTCACACAGGGTAAAGTCTCTGCTTTCAACCTGGCGAGAGCCAGGACGATCCTTGTCCCTGTTCAATCCAAGTTGGCATGCAGTCTCCACATGACACCCCTGGATACCTGCTTTGGCACCCGCCAAGTGGTGAACCAATGCATGCAGCGCCATCCTGAGAAAGGTTGGCGCAAGGCTAATAACCTTGACCGGAAAAATTATTATGGACACTTTAACAAGTCTCGGATATGGACCGGATACCGGTGGAGAGACTTGCTAAATAAGGTCAAGACCGGTTCCCGGTTGTAGTGCCGATGATGATGATGACATAAGTAAGGTTGGTGTGGCCAATTTTTTAGTGCTCGAGAGACTAGTGAGTAAAAACTTGTCCGTTGTCGCAAAGCTTCTTGAATTTTAGAAACCTAGACAGACGCAATTATAAATTTATTTAATTTTATTTCGAATATAGCTCTTCTCAAAGTTGAATACGTGGAAGCTAAATGGATCCGTAGTATGTTTTGGATATACATCGTAGGACTTATATGGACAACTGAATTTATATTTGCGTGTCAACAATTTGCTTTAGCTGCAGCAGTAGCTTTCTGGTACTTTAAAAAACCTACCAGCTCACCAACGTGGTATGCCATCGGTAAACTACTAAAATATCATTTGGGAACTGTAGCTAAAGGTTCCTTTGTCATTACTCTATTCAAAATTCCAAGACTAATTTTAACATATTTATACACAAAGTAAGTATATCCATTCGGTTAGTCAGGCGTTTATAGTACAACTGTAACAATTTCAGGTTGAAGAAGGCCGAAGACAAAGGATCGGAATGTGCTGTATGCTGCCTTCGATGTTGTATTTGCTTTTTCTGGTTATTAGAAAAGTTTATACGGTTTTTAAATCATAATGCATATACAGTGGTGGCAATCGAATCAATTAACTTCTGTCCGGCTGCGGGAATTGTAAGTATTGATCATACACTTTTTTTTATTTCATAATGTACACACCCTAAGGGGACTATGAGTATTAATACCCTTCCAGTATCAACCGATGCAAGATGGACATGAAAGTGTGGGAGGGATATTGAAAATAAGGAGGTTAAAAAAGTTGGGAAAGAGGAAGTAGTGAGTGCCATAATGGTTTAATTATTTATATCTACTAGACATTGAGCAGGATATATATATATATATATATATATATATCTACTAGACATTGAGCAGGATATATATATATATATATATATATATATATATATCTACTAGACATTGAGCAGGATATATATATATATATATATATATATATATATATATATATATATATATATATATATATATATATATATATATATATATATATATATATATATATCTACTAGACTTTGAGCAGGATATTTTTAGAAAAGTCTAACACATCATCCCTAAGTAAAGTGAACATATTTTATAGATTTTCAAAATAACCTCTTCGCAACTGTTGCGTCTGTACGACAAAGTATCATGGCTAAACTTCAAATAGAACCACTGAAAGCCAAGAAAAACAACCATATGATTGGCTTATCGGTGTTTTAGAAGCGATCGTACTTATTTTCTATAGTATATATGGCCGCCCCACTTGTTGTTGGCACTGACACCCTATTATACAGGGCATATTGCACATCGCGAATTGCACAATTTTATGGTGAACGAACATAGAAACGCGGCAATACATAACTTATGTGGTGCGTTGGGATATCCTCGCATACACGAGGCCGTATATGATGCATCGGTGCTTTCATTCTAACTTTTTTTAGCGAGGGATTGTATAACTTTTTTCCCCACTTCTTTATAAGGTATTTGTTTCTGAGTTTGTAGCAGTGCCGAGCTGTCATCCGCTTAGTCATTGTAAATCTAAGTCGGTCAAAATGAACTTAAGTGTAAACGTCAAACAGGACTACCAATGACCAAACAGAACAACCATGTGGTGGGTTTATAGACTCCATTAATGTTGATTTGAGGCAATTGAAACGTTGCCTTTAGTTGTTTTTGACGACAAGCCAGTACAACTGTGGTTATACTCCAACGCTCTATCACACACGGTAGAAGGGAAATTAAGTGTAAAGTCTCGTGAGCATTGGAAAGTAAATCATGGCCATGAACTTTGCGGTTCCTAGAGACCAGGAAGTAAGTAACTAGAAAATAATTTATGAAAACTGAAATCTAGTCTACCTTTATTGCATAACTTATCAACCGACACAACTTAGCACCACAAGAACTGCTCAGAGTCTTCGTATTTGGAAAAAACCGCTGGTAGTGCATTTCTTGGACATATTAAATCATACGCGGGCAATTTGTCAGTAACTTTTTGAATGTGAAGCGCAGTAACTTTAAATGCAACACTGCTCCCGTCAACTGACTACTGTCAAAGTTTGAGCAAGCTGCCTCATGTAGTTTGTGTTTGACAGCCATTGAAAGCAGGCAACCTCGTGAATTTTAACGAAAATGGAAAAAACTGAATTTTGTGTGCTGAATAAGCATAATCAAGCAAAATCCCTGAATTGAGGTACGAACTGCTACCCCGTCCAGCATATTCTCCAGTGTAGAGTAGGAAGCTGTTGGCTTATTATGGCAGGGTCGCCATATAAGGTAGAAGGCTGAGAGAGTCGCCTTGTAAGGATTCGTGTGTCGCCAAGCAGGATAATGGAAAAATCTGATGTAAAAGGTGAAACGTATTTTTCAAATTTGTAGAGGTCAACGTATTGTTGTGTCGGGTCCAATTCGTTCGAACAGTGCTCTCAGGGGTAGAAGGTCATAAAGAATATATCTCCGCTTGACAATATGACAGGGCACGAATGTCAAAGGTTTCTGCCAGAAAGTCGGAGTATTTTCATGGGGAAGGGCACGGATGCCGCAAATATCTGCCAAAAAGAAATAATGAGAAGCAAGTTTGATCATAATTAGGTTGTATCTGCTTTATTCTTTCAAAAAATCGGTTTTTAAATACTATTTCTCAGTCCAATCATGACCCGAAAACTAAGTTCCTAATTTGAAACACGCATTGCAGATTGCATGGCTAATCCACAATGAGTCACTTCTCAGATGACACGTTAATAGGTGATTACTACGCACCATGACACACATCTATCGAAACACCTGAGCGACGAGTATTGTTATGTAATACTTTTTGTGAGTATCATGCACCGTGATATCGTGTCCCATATATGACACACATCTATCGGAACATCTGGGCAATTGGGTATGGTCATGTTATACTTTTTGTGTGACTTCTCATGGTGCAGTGCTTTGGCGTGTGTCGTCCGGTATTTTGTTTCGCGCCGTCGGGAGATGAACCACAAACGGGTGCGATCCGTTGGATTGCCTTGTGGAGCGCATATAAACCGAATTGCGTGGAACAATACCAAGAATCTCCGAAGAACGGAACCCGTGATAATATCTGTAAAACAGACAGAGGTCGGCTACGCGCCTTCGATGTGATAGCGACTGTAGTCCCAACGTCAGCACCGAGTCCCCGATCAGGCGGATCGCTCGTCTCTGTATGCTCTCAAGTAGGTCGAGGGTATGTTTAGGAGCCGAGCTCCAAACATGAGAGCAAAATTCGAGCGCGGGTCTAATTTGGGATTTATATAGGAGAAGAAGTTGGGCCGGAGTAAAATATTTCTTGGCTCTAAAAAGATAGTTCAGCTATCCTGAGGCTGACCTGGCGGTGCTCGACACGTGTTTATGCCATGATACATTCCCACAGGCCGTGACACCGAGCAATCTCAAACTTTCCCCAGCCTCGAGGGCCCGGCCATTCATCATCAGCTGTGGAACCGAAGATCCACTTTTCTTTGTGAATGTTGTATATTGTGTCTTCACTGCATTGAAGTCGACGAGATTGGCCCTTCCCCACTGCAGGACCCTATCTAGATCCTGATTCAGAGAGTCAATCTGTCCACATCTCAGCTGATGCGACGCAGATGCACCAATCGGCCGGTCGCTCGAAAAGGAGGAAACAAGCGTACTATCATCCGCAAAACTGAACACTTTGTTATCTGTTGTCTCCAACAAATCATTTATGTGAAGCAAGAACAAGGTTGGGGCCAAAATTGAACCCTGGGGCACCCCTGAATTAACAGCATACAGATCCGAACACTCGCCGTCCACAACAACCCGGATTGATCGATTCTCGAGGAAGCTCCTCGTCCAGTCGCAAAGCTGTTGGGAAAGTCCATATGAACGAAGTATGCTCAGCAATGCCCCGTGCCAAACGCGGTCAAAAGCCTTAGAAATATCCAATGCGACCGCCCTTGATTCACCATGCCGTTCAATCGCAGATGTCCATATATCGGTAATAAGTGTCAAAAGGTCTCCGGTGGACCGCCTGCCTCGGAATCCGTATTGACGATCATTCAGAAGTCCGTTGCACTCCAAATACTTAACTAATTCTGTATTGATGACTTTTTCCATTACCTTAGATAAATTAGACAGTAATGCTATCGGACGGTAATTTTGTGGGAGACACTTTTTTCCCGTCTTTGGGATTGGCTGAACTCGAACGATTTTCCAGCAGGTAGGAAAGGTCCTCCGTGCATAAGATAAGCGATAGTTCTGGAGCACAGTTCTTAAGGACTATTGCTGGTATTCCGTCCGGGCCGATTGCCTTCCTACAATCCAGTTCACGTAGAATGCGTTGAATAGTGCGCGGACGAAATCTCACATCCCACATCGAAGACCGCACCAGCGAGATCACAGGTGGCTCCAAAAGGCCGGGATCGAGGTTTGAATTCGCGGAAAATAAATTCGCGAACACATTAGCTTTATCCTTTGAATTCGTCACTAACGTCCCGCTGTCTGTCACCAACGGAGGGAAAGAGCAGGATGCGAAGTTACCACGGACAGCTTTTGCCATTGACCAGAAGGAGCGCGAACCAGTTAGGCACCGAAGGAGCTTATTGATCACCCTATCGTTGTGAGCCTTCTTCGCGGTATCAATGGCCTGGTTGCGCGCGTTTCTGATTCTAACAAAATTCGTTTTGTTAACATCGGTAGGATTAGTGCGCCATTGCTTAAAAGCTCTATTTTTTCCGCTGTAATCAGCTCGCATTTTTTATCAGGCGAACTTCGTTTGATGGAATGTGGAATATACATCTCCATCCCCAGAAGAATAATCTCTGATACCGACTCCGCGCAAGCGTTAACATCGTAGTTGCCGAAGCGCACCTCGGACCTTGGAAAGGATGAGAAGAAATCTCGCGAATCGTCCCAGTTAACAGCCCTATATCTCCATACATGGCGAAGCTGCTTAGGTCGGTTATTCGCTTGAAATGCAAGTGCTTGCGCGACAAATCATCTGAGTTTCCCAGTGGTGCAGCAACCTCTACGGTATAAATACTCGGTTCGGATGTCAAAAACAGATCCAGGGTGTTCGCATAATCGCCTCGGACATACGGCATTCGCGTTGGTTCCCCCACGAGTTGAGTCAAGTTGTGGCTTACAGCAAACATCTCCGCCAGCCTCCCAGCCTCGTCCGTTCTGTTAGAATGTAACAACCAGCCGGAAATGTGCACATTAAAATCGCCAAGGACAACAATTTCAGAAGCATGGTGGTTATTCTGTATCCACTCGACGGTATGTGAAAGATGTTCGAAAAATGTCGCCGGTCGATCGTCATTCGCGGAGCGGTAAAGACAACAAAGAAATTTAACAGAATTCCTCAGCACGACACTCAACCATATGATGTCCATATTGTTGGGTTCCAACGCCTCCATCCTCTGGCAAGCCAGATTGGACCACGCGAAAACGCAGACTCCGCCCTTAAAACGGAATCTCGAATGTAAGTCGTATCAGTTGACGAATCGACCTGGGTCTCAGTTAGGGCAAGGATATCAGGTTTCGTTGTTTGCAAATATTGATGGACGGCGTTTACATTGGTATTGGTGAATCCGATGCCCCTGATGTTACAAAATGCCGTCACCAGTCGAGCGTGGGCAGAGCCTCGAGAGCGAGCCCGGTTATGCGATGAAGAACCTCTCAAAGTTCGGTTATTTATCATGATATCTGCAGGATGTTCCACCTGACATAGTCCCCCCCGGAGATCCGAATGGGAGACTAGTTTACCTCCGGAATTCTCTATATCAGAAGGTACCATCATGACTTATCTCCGTGTCAGTCCGGGCCATCAGCCACACATCCGAAACACCGTCGAAGATTTCTCTCGACGATATCGCGGAATGTACAGCGTGACGGGGTGGTATCTCACTTTGGGACCGACTACCACCTAACCCACCTTTTCGAGAACCGGCCCATCAGCCAAGCTCCGAAAGATGGCCAGGGAGATCTCCCGACCATTTCACGGAGCCTAAAGCTTGATGGGATCGTATTTCACCGGGCGCATAGGGCGTTGGGACCGCGGCTACCACTCGGCCTTTAGTCGCCTCTTACGCCGGCCTAGCTGTGAGTATATTCTAACGCGCTACTCACAGGGCTGAATTTGAATCCCCAAGACTGTTCTCACGAAATGAACAATCAATATACAAAAAACAATCTCACGAAAAACCCAGTAGGCGTAGGTGTGATGAGCCGACACTACCATAGGGAAACAAATCATCAAGAAAACACAACTGCTCGCATATGCGGATGACATCGCCGTTTTGGGCGCTAATCTAGAAACTATAAGTAAAAACAGTAAAATCATCATGCAAGCGGCAGAAGAGGTGGGCTTGGAAATAAATGAAGACAAAACAAAATACATGATTACGGCGAGAGTAGGTGGACTCCAGGGAACACATATAAACGTCAGAGGTAAGATATTTGAAAAAGTTAAAGAATTTAAATATCTGGGAGCGATACTGACGGCCAGTAACGAAATGTCGAAGGAAATTAACAAAAGACTACACTCCGGCAACGCTATTTGGCACGCAGTCAGTAAACTGCTGAAATCCAAACTGATATCACAGAATATAAAGCTCCGTGTTTATAGAACCATCATCATGCCGATTGTTCTATACGGATGCGAAGCATGGGCTCTCATAAAACGGAAAGAAAACAAATTCCGCGTATTCGAGAATAAAGTCCTAAGGGGTATCTTTGGCGGCAAATATGACGAGGAGGTGGGTAATGGAGGAAACTCCACAACCACGAATTGGAAGAGCTATACCGCAAACCTGCAATAGTGAGAGTAATTAAGTCGCGAAGATTAAGATGGGCCGGACATATGGCGCGAATGGGCAACGATAAGACCGTGAGTAGAACTCTTGACGGTAGACCAACGGGAATGAGACCGGTAGGACAGCCGCGACGGAGATGGGAGGGCAATATTAGGTTTGACCTTGAGGAGATCGGAACAGATGGTCAAGCGTGGGAAGAGAGTGCACAGGACAGGGAACGATGGCGGAGTTGAGTCGGTGAGATCATGAACGTCCGGGTTCCTACAGGCCAATAAATAATAATTAAAAAAAAAAAAACGAAATGGGTATCACATTTGAATAAACCTTCGTTTCTTAGTCTCTTTTACGAAGATTAAAATGGAATTATTTACTTTTAGAATGATGAAATGTAAGAATTTATGTGTTTAATAGACGTGAAGGATTGGTGAAGGCTTGTAGATGAAGAAATAATGAATTTAAAAGCTCGCTCATATTTTATATATTATCCTTTCTAAGTTCTGTATCATAATAAGCGTATTACTAAAATTTTCAACTTGTATAAATTATAACAACAATAAAAATCTCATTAAATCACAATTTATAAACTTCCTTTATCAGGCTTGGAATGCGATGGCTACAAACGCCATCCAAGTGGTAACCATAAATACTGTCGGAGATTTTGTATTGTTTTTGGGTAAATTATCTGTCGCCGCTATAACAACCCTTGTTGGTGTATTGCTCCTTAAAGATCGAACAGACCTCAACTTTTACATTGCACCGGTTATAATAATAGCAGTGTTTGCCTTCTTCATCGCGCAAATTATCCTGTCATTGTTTGAGGTATATAGTAGTATTATTTTTAAAGAAAAAAACCGATGAGATTAATTTTTTTCATTATTTTAGATGGTAGTTGATACATTATTCTTGTGCGTTTGTGAAGATAAAACAATCAATGGAAGAGGTGGACGTTGGGCACAAGGAAATCTGGCTAAGCTGCTGGGAGAAGAGCCTGTAGGACCAGACGAACCTCCTATTCAAGTTGTCGAAATGACTCCAATTAACAAACAACCTTTTAGTTCACTCTCGCTTCCACCAACTTCATAAGTATTTCTAAGAGTTTTATAAATTTCTATAATACTAATTGCGTTTAAAGCCTCGTAGAGCAGTAAACATGTCATTCGAAAACATGTTGTCATTCGTATTCATTTTAATATTATATTATAATCAATGTATTTATCATTCTAAGCACAAAGTTATATAATTCAGCATAATTAACGATCAAACATTTCTTGCAACATCTAAGTGTCTTACAATTGTATGTTTTTTTACGAAGTAATTTAAATATTTATATTCTTGTAAAATTGAAAATATATATACAAGTGTTTGTAAAGATTTAAATGATATTTTACAAAATAATAGGGTGAATTTATAAATGTCGACATTTTCTTTCTGTCATGTTGAATGTAGTCAACCTCTGCGGACAAATTTTAATGCGACAGGCATTTGTATTGCATTTGAAGACGCCATTTTCAGCGGAAAATATTCATTTATTTATTATTAACAAGTAATTTAAAATTACATATCAATAAATTAACGTAATGACATTTAATGGTACTCCAACATCGCGCACGTTTGTGTAAAAAAAAAACGAGCTCTGTACATATAAATTATAATTTCATTTTAAGGATTTTTATAAACTTATCTATGTTTTCAATATTGTTGACGGTAGGTTGTTCGAAAATTTTATAGATATCTATGTTACGAAATACACGGTCTCTTATAAATTTCAGGTGAGGACCGTCTATATGAATGACTATAATATATTGTGACGCATATGACAATCAGTACTAGAATATTCTAGAAAGTACTGGAAAACTGGAGACTATGAGCAGTAGAAAATTCGAGGCTATGGAACGGACGGACACGAAACACCGAAACAGAATGAGGAAACGGTATAAATACGTCAGAAGATCAGAGAAGTAAGAAGTAAGCAGTCAAAGACGCGATAAGTACGGAAGCGATAAGTAAAAATGCGAAGTGTCAAAAAACGGTTGTTATTAACAGACTAATAAAGTGTTTGTAAAGAGAATGCATTTAACGGCTCTTATTTATTAAAATAATTAATCCAGCGAACCCTAAGCTCGCAACAATTGGTGTCAGAAGTGGGATTAATTATTGGTGAAGTAAATAAGTCTGTGAAAGTGTGTTGTGACTATGTCAGATCGACATTTGAAGGATCTTCGCGTTCCTGAGTTGAAGAAGGAACTTCAGGAGCGGAATCTAGATAGCATTGGACAAAAGCAAATTCTTCGACAGCGTCTGCAAGCAGCAATGGAGGAAGAGGGTATTGATGTCGACACATGTTTTTACGATTGGGCCAGACTGTCCGGATGGAGAAGAAACAGCGAGTCAAGATGGTGCCAATGTAACGGAGAAGAGTTCGCCGTAGTTGGACATTTCGGAGATATTCAGGATGATGATGACAAAAATGGACGCCCAAAATTCAAAATTCGACGCACAAGCTGCAGATCTGAATGCGAAACTGGATGCCCAAACGCAGTGGATGAAATGTAATTTTCAACACTTTGAGGAAGGAATTCAGTCAAGAATTCGAGACGAAGTAGAAAATCTGGATCTTAAAAACGAAGCTGAATTTAAGAAAGTCACCGAATCGAAAAGAGACTTGAGTGTGTTGAGAGAAATAAGACATCGCCTATCAATCAACATGACCACAAAGATACAAGGATGCAACCGCCAACCTTCGATGGAACGGGATCCTTCCCCGTATTTATACGTCGGTTTGACGCCGCGGCCAATTATAATAAGTGGTCGGATGAGCAAAAGTCAACATCACTAATCTTGTCACTCGCGGGGCGGCTGCAGAATTGCTACAAACCATACCAGCAGAGAAGCAAACAGATTTCCAAGCGGCAAGAGACGGCCTTGAAGCTAGGTATGGAGACATCCCCATGCAGCAGGTCTACCGCATGCAACAGCGGAGCAGAAATCAGAAACCTGGAGAAAATCTTCAACAGTTGCAGGCAAGCATTGAGCGATTGGCAAGCTTGTTTTATTCAAATATGACTAAGGAATTTCTGAACGAGGTAGCAATGGATGCATTTATAAACGCACTCTAAGATCGGGACTTGCAACAGGCCGTTCGTTTGGCGGGAAAGAAGACGACTAAGAAATACTGGTGTTCGCATTGGCATATGAATCTGCTAAACTGGCTACCAGGAGTACATATAGAGTCCGAGAAACGTCCGTCCAGGAATGTTCCTGCCAAAGAATCGGGCATGTACAACAGACAACCCCAAGACCTGATATGAAGTGTTGGACATGCGGCGAAGTCGTCCACATCTCTGTTGACTGTAAGAAACGTCGACGAATGAATGAAACATCAATTGAAAATTGTTGTTCATGCGCTAATCACAAGAGAAGCCTTCAGCGTGATTCAGACTTGGACAGCACCACGACCGAATGCAAATCCTTGCATCAACAGATAATTGCTCTTAAGACCAGCCGAGAAAAGATCATTGAGGAGAACAATCGCTTATCAACTGATCTAGCAGAGAGGTAAGCTGAAATTTTGACCCTAAAGCGTCGCCTTCAGGATACGGAAGTAGAAATTGATCGTTTAAAACAAGAGGCGTACGACCTCCGAAAGGTAAAAGTAGAAGTACTAGATGGCTGGACGAGTGATACTATACGCGCAGCTCAACTTCAGGATGCAGATATGTCGCTAATTCTGGAACATAAAGAAAAAAACGAGCGGCCAACTTGGAACAATATTTCCGACAGAGTGGAACATTTAAGGTATATTAGGCATAATGGAATTCCTTGCTGGTAGAAGATGGAATTCTAAAGCGTAAATGGGAAGCCGCGGACGGAAAATCCCATCGAATGCAGATTCTAGTCCCACCATCAAAAGTGAAGGATGTACTAACAGAAATGCACGACGGGGCCTCCGGTGGACATTTGGGAGTTAATAAGACACTTTCAAAATTACGATATCGATTCTACTGGCTTCACATGAGAAATGACGTCAAGTCTTGGTGTAGGAAGTGCACAACTTGCACTGCGACCAAAGGACCAACAGCAAAACCAAGGAGCGCTATGAAGCAGTACAAGGTGAGTGCTCCTTTCGAACGAATTGCAATTGATATCTCAGGACCATTCCCAAAAACCAACGACAACAACAAATACATGTTGGTTATAATTGGATCAGCAGATATGGAGTTCCCCGTGAGCTTCATTCCGATCAAGGCCGAAATTTCGAACCACAGATATTTCAAGGCATCTGTGCGGCACTGGGCGTAAGGAAAACCAGGACCACGCCCTTACATCCGCAGTCAGACAGAATGGTCGAAAGGTTCAACCGAACAATGAAAGAGTACTTATCGAAGGTCGTTAGTGATCACCAACGAGATTGGGACAAATATGTACAAACCTTTCTCCTGAGTTATAGATCGGCTAATCACAATACGACAGGCCATTCTCCAGCAAGAATTATATTTGGACGAGAGATACGATTACCAGCCGATCTGTGATTCGGAATACCTCCAGACGCCATAGATAAGACCGAAGACTACGTAGCCGAATGGAGAAATCGCCTCGACGAGATTCATCATTTGGTTCGAAAGCAAATCAAGGTATCAAGTGACAGGATGAAAACAGGGTACGACGTTCGAGCCAACGCATCTGGATTTAATGCAGGCGATAACGTGTGGCTTTATAACCCTCATCGGCAAAAAGGAAGGTCTCCGAAGTTGCAGCAACATTGGGAAGGACCGTATAAGATTCTCACAAGAATTAACGACGTTGTCTATAGGAGTCAGCGAAGACCGAACGCCAAGATGAAAGTGGTACATCGTGACCCACTGGCGACTTTTGTTAACACAGAAGACCAGTGAACTTAGTTCGGGACGAACTAATCTAGGCGGGGGGTAGTGTGACGCATATGACAATCAGTACTAGAATATTCTAGAAAGTACTGGAAAACTGGAGACTATGAGCAACAGCAAATTCGAGGCTATGGAACGGACGGAAACGAAACACCGAATCAGAATGAGGAAAAACGATATAAATACGTCGCACGCAGATCGGGGATAAGTAAGAAGAAGAAAGCAGAGTAGCAAGCGATAAGTAAGGAAACGATGAGTCAAGAACTCGTTAAATGTACGGTAAAAGTAACGGTTGTTATTAATGGACTAATAAAGTGTTACATTAATACAAAATCGATTTAACGGCTCTCATTTATTAAAAATAATTAATCCACTGAATCCGAAGCTCGCAACATTATTTTTTTAAATTATTTGTACTCACTTTTTGCATAAAAAACTCTACGCAGATCAGCTATGAAGTGATCACTAGCAATACTTATAATAAAATATTCGCCAACAAGCTTGGACAACATATCGAGCTATTTTGAGAAAAAAACGCTTAGAGAAAAAATTAAAATTAAGGGACTTAGAAGCTCAAACATATAATGTTGCCTATAGGCAACAACGGGCATGAAAGGGTTAAATTAAGCCAATAAATGGGGTGGTAGCCCCACTAAACTTATACTAATCTTTCCAAGAAAGCTGAAAACCTACGCTTGAGTCTATAATTTTTCAAGGCACTGTATATCAAGCAACTAAATGAGGAAATTGCGATCGAGTTATTGATCATTGTAATTAAAACTAACACACTGCGGCGGTGTACTAGTAACCCACAGGAATCAATTTGAAGTTACCGACAAAAATTCTTTCCAAATAGTACGAGTTAAATATTTTCCCATTTTGATCTCCTGTCGAAGTTGTCCAAATGGGATAGAGATAATGTCTTCAAATACAGATATACTTTATTTTTGAAAGAATATATTTTCACAAGTACTTAATAAAACATGTTTCTGATCCTAGGCGACCGACTGTGATTTTTTTTTCGTCTTTGTTAAAGTCTTTTTTTTCTCAATCACTTCTCGTACCCTATTAAGTTGCTTTCGTTTAATTTTTTCATTTAGACCCGCTTTTATCGATTTTATTTTGACGGCTCTTTTCTCTTCTTTCTCTACAGGAAGTAAAAAATATGTTATTAACCACTAAACATAATTAAATATTGTCGGATTACCTGATATCATTTCTGCTGCTGCAAGGGCATCCTTTGCCTCGAACAACTCATCGTATTCCACACCTTCATAAGCATGCGTAGGTTTTGTTGCTTCTTTATGTACTTTCTGCTCCACTCGTTTCACGTACTTATCACTAGCCGACTTCTTGAGCATTTGCCTATGTTTGGCGGGACTAACGTAATCTGGATTTTCCCATAATGTTTCGCCAGTGAATGAGCCTCCAAATATCTTTACAGGATTCAAAATGAAACGTGGCCCAATCTCTGATAAGGCACCATCTTCAGCAAGGATTTGATAGTTCCTAAACCATATCCGATTGTCTAGGAATGTGAATGTATATACATGATCAAAGAAGGGTTGACTTTTTGGATGGTGATTTGGGACACTAAAAGTCTGGGTAAACAATTCTTTTAATAACGACAGATAAGGAATTTCATCGAATTTCGGATCAAAAGAGAGCAATGGTCGCGATCCACGTAAACAATTTCCGGTCATTTTTAATTCACCCATTGTGTGGACGTTTTGCATTAAAAATTTAACCGATGGACCAGTGGGAACATTTGCAACCCACATGTACAAGTCACGCTTCCGTCTGCCCTCAAACAACACTGCTTTGTTGCAATGTTTCATTTCACACATTTCGTTAACTATGCTTAATGTTCTTGAACGTTCCATTTTGGATTCTGCTCGATGATGAGGCATCAAAGTTTTCAGATCTCGCATTAAGTGACGATCTCGGTGGTTGATTCCGCGGGCGGCAAATACGAGCACACGTTGTTTGTTGATCCATTTACTCTGCAACAATAAAGATGTAAGTATCAAGGTCCTGCAGAAAGATTACAGTCCCTACCTTCTTTGGAGCCGGTTCATCTGACTGTCGTGTGGGAGGCAAAGCAGGGTTTTCATCTTCTTGTTGCTTCGGTAAATCCACTTTCTTCTTTTGAGGTTTTCTACCCATTTTTGTTTGACTGGTTAATCAACACGTGCGTATGACAATGACAGTTTATTTTGACAGATGGACGGCTTACACGCCGGTTTGATGACATTTATAATGCTTGCCGGTTTAATTTTAAGGGTAGTAATACAAGACCCTGGGCTATCAGAGGAGCTGTTTCAACTTGATTATAAGTATTGATTATTAACTTACATGCTAATATGTAAAAAACAAAATTCTTACCTTAAACTTTTCAAACCTAAGTCATGTGGCGTTAAAGTTACTTCAAAAGACATTTTTCAAATATTAAATGGTCACATATTGTAGCTTATAGTAAAAAAAAAACCTAAAATATATGCAAACAAATTGAAAAAACAACTTTAACTAAAAGTTTAGTCTTTGTTCTTAAAATTCAGCGAGAATAAAGAATAAGATATAATATTCGTGTCATGAGAATATTAGTCCGAATAATGAATTTAACTTTTTTTTTTCTTTTTTTTAAGTTATAGAAGTAGAATTATCACCATAGAGGGAAGGCATAGCACTACAACCGTGATCCGGTCTTGACCTTATTTAGCCAGTTTATCCACCCGTTGTGACCGTTAGTCTGTGCCGCCAATTAATGTTACTGTTGTTACCGGTAGTGTGTTAATTAGTGTTACCGGTGATCCTGTCCGCAGCGCTAAATTAATGTTACAGTCGTGGCTGGTGGTTGGTTGTCGTGTGGCTAAATGTTACGCTAGATAGCGGGCACCGTCTTCTAGGCTGTGAAACGTATATGGTATACAGTGAACCAGCATAACTTTACACTTCTTTCGGACTTCCTCCGCTGATGCTACACCTGTTCCTCTATGGCTATCCTCAATAAAAACACTGCTGCCCTTGATGCTCGCACAACATGTATCTTAATGTGCAAGTTTGTTCCATTGGCTGGTTATAGTTGTATGTTCTTCAATGTGATCAAGGTTTATTCTGGTACTCAGTGGATGAGTGATGATGGATACGAATGTCACACAGATTAGATTTGGAGTATACATATTTCTTAACATTTAACAATTACGTAGGACTCTCTGCGGACGGCGGCAATTAAGTCAATATCGACTGTCGCATCTGGCTTCACAAATTAGCGTAGACAACATTGACTGCCGACAAAATTCGACCAGACAATACCGTCAGCATTGTATTGACACATTAACTGTCAATAGTATGCCACATCATTCGTCCAGTTTCGTTCAGCTATCGTTCTGCAAGGCATAGCCCCACCTACTTCCTCTCATCAAAGGATCAAGTTGGCGTCCATTAAGGATTCCTTTCGGTGAAGATCTCTTCAACTCGTTCACTTCGTCGTCGTACTCAAGCAGTGCACAACATTTTTTCGTTTCGTACTCGTTACCTTATGTAAATTTCGTTTGTCAAAATATATATTCGTTTTATATTCATTGTAAAGCTGTTCGATTCGATTATAATCTCGGCTAATTTGTTTTCGTTTGTCGAATCTTTTGTATTAGTGTCGTCGTATTAATACGAGAAAATAAAGTATAATTTTAATAAACATTTTCGTGTCGTTATTTGTCGTCCATCGTGGCGCTATAGAATCTGTACGGTAAACGAATCGTGCAAGGAAAAACATCGACTGTCTGTTAATTCGTAGGATTGAGTTCCTGTTTATCTGTGGGTTTTTTGCATGGCAGCTGTAATTGCCACCGGCCTCAACGGGTCTCACTCAGTACCGCTCCACAACTGGACCGCCTAGTGCACTGTTCCGAGCCTAGGTTCATCGGCTCCAAAATTGTAAAACTTCTGATTGACGTCACCAAACAAAAACACGGTTGAATAAATCACACAGGAGGTTTACAATTTATTTAGCTTCTTTTCACCTTAACACGAGAATATAAATCAATCCTAACAGACGTTGACTAGTATGAACACAATTTTTCTACGGTTTGGTGTGGTTTCGCGCGTTACACTTCCGTTATTCCGCTATTTTAATTTTACTCTTAAATTTTTCTAATTAGTTTTTAATATTAGTTTTCTCCGCGCGTAGCCATCGGACTTTTCTTTCTGTAATATTTTTCTTTTTTCGTTTTTTTTCTTTTCACGAGAGTAATTTTTTGTCTACTATCCTCGCCGACGGCTGTTAATCAACAACTACATACTTTCTACACTCTCTCTCTCCATCTTCTTCGCCATCTCGTCCTCTCCCTGGAGAGAACCCCACCGTAACTGTTCGTTCGAAGTCCACATTTTAACGAATGCAGGTATGTTCATCTGCTCGTATTTGATGTTGATTTAAACTGTGGACTGTATATTTAAATTTGTATATCACAACTTTTTCGTTTTTCCTTATAATAAATCTGCCACACCGCTTTTCTCGCGCCATATAAGCGATTCAAATCGTGGGCTTGTCTATTGTTTGTTGTTTATTTATATTGGGGGTGATGGAGGTTACCACGTAACATCATCCAGTTTGGCACTCCCAGGCTCTGGGCGTCCTGGTCTACGCCATCTCGCCATCGCAGACAACTTCTGCCGCGTTGTCGCCTTCCATACATCCTGCCGTGGTTCATGGTCTTGTACAGTAGTAGCTTGGCTGTTGTGGATAAATTTCGGTATTTAAAGAGCCTTGATAGACCATAGTAGCCTTTATTGGATTTGATCAGCCATTCGCGTATTTCTTTTTCCATACTATTATCGCCTGATACTATTGACCTAAGGTAGTTAAAGGATTGCAGTATAGTTTCACCAACGTTAGGTCTATTCTTCGCAGAAGTTGCCACCATGTATTGGGTTATACCACATGAAATGTCCGATTTTATAGTTAACATTTAAAAGCAAATATTATTTTTCTGTAAATTTTTATTCAATCAAAATAGGATCCGTTGGCATCTATGACATTCCTCCCATGTGATAGAAAGTCAAATATTCCCTTTTCGTAGAAGTGCTGAGTTTTTGAGGCAATGAAATCTTCAAAGGTTTTTATGACCTCTGCTCGGTCCCGTGAGACCTTCTGCCGGTAATATGAATCCAGATTGCGGAAAAGATGTTAGTCCATTGGAGAAATGTCACGAGAGCACGGTGGATGCGGAAGATTTCAAATCCCAACTGCAACAGTCTTTGCTCCGTTATTTGTGAGGTATGGGGTCTAGCATTTTCATGCAAAAGAATCGGGTCGTGCCTATTGACCAACGCAGGTTGCTTTTTAGCCAATTTGGCATGCAATATTTCGATTTCCCCACAATATTTGATAGCGTTTATCGTTTCTCCTGGTTGAAGAAATGAAAAGTGGATTGGTCCGTTCGATGTTCACCAAATTGTCACCATAACCTTTTTGAGTTAAGATCGGGCTTCGGGGTGAGTTTTCTTTTTTCACCTGCATAAAACCACTGCCCAGGTCTTTTACGGTTATCATACAGAATCCACTTTTCATCACAGGCGACTACCCGGTGCAAAAACGGTTCAGTTTTGTTTCTTAATCTAAGCGATGTGCAGATTTCCAGGCGTCGTCGTTTTTGGGACTCGTTCAGTTCACCCACTTATCGAGTTTCTTTACCTTTCGTATGAGAGCAAGGTGTCGACTTATTGTCATTGGGGATACTCCCATGCTCTGTGCAATCTCCCGCACCGATTTCGTTGGGTTCGCATTCACCGTTGCTCTTAAAACATTGTCGTCAACTAACATGTCCGGCCTCCGACGTGGTTTATTTTCGAGGCTGGATTCTCCCGAACGAATCTTTCGAAACCAAAGTCGTATAGTGCGTTCGTTTACCGCTACATCCTCAAATGCGTCATTAATGTTTTTCATTGCCAATGATGCATTATTTTCCATTTTAAATTCATAAAGGAAGAGGGTTCGAATTTGAACTGCCGACAGCAATTAACCAATTCCTAGAAAAAAATAACTGTATTTGTAACGAACCCTAAAATTCTCACACCTCAAGCATACGTTGTACTTTACTTTATAAAAAAGAAAATTGAACGTTCTGGTACAGATCTCCACTCGAGAACTTCCCATTTCCGACTGAGCGAAAATCGGACATTGCATGGTGTACAACCCTATACCTAGTTTTTCCCTCATTAATCTGCAGTCCCAATTTTTGTGCCGCCTGCCCGATCTGAGTAGAGGAGCCCTGTACAGCTGAATCGGATCTACCGATGATGTCGATGTCATCTGTGTAGGCAAGAATCTGGCTGGACTTGGTGATAATAGTCCCTCGCATTGTAACCCCCAAGTCACTGATTGCTTTCTCCAATGCCGAATACAAGAGAAGACAGGCCAGAACGTCCCATTGCCGGAGTCCATTGAATATGTTTATTGGTTTGGACAGCAATCCCGCTATTTTTACTTGACTAGTTACGTTGGTCATGGTCAACCTCCGAAGTCGTATCAATTTGTTGGAATGCCGAACTCTCTCGTGGCTATGCTGTCGTAGGCGGTCTTAAAGTCTATAAATAGATGATACAAGCCGTAAGACAATCCGCGCTCGGAAAACTGTATCAACACGATAGTGATCCGAGTCGACGTTAGCACTTCGGTACGTTCGTACCGTCATCAGGCTCGAGAAGTGGCGGCGATATATCAACACGTGGTCAATTTGGTTGCGAGTGGCTCCATCAGGTGATAACCAGGTGGCTTTGTGGATATCTTTACGCAGAAACCTGGCACTCGTAACGACCAAGTTTTTCGATGCTGCCAGTTCGATGACTCGTAGTCCATTGTCTGTTCTCATGCAAACTATGAGAACCTGCGTAGTGCTTGAAAACCGGCTGCCGACCTATTTTTGCATTAAAATCACCAAGAACGATTTTCACATCGTATCTTGGGCAGTCATTGAGGGCCCGTTCGACGTTCTCGTAGTATTCTTCTTTTTCGTCGTCAGGGGACTCCTCTGTAGGCCCGTGAACGTTTATGAGGTTTATGTTCTTAAACTTGCTTCGTACGCGAAGAGTGCATAGCCTTTCATTTATTGCATTAAAGCCGATGATGGCAGGCTTCAGTTTTTGGCTGACTAGAAAGCCTACCCCGAGCACATGGTGTTTTGCATGACAGCTATAATAAATGCCATACTCATTTCTTTGAATAACACCACTCCCTGTCAATCTTATTTCTTGTAATGCTGTTATGTCCGTCTTATAGCCGGTCAGGGTATCGGCTAGCTGTTGAGCAGTTCGAGGTCTGTATAGTGAGCGGACGTTCTATGAAAAAATTCTCAAATCTTTTAGGCATTTTCGTTTCCGTGGTCGTCGTCGTGTATTCAGTTCGTATCCGAGGCACGTTAAATTTCATGTTAAAAATAAGGTTATTAGGCTTGGGTCAACCCTTGGTGGGTGCCAAGTAGGTGATAACAAAGTAATATACATAGCCAGTAAGTCAAAGAAATGTAACCTTTTAGACAATAGAGAATAAGAAATTACACGGAGCACTCTCAGTAGCTTCTAAAAAGATGAAATAATTTATGTTAAAAAGAACCGACGATGGATAGAGACGACTCGTTATCTAAACCTCATAGTGAAGGAGGATAAAGAAACGATAGTGACCACCATGGATGGGGCAAGAATTCATAAGGATCGTATTCGTGTTAACCACAATGACCATAATTAACGCAGAAATATCAAACATGCCGCTAGAAGCGAAAAAGTATTTTTCGACTAAGATACCGGACCTCAACGTATATGACCATACCATCTTGCCATGTCATCAATTAAAACCATTTCGGTTCGTCTGCATGAACCGATCGGTTACTATGGGCGACCATATGCCCATCAAACACAGACCAACACTTCCGAGTATTCTTGTTTGCTAATACAAAGCATAGCGCAACTCGCGCCTAGCTGCCAAGGGCCGAATTCTTTTACAGTGTAAACATTCACACTGGAAGTAGATCGCTACCAATGCAATGCACAATTGACGTGGATAAATACACAAACCGTCATTGTGTAATCATCCTGATCACCAGATCAGGTCCCACGGTATCGTTCCCATATACCGTTGGCTAAGCCAAACAAACGCATATCTTAGCGCATGACCCTCGAAATAGCGTTCTGTCGACATAACACTGAGAAATCTAACCCTGCATCAACGAATCGCTATTTTAAACATGACCTTTTTCGGCCGCTATACGAGCGACCATCTATTTGCACAGCTGACCTAAGTTGAATTTGAATATCATTTAGTCAGTTGTTGTTGCCGCTTTTCCTTATTCGACTTCAGTCTATATTTGAAATGCTGTCCTTTCCATGTACATTATTCACGGTAAAGAGCGCTGTGCGCAGAGATGTAGTGGTTTCTAACATGAAATCAACATTGTGCCTAGAAAAAAGAATAACCGAAGGAATAGCACAGTTGTAATGGTGTGGCGCCTCTTGTTCGGAATTCAAGTGTCAAAGATCTAGAAAATCAAATATAAGTATATGTATACGGAATGACAAGGATCTACATAAACTCGAGTGACATCAAATCATTAAACCTTAAATTCCCTGCGCTGAAATCGTTAATGTCCAGAGAAAATAAGTGAAACAAACCCAAGGGAAAAAGGTGGTTGCTTGGAAGCATGCTGTTGTCTGCCCAATAGCAAAAGCTGGGAAACCAAATTATCACCCCTCAAGCTATCGTCCTATTTCGCTCCTCACCTGTATCAGCAAAATATATGAACAGTTCATATACGAGAAGCTAAATAAATTTATCAGTGTCAGGAACCTAATACCTGACTTCCAATTTGGATTTAGAAGAGCGCACAGCACCACCATGGCTCTCAATATATTTCAAAACCACGTTTGCGTGCGCCTCTTTAATAAGGAACCCACCATTGCGGTAAGCCTGGACATTGAAAAGGTTGTTGACACAACCTAAATCGAAGGTCTCGTTTTTAAATTACTGAATACTGGCCTCAGTAAATCGCTGTGTAGTATCATCTACCAGTTCGTTTTAAACAGAACCTTCCAAGTTCGAGTGAATGGAAAGCTTTCCCGAACTTTCAACACAGGCGTACCACAGAGCTCCATTCTAGGCCCCATCTTATTTAATATCTACACCTCAGATATTCCTCGCCCTGTGGATGGTAGAGTAAACCAGATTTGCTATGCGAATGACGTCCTAGTATACACGTCATCTAAGAGCCCTAAACTCGCAACAAACCGACTCAACCGTCACTTGGACGAACTGTATCAGTATTACAGTCGATGGAAAATTCGACTTAACCCATCCAAATCAGTAGCTATAATTCTGAGTAGTAAACACTTCCAACCTACTTCTGGATATTCACAGAATATTCGAATAAAAATGGGAGATACTACGATTAGACCACAGGACAGGATGAAATATCTTGGGGTCATTTATACCACAAAAATGAATTTCATCAAACGTGTGACCCACATTCTCCAAAGGGGCCTCGGTCGGTCTAAGCAACTGCACATCTTGAAATGGAGCAACAAATTGACACCAAAGTTAAGCTTCTCTGCTATAAGCGCCTAATCCAATCTGGAATATCGTACGCCTTTCCCATATTGTCCTGCTTATCTTCGTCCCAAATGGAAAGACTTCGAGTTTTCGAAAGGAAACTCCTCAGAAGATGCACCAACCACTCTAGAAGGCCTGACGGTCGTCATTACCCGAACTCTCACCTATACGAAGGCGCCTCCATCACCCCTATCGACGAATACTTGCTTCAATTAGCATACAAGTACCTCGAAAGCATTCAGAACAGCGAGAACCTACTTGTACGGGACTCTTACGTTCTTGCCCCTTCACTCTTTCGATCTCTTCGGATCAGACCACCACAATTTTTTCTTCAGTACAAAACTGAGGAAAGCACCCTTCCCAACAACATTCTTCTTTATAATAGAGGATTCCTGGACCTATCCCATAGGGTCTACTGCTGACACACTACAAACACACACATACACACCGACCAAAGCGCAGATTATCAGACGCCAAAGACGTGATCTGCGTTTACTACCGCACTCAAGACCTACCGGTCTTGTACGATTTCTTTCCCACCATCCCCCCATCCAAGTAGTTAGAGAACAATTAAACTAACCCTGTCCACACTATCCCCAGATACGTCCTTCCCCCTTTCTTTTCAGATATCTTGAGACCGAGCCCAACATCTTCACGGATGCGGGTGATTCTGGTTATCGGAAGATGACGAGAAGCCAGAGACAAAATGAAGGACACATTTGTCCTTGTCTCCCTAAAGTCGGCCTCTCGCCCCATTTTTTTGAAAGAGTAGCACCGATAAAGACAATCCTTTAAAAGATCGTTGTGCAGCGAAAAGTACTGTATAATTGATTATTCAAAAACCATTTGACACATCCTTATATATTTTTGCTAATAATTCTCCCCATTTTGTGTATACAATATTTTTATTTATATAAATCAGAGAAAGCATTTAGCGACAATTTTTTCTAAACGGTATAGAGGTGCTGTTTACTAAAGTTACGATGTCTAATACATTTTGTTTCAAAAATTGAACATTCATTGCATCGGATAGTAGGATAGCTTCTAGTAGGACGGTTGTCGAGTTCTAATTATGATTAAAACACAAACATTCAAGTAATCTAGCGATTTATTTTTACACATATATAGTTGCAGAGAAGTACTTTGTGTTTTAAATAAAGTTATATTTATAATTTGTGTAATTTGAGAGAATTCTATTTGAGGCTCTCTTTTTTTTTTGGGACGCTAATGAAACATTAAAATTGGTACATACATAACATAAGTTTGCATTTGTTTTGTTTTCTCCTTCTCGTTGGTGCAATCTCATTTATTATTGAATTATTTCAACATACTTCAAGTATATATTTATGTATATATATTTTAATATATTATTTTCCACTTACAATCACTAAAACACTAATATAAGGCCTATCATTAAAAACGATCTCAATTTCATTTGTTATCCATGAACAGGATTAACAATATGTAAATTTCTTCGCTTGGAATTCTTGTATTTCATTCTTCTTGTAATCTGGATCTTCACTTTTAAACAAAGACTATTAACTAATCTTCTAGATTAGCCAGCCTTGCTTTTGTAAATATTTTAAATTTGTAACGAGAATATAATATGAACTTCGTTTGTATCGTAAGACACGTATTGAACAATAAAATCACATTCTTTGAAAAGATTCTTTTTTTTTGTATAAATGTATCTCTTTTAGTAAAAAAAAAAGAAAGTACATTTCTATATATATTTCTAAAAATTCGAAAATAAAATTAAAAAAAGGATAATTAAATATGAGAACAAAAATAAAATTAATATAACTTTAGTCATTATTCTTATTGAGTGTACTCTACACTAGTACTAAACCTCTGATTTACGGGTAATCAAGCCGGGCAATTATCCGCAACAGGGCGTACTAATGTGGCGAGTTGTCATTGGCGCGGTTGCATTCCTGCCGGCTGCTCGCGGTAGGCTTTCAATTTGGTCTCCATAGCCTGAAAAAGAGAAGTCAATTGTATTTATTTAGTATCCTTGTATCCATAAATGGGAGTTGTGTTTTAATATCGTAATGTCAATAAATTTGTTAGTTATAAGATGTTTAGTGGAAAAATTCGTTTCAGCCTTGCAAGGTTTTTCAGAGTTAACGATGATAAAAATTGTTAGCCGATAATGAAAGGAAGATATAAATATCACGATGAAGAATTCGTAAAGAAGCAAGTAAAAAAGTTTTACATCGTTTTGCTCGTTGTCAGCTGGACAGGAAGATGCTGCGGGCACAGTTGCTTGAATGCGAGTAACAAGTCTCGCAAATCGTTTTATAATATTTGATCCTGCCGACTGGTGGAAGGCTGTATCAAAATTGATACTCGTACGGCTGCCACTGATCGTTGCATTCAAGATACTTTGATCGGTTTTGGGTTGAGGTTGGTCACAAATACAACGAAATTTCTTGCAGCCAAAACAAATAAGGCTCTTATCCAACTGAAAGAAAATATTTAAGTTTTTGTGTTGGGGGTAGTATAGAAATGAGAGAATGTTTAGCATGCCGGATTTGTAACACAATTACACAACAACAAAAAAACGTGTAAAAAATTATGATCCTGGAGAAAGTCACTGCACAAGCACAGTCAATTTCAAAAGGATTTAATTACCAGTTGGCACTGGAAATACTTACATTGAGTTTTCTTAACATATCTGCTACGATATTTAGTGCTGTTGTGCGGGAACTAGCAGTCATTGCGTTGCCATTTAACAAATTTTCTGGATCTGCAAGTTTATAGTGTAAAGAAACTGATATAAGGTTGACGAAAGCTAATCGTATTTAGAAATAAGAGAACTTGTGTTTTATAATATTTATTTTCTCATATTGAATGTTTCGGTTTCAAAAATAAATGAATGAACTTATATAAAAAAAATGTATTCGTACAAAATAAATGTAGCATATTATGCACTGATAAAATAAAGGTAAAGAAAACAAAAGTACAAATAGATGCGAGGGTAACTATGTACATGCAATCAAATTACGTGCGGCAAGACTTAGGCACTTTAAGAACTCGTTTGGTTTGTTTCAGAGATGATATTATCTTACTTTTTAATGAATTTTGATTGTATTCGTTCAGTGAAGATTGGCTGTTGCCTATGCCACCGATGCAAGTATTCGTTGGAGTAGTTATGCTTTCTGTGTGAATGGAATTTTCTGCTATGCCATTTGGTGTACTGTTCGGGTACCGTGCCTTAACATTTAGTTCTTGTTTTAGATCTGAAAAAGAGATAAAATAAAACCGATTTATTAGGTAGATGTACTAATGCGATTAACTAATACACTTATTATATTGTGAGTAGAGGTTAGAATATAGCCACAACTAGGCAGGCTTGTCGTAGACTAAAGGCCGAGTGGTAGGTGGGGTCCCAACGCCCTGTCGCTTGGTGAAATACCACCCCATCAAGCTATAGACTCCGTGAAATGGTCGGGAGAAATCTTCGTCCATCTTTCGGAGCTTGGCTGATGGATCTGTGGAGGTACGAGATCGCGACGCCGCGCGGGCGAGAGTTCTACCTCGTCCCCACAACTTCCATTAAACTTTCTGACCAATACAACCCGAGGGAAAACCAAACACCAACACATGACACGTAAAAACATGAAACACACTGGAGAAGAAACTGCTCACCACATTCAGCACAGGAAGGAAGGTATCGTGCGCTGATCACTGAACATCACCGACGGAAGGTCGCACAAGTGAAAATAAACACACTGCATAAAGTTATTTATGAAAGGTTTTATTTCAGCAAACATTATTAAAATTATTTAAACATTATTTAATTTATTCAAACATTATTTAAGCACATTAGCGTCCAGAACGGAAAATTCCGCGAGAGAAATCTGGATTAATATTAATTTATTACGACAACCCGATCACAAGTCATTACAAGAACGACTCCGTAAATGATCGCGTGTCCGCCGTGCGACGGACAGCGGGAGTAAAACCATTGGCTCCGTCGGTGGATGGAAATGGACTCAACGATATTAATTCGCTGACAATGGAATTCGGCCAGTGAAACTGGCTCTCTTAATTAAGGGGTGCGTTTTCCTATACCAAGAGAGACGCAAAGTCTCTCTTTGAAGTAACCAAACCGATCTCATAGAGGAGATCTTCACGATATACAAGTGTGACTGTACGTTGGTTCTTTTCATAGATCAAAGCCATGATGCAGAACCTAAAACACAAAGAAAGGGAAAAGATCGTAGAGATCTTCTTTATGTGAGAAGGTTACTGGGAAACGGATAACTATGTAGGATAAAAAAGATTTATGACCTGTGAGTTCAACTGAGTAATCAAGTAGGTAGATGCATCTGGGATACTTGGTGATTGGATTGTTTGTGTATCGCCAGAATGCCTGCTGGTAGACAGCGTTCTTTAGTTTGCACTTGGTGCATTGGTAAGGCATTAGTCTCAACGCAGATGGTGCCAATTACATGCATCTGCGTTGGACTGTTCACCGCTGGCTAAAAGAGGTCTCCAGCCGATGTGTGTGTAGATAGTTTTTGTATACACATTGTGGCTGGGAAAATAGACGGCGCAATATTTATGATCCCTGTCATGGAGGTTACATTGTATGTAAACCGAATCATTTGTTTACAGGAATTCGTCTAGGGGAATTTGTCTGGCAACGTAGATGCCGAAATGGGTTTGGAATTCCTGATAAGCTAATAAAGAAATCTTAAAGAGAATTGGTATGCAAAGAGAATGCATGAAAGGTAAGTTTTCTTTACATGGACAAAAAGATCATAGATTTGATCTCCTTAATGCGTGAAGCATTTTCAGGTGCCTAATGCGATTGCATTGGTGAAAACTTATGTGTCTTGGGATGAGGTAATGGGGGTTTTTAGGTAAGTGTACCGCGGGGTTTGGCGGCACCGCCGCAGATCTGTGGAGGTTCTACGAACCACACAACCCACTATAGTTGAGATATCGTCGTTCCACCAAAGGAACAGACTCACCTATATCCATTACACGTGCCCACAGACACGTTTCCCAAAAGTCCTTCCTTCCGTCTATATATATAATATAATACCCCAACTTTGAATTCAATAGTAAAAATCAATCGAACATAACGTTCAAAATTCCCTAATATTGAATTCAATGCATCCATCCAATGTATCCATTCGATTCATCCATTAAACGCATTTTTCTGAAAACAAACAGAATAATCTCCTCATATAGCTAATAGCAATTAGCACCATAAATTCCTCACAAGATCCCAAGCCGACAAGCGCATGTGCGCAAACAAGGGCCTAGCGATTCGCCCGCCGACCAACAATTCTTGCGATCATAAATATCGTAAACGCCTATCCCACGCTAGATGTTTATGATTAGGAAATGCGATCTACAACCAAATCCCACGGTTCCTTTGTTACCCATCTGAAGCACATAAAAACGCTGTTGTCGTAAGCCAGATGGGTAACGTAAACAAAGCCCATGATACGATCAAGAAAGAAGTGGCGGCACGCTTGAGCCTTCGAAACAAGATTCCGATAAGAAGTTGGAATCGAAAACCAAAATGAAAATTTTTTCTTGAAGATAAGAGACAGATAGGATGGATAGGAAAATTTAGATAGGGCAGTCGTCTTAGGGAAAATTAATTCGAACAGATAGTCGAAGAAGAGAACCCCACCGAGGAGGTCGATAGAGTACAGTTAGAGAACCCCGACGAGGAGGTAATCCGCGGAGCAAAATGCATCGACTAAGAAACCGGTCGACCGAAGTCTCGTAGACTCTTCGAATACACGAGTTAACTAAATTCCTGTGCGCAATTAATATCGTCAATTTTTGTGGTTCGAGCCGAGGTGTAAACGTAGAAAAAAAAAATACGCGAGGAACCGGAGGACATTTATTAATTGTAGTTCGCTGCGTTTTCCAAATAATGAATTGTTGTGCTAAAGAACCAAAATAAACCAATTTTATGTATTAGACGTTAAGTGACTCACTGTGCAATTACAAACTTGTAAACATCCCTTAACAGTCGAAGGGAAGCAATAAATTAAAAAGATTAGAACGAAATTCAAAAGAACGTTTCGCAGTGTTTTTATGTGTGGATATATTCGCTCTGTGTTCTTGTGTTTAATTTCGCTTTTGTGTGGTCAGTGCCCGGGGGAACACTTCATCGACTTTCAACGTCTTAAATCCGCCAAATATCGGTTCGAAAAAAAGTTTGGTTTAGGTGGTAGTCGGTCCCAAGGTGAGATACCACCCCGACACGATGTATATTCCGCGATATCGTCAGGAGAAATTTCCGACTATGTTTCGGATGTATGGCTGGCGGCTCGGACTGACAGAGAGACAAGCCATGATGTACCTTCTGAGATAAGGAATTCTGGAGGTAAATTATTTTCCCATTCAAATCTCCAGGGGGGACTATGTCAGGGGCACATCATGCAAATATTTTGATATATAACCGAACTTTTCGACTGTTTCAGATGTATGGCTGTTTTTGATATATAACGAGAAATTTTCGACTGTTTCAGAAGTATGGCTGACGATCCAGACTGACACGGAGACAAGTCATGATGGTAATTTCTGAGAATTCCGGAGGTAAATTAATTTCCTATTCGGATCTCTAGGGGTAACATCATGCAGATATTTTGATATATAACCGAATTTTAAGAAACTCGTCATGGCCTAATCGGGTTCGAACTCGAAACTGTCGACGTCCGATTGATAATGGCATTTTGTAACATCAAGGGCATCGGTTTCACCAATACGAATGTAAACGCCGTCCACCAATATTTGCAAACGGCGAAACCAGATCCTTGGCCTAATCGCGACCCAGGTCGATTCGTCAATTGATTCGACATATCTTCGTTGCTCAGGATACGACTTACATTTGAGATTCCGTTTTAAGGGTGGAGTCTGCGTCTTCATGCGGTCTGATCTGGTTTGCCAAAGAATAGAGGCGTTAGAACCCAATAGCTTGGATAGCATGTGGTTGCGGGTCGTGCTGGGTTATTCCGTTAAATTTCTTTGTCTTTACCGCCCCCCCAAAGACGATGGACCAGCGGCATTTTTCGAACCTCTTTCACATACTGTCGACAATATACAAATCAACCACCCGGCTTCTGAGGTTGTCGTCCTTGGCGATTTTAATGTACACAATTCTAGTTGGTTGGTGCATTCTAACAGAATCGACGAGGGTGGGAGGCTGGCGGAGATGTTCGCTGTTAGCCGTAATTTGACTTAACTCATGAAAGAAGCTACGCGAGTGCCAGTTACCCGAGGTGATTATGCGAACACCCTGGATCTGTTTTTGACATCCAAGCGTTTATATCGTAGAAGTTGCTGCGCCACTGGGAAACTCCGACCACTGCTTGGTATTGGTCGCACATCCATTTTCATTTCACACGAAAGACGGCTCTAAGCAACTTCGCCATATATGGAGGTATGGTGATGCTAACTGGGACGATTGCGTGACTTTTTTGCATCCCTTCCGTTGTCAGAGGTTTGCTTTAGAGACTCCGATGTAAACGCAAGCGTGGTGTAGGTCACAGAGATTATTCTTCTCGGGATGGAGATCTACATTCCACATTCCCTTAGACAAAATACATTTAATAAACCTTGGTTTAATAAAAAATGCAAGCTGATTACAGCCGCAAAAAAATAGAGCTTTTAAGCAATGGCGCTCTAGTCCCACCGATGTTAACAGAGAGAATTTTGCTAGAATCAGAAACGCGTGCAACCAGGCGATTGATACCGCAAAGAAGGCTTACAACGACAAAGTGGCCAATCAACTCATTGAGTGCCCGGCTGGTTCGCGTCCACTCTGGTCAATGGCAAGGGCTGTCAGTAATAATTTCATTTCCTCATCCTTTCGTCCGTTAGTGACGGGCAGCGGCACGTTGGTCACAAATTCAAAAGATAAAGCTAATGTGTTCGCGAATTTATTTTCCGCGAATTCAAACCTCGATGCCGGTCTTTTGGAGCCACTTGTGATCGCGCCGGCACGGTCTCCGATGTGGGATGTGAGCTTCCGTCCGCGTACTATTCAATGCATTCTACGTGGACGGGACTGTGAGAAGGCAACCGACCCGGACGGAATACCAGCAATAGTCCTTAAAAACGGTGCTCCAGAATATCGCCGGTTCTTAGCAGAAACTTCCGCTTATCTTATGCACGGAGGAAGTTTCCTACGTGCTAGAAAATCGCTTGGCTTCAGCCAATACCAAAGAGGGGGAAAAAGTGTCGCCCACAGAATTACCGGTCGATGGCATTATTGTCTATGTTATCTAAGGTGATGGAAAAAGTCATCATAATCATCATCGGCACTACAACCGGGATCCGGTCTTGGCCTTATTTAACAAATCTCTCCACCGGTCCCGATTTCAAGCCGATGTTATCCAGTTTGGCACTCCCACACCCTGGGCGTCCTAGTCTACGCCATCCCTCAAATCGCAGACAAGGTCTGCCGCGCTGTCTCCTTCCATACATCCCCCCACAAAGGACTTTCCGGGCAGGCTCCTCTTCGCTCATTCGAGCTAGCTGTCCCACCCACCGGAGTCTTCCGAGCTTGATTTTTCTTACAACATTAGATTCAAGGTAGATTGCGTACAACGCATGGTTGTAGCGTCTCCGGAATCGTCCTCCCTCACATACGGGGCCAACAATTCTTCTTAAGACCTTCCTCTCGAACGCGGCTAAGAGTTCACAGTGCTCTTTATTGAGCACCCAGAACTCTGATGCATACATGAGTATGACCATGGTCTTGTACAGTAGTACCTTAGATGTTCTGAATAAATTTCTGGATTTAAAGAGCCTTGATAGACCATAGTGGGCTTTGTTGGATTTGATCAGCCGTTCGCGTATTTCTTCTTCCATATTGTTATCGGCTGATACTATTGACCCAAGGTAGTTAAAGGATTGCACTATTTCAAATTCGAGCTCCACCACCCTGATAGTTTGACCAACGTTAGGTCTTCTCTTCGCAGAAGTTGCCACCATGTACTTAGTTTTCCCTTATTAATGTGCAGTCCCAGTTTTTGTGCCGCATGCTCGATCTGGGTGAAGGGTTCATGTACCGCCGATTCGGTTCTACCGATGATGTCGATGTCATCAGCGTAGGCAAGTATGGCTGGACTTAGTGATAATAGTCCCTCTAGTTGTGACGCCCGAGTCACGAATTGCTTTCTCCAACGCCAGGTTGAAGAGGAGGCAGGTCAGACCGTCCCCTTGTCGGAATCCATTAAAGATGTGTATTGGTTTGGACAGCAATCTCGCTATTTTTACTTGACTAGTTACGTTGGTCATGGTTAACCTCCGAAGTCGTATCAATTTGTTTGGAATGCCGAACTCTCTCGTGGCTATGCTGCCGTAGGCGGTCTTAAAGTCTATAAATAGATGATACAATGGGATCTTAAATTCCAGACATTTTTCCATCGCCTTCCTAAGGGTGAATATCTGATCAATCGCTGATTTGCTTGGGATGAAGCCACATTGATATTGACCAATGATGGTTTTAGCGCTTTGGGGTTATCCGATCTTGTAGGATAGTGGAGAGTATCTTATAGGCGGTACTCAGCAATGTTATACCCATATAATTGCTGCACAATGTGATATGGTATGTGTATGGGACAAATTACACCACGACGCCTATTTTTCGGCATCTCCTCTTGCTCCCTTACGTGCACCACGATCTCATGAATTGCGTGATGTAACGCTGTCCCTCCTTGTTTGATCAGCTCAGCTGGTATGCCATCAGCTTCAGAGGCTTTATTTGATTTGAGCTGTCTAATGGGTTTTAATGTTTCCTCAATGGTTGGTGGCGGCAGCATTTGGTCTTGATCTTGCATTGATGGAGCCTCCAATTCTTGTGAGCTGACCATTTAGCAATTCATTGAAGTGCACTTCCCTTCGCTCCAGAATGCCTTCAGAATCGGTAATCAGATTACCCTCTTTATCCTTGCAGTAAGTGCAGTGTGGTGTGTACCCCGCCATACTGCGGATTATTTGGTAGAACTTCCGCGACTGGTGCGGACCTCGCTCTCTACTTTTCTCTATTTCACAGACAAGGTTTTTTCACAGACACTTTCTTTTGTCTGTGAAGCCTTTTTTCCAGATCTTCTGAGTTTTTTGAATTGCCCGGTATGCAGCGTTCTTACGTTCAGTCCCTAATTTACATTCATCATCAAACCAGTCGCTCCGATTTCTACGACTACTGCCTAAGATGGAGTTGGCAGTACTAATGACAGTATTCTTAAGGCGTGTCCATTTCTCTTCTACGCCCGCCATTCTGGCCCCAGGACTTACTCTCCCTCCGTCGAGCTCTTCGATGGCGAGTCTTAACCCGTGACCAAAGGTGTTACTGGTATTCTCATTGCGTAAGGCAGCCGTGTTGATACGAACCTGATCCGCGGATGCAATGCAATACGTCTCCGTAAGACAATCCGAGCTCGGAAAACTGTACCAACAAGATAGTGATCCGAGTCGACGTTGGCACCTCGGTACGTTCGTACCGTCATCAGGCTCGAGGAGTGGCGGCGATATATCAACATGTGGTCAATTTGGCTGCGAGTGGTTCCATCAGGTGATACCCAGGTGGCTTTGTGGATATCTTTACGCGGAAACCTGGAAAAGGTCATCAATGCCGAGTTGATTAAGTATTTGGAGTGTAACGGACTTCTGAATGATCGTCAATACGGATTCCGTGGCAGGCGCTCCACGGGACACCTTTTGACCCTTATAACCGATATATGGACATCTGCGATTGAGGGGCATGGTGAGTCAAGGGCAGTCGCATCGAATATCTCCAAAGATTTTGACCGCGTCTGGCACGGGGCATTGCTGAGCAAACTTCGATCATATGGACTTTCCCAACAGCTTTGCGACTGAACGAAGAGCTTCCCTGAAAATCGATCGATCCGGGTTGTTGTGGACAGTGTTACGGAACGACCTTGAGTCCAGGTCCCCCCAACATCCACTAATCCCCTTTCGTTATGTTCCCCTCTTTACCTTTAAACGGAGAACAACTCGCCAAGTAGTTAATTTGCATAAACTACTTTATGCAAATTCTACTTGGCAGAGAAAATAATAAAAACCGGCGTTGGCGTCGAATAATAAAATAAAACGTCAATGGCGAAAAAAATAAATAAGTCATTCGACGTTAAACTACGCACGAGGCTTGTCATTAAAATCAACATTGTATTGAAAGTAAAGCTTTAATACAAAAGAAAATAATTTTATCCATTAAATTGTTGGTTCGTCTGTGTACGTGATCGGCACAGAAGGATACTGTACCATTAGTTGAACTTCAGTTTGACAAAGTGACCGATAAGGTGAGCATAACTACGGATGAACAGGGAAGCAACCAATCAACGCCCCCTGCACCCAGTCGCCGAAGAACCAACAGCTGACAAACAGCTTCTCCAGCGACCGCTCAACGGTCTCCAAAGTAAGTCCCATTCTTACTTTAAATTATATTAAATATATATTCTTACTTAAATATATTGTTAAAACCACAAAACAACAGCGAGTGTTCGGATCTGTATCCTGTTAATTCAGGGGTGCCACAGGGTTCTATTTTGGCTCCAACCTTGTTCTTGCTTCACATAAATGATTTGTTGTTGGAGTCAACAGATAACCGAGTGTTTAGCTTTGTGGATGATAGTACGCTTGTTTCCTCTTTTTTGAGTGATCGGCCGATTAGTGCATCAACGTCGCATCAGCTGAGATGTAGCCAGATCGATTCTGAATCGGGATCTGGATAAGGTCGTTTCAGTGGGGAAAGGACAATCTCGTCGACTTCAATGCAACGAAGACACAATACACAACATTCACAAAGACAAGTGGATCATCGGTTCCACAGCTGATGATGAATGGCCAGACCCTCGAATCTGGGGAAAGCTTGAATTTGCTCAGCGTCACGGTCTATGGCAATGTATCGTGGCATAAACACATGTCGAACATCAACTGGTCCGTCTCAGGAAAACAGAGTTATCGTTTTAGAGCCAAGAAATATTTTACTCCGGCCCAACTTTTTCTTCTGTATGAATCCCAAATTAGACCCGCGCTCGAATATTGCTCTCTTGTTCGGTGCTCTGCTCCTAAGCATACCGTCAACCTACTTCAGAGCATATAAAGACGAGCGATTCGCCTGATCGAAAACTTGGCGCTGACGTCGGACTACAGTCCCTGTTGCATTGAAGGCGCGTAGCTGACATCTGTCTGTTTTACAGATATTATTACGGGTACTGTTCTTCGGAGATTTGTAGTATTGTTCCGCGCAATTCGGTTTATATGCGCTCCATGAGACCATCCGACGGTTCCCACCAATTTGCGGTTCATCTCCCGACGGCGCGAACATGTCTGCATCAGAACTCGTTCCATTACAGAGTGTTCCCACGCAATCCCCTTCCCGCGCGAGTGTTTTCAGAGCGTTACAACCTGCAACTGTTCAAAGAGAACTGTAACGGATTATTGGTGGTATTTCGGGTCGCCGACTCTGCGCTATAGGTTCGCCTCTACCGAGAGAAGTGTATATGTTTTTTTATATCGTGTTTAAATGAATTCTTCCAAGCTTGGAATTGTCATTTTATCTGTATACATCCAAGTGCGGAGTGCATTGAGTCTTTCTTTAACTGTGCGCTCCCTTTTTCTTTTGATGGAATGTTTTCACATTTAAGCGCATCCATACCCCTTCGGTGCCTTTATAAAATAAGTGCTATCTCACGAGGTGAGATTTACTTCGTATATGGTGCATATCGATGGTCATCTGCTCTGCTCGCCGAGCGAATTAGTGACTGAATACGAGGGTTGCCTTTTATATTTCGGGATTAGAGAACAAAAACAAATACTGATCATCGAAAATCACTTTATTGTTTTCCAAAATATTCCCCATGAAGATCTATACACTTTTGCATGCGTTTGAATCAATTGTCGAAGCACTTTTGCCACTCTGATTGAGGTATCTCCAACACATGCATTTTGAATGCAGCGACCGCTTCTTCAGGTGTCGAAAAACGTTGACCTCTCAGTTTGTTTTTTACGTACGGGAATAAAAAGAAGTCATTCGGTGCCAAGTCAGGACTATACGGCGGATGACCCATCAAATCGATGTTTTGGGTGCTCAAAAATGCAGTTGTCGCAGCCGATGTGTGAGAGCTCGCATTGTCGTGGTGAAGAGTGACCCGTCTTCGGCGGTTAGTTTTCCTGATTTCTTGGAAGACAACTGGCAAACAAATGGTTGTGTACCACTCAGAATTGACTGTTCTGCGTTTTTCTAGTGGTACGGTTGCGACATGTCCATTTTTTCCGAAAAAACAGGCGACCATTTGCTTGGAAGTGCTTCGTGCGGGAACAACTTTTGTTGGATTTGGCTCATCTTGAAACACCCAGACAGTCGACTGCTGTTTACTTTCGGGCTCATACGCGTAAATCCACGATTCATCACCTGTCACGTGTTTCGAAGCACCGCGACCGTATTTTTTGAGCATTTCTTTCGACCAATTGACACGAGCCTTTTTTTGGGCGATTGACAAATTGTGTGGGATCCAACGCGAACAATTTTTTTTGACAGTCAAATGTTTATGCAATATTGAATGTATGCTGGTCCCACTAACGCCTAAGGTTGTCTCAATCTCACGATAGGTCACATGACGATCTTCCAATATCAGTTCGCGCACAGCATCAATGGTTTTCGGAACAACAACTTCACGAAATTCATCTTGGAGTGAACTACGACCACCTTGATGGAGCTTCATCGCCAAAAATTGAATTAAGTTCATCCATGCACTGTTGCTGAGTTAATCCACGCCGAAAGTTGTAAAAAATAATCGCACGAAAATGTTGACGATTTAATTCCATTTTTGGGCCGAGATGAATCTTTTAAGTTACTGTAAACAACACAAATAGCGCTCGTATGTCAAAACGTTCTGAGTGCGTATAACCTCAAAAATGTCCAACTTTACGACAGAGCTATCAATTGCCGGATTCCAACACTAGGGTTGCCAAATCCCGAAACATAAGAGGCAACCCTCGTAGTATTAATATATTCATTATCGGGGCTGTCTGTTTATCTGATTAGTTCTTAAAAATTTCGCAATGGATTTTGTTGCAGATATTCTCTATAATTTAAAGAATTTCTCCCGGGTGGTTTATATATATAATATATTCTAATTAAAATTACAAATAGTAAGAGAAAGTCGTTGCTTTCCAATCAAATCGTCACAAACAATGTTCGTATGTTTTCATGGCCCTTCTTTTTTAAAACATTAACTATGATATTATGTCAATGAATTATTCGAACATCTTTAAAAAAGACAACTACCAATTTAAAATATATTAATAAAAAAATCGCTTACTCTGACTCACTTCTAGTCATTTTTCGTTTTATATATATTTAATAAATTGTAACCACACTCAACCAAATGAATGCGACTTTCACAAGTCGATGCTTAAGCCAAATATTCATTTCAATGTTTAACATACTAAATCAGTCACACTCCCCATTCGAAACTACACCATAAATAACCTCTTTGTCGAATACTATACATGCAGGATAGTAGGCAAGAATTAATGTATTCTGCATAAATTACAAATTGACTCTAAAAGCAGACACATTTCTATGGCAGTATCGATTCTACGATTGCCCGACAACGTTAAAAGCGTTAAGAGCGGAGGGGTTGTCGTGCTAGACCTAAAAAAACAACGACAATATATTTGATGGAAATAATGGATTTACAAAGAGAAGATGACGTGTCATATGTAGACGGTATCTGATAGAAATAACACACAAAGTCACTATTTCAACCTTGGTTCAAGTTATACACTATGGAGTTGAATTTTCGACGGTATTGCAACTTTACATTGTTGTATTTCAGTGCGATTCCCTCTCAATGGAAAGGAAGGTAAACAGCAGTACTATATAACAAGTACCAATAACAATGCATCATCTTACAAATACAGGGTGGTCCAACGTTTATTTTTTTTAGGAGTGGATAGATTCAATGAAGAGAATTTTTTACTTTTTATACAATTGTGGATAGATTTTATTATGATGAATTGCTCTATATCGACTGAGTTCCCAACGACGTGGCTTTCGGCAATTGTCCCACAAATCTGTTTGCGGATGCATTCGTATTGGGAGCACAACAATTTGAAAATAACTATTAGGACAGTATTCCAAACGTTTTTTGTTCGTTTTTAGAACGGGTGAGGATTACGTATGTTGTGTGGGTTTGTGTTGAACAAAGTTGAGTTGAGAAGATTGAAACAGTCGATGGACCCAGAGAGGAGTTTGAGAACGAATAGAATATCGGATAGGGTTCTGCGTTCTTCCAGTTTTTTTTTAAGTTGATTAATTTGAAACGGTTGGTGTAAAGGGGAAGGATCAGAGGGATTTCCTAACGGAACCGTAAAAAACGACGTTGAATGATCCCGAATTTGGAAATCCGTGTCTGCTGATAGGGGGACCATACCTGACTAGCACATTCGAGCAGTGGGCGGACAAATGACATGTAGAGGGAGCGGGTGATATACGGGTTGGAGAATTCTTTGAACCACTATTTTACAAACTCAAAGGTTGAGTTGGCCCTAAGAATCACCGCGTCAATATGTAAAAAGAAATACTAATCCCATTATAATCGACCTAATCAAGCAAATAAATTCTATTGTTGAGATAATAAGCAACACGTTTCATTGAGGAAATCTGGAAGAGACTTATTTCTGCAGGAATTCAAGGTATTCGGTTCCCTTTCTTCATCTTACTAGCAATTAGTTTCAGGCATGAGTGTTGCTGAAGCCATTGCTGTGGCAAAGCATTTTCCCTTGTTGGTGAACAGCTACTCGACGCCAGGAATCATCAACCCTGCCCACAACATTCTTTATTGTTCGTGGAAGTTGCGTTCGACGCTTGCTCGACCGCCAACATTTCCCCGACGACATTCCTCGGTCGGCAGAGATCATACATTTATTATAAAATACCGAGGTCGCAGATCCATTGCACGATGGTGAAGGTTTGGTTACAAAGAGAGTGGGGACAGAGACGACAAGACATGCGTTTTCGTGTTATACGAGGGTGGCCTGAAAAGTTTCCGACCTAACAAAGATACAAGACATTTTTTCTTAAAATTTATATTTATTTTTCTACATAGTCTCCTTGTAACTCTACACACTTCTGTGGGGTATTTCTCTTAGTTATGTGCCGACAGGTGTACGGGTTCACTAAGATTCCCAACAAGTTCGCGGACTGTTAATGTTCCCTTCCTACCAAATCGCCAACTTAACTAAATTGGATGAGTACACTTGCCACACGTTTCCAAGCACTCTTAATTTTCTGTCCTCTATTTATGTATTATATATCCTTTCACAAGGGAACTCCGCAAATTGCAAACACTTTTGCCTTCATATAGCAGATCCTGATGGAATTTTTTGTTCACCCACGTGATTGATGTTCGCCTCCCTTATACCAAGTCCGATTTGCTGCGTGGGAGATGCACGTTTTACTTACTTGTCACGATTTGGTGAACTCCACTTATCAACACATTAAACAATCCTTTTTTTTTGGAACTGCATACAACAAATAACAGTGAAAAAAAAACGCAACTCGTTGATCAATATGTTTTTATTGTTTCCGTATAATAACATTCAACTTAGCACAACGTTCATAATCATTTGTATTTGTATTCGGTTAAGCCGCTTTTCAACCTTTGACACAGAGTTTGTATTGCTTACACGGTTCGGAGGTATTTGCAACAGTAGAGATGTTTATCCTTTCGGATTTAGAAAAGAACAACACATGAACTTACTTTATAACCACTATTACGAATCAGTATTACATATACTTCTACTTCCGTCTAATCGCTTGTTACTTCAAAAGGACACAAATTTATTATTCCTATCGCACTGACTCGTGGTTAACACCCGACCGCCTTGAATAGTAAAACTCGACTCTTCGAGGACTGCTCGCTTAGGAATCAACTCCTCAGTGTGGTGAGTTTCCAATGGCGAAGTAAAACCGAAAAAGACATCTCTCATTTGACCGCCAACCAATGAGAAATCAGTTGTTTCATTGGAACCATTTCTGTTGTGATCGTGTAGATCTGATGTAAGTCAATCCTCCTGGAAAGAAGGACAACGAAAATGCATTGGATGCTAAGGGAATCCAATCAGGCAGCTGTTCAAACAATATGTTCGTGCACAGAGGTTGAAAGCATTGCTATCTTAAACGATAGAGGGTATCACCGGAGGCAGAAATAGATTTGGGTATATTGTATATACAGAAACGCTATTTCAAAGGACAGGCGCTAAGATGGGATTTGTTTGGTTAAGCGAACGAAACATAGGATGTGACCGTTGCTAGGTTGTTTAGGGTAAACAAATTATGGTCACGTCTAATTCGATGTTCGTTTATCGCTTATGCAACCGATCAGGGATAATTGGCTGCAGCTGTATAAGCAAGCGATTTTCCATGGCTTGATCGTGGGACCAACGGTTGCTAGAGAAAAGTAAACACAGTGGGATTACTGTGTAAATGATAAGCATGGACGCCGGCAAGAGGACCCGGGTAGCTTCCCAAATGGTTTGTGAAGGTCATGGGTGCCGGCGTGAGGAACCGATTGCGCTTCGGGAATACAGCAATGGTACTTAAAGGCTGTGGCAAGATGATGATCTTGCCATGAGTTGTTTTACAGGCAATTGAAGTGATTAAAGGGTAGCTTAACGCTGCCCGAATGCAGGTAAGCGAATAGTCTTTATAGGGTGAGGAATGAGGAGTTGCACAGGAACAGAGAAAGTTAGTTCCCATATGGAGGGGTCCCTATAAAATAGCGGAAATAAAAAGGCCTATGAATTCGTTGATCAAAGTATGGAGAAAGAACGTAATTTCTACAGCGTATTAGAGGCAAATATATTTCAGTATGATTTGAGTTTCTGGTCGATTCAGTCGTGTTTGTTTTATTCTAAGTGAAGAGAAAAAAAATGGAAGAAGTATCCAGAGCTGAATTTGCTCTGATTTGATCTGATACTGATCTTACTTTTGACATGTGGCATTCCAGCTCATATCCACTGTATAGCGCGACAATGGGACTTAATAGATTCCACAACATTATGCGTCTTTTAAGATTTGAGGACGTCCTTACTCGCGGTCGCGAAGTAATACTTGCAGTCAACACAAGGAAGAAGATAAGGCAGCTCCAATTCGTGATTTATGGACAATGCTTTATGCAAATTTATCCCAGATGTATAAGCCTACGGAAAATGTAACTATTGATGAACAGCTCTATCCTGTTAGGTACCCAATCCCACACTCTGTCTCCCTCTCTTGAAACATAACAATAATTAATTATAATAACAAGTAGGTGAAAAACTACTATATAGAATTAAAAAAAAAGTAAGGGCCGAAAAAATTAAAGGAAAGAAAAAAATAAATTAAAAAAATTAAATCAACAAAGAGTGCAGTGAAGAAAACAAAACTTAGAAATACAAACAGTATTGCGGTTGCAAAGTAAATCTCAAACGCGAAATTAGAAATAAGAATACTAGTGTCGTCGCAAAACATAACATTTAAAATACAAAAAAAAACTATAGATAACTAGTGCCATACACAAACTAGCTCAATAACTCGACGCCGCCAGCAACCATAAAAGCAGAGAACAAGAGCCAAAAACCAACACTGGCCTTTCAGTGTAATAGAAATGTATCACTCTAAGTATCTTTCCTTTATTTTTCATTAATAAAGAAGCATTTTGTACACAACAGGATGTACAGGATTTACTCAATATATACCTTCAAAGCCGGCTAAAGTAGGGTACACAAATGTGGTGGATTTGCGATGCTGAAAACGCTTATCCTGTTCGAGGTTTATTTACACTGGCAAACCGATAACCACGAACAAAATCAGGGAGAGATTGGTGAAAGAATTATTGTTTTCGTACCGTGGAAGTGGAAGAAATATCTGCATGGATAATTTGTTTACAATACTACTCGTTGCTAAGCCCTTGCTATCAAGGAATCTTACCATTGTTGGCACAATAAAAAGAAACAAACCATATATACCCAATATCTTGGCAGCAAATAAATCACGAGCGCAATACTCGACAGTTTTTGGTTTTCATGAGAAAGTGACGATGTGTTCTAACGTTACCTAAAAAAAAATAAACCGGTAATTCTAATATCGACAATGCATTCGCGCATGGCTATGAGTGACGATGGAAAAACGAAATCTGATATTATCCATTCCCCAGCTTGGTAGAAAAATTGACCTGGTGCGGGGGCTTAAACTACAGGCTATACACAGGCTATACTGACGGAAGCATACGCTTCCAGTAGGGCCACCCATGTCAGACAAGCTAACGAGGAGTAACACACAAAGACCCACCATCCCGAATCCAGGGTGTTACACGTCACCGTGCCCATTGGATGGTTTGCAGCCAGGGCTATACCGACTGTATTATAACGGCACCTCTCTGACACCGGGTTGAATCAGAGCAGTAAGCAGACTTTACCATATCAAAGCGGGGCTCTGATATGGCGGATTATTTGAAACCCTAAGACTCGTGGAAAGAAAAATGAATAATCAATATACAAACAACAACCCCACGAAAAACTCGGTAGGGGTAGGTGTGACGAGCCGACACTACCATAAGGGAACAAATCATCAAAAAAAAAAAAAAAAAAAACCAACCCGGCAAAAAGAAAACGATAGGAAAATAGGAAAAAGTGGGGTATACGCGTCGGCACGTGGAATGTTCGAACAGTTGCAACAGGCACTCAACGAAATTAGCCAATTGACCACTGATTGCAAAATTAAACTCAACGAGATAAAATCTATTCACGTAACATTTACATTGCGATGAATAGATTACAATATTTCTACACAACTCAACGGAATTCCAGTTCCCAAAGCAGATTCAGGAAATACCTCGCTATACATTTGGATAGCAGACTAAATTGGAGACATCATGTGAAAAAAAGCTGAACAAATAAAACTGAAACGTAGACAGATGGATTGGTTAATTGGGAATCACTCTCAACTTAATCTCTATTGTAAAAGATTGATTTATTAATCTATCATCAAGCCGATCTGGATATATGGAATCCAATTATGGGGCTGTACAAAGCAATCCAATAGATATAGTTCAACGAAGTTAGAATAAATTCCTTCGCATTATCACTAATGCCTAGCGTTTTGTGACAAATCAGGAAATACATGATGACCTAGAGGTCAAATGGATTTACGAAGTTATCTAAAAATATGCTGTCAAACACGAAAGACGCCTTAATCATACCAACGTAGAAGCTATTCAGCTCTTGGATATTACCCACGAATTGAGACGGCTAAAACGGACGAAACCTCATGAATTAACATGTTAAAATCTGACATACTAAAAACGACTTGGGAGCCGAACACCGGTCCAGTAAACCCTTACACGTTTTACTTAATTAAACTAAATTAAGTACAATTCAATCACAGTATTAAATTAAATTGTTAAGATTGTACTATGCATATCCAATAAAGGATGTTATTAAAATATATATATATATATATATATATATATATATATATACGCGTCGGCACGTGGAATGTTCGAACGTTATATAAGCCAGGGGCGATACAGACGGTCGTAGAAAACACGAAACAATATAAAATGGACATCGTCGCGCTAATTAATGTCGTTGTTTGTTAAATTAAAAAAAAAAAAAAAAAACTTTTCTTCTATTAGCCTATGGCCGTTTTATTTCTCTTAACATTACTTGTATGGAAAAGCTACTGCCGCTCCTCGGTTCTTACATTTCTATTTATTCTTGCTTATGCGGGTAATCTTATCAATATACATTATGAACTCATCAATATACATTATAAGTCGTGAGTGATGTTAACTCAGTTTTGGTGATAACAGGGTTGAGTCACATGAGTTATGTTATCTACTGAGGGTACATCGTGTTATCTAATATGTGGCATTAACTCGCTTCGGTAAGTCCGACTTCTACATCAAGTAATCGAAACCAACAGGTTTACACTGGCCTGTGGAGGTACCGATACACATAACCTCAGAACTGGCTTCATCATAGGCAAGAAGATTGCACCCCAAGCACCATAAAAGATGTGAAATGTTTTAATGACCGAAGGTCGGGGCTAAAAACACAGGGACCATGGTACAATTATGTATTTATAAACGTACACGCCCCAACAGAATCTACGGGCACGTTCTACGAGACCCTAGAGGAAGTATTTGATGGGACCTCATCATTCGATGTTAAAATCCTCCTCGGGGACCTTAATGCCAAAATTGGAAAGGAAGATATCTTCCAACCAACTATAGGTAAAGAAAGTCTACACGACGTTTCAAATGATAATGGAATTCGAATCATCACGGTCGCAGCGTGAAAAGATCTATTAGTGAAAAGCACGATGTTTAAGCACAAGCAAATTCATAAAGCCACATGGATATCACCTCATATAGAGGAGCAGATTGCGACTCCGGTCATCTTCTAGTGATGGAAAAATTACTCACAGCAAACCCACATGGGCAGTCATGGGAGACGAGCAAAAAGTTCGACACTGATATTTAAAAGACCTGCGCAAAGGGCTGAATACCAAGACCAACTAACGAATACATTTAGCATCCTAGGGAATGGGAGTAGTGAGGAAGAGGAAACCAATAATGTGGACACTAAATGGACATCGATCAGAGACACAATCAAACAAACAGCCCAAAAGGTATTAAGAATTAAGAAAACAATTATGTCCAATCCTTGGTTTGACGATGAGTGCAGGGCGAACATCAAACAACGTAAATGCCTCAGAGTGATCCACTTAGAAAGATATGATGAAGTGAAGTCAACGCAGAAAAATACGCGACAATTCGGAAAGAGCCAACGAGGCTTTTCAAACGCAAAAAACGCGAATGGGAGAAGACTCGGATCGAAAAAATCCTAGAAAATGCCAGAGCAAAGAATATCAGAGGTATGTATGTCGGCATAAATTCAATTAGGGAGGGAGAGACAAAATAATTCGAGACACAAACGGTTGTCTGGTCACAGAAACAAACAATATTGTGACAAGCAGTACTTTGAAAACCTGCTCAATGTGCGCACCCATCAACCGCAATTAACCGCACCAGACGTACATGCAGCCGAGCCTCAGATCCCAGAGCTCTCTCTCAACGAAATTATAAACGCAATAAATCGATTGAAAAACAACAGAGCTCCCGGAGTCGACTGTATACCGGCAGAGCTTATGAAGCATGGAGAGGCAATCGCTTGAAAGATCTGTGGGCGTTCTTAAAAACATTCCCAAAGAACCACCCACTTCCTTAAATCAACCTGCCTTTCCCTCACTCCACAAGCCACTTTACTTACCTGCAATCGAGCGGCGTAAGCTACCTTTCATTCGCTTTCATCATCATCATCATCATCGGCACTACAACCGGTAACCAGTCTTGGCCTTATTTAGCAAGTCCCGAGGCTTGTTAAATTTTCCATAATGATTTGTTTTTTCCGGGCAAGGTCATTAGTCCTGCGCCGGATTCATTCGCTTTCACCTGAAAGTAAAACCCCAGCAAGCTTGCACATCATAAAATCATTTCGTTCATATTACATGAACCATACCAACCCAATCGGCTCAGCCTGTCAGCAATTATAATCGACAAACACACACTGGCCAGCAAATCTGTTGACACAGCTGCAGCGGATTTTTCCGACCATTGATCGCCCAAGCGAAACCCGATCATCGAATAGGACATGAGTGCGATCGTTGTTCAAATAATCATCCTAATGATCATGTCCTATGATATAATTTTCCGAAAACTAACATCCATTGAATCGGACACGATCATGGTTGCTATTTAAACAATCATGCCAATGATTGTGTCCCACGTACAGTTTTTTAACCAAACAATAGCCACCCTAGCCTTTGCCATATACGAAGAAATCTTCGGTTGGCTTATCGTCACAGAGAAATCTATTGCCTGTAACGGTATGATTCTGAGCGATTATGTAAACAGTCAACGTTCCCATGCACTATTGGTTAAACCAAACAAATGCGCATCTCAGCGTATGACCCTCCGAAATACCGTTTCTATTTACAGAACACACGGAAACCTATTTCTTCCCTCGGCGATTTTCGCTATCGCTTATCTCAACGATGCTAGCAGCCCTAATACTTGTTCCTTTCTTTGAACAAGCGCAGGATCGATCGATGTCCGCATTTCTAGCAAAGGATAATTGATCACCACGGCATAGAAAATTCCATCACGATGGCCGCTAGCGGATGTGGAGTGAAACGGTCATCGAGGAGTCAGATCGTACCCACCGAACAACGCACACGTCCCGGGGACGTTGCGCTTCGAGTTTCTTTTAATTAGTGTTGACGCACTAGCAGAAACCGCCACAGATCCACCAACTGATTAAAACAATATGGGATAAGGAAGTCACTCCGGAAGAATGAAAAACCTCAATAGCCGTCCCCATCTTCAAAAAAAGCGACAGATTTGACTGTGAAAACTACAGATGAATATTAATGCTCCCAACCACATACCAAATACTAACAAATGTCATACTGGCGAGAACCACACCGTATGAAGAAGGAATATTGGGAGACCACCAGTGCGGATTCCATTGGAACCGTTCAACGAGCGACCAAATGTTCACAGTAAGGCAACTGCTGGAAAAGAAGTGGGAATACGGAGAGACGGTTCACCAAGTGTTCGTTCACTTCAAAAAAGCCTACGAGTCAGTCGCAAGGGAAATACTTTACCATATGGTTGTTGAGTTGAGTCACACAAAAATATGCCGCCCTCATTCAAATCTGCATGAACGAAAATAAAGGGCGAGTTAGGATAGAAAACCACCTCTCAGAACCATTTGAAATCGGGGACGGACGAAAACAAGGGGATGGCCTCTAACCATGTCTTTTTGACCTTGTGCTCGAGTATGTCATCAGAAAGGTACAAGACAACATGGCCGGGTCATCCTTGAACGGGGTCACACAAGTGCTCGCATATGCGGATGACATCGCAGTTTTGGGCGATAATCTAGAAACTGTAAGTAAAAACAGTGAAATCATCATGCAAGCGGCAGAAGAGGTGAGCCTGGAAATAAATGAAGACAAAACAAAATACATGATTACAGCAAGAACAGGTGGACCTCAGGGAACACACATAAACGTCAGAGGCAAGATATTTGAAAAAGTTTAAGAATGTAAATATCTGGGAACAATACTGACGGTCAGTAACGAAATGTCGAAGGAAATTAACAAAAGACCACACTCCGGCAACGCTAGTTGGTATGCAGTCAGTAAACTGCTGAAATCCAAACTGCTATCACGTAATATAAAGCTTCGTGTCTATAGAACCATAATCATGCCGATTGTTCTATACGGATGCGAAACATGGGCTCTCACAAAACGGGAAGAAAACAAATTCCGCGTATTCGAGAATATAGTTTTAAGAGGTATCTTTGGCGGTAAATATGACGAGGAGGCAGGACGATGGAGGAAACTCCACAACCACGAATTGGAAGAGCTATACCGCGAATCTACAATAGTGAGAGTAATCAGGTCGCGAAGATTAAGATGAGGCGGACATATGGCGCGAATGGGCAACGATAGGACTGCGCGAAGAATTCTTGACGGTATACCAACGCGAAAGAGGCCGGCAGGACGGCCGCGACGGAGATGGGAGGACAATATGTTAGGTTTGACCTGGAGGAGGTCCGATCGAATGGCCAAGGGTGGAAGGAGATCGCACAGGACAGGGAGCGATAACAGAGTCGTCAGCGAGGTCATGAACTTCCGGGTTCCTACAGGTCAATAAATGTTAATGCGGGGGTTCTCTATATCACGCGGAGAACCAACCCACAATTCCTACCTAACTTCGACCGCTAACAGCGCGCCACCATAACCCAAATCTGCAATTCATTCGCAAACACACAAAGAACATACTTCCCAATACGCAACAGCATCCGTCTCCAAATCTGCAATCGCATACATCCCCAAACTTACCAAGAATCCATTTCCCAAGCTGTAATAAAATGCGCCATTTCAAACTTACAACAGAATATTAATCATCTCCCTCAACTACATCAAACCGCATACATTTTTCCAAAAACCACCGGCTAATTTCCTACTTAAATTATATTTCTTGTTTGATGGAGGGCGAGGAGGGGATTGCAGGGTAGGGGGGTTATTGTAGGGAGGGGGCGGATTTAGGACGGTTTTATTCTGAGACCTCGTTTAAAATCGAAGGAGGTGGGGAAAGAGTTGGCCTGTCATAGCATACGCGAGATGGGTTCGTTAGCGCCGTAAGAAGTGTGATGAGCGGGCACGTAAAACAGTCGAGGGTTACGTACGTTACGGGGGTTTGTATGAAATGTTATAGTGGAGAGCAAGCTTGGGCAATTGATTGAGCCAGACAGAAGGCGATGGACAAAGATGATGTCGGTATGGACTCTGCGCTCTTCAAGTGTGTTTAGATTGATTAGAGGGAGCCGGTGGTAGAATCAGCGGATTTTCCCAGTTTAGTCCGCGGAGGGCAAAGCGCAAGAAACGACATTGAACACCTGTCGTTGTCCTATTTCCATAATATTTTGTTTTTCCGGGCAAGGTTATTAGCCTTGCGCCAACCTTTCTCAGGATGTCGCTGCATGCATTGGTTCCCTACTTGGAGGGTGCCAAAGCAGCCATCCGGGGGTGTCACATTGAGATTGCATGTCAAGTTGGATTGAACAGGGACAAGGATCGTGCTGGCATTCGCCGGATGGAAAGCAGAGACTTTGCTCTGTATGCGCAATTACACAACTTAAATTGCCATTGAGAGTATCGTACGTCGTCAAGTAGCAGCTATCACAGAAGATCCTGGCCCATTGATCGAGCGGCACAGAACGGGAAGAAAAAAAACTCACAGGATCCTGACAACTGTGTTATAAACTAAGTATAAAAAGACAACGAAAAACGGGTACCACATATCAGCTGCCGGCTTGTGACAAACATTCAACAAATATTATAAAATATATGGAATGCAATAAATAACATTGTTTATAAAGGAGGACAATGTTAGGTTGGACCTCGAGGAGATCGGATCGGATGGTCGAACGTGGAAGGAGAGCGCACAGGACAGGGAACAATGGCGGAGCCGAGTCGGTGAGGTCATTAACTTTCGGGTTCCTACAGGCCAATAAATAGAATAGATATAATAAAATAAAGAAATAACTGTTATGTTTCCTTATTTGTACAATAAAGTTTACTGGCATGCGTTTACAAAAATAATTTTAAATGTATTTTGTACAAATACTCTTGTGGGTACCAGGGTACCCGGGTGTGAAAGCAGCGATGGCTGAAGTTTAAACTAATTTAAAAAGAAATAGTTTGAATCCACGATATGCCTACTTTTGAGCTAAATAACGACGATCCGGGAGCACAAAATGAAATTTTCATTTTTTTCATGCAAATACAACGCGATGGGTATCCATCTCGGAATACCCGGGTATTAACAGAAGGATTCGCAGCACAGGGGGAGGTATCATACTATAAGGTTTTTCGATAAGAACATAATACAAATTTCCAAAGCCCAATCAGAACGCTTCAAATGATCAAAAGGTCCCCGTTCTTCAGTTAATTTAATTTTGTAAGAGTGCACGCTAAGATATTTGCCCAAAGTTCGCCACAATGTGGGTTGACAGATTACAAATTTCTGTGGACGGTGTAGTTTTGGCTCACTTGGAACTGAAGTGCTTACGGCTACAATATTCTCGTATCTCGGCTACATGCAAAAGTAAGATTTTGACTCGTATTTATTCACTTTTAAAATGATATGATATTTTAATTGTAGTCTAGTGCCGGTTTTTGACTGAATACACTAACACATACGATCATCATCACTTGCCTTGGAATCGTCGATGTTAAGTATTAGAAAAACAAAAGAAAGAGACAAGAATCAATAAGAAAATTAAATGACTCAGAGGATTTAATGAATTATTGTGTCAACAACACATTCGAAGCTTAGGCGTCGATCAAAATGGGTCATCAACAAATTGATCACTTCTGCACGAGCATCGATATTGCTTCACAAACGGAGTGTAAATATGATTGATCTCATTAAGATATTCATGGTGTTTCACGTTGTAAATAACAACCTTCCTTCCTTCCAACCTGTATGATTGTATGATAAAGTAGGTTGGGAAAAAAAGCAGTTAAATGTAACCAAATATTAACATGATTTGCTAAAATCAGTCAATAGTTTAAAGGTCATATCTACTGTTTCCTGCAATTGTGTGTAGTGACATTTTTAAGCGTAAGAACAGCACAAGTGTTATCGAACACCTTTGGCAAGTTTTGTGATACTATGACCTAATAATGAAATGAATGCAAATGAATAAATCAATAATTGGAGAGTCGAGGGGCAAGTAAAATATGTTCTTATGAAATTTCAAAGTACCATTGTTCTAAGCCTAAAAATAATAAACAACAATATTTTACTCACCTCGCGTCTCATCCATTAGTCTTTGCAATTTCTCCTGTAGGATTTCCTTTTCATCAACAGCCAATTCAAGTAGAGCATTCTTTTCACACTGTTTATCTAGCATCGCCTCAACACTGGCTATGCTCTCGTTTAGTATCCGATGGGCACGTTCGAGATCATCGTTTTTCTGTTCCAGCTGGCGTAGATAATGTTTCATTGAGTCCCGTTCCTTTTTGATAGCCTCCAATTGCTTTTCAACATTTGTTAATTCAATTGTGTTTGAATCTAATTTCATCTAGTTGAGAAAATTTAATTATGCAATCACAAACTTAACATAAAGCCAAACCACATTTTAATATTTACCCTAAGTGATTCGTTTTCTTTTTCTAAATTTGTTATCTTCAATCTGAGATCTTTGATGGCATTTTGTTTCTGCTCAAATGTAGCGTCCATTTCAGCTTCCATTTGCCTGGACTGTTCAGCGTATTCGTCATATTCCTGTTTTACGTCTGTCCACCTGATTTCACAAACAAACGTTTCTTTCTATAGTATTTTATAATTTCAGGAAATAAAAGAGAAAATAATTTACTCTTTGTGGTATTCCTTTGCCCGTTCCTTCCAATACCTGCATTCTTCTTCAACACTATTGAACATCGGCGGGGAGTCCATTTGTAACATATATACCTGAACTTTAAGCTTGAAGATGGTCTTTTAATCCCTATCCTATATGTTGATGGTTCGTGATCTATTTTCAAGGTGATAAATATCAAATTAATCGTTTAACAGGTGATTTAAAATGCTGTATAAATACATTTTCAGTTTCTTTCCTTTTTGGATTTTATGACAGATAGTGAAATAACGAAATGAAATCATCCCACTTCGTTGAGAAAACTGCGTCGAATTCAAAACTACCAAGTCAACTTAACTACTGTTGTGCTACTTACGTGTGAAAAACTTATAAATTTCCTTCAGTCAAAGTGTGTAGTTGCTTTCCAAAATAGGTCCCTTTAGTGCAATTATTGTTGAATAAAAAAAACAAAAAAAAGAATTCGAAGTCGCCTTGGAGTTGTTTGGAATAAAATGCCATATAAACGTCGTTGCCAGATATCAAAGATGACGCACGTAAAATATTGGAATTCCGCAGTGCACCCAGTACTTTAAAACTGCGAATCAATATTGTCTTTTTTTTTATTAGAAAACCTATTCTATAAAATATTTAGAATGTATTTAAGTCTACGTCTTTGCCAGAAAAATTAAATATTAAAAGTAGGTTTTATTAAGCCTACTTTCATAATATTTGATTTCGTTGTTTAAGGGCTTATAAACTTCAAAAAAAAAATGAATATAATTAATTGAAATTAATTCGTTATAGGTTTAATTTTATTCATTACTGCGGAAGTGGGGAAGTTTGTATCGATTATTATTGTGTTTGGATCTAAAATTGCACCAAATTTTGTATGCGGCTTTAGATCATTATGATGTATGGAAGGATGCAGCGCGGCCGAACTTATCTGTGATGGGGGGATGGCGTAGACCAGGACGCACAGGGCCTGGGACTCCCAAACTGGATGACATCGGCTTGAAATCGGGACCAGTGGAGAGATTTTTAAACGAGGCCAAGACCGGATCCCGATTGTAGTGCTGGTGATGATGATGATTTAGATCATTATTCATTTAAGGGGGTATTCTGGTCTAGACGCACGAATTTAACGCAATTTTTGAAGTGCTGTAAAAAAAAGCAATCAATATTTTTACTATTCATTGTTTCATAGGATGTTTATTAATATTTCAAGAATACAGTAAAAAAAATGGAAAGTAAAAAATTCAAAATTCAAAAAATTAGCAGCTGATGAAGTGGGGGATCTCAAAAAGTTGGCACGCGACCATACCCACGATTCAACCCTCCTAGCAATCTGAAAAAAAAATGATTATTAATTTACAGAAATGCCTCTATCGTTGGAATTAAAAAAAGTTGAAATTTTTTTTTTAACAAAATGGCGACTGCCTGAAAAAAAATTAATTTTGTACCACTTTTTTTTAGTTTTTCGAATTTTTTAAAAATAGTTAACATTGAAATTTGGGGATGAGGATAGTTCATGCAATAGAAAAGCCTATAAAGACGACATATACTAAATTTGAAGTAAATCGGTTCAGTAGAACTTGAAAAATCATGGGTATTGCTTTAAAAAAGACAGTTTCGAGAAAAACGCATTTAAAGTTTCACGTAAAGTTTCTCGCGGTCTAAGTCATTTTTTACTATATTCTTGAAATATTAATAAACATCCTATAAAAAAATGAATAGTAAAAATATTGATTGCTTTTTTTACAGCACTTCAAAAATTGCGTTAAATTCGTGCGCTTAGACCAGAATACCTCCTTAAAAATATTGTTAAATTACATGGCATTCATTTTATTAAAAAAAGAAAGAGAAGTACAAAATAGCGCACAATTAATTGTCCAATTTTGTTTTTGAATAACTTTGTTACTAAAGGAAAAAAAAATGATTTTGAATGATGGAAATCTTATTTGGACCTTTACAATTTTTTTTGTCCTAGTTCAATTCAGTTTTCTGTCTGGTGCACAAATGTCAAATATGATTGACGTATGACGCCATTTGCATAAATTATACCGATAGGGTGACCAATTTTGCGCCAACTTGTAGAAAGAAATTTATTTAAATGAGACGAGACTTTATACACATTTCAAGCTATCATCATCATCATCATCATCATCATCTTCGGCACTACAACCGGGGACCGGTTTTGGCCTTATTTAGCAAGTCCTGAGGCTTGTTAAAGTTTCCATAATGATTTGTTTTTTCCGGGCAAGGTCTTTAGTCTTGCGCCAGACATATCAAGTTATAGGCTCCGTGAAATGGCCTAGAGTTATCCCTGGCTCTCTTTCGGAGCTTGGCTGATGGACCGGTTCGAGGAAAGTTTGGTTTAGGTGGTAGTCGATCCCAAGGTGAGATACTATAGCGTTTGAAATAATAGTGAAGAAGATCGTGTGATTCGAACTGACGCTATGACAGCCCGAATCACGAAAAAAATTTTACCTAACCGTTACACATCCGGCTACTGACCGTGTTTAGAATTTGATTTTTAAACTCGACTATACTCCACTGATGTGAATTATTTTTGTTATCCGCTAAGGTATACGGTTCTGATGTATTTTTCTTATTCGTTTTTTCGTTCGGCGCTTCTTCACTATTTTGCTTGTGAATTGTGTGTGCATCTGTTAGATTCGCTACAATACCACCCGGTCACGCTGTATATTCCGCGATATCGTCGGGAGAAATTTTCGACTATACTTCGAATGTATGGCTGATGGCTCGGACTGACACGGAAACAATTCATGATGGTACCTACTGAGATAAAGAATTCCGGAGGTAAAATAGTTTCCCATTCGGATCTCCAGGGGGGACTATGTCAGGGGGAATATCATGCAAATATTTTGATATATAACCGAACTTCACCGAACGATCTACCTTGAAGCTAATATTGTAAGAAAAATCAAGCTCGGTAGCGGAGATGTTCTGTGTTAGCCACAACTTGACTCAACTCGTGGAGGAACCAACCCGCATGCTGGATGCCCGAGGTGATTATGCGAGCACTCTGAATCTGTTTTTGACATATTTATACCGTAGAGGTTTTTGCGCCACTGGGAAACTCGGATCACTGCTTGGTATCTGTCACGCAGCCACTTGCATTTCACGCGAATAACCGACCTAAGCAGCTTCGCCATGTATGGAGGTATGGGGCTGCCAACTGGGACGATTTGCGAAATTTCTTCGCATCCTTTCCATGGTCGGAGGTGTGTTTTGGAGACTCCGATGTTAACGGTTGTGCGAAATCGGTCACAGAGATTATTCTTCTCGGGATGGAGATCTACATTCCACATTCCATCAAACGAAGTTCATCTGATAAACCTGGGTTTGATAAAAAATGCCAGCAGATTACAGCGGCAAAAAATAGAGCTTTTAAACAATGGCGCTCCAATCCCACCGAGGTTAACAGAACGAATTTTCTTAGAATAAGAAACGTGTGCAATCAGACGATTGATACCGCAAAGAAAGCTTATAACGACATCGTGACTGGTAGACTTCTTGAGTGCCCGACTGATTCGCGTCCCTTCTGGTCAATGGCATGGGGTGTCAGCAGTAACTTCGCTTACTCCTCTTTTCGTCCGTTAGCGACGGGCAGCGGCACATTGGTCACAAATTCAAAAGATAAAGCTAATGTGTTCGCGAATTTATTTTCTGTGAATTCAGATCTCGATGCCGGTCTTTTGAAGCCACTTGTAATCGCGCCGGTATGGTCTTCGATGCGGGATGTGAGATTACGTCCGCGTACTATTCAACGCATTCTACGTGGACTGGACTGTAAGAGGGCAACCGGGCCGAACGAAATACCAGCAATAGTCCTTAAGAACTGTGCTCCAGAACTATCGCCAGTTCTTGGCAAACTCTCCCACTGATCTTATAAACGAAGGACCTTTCCTGCCTGCTGGATAATCGCTCGAGTTCAGCCAATCCCAAAGAGGGAAAAAAAGTGTCTCCCATAAAATTAGTAAGTATTTGGAGTGCAACGGGCTTCTGAATGATCGTCAATACGGATTCCTTGGCAGGCGGTCCAGGGAAGACTTTTTGACTCTTATAACCGATGTATGGACATCTGCGATTGAGCGGCATGGTGAGTGAAGGGCGGTCGCATTGGATATCTCCAAGGCTTTTGACTGCGTCTGGCACGGGGCATTGCTGAGCAAACTTCGTTCATATGGACTTGTGGCGGGTTTTGCTAGTGCACCAAGCACGAGCGCCGTTGAGCAAAACACCACTGCTGAAGAGTCAAATCACTAAACACACCACTGTATGTTCCAGGAGAATAGTCCACCGCTCGATAAGGAATAAACAGTAAAAGAATAAAAACGCACTGAAGTTGATTATGGTCAATGTTCCCTTATTTTTTGTTTTTACAAATTTCTTTTCGACAGTATCTTCCACTAGTGAATTACAATTCTCAATTATTAATTACAATTGTTCTGTAAGATGGCTTTGTAAGCTGCACACAACACTAATTACAATTTTAATCGTCAATTACAATTATTCTGCAAGATGGCTTTGCAAGTTGGACAGAATACCCATTACAATTTCAATAGTCAATTACAATTGTTCTGCAAGCTGGACAGAACACTCATTACAATTTCATTCAGCAGCACAAGTCTCGAAATAAAAAGAATGCCCTGTACGCTAATTATTGGTGATTCTTACGTAACGATGAGAATTAAACTATTCGGACTACGACCTCAACTAGTCTGGTTGACCAGTAAAATTTGACTCGCCAATGTCTGTTGCCGTCAACATCCACTAGCCGCGATCGTGATGGATTTTTCGACCTAAGGGTAGCCAATCCGATCTTCTCCTTGGTGATAGCCAATGGGCGATCGAACTGGAGTTTAATGGGCGGATCTTCCATATGACTGTACAGGTCAAGTACACTGCCCTTCCGCTGGAACAGCGGCAACGATCGATACTGCAACTGTACAAACAAAGGGACAAGCATTAGGGGCTGCAGGCATCAGTGTGATAAGCGATAGTGAAAATCGCCGGAGGAAGAAATAGGTTTCTGTGTGTTTTGTAAATAGAAACGCTGTTTCGGAGGGTCATACGCTGAGATGCGCATTTGTTTGGTTTAACCAATGCTACATGGGAACATCGGCTGTTTACATAATCGCCCAGAATCATGCTGTTGGGTGGCCATGGACCAACAGATGGTTGGTAGAATAAATCAACACGGTGAGGTTACTGTGTGTTTGTTTTAGTTTTCCGGAAGGAGCATCATAGGACATGATCATGTTCATGCCTAATCCCATAATCGGTTGATGGCCGATAAGAGGGAATTGGTTGCAACGGTTGCGAACCTATGGATATAGGTGCAATATTAGATTACGAAATGGTAGGGAAAATATCGGCTGCAGCTGTGTCAACAAGTACGCTGGTCGGCGTGTCTTCTTGGACCAACGGATTGTTGGAACAAGAACACGCTGAAAGATTGGCGTATATTTATCGATTATGATTGCTAACGAGCTGAGCCGATAGGGTTGGAATGGTTCGTATATTATGAACAGAGTACTTTAATAATGTGCATGTATGCTAGGGTTTTACTTTCAGGTGAAAGATGATGCAGGGTAGCTTAGGCTGCTCGTTTGCAGGTAAGTACAATGACTTCGTATGGTAAGAGGAAGGCAGGTTAATTTAAAGAGAATGGGCGGTTCTTTGGGAATGGCTTAAAGATCGCCCACAGACTTTCCCAACAGCTTTGCGACTGGACGAGGAGCTTCCTTGAGAATCGATCGATCCGGGTTGTCGTGGACGGCGAGTGTTCGGATCTGTATCCTGTTAATTCAGTGGTGCCCCAGGGTTCTATTTTGGCTCCAACCTCGTTTTTGCTTCACATAAATGATTTGTTGGAGACAACGGATAACAAAGTGTTCAGTTTTGCGGATGATAGTACGCTTGTTTCCTCTTTTTCGAGTGTTCGGCCGATTGGTGCATCTGCATCGCATCACCTGAGATGTAGACAGATTGACTCTCTGAATCAGGATCTAGATAGGGTCCTGCAGTGGGGAAGGACCAATCTCGTCGACTTCAATGCAGCGAAGACACAATATACAACATTCACAAAGAAAAGTGGATCATCGGTTCCACAGCTGACGATGAATGGCCGAGTACTGGAATCTGGGGAAACATAAAAGTGCTTGGCTCACGGTCTGTGGGAATGTATCCTGGTATAAACACCTGCCGAACATCCCCAGATCGACCCAAGGAAAACTGAGCTATCTTTTTAGAGCCAAGAATATTTTACTCCGGCCCAACTTCTTCTCCTGTGTAAACCCTAAATTAGACCCGCGCTCGAATATTGCTCTCATGTTTGGAGCACGGCTCCTAAACATACCCTCGACCTACTTGAGAGCATACAGAGACAAGCACACCGCCTGATCGGGGACTCGGCGCTGATTTCGGGACTACAGTCCCTATCACATCGAAGGCGCGTAGCCGACCTCTGTCTGTTTTACAGAACTATCACGGGTACTGTTATAGCGTTCGAAATAATAGTGAAGAAGATCGTGTGATTCGAACTGACTCTATGACAGCTCGAATCACGAAAAAAATTTTACCTAAGCGTTACACACCAGGCTACTGACCGTATTTAGAATTTGATTTCCAAACTCGACTATATTCCACTGGTGGGAATTATTTTTTTGTTATTTATCGCTTGGTATACGGTTCTGATGTATTTTTCTTATTCGATTTTTCGTTCGGTGTTCTTCACTATTTTTGCTTGTGAATTGTGTGTGTATCTGTTAGAATCGCTACACCACTCCCGCCGCAGTAACTTCGTTACGATCAGATTCGTATGCGGACGACGGACGAACGAGAGAAACGAGGAAACATCGGAGGCTGTGCTCTATGCGGAAGTCGTGACCGTGTGTGAAGTTCTGCTTTTACTATGGGAAGTGTATGCTATGCTGTGTGTACAGATCACGTCGGGGTCACCAATTATAGCGTTCGAAATAATAGTGAAGAAGATCGTGTGATTCGAACTGACTCTATGACAGCTCGAATCACGAAAAAATTTTTACCTAAGCGTTACACACCAGGCTACTGACCGTGTTTAGAATTTGATTTCCAAACTCGACTATATTCCACTGGTGGGAATTATTTTTTTGTTATTTATCGCTTGGTATACGGTTCTGATGTATTTTTCTTATTCGATTTTTCGTTCGGTGTTCTTCACTATTTTTGCTTGTGAATTGTGTGTGCATCTGTTAGAATCGCTACACTGTTCTTCGGAGATTCTTGGTATTGTGACGCATATGACAATCAGTACTAGAATATTCGAGAAAGTCTGAAACAAAGTACTAGAATATTCTATAAAGTACTGGAAAACTGGAGTCTATCAACAATAGCACATTCAAGGCTATGGAACGGATGGAAACGAAACACCGAATCAAAATGTGAGGAAACGATATAAATACGTCGCACACAGATCATGGAGATGAGTAAGAAGTAGAAAGTGAAGCAAGTAATAAGTAAGAAGTAAGCAGTTAAAGACGCAATAAGTACGGAAGCGATAAGTAAGAAGTAAGAAGTAAGAAGTAAGCAGTCAAAGACGCGATAAGTACAAAAGCGATAAGTCAAGAAATCCCCAGTGTACGGTAAAAGTAACGGTTGTTATTAACGGACAAATAAAGTATTACATTAATTCAAAATCGATTTAACGGCTCTTATTTATTAAACATAATTAATCCAGCGAACCCTAAGCTCGCTACAGCACTGTTCCACGCAATTGGGCTTATATGCGCTCCACAAGACAATCCGACGGATCGCACCCGTTTGTGGTTCATCTCCCGACGGCGCGAACATCCCTGCATCAGAACTCGTTCCGTTACAGAGCGGGGAAGCTGTGGAACTCCCTTCCCACGCGAGTGTTCCCGGAGCGTTACAACCTGCAACTGTTCAAAAAGAACTGCAAAAGTTATTTGATGGTATCTCGGGGCGCCCACTCTGCGCTATAGGTCCGCCTCTCCCGAGAGAAGTCTAAAAAAAAAAAAAACGGTTGATCGTCGTCGGGGAGCGGAATTGTGCACATTAAAATCGGCAAGGACGAGAATTTCAGAAGCTGGGTGGTTGATCTGTATCCAGTCGACGGTACGTGAAAGATGTTCGACAAATGTCGCTGGTCGATCGAGATTCGGAGAGCGGTAAAGACAACACCGAAATTTAACAGAATTCCTCAGCACGACCCTAAACCATATGATGTCCATCTTGTTGGGTTCCGACGCCTGTGGCCTTTGGCAAGCAAGGTCGGACCGCGTGAAGACGCAGACTCCGACCTTAAAACAGAATCTCGAATGTACGTCGTATCCTGAGCAACGAAGATATCGAACCAGTTGACGAATCAACCTGGGTCTCAGTTAGTGCAAGTATATCAGGTCCCCTTGTTTCCAAATAATGTTGGACGGCGTTTACATTCGTATTGGTGAGACCGATGCCCCTGATGATACAAAATGCCGTTATCAGTCGAACGTCTAATCATGTGATTCTTCGTCTGCCTGCGCTTTTATAACAAAAAGAGAAGTAGTTCTAAAATAACAATTATAAGGACACAACTTTTTTAATTACCACTTAAATGTGACTTTTATGCATGCTGAGAAAAGTGCCGAAGCACAAATATAAAAAATGTAACAAACAAAAAATAACGATAACAATAAGTGAAAAAAAATTGTAAGTAGCTGTGACTTTACTCTGGACAGATTCCATTTTTCAAAGCTAGATGTCTCACGGCACTCTGACGTTTGTTTACCTCGTCTTGTTCATGTTGTTAGTGTTCCTCGTTTTCAACGTTATTTCGCAAGTAATTTGATCTAAAAGAGTAGATATTTTATGATCACTGTTCAAAGGTATATAAATGTTTGCCGTTTAATTTAAAAAATAAAATAAGTTCTTTTTAATAAGTGAACAATTATAGTTTTCTGTTGTAACACTTGTGCGCACAAAGATTGACAACATTCCGATCAACATACAACTGAAGGGAGGATACTCTACAAAAGAAAAGAAAAAGTCAGACTTGATTCGCCATTTCATTTGTGTGGATAAGAATCTAGGCTTATAATAATTCCGCAGTAATCTATTGTAGTTAATTACGTTTAAGTAACCAATCTAAAATAAAAGGGAACATGTCAGATTCCGAGAAAGAGGCCATGCTACCGAAACGATTTGAGTCGGAAGCCGATAAGTACACTACCGGTGAAGAATCGAATTTAGCATCGGAGAACTCGGAGGCAGGTAAGAATCTTGAAATTCCTTTTGTGCTTTTTGTTCGTTGTTTATATAGTCTTGGTTTATAAACGCAACCCATCCAATTGGATTCAACTGGTTAATGAACCTCGATGACTGAAACCCTTTAAGTGTTCTTGCATGGTTGGTTCTTCACCCTTTTTCGATCAATTAGTTTCTGTAAAGATGCGATTCATAGAGAATTTCAGATTTCGCATTGATAAAGTCAGCTAGACTAGACGATGGATCAAATTTCCCTACATAGGCGGGTTCTCATATCAAGTACTGTGTGCTATCTTCAATGGTCGTGACTCATCGTAAGCAGGGTGCATTCATTTGTTTTACTCAATGTAGGTTTTTGTCGGCTAGCGACAGTTCAGATGTAGAGACTGTCTTTATTTATGTTTCTCGTAAGTGGGCCGTGCTTGAGATTTTTATTTGATTTCACGAATTTTGAAAATGGAATTATTTATTCATATGACTCGAAGCCTTTATATAGATGGACAAACAATACGTGATGTTGTTAGAGGATATTAACAGCAACGTTTTAAGTTTCTTTAGGCGAAATGCTACGAGTTTCGCCAGTCTGCAGTTTTTTAGTCGGGGTTCAATTACTATTGCTCTACGATGAATATCTACTATAAAAAAGGTAAAATCGGGTGGGACATAATCCGTCCATATTTTTTTTTTTTTTTACAACGTGTTTAATTAAAATCCTAAATTATATTTTGTTGTTATTACCATCACATTTGTAAAGTTCCTTAACCATTGTGAAGGTAAATACAGCAGTGAATACTAAGTATATGGAAACAGCTGAACTGATTGTTTTCTGCTCACAATAGGTTTCTGCTGCCAAAAATTAAATATATATATTTCATTGTGTTGAAGCTGTAATGCAAAAGTAATGTCTGTTGTTTGGTATTCCCACATCTTGCCAACTGGTGCAGTATGAGATCGATTGATTCATCTGCAATGATGTATGAGTTCGATATTTGGATTGACTAACCACTAAACAGACTTTATTCCTCAGAAATGCTGTTTATGAGGTGTGGCTTTGGATATATAATTTTTTTTTTCTTCACAAGCCGGCTTTAAAACCTACCTTCATTTCAGGCTGGTGTGGCCAGGCATGGGTTCTACAGCCATCAGGTTTCACATGGACAATATTAAGGATTCGTTTTTTTTCGTTATAGAAGAAAAGAATTCTAGTGACAAGGATCTGTTTTTTTTTTTTTAATTTCATGGTTATTTAAAAGCTTCTTGACATCTGAGAAAGTTATTTATTATATAAAAAAAATTGTTTATTTTGTGGGGGTTCTTAAAGCTCACCTGAAGAACCCCCCATATTTGCACCTCAATCTCACCGCATCAAAAGCATTTCCTTTCACAAGGGCATTTTCCATGCATCAACGCATTGGCATAATTTTCCTAAAAGAATCCTCAAGCATTTCTCCCATCTAGGGCATTCACGCATTTAATGCGTTATACCATTTTCCCTGAAAGAAATCAGTACGCCATTACCACATACATCAATGCATCTCAGCATTGTTCTGAAAAGAAAAACATTTCGGCTGCCGTACTAGGCAATCGCAATAACTATGGAAACAATCATCGCAACCCCTGTCTGCCCACGTTTTCTGTCTCACACGTGCGCGGCAGATTTTCATAGTTTATCTGTACCCACGGCGGCTTCTATCCAACCAACAAAGCACAGCGCAACTCGCGCCTAGCTGCCAAGAATGAGAGCGGCATATTTTTGCGTGACTCCCAGCTCAACTACAATATGGTAAAGTCTTTCCCTTGCGACTGATTTGTAGGCTTTTTTGAAGTCAACGAACAATTGGTGAACCGTCTCTCCGCATTCCCACTTCTTTTCCAGCAGTTCCCTTACCGTGAACATTTGGTCGCTTGTTGACCGGTCCCTGCGGAATCCCCACTGGTAGTCTCCCAATATTTCTTCTCCGTACGGTGTGATTTTCGTCAGTATGACATTTGTTAGTATTTTGTATGTGGTTAGGAGCAATAATATTCCTCTTTGGTTTTCACAGTCAGATCTGTTCGCCTTTGATAATGGGGACGAGGTTTTCCATTCTTCCGAATGACTTTCTTATCAAATATTGTTTTAATCAGTTGGAGGATTTTTTGAGTGATTGTCCCTCCTCCATGCTTCATAAGCTCTGTCGGTATGCAGTTGACTCCGGGAGCTTTGTTGTTTTTCAATCGATTTATTGTGTCCACAACTTCGTTGAAAGATGGCTCTGGGATCTGAGACTCGGCTGTATGTACGTCCGGTGCGTTTATTTGTGGTTGATGGGTGCGTACATTGGGCAGGTTTTCAAAGTACTTCTTCCATCTTGTCACAATATTGCTTGTTTCTTTGACCATACAGTCTGCGTCTCGAATTATTTTGGCTCTCCCTCGGTAGCCATTTCTAAGTGAGTTTATGCCGGTATACGTACCTCTGATGCGCTTTGGTGTGGCATTTTCTATGATTTTCTCGATCCGAGTCTTCTCCCATTCGCGTTTTTAGCGTTTGAAAAGTCTCATTGTCTCGTTCCGAATGGTCTTTCTAAGTGGATCACTCAGAGGCGTATACGTTCTTCGATCTTTGCCCTGCACTCATCGTTAAACCAAGGTTAGGACTTAATTGCTTCCTTAAATCGTATGACCTTTTGGGCTGTTTGTTTGATTACGTCTCTGATCGATCCCCATTTAGTGTCCACGTCATTGGTTTCTTCTTCGTCACTACTCCCATTCCCTAGGGTGCTGAATCTATTGATTTGTGTGTATATGTGCCGTCTTGTACTGTGCGCGCGTGTGTGTGTAGTGTGTTAGCAGTAGACCCTATGGGATGAGTCCAAGAATCCTCTATTATAGAGGGGAATGTTCTTGGAAAGGGTGCTTTCTTCAGTTTTGCACTGAAGAAGAAATTGTGGTGGTCTGATCCGAAGAGATCGAGAGAGAGAAGGGTCAAGAACGCAAGACTCCCGTACAAGTAGGTTCTCGCTGTTCTGGGTGCTTTCGAGGTACTTGCTAATTATAGCAAGTACTCGTCGATGGGGATAATGGAAGCACCTTCATATATCATAGGTGGGAGTTGGGGTAACAGCGACCGTCAGGCCTTCTAGAGTGGTTGATGCATCTTCTGAGAAGTTTTCTTTCGAAAACTCGAAGTCTTTCCATTTGGGCCGAAGATATACAAGACTATAGGGGAAAGGCGTACATCGGACCGGATTATCTGCTTATAGCAGAGAAGTTTAACTTTGTTGCTCCACTTCAAAATGTTGTGCAGTTGTTTAGACCGACTGAGGGTCCTTTAAAGAATATGGGTCACATGTTTGATGAAATTCATTTTTGGGGTATAGATGACCTCAAGATATTTCATCCTGTCCTGTGGTATAATCGTAGGACCTCCTATTTGTATTCGAATATTCTGTGAATATCGAGAAGTAGGTTGGGAGTGTTTACTACTCAGAATTGTGGCTACTGCTTTGGTTGGGTTTGTAGGGGTACGTAGTAGGTGATGCCGGTTCACTACTACCCCACTGGATTACGCAGTAAATTGTCCACATCAGAAAAAGCAAAACTCCGCCACTTTTCGTTCACAACAAGAAAAATAAAATACTAGGTATTGTCGTTTGTAATTTGTGTGTATTGTTCATCGAGGATATTTGGACATAGTTTAAGGAACGGTTTCTGAATTACACTGGTTTACAAAAAGCTGGGTGAAATATAAAATGTATCCGCGACACCATTGTAACAAAACTATCTGTGGTGAATCACTTGTAATTGTTTCGCGGGCGCCGGACTCCGACTCCGAGGGGTGCTCCGGTGCGCACCCAGCGGTGGTTGAATTTTTTTTGCGCACTGGTTGGTGCTTGATACGCGTCTGCTCGAGGGTTGAATTTCGACTTTTGATTCAACCCTCAGTTCGGGGTGCGTTTGGTAGTGTGGTGAAAAAGGAAATGAAATTTTCCTTTTGGCCAGTGACCAATGGGAGAAGATCTCTGGTACATAGATCCTAGCGAGGGTGTGGTTATTTACCCGGGGATCACTTGTTTGCTCGTGCCGCGAGCTCATGGGTAGACGAACCGTAGAAAGGAATTCAAACAAAGGACATTTTTGAGATGTGGTTTGCAGCTGAATAAATAGATCGCAAGACATTAGAGAAATGGTGCTAAAAGCAAATTAGATGCCTATACAATGGCGATTGTGTGTATATCTCTATGCCGATTGTGTATAGCATCTATGGCGGCTCAAAAGGTCGAATTCTTGTGTGAATATTTACACTATAGAGAATTCGGTTCTTGGCGGCTAGTCGCGAATTGCGATATGCTTTGTGTCGGCTGGACAAAAGGCCACCGTGAATGCAGATAAACCATGGAAATCGGCTGTGCACATGTGCGACAGAATACGTAGGCAGACAGGGGTGCCGATAATGTTTCCATGATTTATTGCGGTTGCTTAGTACGGCAACCGAAATGTTTTCTTTTCAGGAAAACGCTGAGATGCATTGATGCATGCGAGAATGCCCTTGTGGGAAAAATGCTTGCAGATGCTAATGCAATTGCATTAGCGAAAAACAATGGGGTTTCTGGAGCTTAAGGAAGGAGGTTTTTGGGGTAATGCATTGGGTGCATTAAATGTCCTTGATGTGAAGGCATGTGCCTTGGTGGAATTACCTTGAAGGTGGTGGGGTGTTAGGTGATCATAAAGATTATTCGAATTTTAGGAATTGCGTAGCTGCAATTTGCATGTTAGAACATGGGCATGGGCATGGCTGGGACGTGGGAATTGCAGAATTGCAATTTTAGTTATGAGAATGGGAAACGCCTGCAACTCAAGGTGATGGGAATAGCATGCAACATTAGATGCGTTGAAACAATATTACAGATGTGTTTCAGGTTGCATTGTGAGAATTTTGCCTACAGCAATTTGCATGGAATGCTATATGTTTGAGCAATACTATTATGCGTATAGGATACATGTTATATGTTTGTAAATATTATTGATTATTGATATAAAGATTATTGGAATTTTGCGTACAGCATACATGCGTATACATGTCATGTGTACGCGAATTTTGGAGTATGGGAGTATTGGAATGTTAGAGTGTGGGGAGGAAGTATTCTGCCAAACACGGACACTCCGTTCATCTTCCTACTCCATCATAAATTGTTCGGCGAGTAAAACTCCGAACCAAATGAACGAAACGCCGCCACGTTTGTCTACAACCGGGAGGATGGAAGGTACGCACTGGCAGAAACACAAGCGAAACTCCACAACGCAACGTCCACGAATTTTTCGAAAGAGGAAAGTTGTCCACCGTAGGCGTTCGGAAATAAAACGCACTGTTTAATGGAATAAATGAATCTTTTTTTATTTTTACTTACTGATAGTTACTTTTTTTGATTAACTAAACAAAACATGAATTAAATGTCACTACAAAACGAGTATTTTAACTTATAGTATACACCGTAATAGCGAAAAGACTTTACCGCATCACTACGAATAAAATAAACTAGACTCGCGGTTGAAATTTCGCGTGTCCCCTGCGCTACGGACAGCGGGAGTGGCATGACCGTGGTGGTCGGCGGATGTAATAAGACTCAGTGATAAACGGCTCGTGTAGAGCCGACTCGCTAATTGGGGTGAGTTTGTGGTGTGATGGTAGATATCCTCTCCACTAATATACCATCTGTGTCAATAGTAGAGGGCATCTATGGCTACGCCAGGGTCGAGCTCTAGTGTGAATATCTACACTAATTGGAAATTCGGTTCTTGGGCGCTAATGCAGAGATGCATTGATACATGTATGAATGCCCATGTAGGGAAAATTCTTTGCAGGCATTTCCAGGTAATGCATTGAAAGCATTAATTATCCTTGGGAAGGAAAATGTTTTTGCTGCGGGGAGATTGCGGCGCAGGTGTGGGAAGGTTTGAATTTGCCTGGCAACCGAAGGTACCGAATAGGTTTTGGTTTTATGCACCTGTATAATGGAAAGAATTCTTGTAGGGAATTTGTATGCGAAGAGATGCATGAAAAGGTAGGAATTCTTTAACAGGGACTTTTAGATTATAAATTTGATAACCTAGTTGCGTAAAGCACTTAAGGTACTAATGCGATTGCATTAGCGAAAAATTATGCCGATTGGGATGTAGTTATGTGGGTTTTTCAGGTAAGTGGGCCGTGGGGTTTGGCGGAACCGCCACGAGATTATTGGATGTTATATGGCTGTAAATATCAGAGTATTGGAGTTCTGCGTGTAACAGTGGAATCATATTGGTGTCGTGTGCTATGAATTGCTGAAACCGAGTGACACCATCACTGGAGTTCTCTACCGAACATAATTAATCAGATTAATCCGAGCACTCAAGGAAAAACGGGCCCATTACTACTCCAGACATGACAACATTATTCTTCTCCATGGTAATGTTCATCCGCATGTTCCGGTGCCGGTGAATAACTATTTGGAAACACTTCATTGGGAAGTCCTACCCCACCCGCCGTATTCACCAGACCTTGCCCCTTCTGATTATGACTTATTTCGATCCATAGCATATGATCTGTCCGAGCAGCACTTTACAACATATGAAGATACCAAAATGTGGCTCGATTCGTAGATATCCTCAAAAGGTGAAGAGTTCTTCCGACGTGGTAGCCGGATGCTGACAGAAAGATGGGAAAACGTAGTGTCTAGTAATGGACAATACTTTGAATAAAACGTAATGTACCGTTCTTTCACAATAAATTCCTATTTTTTTATAGAAAACGGCGGAAACCTATTTGTACACCTAATATGTATCATGCACCTGCAATATTAGAATGAAATATATTTTATTGTCTTTAAATGCTTTCTTTGAATTTTCATAGTTTGTTAACTAAATACGAAACCGGTCTTTTAGATCGGTTTTGTATGACTAGGTATATAGCAACTGTTGATCTAGTGAACAATGTGCGATGTTTAATATGCAAATATTGTGTACGTTTAAAAACAATTTTTTTTGCAGACGGTGTCTCGCAAACGGTAGTATCTTCCATTGGACCGGACGAATTACCTCCTCCCTACCAACAGGCTTCAAGTAGTGGCATACCAATGGTCACATGCCGTGTATGCCAAAGTATGATTGACATAACGTCAAAGAGAGACCAACATGTTGTGAAGTGTGGCCAATGCAATGAGGCTACAGTAAGTTATTTCGCTTCCCGTTCACAGAAGACGAGATCTTATAAATTCGTTTCCTGAAACTCATTTATTGTAGCCGATACGTAATGCACCCCCTGGCAAGAAATATGTCAGATGTCCATGCAATTGCCTACTAATATGTAAAAGTTCATCTCAACGGATTGCATGCCCGAGGCCAAATTGTAAGAGAATAATTAATCTAGCACCAAGTCCGGTCACACCTCCAGTGGCTGCTATGCCTGGAATGTGTCGTGTAACATGTGGCCATTGTTCAGATACCTTTTTGGTAATTATAAAACATAAAACATTGTTTATGTAATCATTCAATTGGAAATAAATATTTTTCTTTTATACAATTTTTCAGTTTAACACCTACACTAACGCATTAGCGCGTTGCCCTCATTGTCGTAAAGTTTCATCTGTTGGATCCAGGTTTGCTCGAGGACGCGGTTTCCTTTTTTCATTTATCGCATTGCTCGTATTATTTATCGCTATTGGAATCACACTTGGAACGTACCAATATGCAAAGGTGCTTTTCTATAATAAACACTATTATATATGCTAACCGTATCCTTCTAGGACCATGGAGGTGTTGTTGTTGCCTACATTGGAGTATTTTTAATTGCATCATTCTTATTTGCTCGGGCGGTGTATTATTTCCGCCTTAAAGTTAGTACTGTTGATGGACCGATTTAAATGAACGATTATTTCTACCATTTCCGCATTAGTTTTACAAGCAGTAATAAAACAGAACTTTAACTGGGTTAAAATTAAGGCAAAAGAAAACAACTTAATTTCTATATAATGAAGATCATGCATATATAAGAATATCCATTTATGTAATTTTTTTTAACTAGCAATCTCTTTTGTGTTGTTCTTTTTTATTGTTTCTTTTTTTTTAAATTAAAGCGAAAGAAACAATAATATAACTAAGAGATTATTGCAGCGTTATTGTCTAGAATTGGATTCTTGTTGGCCGAGGGCTCTTTTTTATCCATACCCTAAATAAAAAATGATATTCAATTGATATTCATATTATTACGCAAGCTTACAAAAGGAATGAATAGCAACCAAAATTTTAATATAAAATGTAATTGCTCCTACGATTATTTAGTAAAAAAGGGGAAAAAAACTAAAAACAAAAAAAAAAAACAATAAAAATAAAAATATTAAATTAATAAAGATAATTATTTGTGATGGATAAGGCTAGAGGAGCGAAACGAAATAAGGACTGTGCGCTTCATTCCTTGCGTAAGTTGGTGATATATTTTATACAACAATAGATAAAGAACAAATAGAATAATTTAGTAAGAGAAACATTTTTCATGTTTTCGTGAATTAATTGCTGCGTAAACGATTTTTTTATCGATCCCCAAATGGAATGCATGAAGACAGTTAAAAGTGAATATAGCATGCAGAATACACGATGGTTCATCTAGGACAGATTAGAAAAAGTTATAATCTACAAATATGCTAATGTAACGGTTCTTATCTCGTCAAGTGAGAACTTCATTACATACCTTAAAAACAAATAAAAATATATACATTATACTATATTATACATTTATTACACGACTTATGTAAATAAATTGAATAAATCATTGCGTGCTTTATTTTTAAACATGGTTTCGGTACAAGTGGAATCTTTGTTCTGGAGAAGAGCTAGTGTATGCGGGGGTGGCATTTGTGAGACTGCACTCCTCAAGTGTGTTGAGGTTAATCAGATGGACCCGGCTTGTATATGGGGGGAGAATCTGAGGATTCTCCCAGTTCAGTCCGCGGAGGGCAACGTGCAGAAAACGACGTTGCACGCTTTCGATTCTGCGGATATGGAACGAGTAGTGTGGAGACCAGACCCGACTGGCGTATTCAAGAAGGGGGCTGACGAAGGCTGTGGGGTACGAGTTGATGTGCCAACGTATGGCATGCGGTTCACTCGAATCCCCATCAAGTTGTTCCACTGCGTGAAATGATCACCAGGTAATCCAAGAGAAGAGATGAAAGGCACTGGTGTTGATTTGGTGATGTTTATTTATTTACATAAAACAAACGTATAAATTTGATTTACTAAAGTTCACTTCACCTGCGACTTCTTTAGAACTTGAGTTTTTCTTGTATCTATAAGCAAGGAATTTAAATAGCAAATTTCGCGTTTCGATTTAACTAGTGCACTATGAAGTTCTTGATTATTAAGTATTAACTCACGATAGATTTCACCAATCGCGGCGGCGTGACCTCTGGCGGTGATGAATGACAAGCGATTGATCTAATTAGGGGTGAAATTCTGTGTTCTATCTTTGCACACAGGACAACCAAAAGAGATCACGCCTCTGCTCGGTTAATTGAAAATCGACGAACATGGGATAATGAGAAAACAGAAACACGATGTACGATGATCTCGGGGTGGGTAATTAAAAAAAAGTGTGTGTGCTGGTATCAAATACAGTTTCTGAGTATGGCCTACTGCTCTAGTGTTACGGCTGTGGTGATCTCAGAGTGCATTGAACCGCACGGAAACAGAATTATGGAGGAGAGGAAATGTAGCCGGTGCTATTCACCCATGAAAAGAGATCATTGATCCCAAGCGAATGGATGATCTGCGGAAAAGCCGAAGTGACGCCAAATTGGCTAGGGTAAGTTATCAAGAGAACTAATTAAATATTTTGATAAATTCCCCAGCGGTTTCGCTATGATGCGACGGCGTCGTTTGCTTCGACTTCTTGTTGCTAACCGACATGATGTGATTTCCGATGGAAATCTCATGGGCTAGCAAAAATGGAGTTGCCGTATGGCAAAAGGTAGCTGAATTTAATTCTGCATTATCTGCATAGAATAATGAATTCAGCAATGCTTTCTTTTACAGGTAAAATGGCCGAACGATGGGATAGGGAATAATGTGACGCCCTGTTAGCAGCCGAAATTAGGTTAAGATTGTGGGCTAGTTCTCCATGTGGTATAGAGAAACCCTACAAGGCCATGTCGAGAGAACGGGAAACGTAAGGATTAGAGAATTCTTTAGACCAGCGTTTCACAAACCCAAGGGCACAGAGTTGGCCTTGAGATGAAAAGATTAATGTCATCAATATGCGGGGTGAAGCTAAGCAGATCCCGAGGTCACGTATCGAGGGTACAGATGATATCTGCTGGCAGAAAGAAAACAAGGGGTGGGGGGTGACATTCGACAACGTTGAGTTCGAGGCAGTTATTACGACACCAAGTTGAGAAGCTGTCGAGATCCGTTTGGAGAAGTGTGAAGTCGAGAGGAGAGATGATCGTTTTGTATAGTTTGGTGTCGTCCGTATAGAGGGAGATGGATGAGTATTTAATAATGGAGTCAACGTTATTGATGGTAAGGATAAATAGGATGGGGACCTAGATGACTGCCTTGGAGAACCCCTGACGTGTGAAGAAAAGGATTGGAAAGGGAGGATCTGAATTTGACACGATAGGATCCATCTTTCAGATAAGAAGATAACCACTTGATCAATAGGGGCTCGAAACCCAGGGAGGACAGCTTAAAAAGGATGAGATTATGGGAGATTTTGTCAAAGGCCCTGCTCAAATCTGTGGTGATTACATCGACTTCGTTGCCATTCTCTAAGGCACGGAGAGTATGGGGTGAGAACTCGATCAGATTGGTTGTGGTCGACCTACCCGAAAGGAAACGATGCTGGTTGGGTGAGATGATGGATTTACAACGGGAACATAAATAATCCTTTCGAACAGTTTAGGGATATGAGACAGTTTGGAGATGGGACGGTAATTGCTTACATCGTTTTTAGGTCCCTTTTTATGTATGGGGGTGACATAGGAGGATTTCCAAATATTAGAGAAGATACCTTGTGAAAGAGATAGATAAAAGATTTTTGATAGCGGAAGAGAAAGAGAAGAGTAACTCCTTTAAAAGGACAGCCGGGAGTCCATCAAGTCCACGGCTGAACTTGTCTTTGAGTAAGTTTAATTTCTCCTCAACTACGTGATGCTCAATAATTGAGGGGTGAAGCGGCCAAGGGAGAACTCGGCCAAGTCTTTGAAGTAAGACGGGTTAGGCTCGAAGGAGATGTCTGTGAAGGATTCATTGAAGATCGAAGCGAATAGATTGGCAATAGTTAGGGGGTCGGTTGAAGTAGTCGTGTCATAAGAAAGGGAGTTAGGATAGGCGTCGGATTTACGTTTGTAATTTATAAAGTGGAAAAAAGATTTAGGGTCATTGATCAAGTTGTATTGTGTTTTTGTGAGGTAGTTGGAGTAGAGGGAGTTGTAGAGCTCGGAAAATTTATAAAAGGAACCGAGATAGTTGGAGTAGTTTTGGAAGGGACGCATTTTTGGGAAAATGTTCCACAAGTTATTTCCCTTGTTCCGAAGACTGCGGAGTGTGCGGTTGCACTGTAGCGGTTCTACGCACCGCACGACCAACTATAGGTTGAGATGTCCTTTCCGCCAAGGAACATACTTACCTTTATTCATTACACGTGCCCACAGACACGTGTCCCAAGAGTCATTGCCATTACTGAAACAAGCAACAACGTTGAACCCAATACCAAAAAGCAAGGAACTTAACGCCCCAAAAGCTTCCAATATCGATTTCAACGTTTCATAGATCATACCTGAAACAAAGGTTAGGTGAGGATTGCAACGCATTCATCCATCATATGCAAAAACAATTGAAAAGGCAGAAATGCATCGCATCCCATTAATGCACAATCTTCAATCCTGAACCTCTGCACGATGTTTCCAAGGAATTACATTGCCGGTAAATAAACCGAACAACGGATGCCTATTCTGGTGGCTATTGAAAATCAACACCAACCCAGGGTATGACTATAATGTTAAGGCACACTTGTTCAAACAAAATGTATCGTTGCGCTGCTGATTAGCAGCCATAGAACCATAAACTCTAAACTTCTATCCCAGATAGATGTTTATGAGTGAAAGGCAAACAAAAGCATTACATTCCATGGTTCCTATCCCATCCGAATTGCATGGGACCCTTTTTCTTCATGCCAGATGTGTTGGATATACAAAACCGGCGAGTGATCGGAGAATAAGCGGCGGCACCCGATCAACGGACAAAGGGGGACAGGATTCTGCTTAACAGATACTGTGGGAAATACTGTGCAGAAATACTTTGGAAAAATTTCACTTTTCGGATGGGGGATTAGAATTTGGTTAGTCAGTCTTTATCGAAGAGTCTCACGAATAGCGTCGAACCAGGAAGAACCCCATCGTGGAGGTCCCACTAAAGTGAAGAAAGAAAGTAAATCGAGGTAGCGCGAGTAAGTGAGGTTTGTGAGTTAACGTAGTTGAAACTAACTCGTGGTGTCGAGTAACAAAATTGTCGTGCGCTTAAACAGCAACTTGTAATATCGAACCGTGGTGATTAAGAAGTCGAAAGATTAACTTGTAATATCATCAGCATTAACTGTATTATATGGACATAGTGAACTTGTAAGGTCTAGTGTAAGGAAAGAATCTAAACTAAATAAAATCAGATTTATACACCGAAGTTAGTTCGTGTTTCAATTATTGTACGGTGTGCGCCCCGTTGTGTTTTAATTTCATCTGCGATAAACAGTGTTCGGCGGAACACTTGGACAAATACAAATCTCGTCAAAGTTAAATAAACAACCTATTACCACCAAAGTGGTGACCCCTACGTGATCTGTACACACAGCCCACACTTTCCCGTAGTAAACAGAACGTTACACATGATCATGACTTCCGCATAGAGCACCGGCACATTTTCCTTCTCCGACGATCTCTCGCTCCGTCGTTCGCACACGAAATTGATTGTAACCAAGTTACTGAGGAGGGAGTAGCGTGGCGTCTCTAACAGATACACACACAATACACAAGCAAATGGTGAAGAACACCGAACGAAAATCGAATAAGATAATGCATCAGAGCCGTATACCATAGCGATAAAATAACAATTCACATCAGTGAAATATACTTGCGTTTAAAATCGAATTCTAAACATGGCCAGTAGCCTGATGTGTTGCGCTTAGGTTCAATTTTTGGTGATTCTAACTGTCAGCGTCAGTTCGAATCACACGTTCTTCACTATCATTCCAAACGCTATAAGCCCTCTTATAGTTGAGATTTCAACGCTTGGGCAGTAGAATGGGGAAGCACAAGGACCAACAGTAAATGCTAGGCACTACTAGAAGCATTCGCAGTCCTAGATGTTACTTAATGATGGTGTTGATGACAAATGAGAGAGGCTGGTCCAAAATTGACATCACATTTGCCAGCACCATGTTAGCAAGAAGTATGGAGTGGCGAGTTTTGGACACCTACACCCATAGTAATCACCAAGCCGTGATGTACGAAATATTACCGCACAGGGGATTCATCAATGGCAAATTGGCGAAGAAAGTCAAAAAAAGAAAGAAATGGGTGGAAAGAGAAGGACCTCGATGCGGAACTGCTCGATTATATCCTGGAAGATCAAATCGCACAGTTTGACGCAGAGGCCGATGCGAACAGGCAGGCTGGGAAAGTCATGAAGTGGCTAACTACCGCATGTGATGCATCTATGCCACGACAAAGGCAACCAGCAGGGGCTATCAAACCAGTGTATTGGTGGAACTCAGAAATCGGCCATATGCGATCGGAGTGCAACACCTACCCACAGTTGCATGCGGAATTCGTCAACAAACGGAAAGGGTTGAGGAATGTAATCCGCAAAAGTAAATATGACGCGTTCTACTTTCTAAGGGAGAAATTAGATAACAACCCATGGGACCACCTACAGGATAGTCATGAAAAGGCTACAGAGCAACAGTAGTCAAATGCAAAGAAGTAAAACTAACATGGCCAGAATCGGTGCTATCCTCTTCCCACAGTTTAATGAGATGATTTGGCAATAGTAGCAGTAGCTAAACATATAGATGACCTGGAGAATATTTGCTCCCAAGAAATCCAAAGCATTAAATGCTGGCTAGATATGGCCGGACTGAAACTACATAATATGAAACATATAAGACGAAGGCAGTTTTAATAAGCAGTCGCAAGAAGGTTGAACACCTTGATTTGGAAATAGAAGGACAAATAATCAGATCCAGTCCCTATATTAAATATCTTGGTGTTATACTCGAAAACAGGTCGAGCTTCAAGAAACACCTGAGGAAAACGGGTGAAAAAACGGCACGAATATGCAAAGTTTTGGCGAGACTGCTACCCAATGTTGGAGGACCCCGACCCCACATAAGGAAACTCATGACCAGTGTCAATACCTCCATTACAATGTATGCAGCTCGCATATGGGCAGGAGCTGCACAGTAAAAGTCGTACATGAGGGGAGTGAACTCTGCAATAGGCTGGCATTGTGGGGAAGGAAGTATGCACGGGCATTCGGTTCATGTCCTTCCACCAGCATCAGAAAGACAAAGTTTCAACGTGCATCAAAGAAAAGCACAAATAGGAGAAATAAAACTGTTCGCCAAGACAACGCGGAAAATTTAAACACAGGATTTCTTTTGTTTAGTTTTATTTATATATTAAAAGAAAAACACTATTATTGGAATAACTAGTTTGAATCCATGGATTATTGTTCCGTTTCATTTTCTTATTGAATACTAACATTTTACGGTAGCACTATTTAAAATACATGAACTATTTCAAACACTGATGGTACATACTTGCTTTTGATTGTAATTAATACTTCTAGCCACGACTCGGGGTACACGACTCCGATATATATATGTGCGTCTCCGCAGTGACGGAGAGCGGGAGTGACGCGTGACCATGGCGGCCAGTGGATGGATAACGACTCAACGGTATTTAATCGTTTTGGGGTGAGTTTACCCAAGAAAGAAAGTGTTTCCCCCGTGGTGAAAACAAGGAAGAAAGACTTGGCAATGTATGTGTATGTGTGAGTGAAGATCACATTGGTTTTTTTTCATACACAAGGCCATGGGAATGAACCTGAAACAAAGAAAGAAAAAAGGGATCGTGGAGTTCTTTGTTTGTGTGAGAGGTTACTGGGAAACGAATCCAGAACTATGTAGGATAAAGGAATTTAAGCCTGAGAGTTCAACTGAGTAAATATTAGATGGTAGGTGCATTTGGGATACTAGGATAATTGAATTATTTGCGTATCGCCAGAATGCCTGATGAAGGACAGCGGTCTTTTGTTTACATGGTGTGGATTAGGGAAATAGTTTCAACGTGGATGGTGCTAATTACATGCAGCTGGTGTCGGACTATTTATCGCTGGCTAAAAGGGTCGACAGCCGATGTGTGCATAGATAGTTTTTATGTACGTATATTGAGGCTGGGATTAGCCAACTCAAGGGTAAGATTCCCTGATATGCGGTCGTATGATATGCAAACCGATGAATTTTATTAGAGGGAATTTATGGTAAGGTAAGAAAGAACTCTTACAGGAATTTGTATGCGAAGGGAATGCAAGAAAAGGTAAGAATTCTTTTACTGAAGCTTTTTAGATTATACCGTAAAAATCCTAGATGTGTAAAGCATTTAAGGTGCTAATGTGATTGCATTAGCGAAATTACGTGATTGGACGGGAGTTATGGGTTTTTTTTTAGGTAAGTGAACCGTGGGGTTTGGTGGAACCGCCACAGCATAACTAAGAGTATGCTGTGCATTCCGATCGGTATCCAAAGATGCCATAAATGTTTTGGCCGGGAGGACACCACTTGACATTGCAGCTAAAGAAAACGCTGCATTGCATGAGGTCTCCCAAAAGAATCGTCGGAGAATGCAGTCACAATTAGAGCTCTCAAGCCTAAGAGAATGGCAACGAAGGTGAGATTCTTCCACCCCAAGGAATAGGCAATATTTGCACAAGTGTAAGCATGTGAATCACCCATACTGCTTGTATTGCGAAGGCAAAATAGAAAATGCGGAACACGTACTCACAGAGTGCGTGAGATTCGAGACCGCGTGTTAAGTGTGTCGATGGCGTCATAGCCAAAGATGACATACAAGAAATCATTGACACACTCAAACAAAAAGGAAACCTTTTCAATTATAAACTCGAATGACCCCACGGTACGATAATGCATTAATTGCATATGCCAAAACGATTGCCTGATAATGCAAAAGCAATTAACGGCATATTCCGGAACAATTAAATTGCAGAAACGTTTAAACTGCATGTTCCAGCACAATCAAGCACGAAATAATCAATTGGGTCAGTTCGCAACTGCGGATACTGAACTGTGATGCAAGTCAATGAAGAAATATTGACCAACACAGCAGTTTAAAGCAATTATGAGTCAAAAGCCAATAATCGGAAATTGGGGCAATTAAAATTGAATTGCATTGTCGTCACCGGGAGGTGTTGACCCCGAAGTGACGAGAAAAGGTAAGAGCAAATTAGGAAGGCAGTCGGTGGTTAATCTAGAAGTCAAGTGGTGAATCGAGCATCGAGTATTTGTTATCGGGAGAGTCGGGTTTTTCTTGAGAAGTGGGTAGTTAAAAGTGTGGATCAGTGGTGACCAAAGTAGAAAGTCTGTTATTTTGAAAATCCAACTTTTGTAATAGTAGTTTATCCTGTCCGCTGAATTGTTGAATAAGTTATACCGTTTGAAAAAGATAAGTTTATGTAGTTGTGAAAAAATCAAAGAGTATAGCTGAATAAAAGAAAGGAGACCGGAAAGAAAGTGGTTGAGAATATAAGAGAAATTAAAGTGACACGAACAGAAATTACTAAACCACGTCGGAGAATATCCCTAAAAAAGAATTGTATTGATATATGTGTAATGAAAGACAGTCGTGTAAAATAAGATGACAAGAGAAATGTATAAGGTGTATGCATAAGTATTATGAATAAGATACTGTAAAACAAACCGACCAGGACAAGGTTAATATAACATAGTGTACTTTACAGTGTATAACAAAAACTAAAATAAAGTGAAGAATAGTAAAAACAAGTAAAAACAAAATAAAAGGGAATTGTAAAAAAGAAAATCTATATGTAAATAAATAAATAATGACTGTAGTGAAACAAATAACTCGGAGTTTACTTTTCTTTTGCTCTCTAGTTTTATTTGTTTTATGTTTGTGTGTGTAAAGGAAGATTGGGTCGCCATCCTCCACGAACCTTGATTCTCGCTTTTCGGGTTGAACCTCAAAACCTATAACTCGCGCGAACGATTTTGGAGAGACATATGAGACGGACAGTTACTCCGGGAAGAGTAATAGAATACATGCTGAGTTCAAAACAGGCATAGTCTGTAGCAAATGAGCGGAGTAACAGATAATGTCCGTCCCACCCCGCGATGAAATATCTAAAAAAAAGTTCCGCGGGGACCAACGGGAATATGAGCCTGGCGGAAGGTGGTATTAGTCGGTAAAAACCCGACATGCCTCTGGATCGGTCCAGAGGTATCTTTTGAAGATTTCCACCTTCCTACCGGAAAAAAAACCTTTCTTAGGATGATCTAGTTTTGCTTTGTTATTTTTTATTTCGTAATTTAACACAAGACTTCCCAAAAAAACATCGTAGCTTAGAGCAAACCGAAATTAAAAATTTACGCCAACTAAAATTCACATATCTCTGAATATTCGTGGTCATCATCATCATCATCATCGGCACTACAACCGGGATCCGGTCTTGGCCTTATTTAGCAAGTTTCGGGGCTTGTTAAATTTCCCATAATAATTTATTTTTACGGGCATGGTTATTAGCCTTGCGCCGTGAATATTCGTGGTAGCATCTTATAATTCACAAATAATAGTAAATTGCATGTGATTTTCTTTAATTCATCATCATCATCATCATCGGCACTACAACCGGGAACCGGTCTTGTCCTTATTTAAGCAAGTCCTGAGGCATTGTTAAATTTTCCATAATGATTTGTTTTTTCCGGGCAAGGTCATTAGTCTTGCGCCAGAGGCTCCCCGACGGTCTCCCGCGTGACAGGCGGGTATACTAACCACTATACTATCGAGGAGCCTTGATTTTCTTTAATTACACACTATAAAAGACTCAGTAAAAGAACAATACAAAACAGTGGAACAATATAAACGTTGGTAATATCATATAATTTAATGTAAAAGAATATTTTTAAATAAAACAAATGATTATTTTTACGTGAAGGAGATCGGTGGATTACTATTGCTTGAACTGTCTCCGGAGCTCAAAGTCTCTGGGGTTTCGTCTTTAATTTGAATGCGAGATATGTTAGGGTCCTTCTTGTCTTTTTTCTCCTTCTCCTTGTCCTTGTTATGCTTATGTTTATGTTTATGCTTGTGTTTCTTCTTATCTTTTTTCTTCTTCTTCGTCTAAAAAGCGAAAACGTATTTGCAATCAAAGCATATAAATAGCTACTCGAGAATTTAAAACATTTACCTTAGAAGAATTATCTGATCGCGATTTGTTGTCGTCGTCTTGTCTAAACATGCCTGGTTCAAATCCTACTGGTCCACTTGTCGGAACGCCACTTGGCAGAGATAGTGAATTGTCTGAATAATATTCCGTTTTGAATTTTTTAGGTTCAGGCGTATACAATTCACTTTCGGTCGATGTGGGTGGTTTCCCATCAGGGCCGTCATAATCGAATATTTCTACTTTAATTTCCACTTCTTCAACTTTAATACCATCCTCAAAGGCTTCAGACGAACTTCGTTTTGAGGTACTGGTTTGTTCCAGGCCTTCATGAGGAGAATCATCTCCATATTGCTTCAGATCTGGATTGGAAGAACGACCACTTTTGGAGGCAGATTCTCTAATAAATTCCTTAAACGTCTGCATTTCAGAAGATTGTAGACAAGCTGGTTTTTTTGATCCATATAAGGCGTAGTACAAGTCCACCATATCACATCGAAGCTTGGCATCGGTAGCCAGATTGTTACTATGGTAAATATAATAATTTTGTATATTTTTTGTCATGCAATTTTTTGAATGGGTTCTTACTTCATATTTTTCCAAATGCGATCCACTAGCTCTGGTTTATCTAGTCGACTTCTTTGATTTTTTGTGAAAGGTGGATTTTCGATTAGAAGTCTTGCCAATGCGTGGCGTGCTGCAGGATCTGGGTCACTTTCTAAAAGCGTCATTAAATGATCTAGATCCTCCCATCGGCCATCTACCTTAACAAAATCTACTAAGCATTCCATTGCCGCTATACGCACGTCGATATATTGTCCATAGGCAGCGTAGCAGCGATAAATTTTTGGTAAAGACGGCAGATGACCACACTTTTGGAGTATTCTAATAACTTTAAGACATGACACGGATACTGTGTATTTATAAGATGGCAAATGCTTTTCAAGATTTAATAAGCGCGTCACTTCTTCAAGTACAACCCTATAAGATAGTTTGAAAGTATTATAAAATAAATAAATACTATAACAAACAATTATAAAATAAATAATATACTATAACAAAAAATTATAAAATAAATAATATACTATACACGGTATACAACTAACTTTGCGTCTGCCGAAAGATCCTCCGATGTGATTCGAGTACCTCTCAGAACAACGGACACAACCGGTGTTATAGAGTTCCCTAAGGCGTCAACTAAAGCTGCACGGTAGTAATTGTCCGAATAGTGATTTCTCGAGTTGTCGTTGTATTTAAATAGATCCAAAAGAAAGCGAATTACTTCGGGTGGACAGATACCGTGTGATGTCCTTAGGCCTGAGACAGAAACGGTGAAAAATTATGTTTTGATTAATTGGAAACCTTTATTTGCTAATATCAAATAAGACGAATGCTAAACGAAACATAATCAAGGCATTATGCCTTAATCATGCTTTTATACTTACTCAGTTGAGTGCGGTTGTAGCGACTCTACGAGTTCAGAGAGCCATTGGACCCCTCGCTCAGGAAAAGGAGCATAACCACAGATGTCCAACGTTTACAAAGCTATCTCATGGCGTCTGTATGTCTATCTTATGGCACATGGTTCGCAAAATTAGAATTGGCGACTCGAATGCTGGGTAAAACACAATGGGCCAAAAGCAATCACGCATCGCCAAATTTTGACTATCTCCGAAAAGTGCAATTAAAAATGCGTCAAATGAATGCAACTATTGCGGTTCCCGTTTGAATGCCACACCGATTGGGTTGTCCTTCACGGAAATCTTCCGATAAGAATTGCATTAAAAAACCATTAAAAGTGCTATTGGTGCAGTTCCCATATTATGGTACACAATCTGCAATTTATCTTTGCGCAGAAAGAAAAAACAGTCAGGTATTATAAATCACTGGGGGGATGGGATGGAACATACAGGGCAAATCCCTGATTGCTTTCAACACGGCGAAGGCCTGGACGATCCGTGTCCCCGCTCAATCCAAGTTAATATGCAGTCTCCACGTGGCACCCCTGGATAGGTACTTTGGCACCCGCCAAGTAGTGAACCAATCCATGCAGTGACATCCTGAGAAAGGTTGGCGCAAGGCTAATAACCTTGCCCGGAAAAACAAAATATTATGGAAAGTTTAACAGGCCTCAGACTTGTTAAATAAGGCCAAGACCAGATCCCGGTTGTAGTGCCGATGATGATTATAAATCACACCACGAAAATTTGTTCCTAAGAAGGAACATTGTAAAGGCGTGAAGTTCCCAAATTTGAACACAGGCGTATCAGTATTTTTGGCGCCTGCAGGCCTATATAAGGCAAGCACATCGCCAGAGCACCAGGAGTTGCCACGGGCGCTCCGAGTGCCAAAGAAACTTGACAGGGTAATAAAGATTAAGTAATTATAGCAGCGGGGGGATGGGTGCGAACATACAGGGCAAAGTCTCTGATTGCCTTTGTTGCGTCCGGCGCCGTGCTTCCTCTTTCGAGGGAAGAGCGGGGACTCATATATTATCAATATATTTATATCATAATTCAAACTGAAACTAAAACTCAAAGTCTACTTTCTCCGAATTCAAAACTCAAACTATATTTAAAACACTTCTATCTCTCAACTCTGCTTTTCTCAAACTGATTTTACAATAGAATTTTTTCTCTACTTATAGAACATAGTGTTCTAATTAACTGGAAATTATAACATGAACAAAACAAATTTTAATAAAGTCTCTGTGACTTTTAACTTGAATAAAATTTGGACGAAAATCAAAGTTACTATGTTTTGAATGAATAAAAAGGTGCAGGTTATTAAATGTGCATGTTATTAAATGATATAGAACATTGTGAATGTTTATGAATCGAATGTACGAGTATTAAGTGAGAATGTATTATATGTTAAGGGAAGTTTTTAAGGATGTGTAAGGAGATTCAGTGTTAAATTTAATAAAGGGTAGTATTCTGGAATACAACACCTTCAACCCGGCGAAGGCCAGGACGATCCTTGTCCCTGTTCAATCCAAGTTGACAGGCAGTCTCCAGGTGACACCCCTGGATAGCTACTTTGACACCCGCCAAGTAGTGAACCAATGCATGCAGCGACATCCTGAGAAAGGTTGGCGCAAGGCTAATAACCAGGCCCGTAAAAATGAATTATTATGGCAAATTTAACAAGCCTCGGATATGGACCGGATACGCGACGACGTCCACGGAAACGAAAATGGCTAAATGATTTAAGGATTTTTTCATGGAACATACGCTTACTATACAGAGCTCGAGCTGCACAGCAGCTAGCCGATGCCCTGTCCGAATATAAGGCTGACATAACAGCATTACAAGAAATAAGATGGACGGGGAGTGGTGTTTTTCAAAGAAAAGAGTATGACATTTATTACACCTGTCACGCAAAACACCATGTGCTCGGGGTAGGCTTTCTAGTCAGGCAAAAACTGAAGCCTGCCATCATCGGCTTTAATGCAATAAATGCCTCTTCGCGTGCGAGGCAAGTTTAAGAACATAAGCCTCATAAACGTTCACGGACCTACAGAGGAGTCCCCTGACGACGAAAAAGAAGAATACTATGAGAACGTCGAACGGGCCCTCAATGCCTGCCTAAGATACGATGTGAAAATCGTTCTTGGGGATTTGAATGCGAAAATAGGTCGGGCGCCGGTTTTCAGGCACTACACAGGTTCCCATAGTTTGCATGAGAACACTAATGACAATGGACTACGAGTCATCGAATTGGCAGCATCGAAAAACTTGGTCGTTGCGAGTACCAGGTTTCCGCGTAAAGATATCGACAAAGCCACCTGGGTATCACCTGATGGAGCCACTCGCAACTAAATTGACCACGTGCTGATAGATCGCCGCCACTCCTCGAGCCTGATGACGGTACGAACGTACCGAGGTGCCAACGTCGACTCGGATCACTGTCTTGTTGGTACAGTTTTCCGAGCGCGGATTGCCTTACGAAGACGTATTGCATCCACGGATCAGGTTCGAATCAACACGGCTGCCTTACGCAATGAGAATACCAGCAACACCTTTGGTCATGCGTTAAGACACGCCCTCGAAGAGCTCGACGGAGGTAGAGTAAGACCTGGGGCCAGAATGCCGGGCGTAGAAAAGAATTGGACACGCTTTAAGAATACTGTCAGTAGTACTGCCAACTCCATCTTAGGCAGTAGTCGTAGAGATCGGAACGACTGGTTTGATGATGAGTGCAAACTAGCGACTGAACGTAAGAATGCTGCATACTGGGCAATGCAGCAGTCTCATAGGACGCGGGTACACGGGGAGAAATACAAAGAGCTCAGAAGATCTGAAAAAAGACTTCACAAACAAAAGAAAAGTGCCTGGGAAAAAACCTTGTCTGTGAAATAGAGAAAAGTAGAGAGCGAGGTCCGCACCAGGCGCGGAAGTTCTGCCGAATAATACGCAGTATGAAGCGGTACACACCACGCTGCACTTACTGCAAGGTTAAAGAGGGTAATCTGATCACCGATCCTGAAGGCATTCTGGAGCGATGGTGAGTGCACTTCAATGAATTGCTAAATGGTCAGCTCACAGAAGAATTGGAGGCTCCACCAATGCAAGACCAAGACCAAATGCTGCCGCCACCAAGCATTGAGGAAACATTAAAAGCCATTAGACAGCTAAAATCAAATAAAGCCCCTGGAGCTGATGGCATACCAGCTGAGCTGATCAAACAAGGAGGGACAGCGTTACATCATGCAATTCATGAGATCGTGGTGCACATATGGGAGCAAGAGGAGATGCCGGAAGATTGGCGTCTCGGTATAATTTGCCCCATACATAAGAAAGGAGATATCACACTGTGCAGCAACTATAGGGGTATAACATTGCTGAGTACAGCCTATAAGATACTCTCCACTATCCTACAAGACCGGATAGCCCCATACGCTAAAGCCATCATTGGTCAATATCAGTGTGGCTTCATCCCAGGCAAATCACCTAACGTTGGTCAAACTATCAGGGTAGTGGAGCACGAATTTCAAGTAGTGCAATCCTTTAACTACCTTGGGCCAATAGTATCAGCCGATAACAATATGGAAGAAGAAATACGCGAACGGCTGATCAAATCCAACAAAGCCTACTATGGTCTATCAAGGCTCTTTAAATCCCGAAATTTATCCAGAACATCCAAGCTACTACTGTACAAGACCATGGTCTTACCAGTACTCATGTATGGATCCGAGACCTGGGTGCTTAATAAAAGGCACTCTGAACTCTTGGCCGCGTTCGAGAGAAAGGTCCTAAGGAGAATTGTTGGTCCCGTATGTGAGGGAGGACGATTCCGGAGACGCTGCAACCATGAGTTGTACGCAATCTACCTTGAAGCTAATATTGTAAGAAAAATCAAGCTCGGTAGACTCCGGTGGGCGGGACACCTAGCTCGAATGAGCTAAGGGGAGCCTGCCCGGAAAGTCCTTTATGGCAGGATGTATGGAAGGAGACAGCGCGGCAGATCTTGTCTGCGATGGAGGGATGGCGTAGACCGGGACACCCAGAGCCCGGGAGTGCCAAACTGGATGACATCGGCTCGAAATCCGGACCGGGGACGAGATTTGTTAAATAAGGCCAAGAACGGATCCCGGTTGTAGTGCCGATGATGATGATGAATTATAGCAGCAGTGTTTTATTTGGAGAATAGAAGAATCGTACTGGTAAAGACAATAACGACCTTCGTCCGCTCTGGATGTACGGTACGCTAACCTAATAAACCGTTTGGCCGGCCAGCGCCGGAATACAATTCACACGAAGAGAGGGAAGCTGAGATGTCGCCGGAGAAGGCGTCGTCCCTAGAGCAGTAACAACTACTGTCTAGTTCTGTAACATTCCGAGACGTTCTGGAACGAATATCGAACCGCATGAGTCCCTAACAGGAAGAAGTACCCCCTTCAGCTATTTTTACTATATAAATGTTTGAGGGCACTACTTACAGATATAAAGGAGATTTGAGAATATCCCTATACTAGAATATTACAAACTCACCCGACATCGCTACAGGAATAGTCTTTTGGAGGAAATAGTGTTGAAAGTTAGAGAAGTTGTTTTGCTTGATTATATGCGGTGCACTGAAGGAACCAAAAAATTTCCTAAAAATATTGAGCATAGCGGGTGGTCCATTCCAGGAGGTGACCATAGCGTTTGCCACCTGCCAAAGGAGAACAAATACGATGACGACACTAAGTTAAGTATTTTCATTTGTTACCTTTGTTAAACAATGAGCTGCCTCACAACGGACCTTGTAGAAGCATCTTTCATTTTCAATGGTGTCGGTTAATGCTCTTCTGGTTGCTGATGTTGGATATTTTTGAAGCGCTTTTATAGCTTCGAATTGTGCTGTAACATCTCTCTCGTGTCTCAATTGAAATTGCCACTGAAAATCTGGTTGCTCTATATTAAGATCTCTTAAAAGGATCATTTCAGGATCAATACGAATCCATAGAACGGGTGAATCGTCCATAGCCGACAAATCCATATCAACTTCTTCACCTGTGCAGAGAGGAATTTTTTTCTTTTTGTTTCTCCGACTCTTGGAGTGACAAGTTATATCAGCCCGAACTACAGTATTCTCGATCTGTAGTGTATGCTTGAATGTACCATCCAGCTCTTGCAATTGGACCAACAATGGACCGTTGTATTTCTTAACACCTTTTTGATTCACAGAGTCTTGTCGAACTTCCAATTCAATAGTATTCCTCTTTCTGTTAAACACAGACGTCAACGAGAACTTCGCATGGCCTCCAGTTCTTGCCCACTGGTCCATAAACACTGACATATCCTTACCGGTAACTGTAAAAATCGCCTTAATAAATATATTTGTTGAAATAACTAAATGATGCCACAGGCCATTTCCAATTTTAGTTCCTGCTGCATTTGTGGCTAAAGCTAGCTGTTTGTTGAACACTTGCAGTAGCAATTCTTGACCAATGCGGTCCTCCAACATTCGGATAACTAAATGTGCTTTGCGGCGCATTGCCTCCAAATACTTGGGAGATATTGTATGCAAGCTTTTTATTGGAAAATAATGCTGCACCTCCTGTGATTTGTTCGCCACATTTGCCGGATTTGATGTAGAAACCGGCAGTGGAGCAGGCGGTTGACTGCAATCTAAAATTATTCCACCGTACTCCTCTTCATAACGCACGACTGCGGCAAGTTCTTTTTGTATCCACTCGCGGTATTGATTATTTCCGAAGCACTTCTTCGAGTGAAGACCACATAAATATTCAGCAATTCCCTTTGCCAGCCAGGTGTCCGACCACCTCTGGGAAGTGATAAAGCACCCAAAGAATTGCTCGGCTATGGCTTTGGTCATCGCTGTTCGAGTTATATATGTCTGGTCGATAATAGCAATTGAATGTAAAAGGTGGGTCGAAACTATGCTCACGGTTGCATATGCGGCAATATCCACGTCAGTCTCATCCACGAATACTTGTTTATAGCAAGAGAATGGGTAACGTGTCGACAAGGTTTCCTCGAAGAACTCGAAAGCTTCATGCAAATAACGGACAGAATTCTTTAAAAGCGGCATTAACTGAGGTAGACAGAAATGAGTGACCTCATGCATGTGCGGATCTACATAGATTTCGAATGGTCCAATCGCCAGTGCGATATTTGGGGCACTTACAGGAGTGGTCAATGAGTAGTGAAACGTTTTTCTTCGCAAATCAGGTGTCATAACAACTTCGACGAGTTCTCCACAAGACACTGCAGTTAATTGTTTATCAACGGTGAACTCCAATTTCCATGTGCATGGATCAGCGTAACTGTCTACACATGGAAACCACAGACGTGTAGAGTTTTCATGTCCATATGTAAACATGTGTGCAGCATTTGTGCCAGGAGGTTGCCCTTCAACCTCAGGAGGTATTACAAAATGTACTCCGCCTTGAGGACTTTCGATGGAAAACTCTATGCCTATACGTAGGCCGCGACCTTCTTGAATCATATGAAAACCCTCTGGTGGAACTTCAATGAGAAGCTCCCCAGCATTCAAATCAGGACTTGTTTTTTGTGCTGCCGTCAAATGGTATTTAGAGAATACCTCCAATGAATGCCTGCAAATAATCCTTGTTGTTAGTGAATGTTTTATTGTGCAATATTAATTAACTACGTTTTAGTGTCCGTCTGGCAAACATTGAGAAAAGGGTCGAAGTAAACAAATTTTGCTTCACAAACATCATTAAGGACCACTCGATATATTCTACACTGTTGGGCATTTAAGCGAATTATGTGTAAGTTTTCTTTTGAGGGCACAATAGTTAGCTCTACAAAACCCTAAAATTGAAATACAAAACACAGTGCATCTTTTCTGGGCATCACTTGTTGTACTTACGATAATGCTCTTCCGCTCAAAACTAATCCCAGTTAAGCTAACTATTTGATGGGCTGTAAAGAGAGAAGACCGAAAGTAAATTTTATTTGCGAATATCCTTGATGTTATTGGATACTTATAGTTTAAAAGGACGCGGAACTTCCTCTTGTTCTGATCCTTCTTTCATGCCGCTGACTTGTTTTCTATAAACATTTAGGCAATTGACATTAAAATCATTGAAAGCCTACAGTAGCGGCTTGAAAAAGTTGACTTCCAACTGTTGGTTGTTACCATATTGAAATTTATTTTCATTAGTCAGTCGATGTAGATGAAATTGGTAATGTACGATATAATGTTGTATATATAGAAAAGCTAATCTCTACATACAATAACTAGGAATATAAAAAAATCTATTGGTTTCAGTATTCCTTTGACGGTTAAAGTGAAAAAATCTATATAAATATATATAAACCATAAATGCATTGAAACATTTATGGCCCACCCTATATTATGGCTATTATTATTATTATTATTATTATTAATATTTTACGAATTATATTTTTATTTAAATTATCGGCATTCACAATTTTAATTTCTTTCTTACGTCCATCCGCCATAACTGCTCAAACAACAAGAAAGCAAGGAACCGGAAGTCCATCCATTATCGTCCTATTGTACTAGATCAGGTACAATGCTAGTTTTACTATTTATTGGGCTGTAGGAACCCGAAGGTTCATGACCTCACCGACTCGACTCCGCCATTGTTACCTGTCCTGGGCGCTCTCCTTCCACGTTCACATCCGATCCGATCTCCCCGCGGTCTAATCTAACATTATCCTCCCATCTCCGTCGCGGCCGTCCTACGGGTCTCTTTCCCGTTGGTCTACCGTCAAGAATTCTACGCAGGGTCCTATCGTTGCCCATTTGCGCCACGTGTCCGGCCCATCTTAATCTTCGCGATTTGATCACTCTCACTATTGTAGGTTTGCGGTATAACCCTTCCAATTCATGGTTGTGGAGTTTCCTACATTGTCCTGCCTCCCCTTAGGACTTTATTCTCAAATACGCGGAATTTGTTTTCTTCCCGTTTTGTGAGAGCCCATGTTTCGCATCCGTATAGAACAATCGGAATGATTATGGTTCTATAGACACGGAGCTTTATATTCCGTGATAGCAGTTTGGATTTCAGCAGTTTACTGACTACATGCCAACTAGCGTTGGCGGAGTGTAGTTTTTTGTTAATTTCCATCGACATTTCGTTACTGGCTGTCAGCATTGTTCCCAGGTATTTAAATTCTTTAACATTTTCGAATATCTTACCCCAGATGTTTATGTGTGTTCTCTGAGGTCCACCTGCTCTCGCCCTAATCATGTATTTCGTTTTGTCTTCATTTATTTCTAGGCCCAACTGTTCTGCCGCTTGCATGACGATTTCATTGTTTTTACTTACAGTTTCTAGATTATCGCCCAAAACGGCAATGTCATCCGCATATGCGAGCACTTGTGTGACCCCGTTCAGGGATGATCCGGCCATGTTGTCGTCTTGTACCTTTCTGATGACGTACTCGAGGACAAGGTTAAAGAGACATGGTGAGAGGTCATCGCCGTGTTTTAGTCCGTCCCGGATTTCAAATGGTTCTGAGAGGTGGTTTTCTATTCTAACCCGCCCTTTGTTTCCGGTCATGCAGATTTGAATGAGGACGGCATATTTTTTCGGGATTCCCAGCTCAACTACAATATGGTAAAGTCTTTGCCTTACGACTGAGTCGTAGGCTTTTTTATAGTCAAAAAACAGTTGGTGAACCGTCTCTCCGTATTTCCACTTCTTTTCCAGTAGTTGTCTTATTGTGAACATTTGGTCGCTCGTTGACCGGATCCTACGGAATCCGCATTGGTAGTCTCCCAATATGTCTTCTGCGTACGGTGTGATTCTCGTCAGTATGACATTTGTTAGTATTTTGTATGTGGTTGGGAGCAATGATATTCCTCTATAATTTTCGCAGTCAGATCTGTCACCATTTTTGAAAATCGGGACGACTATTGAGGTTTTCCATTCTTCCGGAATGACTTCCTTATCCCATATTGTTTTAATCAGATGGTGGATCTTTCGAGCGGTTGCCTCTCCATGCTTCACAAGTTCTGTCGGTTTACAGTCGACTCCGGGAGCCTTGTTGTTTTTCAATCGATTTATTGCGTCTACAACTTCGTTGAAAGAGGGCTACGGGATCTGAGGATCGGCTGTATGCACGTCTCGTGCGTTTATTTGTGGTTGATGTGTGCGTACATTGAACAGGTTTTCAAAGTATTGCTTCCGTCTTGTCACGATATTGGGTTTTTCTGTGACCAGACAGCCGTTTGGGTCACGACTTACTTTGCCTCTCCGTCGGTAGCCATTTCTAATTGAGTTTATGCCAGTATACATGCCTCTGATATTTTTTGTTCCGGCATTTTCTAGGATTTCTTCGATCCGAGTCTTCTCCCATTCGCGTTTTTTGCGTTTGAAATGTCTCGTTGTCTCTTTCCGTATCTTTCTGCTTTGACTTCATCATATCTTTCTAAGTGGTGCACAAATGTATGGCCCACCCTATATTATGGCTACTATTATTTATATCATTATTATTAATATTTTACGAATTATATTTTTATTTACGTTATCGGCATTCACAATTTTAATTTCTTTCTTACGTCCATCCGCCATGACTGCTCGAACAAGAAGAAAGCAAGGAACCGGAAGTCCATCCATTATCGTCCTATTGTACTAGATCAGTCACAATGGATTTACATTAATGATGGGCTTACAGTGTAAGGTCTAGCGATAAGTTATGTGTACAATTTTTTATTTTTTTACTACAATATATTGTTTATTATTATTGTGTCTTCGTTCCTCGTTGTTTCCTTTTTCCTCCCATTCTGTTTTTGTTTTCTTTCTTTCGTGGTTTTTTTTTGTTTATTGGAGAGGAACAGCCATCGGCGGCAGTAAATGCGACAGCCGCACGGTTGAGGTTTCCCCCCGTTTATTCTTGGGCGTGAAATTCCTCTTCTAAGAATGACAGGCATCCTTGTGAGGCGTGAGGTTTGGTACGTAGTAACTCCCCCACCGTATTTATGCCAGCGAGAAGACATTAAACGTAAACAAACATACATATAATCCGACGGGTCCCACCCATTTGTGGTTCATCTCTCGACGGCGCGAACATCCCTGCATCAGAACTCGTTCTGTTACAGAGTGGGGAAGCTGTGGAACTCCCTTCCCACGCGAGTGTTCCCGGAGCGTTACAACCTGCAACTGTTCAAAAAGAACTGCAACAGTTATTTGATGACATCTCGGGGCGACCACTCGGCGCTATAGGTTCGCCTCTTCCGAGAGAAGTCTTACACAAAAAAAAAAAAAAATATTCAAATGGTAAATACTACGTTACAAACAATTTCAAACCACATTTTCAAACTAAACTTATATACAAAACACAATGGACATTGTGATAAAACATAAACTACATCTTCGAAAACCTTCCATGGTAGTACGATTATAAAACAGAAAAGGAAACTCTTTCGATACCTCCCGACGGCTTCTTTATGGTCGTTCCTGTTACCAGGTTGAGCAAAATACCCATTTTTATTAACAAACGGATACTCAACAGGTTACGGTATTGGAACTACATTGCCTTTCGTTAAAAAATTAACACGTGTGTTATTTATATTAAATAAATATTTATTTTATTAATAAAAAACTTGTAAATTTTCAGCTTTCGTCTTGAACTTAGGACGGAGTAGGTCGTGATCAACCACTGTTCACACGAAACCCTTCTCCACTTCAGTACTCCAAGGTCTCATTCGACTATTTGCTACTACCGCCAAGATAAGGAACTGGAAAATCGTTTAAAGAAGCCACCTGCGCCTGTTGAAGCAAGCGGTGGAAACTTGCAAATCAAACCAAAACAAAACTCGTACACAGACGTAAGCAGGGCAGGGTCTCGGGGCAGATCAATGATGAGTCACCCAATTACAATTGGTTTACAATTGGCCAGAGGGGAAGGAAGAGGGGTGCGAAGTTGGGGGGTGAAGAGGCTCCAAAGGGCGACACTGAGAAGGCCCACATTATGGGAAAAAAGGAGGCCACACCCGGACGCTATAATAATATCCAAAACCGGGGAAAAACATATTCGGATATACTGAAGTTCATAAAGGTCAAGCCCGGGCTAAGTGAACTCGGAAATAGCGTGAATAAAGTTCGAAAGACAGCAAAACAGGAACTGCTGCTAGAACTGAAACGCCGTCCAGGGGCCACCACCGAGACACTAAAAGCAAAGGTACTGTTTACGGTGCGTTTACCGTATGAACTTATTCATTTTATAAGAAAAACGTTGGTTAAATCAAATTGAAACAAACACGACAAGCATATATGTTATATTGTGGACTGTAAACGAATTTATTGCTTATACAGAATTTACACGACAAGATTTCTTCTTACAAAAACTGACAGGAAAATACTGCAGTGTGAAGTATATTTAACCTGGTTGACAAGAAATACATTAAAAACGAGCGATAGATTGTTTGTCCCAACACTACGTGTGATTAACGATACGAAAAAATGCGGCTGCTATGAGTTGAGGACGACGACGAAATGAAAGAAGTGTAAAGGAATTTCGCAGTTGAAATCCTCAATGGCTGCAACTTAAGGAAAACGTCCCTTGGTGAATGGAAGTAGGCGGCGCCATCATGGTCACGTGGTTGATTAATGGCGGTTGCCAAGCGACAACTAGACGAATTGAACGATGATTTGACGCGAGATTATAAGACTTAAGGTGTTAATATAATTTTTGATGGTCGTCGTCTTTCGATTGATGTTGGCAGTTAAATGCTGGCCATGCTGTTTTGTTAAGCGAGACGCGACAGCGAGCAAAGCTTTGGCGAGACTGCTACCCAATGTTGGAAGACCCCGGCCCCACATAAGGAAACCAGTGCCAACACCTCCATTACAATGTATGTAGCCCACATATGAGCAAAAGCCGCACAGTATAAGTCGTACATGAGGGGAGTGAACACAGCACATAGGCTGGCATCACCAAGAGCACGGTGTGCATTCCGAACGATATCCGAAGATGCCATAAATGTTTTGGTCGGGACGACACCACTTGACATTGTAGCTAAAGAAAATGCTGTATTGCATGGGGACCCCCAAGAGAATCATCGGAGAATGCGGTCACAATTAGAGCTCTCAAGCTTAAGAGAATGGTAAGAAAGGTGCGATTCTTCCACCAAAGGAAGATGGACCCACACCATGATACCTGATGTAGAAACATAGGTGAAAGGAAAATATGGCGAGCCGAATCACAACCTGGCAGCTAATATCCGGACATGGATGCTTTTGCCAATGCATGCACAAGTAGAAGCATGTGAATCACCCATACCGCTTGTATTGCGAAGGCAAATTAGAAAATGCGGAGTGAGTACTCACAGAGTGCATGAGATTCGAGGCCGCACGAACGATTTTGGAAAAACACATGAGATGGACAGTTACTCCGGGAGGAGTAATAGAATACATCATCATCATCATCATCGGCACTACAACCGGGAACCGGTCTTGGCCTTATTTAGCAAGTCCTGAGGCTTGTTAAATTTTCCATAATGATTTGTTTTTTCCGGGCAAGGTCATTAGTCTTGCGCCAGGGGCTCCCCGACGGGGAATCGAACACCGGTATCCCGCATGACAGGCGGGTATACTATATAGAATACATGCTGAGTTCAAAACAGTCATGGTTCGTAGCAAATGGTATTTTGTGTGACATAATACAGCAGTTGCGGCACGACGAACGGAGTAACAGGTAAACTCCATCCGCCCCGCGATGGAATATCTAAAAGGAAGTTCCGCAGGGATTGTTATACAAATTCACAATTTAAATACAATATAGTAAGGTAAGGGTTGTAAGTAAAGTGACTTACTTGTACGGACCGTGGAGCGGTCGTTGTTGCTGGTCACTGGTACGCAGGTTGCAGGGGGCGTTGATTTCTTGACCCCCCAGTTCAACTGGCCAGTCTGTTGCTGGTGTTGATGTTGACAATTATTGATCCTGATATCTGTAATGAATTGCAGTGGAACTGATATGGTGCACTTCGGATAGTTATGTGCCCAACTGTTAGAGTAGTTCTTCCAATAGGAGTATCTTTTGCTCCTTTTTTGTTTTGCTGGCAGAGAATATTCCAATTTGTTTCTCTGGCCTTCTGTCTAGCCTTGTTTTCTGATATTGAATGGTTATCATTCATTATATTTTTGCCGTTGACGTTTCTATTTTTTATTCGGCGCCAACGCCTTTTTTTATTATATTTACTGCCAAGTAGAATTTGTATAAAGTAGTTTATACAAATTAGCTACTTGACGATTTTTCTCTCCTTTACAGGTAGAGAGGGGAAATTTGCGGAAATTAGTGGGTGTTGGGCGAGAACACGGTCGCGAAAAAGCCGGCATGCCTCTGGACCTTCCTGCCGAAACCAAAAAAAAAAAAAACATAAACTGCCTAAACATATTCACTTAAACAATTTACATTTCACATTTTAAACACAAATAAAATACATATTACATTTGGTATAAAAAATATAAAAACCAAAAAAAGCTGGCGTATAAGCTCTATTCGGCGATGACATCTTCGATCAGTTTCGAAGTTGATCGTAGCCAAGTTTCTTCGCTGAGACAACGGTGTTGATGAACGGAAAAAGTTGTAATCGGAGACAGTTTTGCCTCTCAAAAGATTTCAATTGACGGGTTTTTTCCGGTGCGGTCGGTAGCGTACTGTTTTTGTGTGTGGTTGGGATAAGGAGGAGGAAAAGGGGCTACGGTTTTTAGAAAAGAAAAAGTTTTTTCCGGAATATTTTTTTTTGCCTATATATTCAAAAAATGCTATGGAGAGATTTCGTCAAATAAATGTTACCAAGTGCCATGTGCAAATTAGGTGTTGTTAATTTTTTCTTGTATCATCATCATCATCGGCACTACATTCTGGATCTGGTCTTGACCTTATTTAGGAAGTCTGAGGCTTGAAATTTTCCATAATAATTCGTTTTTCCGGGCAAGGTTATTAGCCTTGCGCCAATCTTTCTCAGGATGTCGTTGCATGCATTGGTTCACTACTTGGCGGGTTTAAATCTGACTCCGCGATGACCGTAGCACTCAACATCCACTAGATGCAATTGTGTGGATTTCCATCGATATGGGAGAAGCCAATCCGAACTTCCCTTTGGTGACGACCAATGAACGATCGATTGGGGTTTAATGGAAGAATTTCCCATGTGACCGTAAAGGTCAGGTACAATGTCCTTTCGCTGGAAGTGCGGACAGCGATCGATCCTGCAGATGTTCAAACAAAAGAACAGAGGCTGTAGACATCGTTGTTGTAAACGATCGTGACGATCGCCGGAGGTAGAAATAGGTTTCTATGTCTTATGTACATTTTTTTTTATTTACTGGCCTGTAGGAACTCGGAAGTTCATGACCTCACCGACTCGGCTCCGCTATTGTTCCCTGTCCTGTGCGCTCTCCTTCCACGATCATCCGATCCGATCTCCTCGAGGTCCAATCTAACATTGTCCTCCCATCTCCGTCGCGGCCGTACTGTCGGTCTCTTCCCCGTTAGTTTACCGTCAAGAATTCTATGCACGGTACTATCATCGCCCATTCGCGCTACGCGTCCGGCCCATCTTAATCTTCGCGACTTGATCACTCTCACTATTGTAGGTTTGCGGTATAGCTCTTCCAATTCGTGGTTGTGCAGTGTCTTCCATTGTCCTGACTCCTCGTCATATTTACCGCCAAAGATACCCCTTAGGACTTTATTCTCGAATACGCGGAATTGGTTTTCTTCCCGCTTGTTTCGCATCCGTATAGAGCAGTCGGTTCTATAGACACGGAGCTTTATATTACGTGATAACAGTTTGGATTTTAATAGTTTACTGGCTACATGCCAACTAGCGTTGCCGGAATGTACTCTTTTGTTAATTTCCTTTGACGTTTCGTTTCTGGTCGTCAGTATCGTTCCCAGATAATTAAATTCTTTGACATTTTCAAATATCTTGCCCCTGACGTTTATATGTGTTCTCTGAGGTCCACCTGCTCTCGTCGTAATCATGTATTCGTTTTGTCTTCGTTTATTTCTAGGCCCACCTCTTCTGCTGCTTGCATGATGATTTCACAGTTTTTACTTATAGTTTCGAGATTATCGCCCAAAACGGCGATGTCATCCGCATACGCGAGCACTTGTGTGGCCCCTTTCAGGGATGATCTGACCGTGTTGTCGTCTTGTACCTTTCTGATAACATACTCGAGGACAAGGTTAAAAAGGCATGGTGAGAGGCCATCCCCTTGTTTTAGTCCGTCCCGGATTTCAAATGGTTCTGAGAGGTGGTTTTCTATTCTAACTCGCCCTTTGTTTTCGTTCATGCAGATTTGAATGAGGGCGGCATATTTTTTTCGGGATCCCCATCTCAACCACAATATGGTAGAGTCTTTGCCTTGCGACTGAGTCATAGGCTTTTTTGAAGTCCACGAATAGTTGGTGAACCTTCTCTCCGTATTCCAACTTCTTTTCCAGCAGTTGCCTTATTGTGAACATTTGGTCGCTTGTTGACCGGTTCCGCCGGAATCCGCATTGGTAGTCTCCCAATATGTCTTCTGCGTACGGTGTGATTCTCGTCAGTATGACATTTGTTAGTATTTCGTATGTGGTTGGGAGCAATGATATTCCTCTATAATTTTCACAGTCAGATCTGTCGCTTTTTTTGAAAATGGGGATGACTATTGCGGTTTTTCATTCTTCCGGAATGACTTCCTTGTCCCATATTATTTTAACCAGTTGGTGGATCTTTCGAGCGGTTGCCTCTCCTCCATGCTTCACAAGCTCTGCCGGTATGCAATCGATTCCGGGGGCTTTGTTGCTTTTCAGTCGATATATCGCGTCTACAACTTCGTCGAAAGAGGGCTCTGGGATCTGGGGCTCGGCTGTATGTACGACTGGTGCGTTTATTTGTGGTTGATGGGTGCTGTAGTGATCCTAAATCACTACTCTCTCCCACATACCTATAATTCCAATCCAAGTGAATCATATGAGCGACAGGTTAAACCAAAAGTTAGTTTGTTGCACATTGATTCAACCCTTACCCTTACTCAAAATTCCAATCCAATTGAATCATATGCGCGATAGATTTAAACCACAAGTTAATTTGTTGCGCATTGATTCAATTTCCAAGTACCTTACATCCCAATCCAATTGAATCATATGCGCGACAAAATTAAACGAAAGTCCATTTGTCGTGCATTGATTCAATTCCCTATAATTTGAAATTATGAAATGCGTAATACTAAATGCATTTCATGATTTCTCCTTCCGGGAATTAGTTCAAATAGAGTTCGTGTACACTTCCGGGAATCCTATTCCAATTGAAGCACATACAATTTTGTTTGGGCTTCTTGGAATTTTTAAGTAATATTTTTAACAAATCTCTGTTGCCACAGAGTATAAAAGGGGAGTGCATTTTGGATTCTAGATGAGTTGGGATCCAGAGGCCGAGGCGACGGCCAAAATTAAATATGAAATAAATAAATTAATTAAATAAAATTAAATGGCGTTTTAAATTGGCAACCCTAAAGGAAGACACCCCAAAGGAGGTAAAACAAATCAATTTAATAAAAATATAACCTCCACAGTACGCACATTGAGCAGGTTGTCAAAGTACTGCTTCCATCTTGTCACGATAGTTTTTGTTTCTGTCACCAGACAACCGTTTTTGTCTCGGATTATTTTGGCTCTCCCTCGGTAGCCATTTATAATTGAATTTATGCCGGCATACATACCTCTGATGTTCTTTGCTCTGGCATTTTCTATGATTTTTTCGATCCGAGTCTTCTCCCATTCGCGTTTTTTGCGTTTGAAAAGTCTAGTTGTTTCTTTCCGAATTGTCGCGTATCTTACTGCGTTGACTTCATCATATGCTTTTAAGTGGATCATTCTGAGGCGTTTACGTTCTTCGATCTTTGCCCTGCAAGTTTGGACTTAATTGTTTTCTTAAATCCTAATACCTTTTGGGCTGTTAGTTTGATTGTGTCTCTGATCGATGTCCATTTAGTGTCCACACTATTAGCTTCCTCTTCCTCACTGCTCACATTTTCTAGAATGCTAAATCCATTCGTTAGTTCGTCTTGATATTCAGCCCTTTTGTGTAGGTCTTTCAGTTTATCAGTGTCGAACTTTTTGCTTGTCTTCTGTGACTGCCCATGCGGGATTGCTGCGAGGCGACTTCTAATTTTGCCCATCACTAGAAGATGATCGGAGTCGCAATCTGCTCCTCTATATGATCTTATGTCAAGGATATTCGAGTGGTGTCTTTTGTCTATGAGGAAGTGGTCTATTTGGTTACGCGTTACGCCGTCGGGTGATATCCATGTGGCTTTATGAATTTCCTTGTGCTTGAACATCGTGCTTTTTACTAACAGATCTTTTGACGCTGCGAACGTGATAATTCGAATACCATTATCATTTGAAACATCATGTAGGCTTTCTTTACATATTGTTGGTTGGAAGATATCTTCCTTTCCAATTTTCGCATTGAGGTCCCCGAGGAGGATTTTAACATCGAATGATCAGATCCCATCAAATACTTCCTCTACGGTCTCGTAGAATGTGTTCTTCGTTTCTTCGTCGGTAGATTCTGTTGGGGCGTGTACGTTTATAAATACATAATTGTACCATGGGCCCTGTATTTTTAGCACTGACATTCGGTCATTAATAAATTGCAGATCTTTTACATGGGACGTAATCTTCTTGCTTATGATGAAGTCAGTTCCGAGGTTATGTGTATCGGTGCCTCCACACACCAGTGTAAACCCGTTGGTTTCGATTACTTGATGTGGGAGTCGAACTTGCTGAAGCGCGACGATGTCCATTTTATATTGTTTCGCGTTTTCTACGACCGCCTGTATCGCGCCTGGTTTATATAACGTTCGAATATTCCACGTGCCGACGCGTATATCCCGCTTTTTCAGTTTTTCCCTACATCTTCTTTTTGCCGTGTCGGTGTTTTCTTGATAATTGGGTCCCTTATGGTAGTGTCGGCTCATCACACCTACGCCTACCGGGTTTTTCGTGAGATTGTTTTTTGTATATTGGTTATTCATTTTTGATCCCACGAGACTTGGGGTTTCAAATAGTCCGCCACATCAGAGCCCCGTTTTGATGTGGTAAGGTCTGCTTACTGCTCTGATTCGACCCGGTGTCAGAGCGGCGCCGTTATAATACAGCCGGTATACCCCTGGCTGCAAACCATCCAATGGGCACGGTGACGCGTAACACCCTGGTTTAGGGGTGGTAGATCTTTGTGTGTTACTCCTCGCTAGCCTGTCTGACATGGGTGACCCTACTGGAAGCATATGCTTCCGTCAGCATAGCCTGAGTGATTCATTGTACTTTAAGCCCCCGCACCACGTCAAGGTTTCTACCAAGTGGGGGATGTCTTATGTAAATAGAAATGCTATTTTGGGGGTCATACGCTAAGATGCGCATTTGTTTGGTTTAACCAATGCAACATGGGAACATCGGCTGTTTACATAATCGCTCAAAATCGTGCCGTTGCAGGCAATCGATTTTTCTGTGACGATAAGTAAACAGAAGATTTGTTCGCCATGGCAATGGTTAGGGTGGCTATTGTTTGGGTTAATGGTGTTTATCGTTAATGCCAACGGCAAGGGTTAGTGTGGAGGTTTGTTTAGTTTTTAGAAAAAAAAATGTATCATAGGGCATGATCATTAGTATGATTGTTTGAACAACAATCGCGATCATGTCCTATTCGATGATCGGTGTCGCTTGGCGATCAATCGCCGGAAATTCGGCTGCAGCTGTGTAAGCAACCACGTCGCCCTACGTGTCTTTTTGGACCAACGGATTATTGGAACAAGAACACACAGAAAGATTGGCGTGTGTTTACTAATCTTGATTGCAGGCGAGCTGAGCCGATCGGTTCCTATATGGTTCATGTATTATGACCGGAATGATTTGGTTGATATGCATGCTGTTGCTGAGGGTTTGCTTTTCAGGTGAAAGATATTGAAGGGTAGCTTAACGCTGCTCGGTCGCAGGTAAGTGAAATGGCTTTATTGAGTGAGGGGAAGGCAGGCTGATTTCAAGGGAATGGGTGGTTCTTTGGGAATGCTTAAAGAACCCCCACATGTATCCAAGGGGTGGCCGATGACTGTTTAATGGAGGCAGTTGAGATAAATTTATTTGAATTGTTCACATAACCGAAATAAACCAATATATAGATAATTTATGAGAGTGCATCCGATTACCCTGAGGCGAAATTTAGGCCTTCAGTACTGTAATCGGAAAGTGACCTCGCATATACAAGCTCCGGTAGAATTCAGCGTTCCCGCAGCAGCATCAGAGGGCAGAGAACAATGGCCACCCAAACCTCCAGCGATTCGGCAGCAGTATCAGGTAGCAGCTGTCACGTGACACTGCAATACGCGGTCGGACTTGTTTATTCTCTCCCAACTTATTGTTTGGTGATTAATGTATTTAATATATCTAAGCCCATCAATTTTACTATTGGGGCTTAGCGACACAATGAAGAAAGGCAACTTACGGTTGCGATTTCTAGAATTTGCTGTAGAAAATGGTTTCACACCTGTAAATTTCAAGGTATCGTTTTCGAAGCTTTTTAGTTCTTCGAGCACCTCTTCGGGAGTAAAGGAAGGGTCAACTCCTTTGAGGAGCATGGAGACAGTTTTCTCCGATTTAGGGGTGTACGTGTAGTACTCGCTTTTCGTTTTCCCTAATGCCGATTTAATTTTGTTATACCCTTCTAAATCCTCGCATGTTAAACTTATCTTAAAATTATTTATTCGTTTAGTTTTAAAAGTTTTGCATGTCAACTCACCCAATTTTATGAGATCCTTTGTCTCCATGTAGCTGACGTAGATAGGAGGTACTTTCTCCCTTTTTTTGACTGGCACTTGCTGAGATGTTTCCTGCAGAGATGTGTCCTGCTGTTGGTGTGATTCCTGCTGTTGATGTGGTTCCTGCTGTTGTTGTTGATGTGATTCCTGCTGTTGAATTCCCTTATCTTGTCGTGTTTTCTTTGCCTTTGTGGGTTGCTGTTGTCTTTGTTCTTGCTGTTGTTGTTCTACCATTTTCGATTTTCGCTCGTTCTGGGTCAGGTTGTTTTTTAGTTTAACAACTTCCTCCATTTGTCTATGCAGTTCTTCTTTTTTACGACTAATCTCATGGATGAGTCTGTTGAGGACCTCGATCTGATTGCTAGCGTCTGCATTTGTTTCACTGACAGTTAGTTCTTTGAATTGGTTTCCAGCCCCTGAGTACTGGCCACCATGGGTGTTGTCTTCGTCATCGCTGGTTACAATCGATGTGTCTGTATTCTTATTTTCATTTGTTTTAAGGCGTTTAGCCTTTAGATTAACGTCTGAATTTTGCCTTCTCCGAGGCGCCATTTTGGCATCCATTTGTTTTTCGTCCATATTATGGACCGCGTGTTTTGACCTTTTTTTAAATATTGTTTTTGGATCTACGTCCGTATTATGGAAAGTATTCACTTTTTTTTGCGTGAAGGACAGACAGATTGTGGCCTCGCGCACACACTCACAATGTTCGCGCACTCACGCGTAAACACCGTTAACGTGTTACTCACACTCTTTTTGTAGTGAACTGTGTTCTTCGTTTTGACTGTCACAACACGTGGCTTCGTTCTCTTTTATTTGATTCTATTTATTTATATTTACTTTGCCTTGTCCGTTTCTATATACTGGAATTTATTTGTTTATAAATAGTCTTTTTATAACACTTCAGCCACTCGCGACTCATAGAAGCAACTTTTTTCATTCAACTCGATCGCCGAACCGAAAACACGTCCGCACTCGGTCACTGTGTATCGTTGTATATGTATCCCACAAATTGTCCCGTATTTCCATGCCTCGAGAAGCTGGTTAAGTTGCTTAGACATTTGAGTTGTATAACTGATACAAAACTATAGCTAGATTTTCCCAATGATGTAGTCAAGTTAAATCCTTGGCTTGAATGACAGAAACAGATACAGATTTTTCCAGAATCACATTGGTTAACCAAAATTTGAGTAAGTCCTTGCGCTAGTTAAGTTAAATAAAGGTTAGTACCAAATGCTTCAGCTAGCCTCCCAGCCTCATTTGTTCTGTTAGGATATACTAACCAGTTGGAGTTATGTACATTAAAGTCACATAAAACAACAATTTCAGACGACAATATTTGAAGGAGCCCTATAACGATTTTCAACCAAATGACGTGCAAGTTGTCGCATCAGAGTGGTTGTAGGTGCATGCGCAAATTCTGCTTAAGGAAGTTCTATATAAAAAGAGAGTAAGAGAAAGCGCAATACAAAATAATACAAAAACAATAAAAACTCTTATACAAGAAGTCTGAGCTTTCAAAAGCATTCATGCATTTTTTTACTGTCGCTAATCTCTAAAAACCGAATCGCCATGGCAACACTATTGACAGCCAATATTTCTATTTGATTAATTGTATTTTTCCAAATTATTATCCGACTACATGTACACACAACAAAATTGTTAATAACAAATACAAATTAAAAAAAAATTAAATTTAAGTTTCAATTGTGTTAATGGCTGACGACGAGAACGCTTATGTACCAAAAACATTTGAGGAGTTATTCAAAATCTATGCAAACTTTAAATTAGATCCACTTGATGTCGATAATGAAGTTTATGATTCTATATTATTAACACAAATTGACTTGTGGCTTGATAAATCAGAATTGTTAAAAACCGTGTTCACTACAACAGACACAGGCCTGGCATGGATGAAATTTAAGTAAGAAATATCAGGTAACCTAATGTGTGTTAATAAAAAAGACTGATAATTGTTAGCACAAAATGAAGATTAGCAACTTTTATCTGAAGAGTCTTAAAAAATCCAGTGTGACTTTAATGCTTCATTGATGACTTTCTTTTCTCCATACTTTTTCAATTCTTGTCTTTTTTTCTTTGGATATAAAAAGGATGGCGTCAACGGTGGTTGAATAGGGTAGCATTACCTTCGATTTCTGATGTAAAAATTCAAGTTGAGATACTGTGCCGTTCAGTTTATCCTCTGGTACTAGTAATAAGTATTTCAGTTGTATCAATTGCCGACAACACCACGACCTTACGTTAGAAAGTAGCCTGAGTGTTTTCATAATCAAGAAAGAAATTAGTATCAGAATATGTATATGTTTTTAGAAGGGATAAAAACAAGAAGGCTATGTTGTTTGTGCAATGTTTTGAAGTCGCCAGGTTGTGTTTATCATAGGGTGTATATGTAAATTTATGTTCCCTGTGCGAGTGCTCGATTGGTGAAGGTACTATGTCTTCCGTTAAATATAAAGTTGCAGAGCCTTCTGTTATATTACTGTTTATTGGCTTGTAGAAAATCGAAAGTTCATGACCTCACCGACTCGACTCCGCCATTGTCCCCTGTCCTGTGCGCTCTCCTTCCACGTTCGACCATCCGATCCGATCTCCCCGAGGTCTAATCTAACATTATCCTCCCATCTCCATCGCAGCCGCCCTGTCGGTCTCTTTCCCGTTGGCTTACCGTCAAGGATTCTATGCACGATCCTATCGTTGCCCATTCGGGCCACATGTCCGGCACATCTTAATCTTCGCGACTTGATTACTCTCACTATTGTCGGTTTGCGGTATAGCTCTTCCAATTCGTGGTTGTGGAATTTCCATCATTGTCCTGCTTCCTCGTCATATTTGCCACCAAAGATACCCTTTTGGACTTTATTCTCGAATACGCAGAATTTGTTTTCTTCCCGTTTTGTGAGAGGCCATGTTTCGCATCCGTATAGAACAATCGGCACGATTATGGTGCTATAGACACGGAGCTTTATATTCTGTGATAGCAGTTTGGATTTCAGCAGTTTACTGACTGCATGCCAACTAGCGTTGCCGGAGTGTAGTCTCTTGTTAATTTCCATCGACATTCCGTTACTGGCCGTCAGTATTAATATCTAAATTAACGCTCTATAAAATAGTGTTAAAATTTTTCTTTTTCATTTGTTTTAAGGAAATGGCGATTGGATTATAATGAATTTGTAACCTTTCTCAAAAACTTATGTGCTGAAAAGGACGTCGAGTATGATATGATAAAGGAACAAATGACTGAAGCTGGTGTACCAACATCCGAAGTAGAAACTACCGTGGTTGTTAAATAGCGCACTGGGTTTATTACTTTTGCCTGATCAAAAAGAAAAAAGCGTCTGACTGGGGTTGCATTGCTTCACTTATCAAAATTACTTCGTTATTATTTATACAAAATAAATTATACATTTGGTATGTAAAAACTCTGGGAAATAAAAACCGCTAGTAGTGTTGGTCCGAGATGTGATGTTTTTGTAATTAACTTGCGGGGAGGAAGTATTGTGCCAAACACGGACACTCGGTTCACTTCCATCCCCATCGTCTATTGTTCACGCGGACACTGCTCGCAACGCAAGGAGGAAGAAAACGATGGTTGACCTTCGCGCCCGAGCGAACACAACACAGAAACAAAACACTCAGGTTTGGTCAATATTAATTCTTTATTTGTTACGTTTTATTCTCTAAATAAAAACCACTTTGTTCTCAGCCATTATCAAATATGTTAGTGTTATTATACTTCACTTAAACTTATTATTAATAATAAATTGATTTCTTTTAAATTTTAAACACGGTGAAACACTCCTATCTCGACACGACCTACGCTTCTCCGCCGCGCGACGGCGAGCGGGAGCGGCAAGACCATGCTGGTCTGCGGATGTAAAAAGACTCCTCGAGGATAGAACTCTGACTTGAATTCCATCCTCGGTTAGGGTTAAGGAACGGAAGAGAGAGAGAACATTTTTCTCTTAAGGGTGTGCCCGCCAAGGAAACGCGATCTTTTGATGCAGTGGTGTGTATGTGTGAACGTACACATCACCGTATTTATCAATGCATTCCAGCAAGGATAAACAAAACCTACAGCGAGGGAAAAAGAACAAGGAAAGGCGACCTAATGCATCGGTCTGTGATTAGGGCCAGCTAAATAAATAAGCTGGAACTCATTAAATGGGAATTGCATTTGGGATACCACAAACGATTTGGATTGTTTATGGTATCGCCAGAAAACCTTTGAAGGACAGCGTTCTTTTGTTTGCACATGGTGCGCGTTAGGGAATTAGTCTCAACGTCTATGGTGCTAATTACATGCAGCTGCGTTAGACTGTTTATCGTTGGTTAAAGTGGTCGCCAGCCAACGTGTATGTAGGTAGTTTTTATTGTACATATGTTGGGGTTGGGATAAGCCAACTCAAGGGTAAGATTCCCTGATTATGCGGGTGTATTATATGTAAACCGATAAATTTTCTTTCAGGGAATTTATGATAAGTTAGGAAGGAATTCTTATAGGGAATTTGTATGCGAAGAGATGCATGAAAGGTAAGAATTCTCTTCTAGGGGCTTCTAGATTATAAATTGCTCTATTTAATGCGTAAAGCGTTTAAGGTGCTAATGTGATTGCCTTAGCGAACTTAAGGAAGTTGGGTAGCAGTTATGGGGGTTTTTCAAATAAGTGGGCCTTGGGTTTTGGCCGAACCACCACAGACTCATTCTGATTCTATGTAGATGTAATGTTATATAACAGATTATGATGAGATCGCTGATTCCTGTTCGAAAATCTGCCGTCTAATTTTGCTGACATTTTGGTCTTCCAGCTGGCTGCAAAGGAGAAAAAAGGTCGAATACTTTTTTGTTCTAAACATAATGGAGCCCATCAATTATTTTACCACTTGTGCACTAGTGATTTTGTTTGACATAAACGTGCGCACAAAAGGGGGACCTTTACATATCAAAGGGACTCGCCTTGTAAGCAGGACGTCAGAATATACTCACAGCTATGCCGGCTTGTCGTAAGAGGTGACTAAAGGTCGTGTGGTAGATGGGGCCCCAACGTCCTGTCGCCCGGTGAAATACCGCACTCAAGATATAGGCTCCGTGAAATGGTCGGGGGAAATCCTTCTGAATGATTGTTAATACGGATTCCGTGGCAGGCGGTCCACGGAAGACCTTTGGATCCGTATAACCGATAAATGAATAGCTGCGATTGAGGAGCATGGTGAGTCAAGGGCGGTCGCATTGGATATCTCCAATTCACATGGACTTTCCCAACAGTTTTGCGACTGGACGAAGAGCTTCCTCGAAAATCGATCGACCCGGGTTGTTGTGGACGGCGAGTCTTCCTATCTGTGTCCTGTTAATTCCGGGATGCCTCAAGGTGGTGTGAGGTAGGAAGTAGGTGTGACGGCGTACGGCACGGGGTTCACTTCCACTCCCATCGCCACTAATAGTTCCGTCGAATATCGCAGCAGATGCGAGCATCAAAATTGTCCACGAACGGCGAAAGACGAAAGCTAACACCCAGGAACTTTAAACTCAGTAACATGTAAGTCAACGTTCACTGAAAATTGTTCACCAAAAATCGTTCGCAATAAAACGCACTGTGTTGTGGTAGTTATTATTAATTATTGTTGTTTATTGGATCTAGAATAACCATGTTCGTCTTAACTCTCATCATCATCATCGGCACTACAACCGGGAGCCGGTCTTGGCCTTATTTAGCAAGTCCTGGGGCTTGTTAAATTTTCCATAATGATTTATATTTTCTGGGCAAGGTCATTAGTCTTGCGCCAGGGGCTCCCCGACGGGGAATCGAACCCCGGTCTCCCGGGTGACAGGCGGGTATACTAACCACTATACTATCGAGGAGTCTTAACTCTAAAACTCCAAAACTCGTACAACATGCACTCGGTTTATTATAACTTTTGAATACACAACACGGCTTAAGGGTTTAACCATAGGTTTGATTTAATTTTTCTTTTGAATTCACAACAGGGTAAGGGGTTGTTCTGAAAATAATCCGCACTAACTCGACTCCGGTTGAATTATATAAGCGTCCCGCAGTGCTACGGGAAGCGGGAGAAGAACCGACCGGCTCGGTCGGGTGATGGAAAACGACTCCCAGAGGATTGAATTTTAATTTGTTTACAATCCTCGGTTAAGGGTGAGATATGGAGGAGAAAGAGAAAATGTTCTCTTAAGGGTGTGGCCACCAAGGAAATGTTTCCTTACTGGTGTGACCAATGGACGGCGATCTCTTTATGCAGTGGTGTGTATGTGTGATCGTACACATCACCGTGTTTATTGATGCTTTTAGCAAAGGATAAACGAAACCTGAAACGAGGGGAAAAGAACAAAGGGATCGTACAGATCATTGTTTACGCTGAGTCGTATCAGTGTCGAGACTTGAAGTCACCTTTTCCTTTTTTTTTTGTTCAATCGTCCCTCAGTTCATGAAAATATATCGGCAACCGTTGGCCTATCGCTTAACGTGGTTGCGAGGCACCGTTGTGGCCCTCTATCACCTGTGAAAGAAGCGTTAAAAATTCACCGTTTACCTGGGTATAACATAACATATATGTAACTGCATCGCCCGGTAAACCGCTGCCGGGCCAAGATGCCTCAACTTGTGGCTCAAATCTTTGAGTATCTCAACAGGAAACAGCAAACAGAAACAATGCATCCAATCGTAATTCAATTTATTTTATCTGATGTTTTCACAATGAACTTTACAGGTAACCTTTTACGGCCCGACCACGAGTTGACAGATTTTAGGACTTTTACTAAACTCTTTACATGTATTTAATCTTTTACAAACTTATCCTCCTCTCCATCTTTTGGCGGAAATTCTCTCGCATCGTGCTACTTTAATTTTTCTTTTCGTGAACGTTTTCATCGCGACCAGCGCGCACCAGTTCTTCGACTTTACTTCACCGCGAACAAGACAAGACTCTCTCTCTACTGTCTCCGAATCTCCTTCCTCTCCGAAAAGGAACCCGCCACAGCTGCTTCCACACGATCCACAACCCAACAAATGTCTGTTCGTACATTCAACATGTGGATCATGTGCTTTTCCCTTACTTTACCATTTTCAAATTGTACATTAACAATCAAATCTGCCAACTCGGTGGGACAATGGAAATGGGGGAAGTTACCACGTAACAGATGCATCGCCATTAGGAAAAGGTGTTAACGGGTTTTACATGTTTATGGCCTATCTGACTGCAGTAGAAACCGAGTTCTTGTTTGTACTAGGAAATGCTAGAGGATTCGGTTTCGATGGTAATGCTTGGGATGCGGTAATTGTTTATCGATTGGACAAACGAATCGCGGGTCGGTTTATTGCAGCTGTATAAACAAGCTATTCGACATAGCATTTTAACGATGACAAGGGTGCCGAATGGTTTGGGATTTATGATGCCGTATGATGTGAAGAATTCTTTACAGGAAATTTGAATAACGCATTAAATGCTTGAATGCTGTGAGAATTCTTCTTAGGGATTTTCAGATAATGCGTTGAATGCCTTTATGTCCTTGGGAAAGGAAATGTTTTCATATGCCAATGCGATTGCATTGGCGGGAAACAATGGAAGTTGGTTTGTAATAATGGGGGGTTCTTCGGGCAAGCTTACAAGAACCCCCACAGTTCTATTTTGGATCCGTCGTTGTTTTTGCTTCAATGACTTGTTGGAGAGAAGGGATAACAAGGTGTTCAGTTTTGGGGATGATAGTATGCTTGTTTACTCTTTTTCGTGTGATCGGCTGATTATTGCATCAACGTGGCATCAGCTGAGATATGTACAGATCTACTCTCTGAATCGGGATCTGGATAGGGTCCTGCAGTGGGGAAAGGCTAATCTCGTCGACTTCAACGCAACCAAGACACAGTATACAATATTCACAAAGAAAAGCGGGTCATCGATTCCACAGCTGATGAAGAATGGCCATGCCCTCGAATCTGGGGAAAGCATGAAATTGCTCGGCGTCACGGTCTGTGGGAATATATCGTCGCATAAACACATGTCGAACATCGCCAAATCAGCCTCTGGAAAACTGAGTTATCTTTTTAGACCCAAGAAATATTTTACTCCGGCCCAACTTCTTTTTCTATATAAACCTCAAATTAGACCCGCGCTCGAATATTGCTCTCATGTTTGGAGCTCTGCTCCTAAGCATACCCTCTACCTACATGAGAGCATACAGAGACGAGCGATCCGACTGATTGGGGATACGGCGCTGACCACGGGACAGCAGTCGCTTTCACATCGATGGGGCATAGTTAACCTCTGTCTGGTTTACAGATATTATCACGGATACTGTTCTTTGGAGATTCCGGGCATTGTGGGGGGTTACTATTTTTTTGAAAAATTTATTTTAGCTTACCCGGACTCGGGGTGGCGGTGTCTTTCTGTTCCGCTGGTCTTCAATGGGAGGATTGGTCCTTCCGCTTCAGTGCGTTGCGTGCCTTTGGTATTTTGGCGGATGTTGTCTTTAGTCGCCGGAGTGTTTCGCCGAACACTGTTCATACACAAGGAAGAACACACTGGAGCAAATGCTGTCGCCAGTAAAACACACGAATACTTTGTTTTCATTTCAATATATTTTATTTTGTTTTGTCCTATGCTTTTAAAGTTACATTCGGTTAGTTACATTACAAGTGGCCTGTCACTGGGTGTTTTAATACATCTACATCTACGCCAAAACAAGGAGGCGTTAATTTGTACAAAAAAAAAAGAAAAATCGACACTATTACAATGGCACACAGGGATTCAAGTTATCTCGCGGAACTACGCTTGCGGACCGTTCAAAAATTGATGTAATGGCGCAGCGCTGATATATCCGTAATTTTCGATTAAGTGTGCAGCGCGGACGACCTCCTCGGTGGGGTCCTCTAGCTGTTCTCCGTAGACTGCTAATTGTCGACTGTCTATGGCGACGGTTGCGTTGCGCGGATCCTGTATCTCGAATGTTCTCTCTGGTTGATCTTAGCACGTGTGCTAATAGATCTATTGTTTTCTCATGCAGTGAAGGTCATGTCAAAACGGAATAGAGAAAAGGGGAAGGAACAAAGGGGCATCATAGGATCATTGTGTAGCTGCTTAATAGCCTGCAACGCAATTAGGACAATGGTGTTATAAGAGATTTCCGTATACAATGGTAATTGTGTCCCGTATCTTAGTTGGTGGCAAAGCTCGGATTATATTTGCACGTTTGCAGGTAACGCAGGACTTTTGAGGACACGTGTCTGTGGGCACGTGTAATTTACCTATAGGTGGCTGTGTTCCTCTGTGGAACCTCTCGACCAATAGTGGATTGTGTGGTTCGTAGAACCGCCACAGTATCTTCGATGGCTCCTTTCCTTCGCCTGGATTCCTTGGTAGTAAGTGACTTGGGATGGCCGTCTTGTAAGGCAATGGTACCACATGCCTTGGCCGCGGGTGTGGGGTGAACGCGCCGTTATTACCGGCGATGAGTGTAACCAGCAATTATTACCTGTGGTGAGTGTGACCAGGGGTTAGTATTAAATTAAAGACTTGTGGTTTTATTTTAACTTTGTTTATTCAATTCTTATTCCACAATACTTGGTCGTACCTCGGATCCTCTGGATTTCGACTCATGCTTTGACCATAGGTTCGGCCTCCTGGAACCTTACTGATTGCGAAATAAAAATGTTCCGCCCTTTTATACTCTGGGTCATCGGGATTTGTCAAATTTTATTTAAAAATTCCAAGAAGCACATACATCATTTTGTGTGCTTCAATTGGAATAGGATTCCGGGAAGTTGTTAGGAATAAGCCCTGTGAGTAGGGCGTTAGAATATACTCACAGCTAGGCCAGCTTGTCGTAAGAGGCGACTAAAGGCCGAGTGGTAGCCGGGGTCCCAACGCCCCTTGCGCCCGGTGAAATACCACCCCATCAAGCTTTAGGCTCCGTGAAATGGTCGGGAGAAATCCCTGCCCATCTTTCGGAGCTTGGCTGATGGACCGGTTCGAGAAAAGGTTGGTTAGGTGGTAGTCGGTCCCAAGGTGAGATACCACCCCGTCACGCTGTACATTCCGCGATATCGCCGAGAGAAATCTTCGACGGTGTTTCGGATGTGTGGCTGATGGCCCGGACTGACACGGGGATAAGTCATGATGGTGCCTTCTGATATAAAGAATTCCGGAGGTAAACTAGCCTCCCATTCGGATCTCCGGGGGGGACTATGTCAGGGGGAACATCATGCAGATATCATGATAAATAATGGAACTTTGAGAGGTTCGTCATCGCATAACCGGGCTAGCTCTCGAGGCTCGGCCCACGCTCGACTGGTGACGGCATTTTGTAACATCAGGGGCATCGGTTTCACCAATACTAATGTAAACTCCGTCCACCAATATTTGCAAACAACGAAACCTGATATCCTTGCCCTAACTGAGACCCAGGTCGATTCGTCAACTGATTCGACATATCTTCGTTGCTCAGCATACGACTTACATTCGAGATTCCGTTTTAAGGACGGTGTCTGCGTCTTCGCACGGTCCGATCTGGCTTGCCAGAGGATGGAGGCGTTGGAACCCAATAATATGGACATCATATGGTTGGGGGTCGTACTGAGGAATTCCGTTAAATTTCTTTGTTGTCTTTACCGCTCCCCGAATGACGATCGACCGGCGACATTTTTCGAACATCTTTCACATACCGTCGACTGGATACAGATCAACCACCCAGCTTCTGAAATTATTGTCCTTGGCGATTTTAATGTGCACAATTCCGACTGGTTGTTACATTCTAACAGAACCGACGAGGCTGGGAGGCTGGCGGAGATGTTTGCTGTAAGCCACAACTTGACTCAACTCGTGGGGGAGCCAACGCGAATACCGGATGCCCGAGGCGATTATGCGAACACCCTGGATCTGTTTTTGACATCCGAACCGAGTATTTATACGTAGAGGTTTCTGCGCCACTGGGAAACTCAGATCACTGCTTGGTATCTGTCGCGCAAGCACTTGCATACCAAGCGAATAACCGGCCTAGGCAACTTCGCCATGTATGGAAGTATGGGGCCGCTAACTGGGACGATATGCGAGATTTCTTCGCATCCTTTCCATGGTCCGAGATGTGCTTCGGAAACTCCGATGTTAACGCTTGCGCGGAGTCGGTGTCAGAGCTTATTCTTCTGGGGATGGAGATGTATATTCCACATTCTATCAAACGAAGTTCGTCTGATAAACCTTGGTTTGACAAAAAATGCGAGCTGATTACAGCGGCAAAAAATAGAGCTTTTAAGCAATGGCGCTCCAATCCCACCGATGTTAACAGAACGAATTTTGTTAGAATCAGAAACGTGTGCAACCAGGCGATTGATACCGCGAAGAAGGCTCACAACGACAGGGTGGTCAATAAGCTCCTTCGGTGCCCAAGTGGTTCGCGCTCCTTCTGGTCAATGGCAAAAGCTGTCAGCAGTAACTTTGCTTCCTCCTCTTTCCCTCCGTTGGTGACAGACGGCGGGACGTTGGTCACGAATCCAAAGGATAAAGCTAATGTGTTCGCGAATTTATTTTCCGCGAATTCAAATCTCGATCCCGGCCTTTTGCAACCACCCGTGATCTCGCCGGTACAGTCTTCCATGCGGGATGTGAGATTTCGTCCGCGCACTATTCAGCGCATTCTACGTGAACTGGATTGTAGGAAGGCAACCGGCCCGGACGGAATACCAGCAATAGTCCTTAAGAACTGTGCTCCAGAACTATCACCGGTTCTTGGCAGACTCTTCCGCTTATCTTATGCACGGAGGACCTTTCCTGCCTGCTGGAAAATCGCTCGAGTTCAGCCAATCCCAAAGACGGGAAAAAAGTGTCTCCCACAAAATTACCGTCCGATAGCATTACTGTCTATTTTATCTAAGGTAATGGAAAAAGTCATCAATACAGAGTTGGTTAAGTATTTGGAGTGCAACGGTCTTCTGAATGATCGTCAATACGGATTCCGTGGCAGGCGGTCCACAGGAGACCTTTTGACACTTATAACCGATATATGGACATCTGCGATTGAACGGCATGGTGAGTCAAGGGCGGTCGCATTAGATATCTCCAAGCCTTTTGACCGCGTCTGGCACGGGGCATTGCTGAGCAAACTTCGTTCATATGGACTTTCCCAACAACTTTGCGACTGGACGAGGAGCTTCCTCGAGAATCGATCGATCCGGGTTGTTGTGGACGGCGAGTGTTCGGATCTGTATCCTGTTAATTCGGGGGTGCCCCAGGGTTCTATTTTGGCTCCAACCTTGTTCTTGCTTCACATAAATGATTTGTTGGAGACAACGGATAACAAAATGTTCAGTTTTGCGGATGATAGTACGTTTGTTTCCTCCTTTTCGAGTGATCGGCCGATTGGTGCATTAACGTCGCACCACCTGAGATGTAGACAGATTGACTCTCTGAACCAGGATCTAGATAAAGTCCTGCAGTGGGGAAAGGCCAATTTTGTCGACTTCAACGGAACGAAGACCCAGTATACAACATTCACAAAGAAAACCGGATCATCGGTTCCACAGCTGATGATGAATGGCCGGGCCCTCGAGGCTGGGGAAAGTTTGAGATTGCTCGGCGTCACGGTCTGTGGGAATGTATCATGGCATAAACAAGTATTGGGTATCGCCAGATCAGCCTCAGGAAAACTGAGTTATCTTTTTAGAGCCAAGAAATATTTTACTCCGGCCCAACTTCTTCTCCTATATAAATCTCAAATTAGACCCGCGCTCGGATATTGCTCTCATGTTTGGAGCTCGGCTCCTAAACATACCCTCGACCTACTTGAGAGCGTACAAAGACGAGCGATCCGCCTGATCGGGGACTCGGCGCTGACGTCGGGACTACAGTCGCTATCACATCGAAGGCGCGTAGCCGACCTCTGTCTGTTCTACAGATATTATCACGGGTGCTGTTCTTCGGAGATTCTTGGCATTGTTCCACGCAATTCGGTCTATATGCGCTCCACAAGACAATCCGACGGATCGCACCCGTTTGTGGTTCATCTCCCGACAGCGCGAACATCCCTGTATCAGAACTCGTTCCGTTACAGAGCGGGGAAGCTGTGGAACTCCCTTCCCACGCGAGTGTTCCCGGAGCGTTACAACCTGCAACTGTTCAAAAAGAACTGCAACAGTTATTTGATGGCATCTCGGGGCGCCCACTCGACGCTATAGGTTCGCCTCTCCCGAGAGAAGTGTAATAAAACTGTGGAATGCACCCCTTTGCGTAAATTGGATTCGTAGTTATAGGTAGAAGAATAAGTACTAGAATCAGAAACGATAGAGGGTAGTGTATTAACATATGTAGCAATAATGGCCATACCGTCGACTATCAGCTAATATCTATCTATATCTATTTGATCGCACTTCCACATTAATGTCTCAGCAGTCTCCCAATAACGGAGGGCACAATAGCATCTAAAGTAGCGCCAACTTTATATCAGAATTCAATAAATTGTGTTTAAAAAGTTATTAGCACGTAAAGGTTTTGAGTTTAACGGAATGGTAATTATTCCGTTGAGGATGTTCAGTTTTAAATTCAACAGAGTTATTTCCTTTGGGGAATGTTAAATTTTGAATCTGAAGTTACAATGAATCCTTTGAGTGAAATTGAATCAATCCAACAGGAATTATTCCGTCATGGAAAATTAAAATTCTTTTAAAATAAAAGTTCTTTCTGATATTATGGTAATTTAAGTCTCTTTGGTTTAATTCCTGAACGCACTGCACTTTAATTCTTTTTATGTCGTGTTGTGTATCTTGATATCTCTTGTGATTATGATTCTAATAATTTTTAGAAAAAAAGGGAACAACATCCGAAATTGAATATTCGTTTGCACAGCCGCACGTATGTGATAAACCTTTAACCAATTAAGCTCCTGACAGGAAAGAGATTTAAAAAAACTCGTCTATTGCAACGTCTATTATTAGAAAATAATTGTCTGTAAGCCGGATAACTCGGACCGGAAATTATAATAAAAAGTAAGGAGAAGTTCTCTTGTCATATGTGCCTTCATAGTATGAGGTGATTTCTCAACGAGAAAGTTCAGTAAACTAAAATTAGTGGCTTAATGTTTTTATTTAAAAATCAATTTATTGCAACCGCTGCGTTACATAAAGGTTAATCGTTATTGGTAAAGGAAAACTATAATTTTTTACATCTTATTATCTAAAGGATAGCATCTAGGAAATGTGCAAATGTTGTGTTTATAAACCATACACTAACTTCTTAGTCTAGCAAAGAATCGCTAGATTTCGATTATGACGACTGAGCCATTCCAGGAACTGCTTGCTGGCTTTGCTGGCGCGGATGACGGGGTCTTAAATAACTGACAGGTAAAGAGTCACTTGCTGCACGTTGTGCGTGACGGTGTGTTGATTCCAAGTATTCCGGATGTTGTTTGATGTATTGCTCATATGGAACCGGTACTGGTACAGGAACTGCTTGCACCGGGTAGCCCGCATCGACAAGTGCTTGGAACTCAGCTTCGCTCAGTGGTTTACCATTCGGTGGCGGCAAGTTCAGGTGTTTGCTGTTGGTAGGTGCATTTGACTTAGGTGCTGAACGGATACCTGTGCTTTGTGAGACGAAAATTGTTGATAATGAGGGTGCAGGTGTGGGAGGCTGGTATTGTTGATATTCTGTTGGGGATTGCGATGGTTGCGCTCGCTGTTGCGGTTCGTTATAATAGAACTGAACAGGGCCAAGGTTTTGCTTGTGATGATTTTGCTTAGATTTCAGGTGTTGTTTTGTTCCGTATTGGTTGCTTGGTGTATTTTGCTTTTGCGCCTTTGGGAAAGAAGATGCTGATTCTATAATGTATTGAGGTTTAGATGATGTGTAGGCTGTTGGTACATATTTTTTGTCGTCACCCAATGATGGAACTGTAGGCGATGGTAGGAAACCTGTGAAATGTACTGCAGGAGGTTTGAACGAGTTGTGATTTGGTAGAGCTATAGTTGTTGCTGGTGCCGCGGTTGTGGAATGAGCGTTAGTTTGCTGATATGGGGATCTTGTGGAGAGAACAGGGCCAGGATGATTACGACGGAATTCAGTCGGTTTATTGGCAGCTAACAATTTTTCAATTTCATTTTCTAAGGAAGATTCTGCAAGAGGATGATTTGGTAGTGCTCTGTAGCTTATGGGTCCAGGACCACGATATAGGTGACCTGGTGGCTCCCGCTGTTGAATTTGTGGACGGGCAAGGTGTTGTAAATTTTGTGGCTGTCTAATTGCCACTGCTGAGTATTGGGGTATTTGTGGTTGACTGTACTGTATATATTCTGGGGATTCATCTGCTTTGGGGCGGTAAGCCTGACGCTGTATTAACTGTTCCTTATTTTGTAGGTTTGGTTTTAAATATACCGCTCTATTTTGAATCTCCTGAATAGCTCTGGCTTGAAGTTCGTCTTCAATTAATCTTAATAAATGTTCTTCTTGAGCAGATTGATATTGAGTTTGTTGTTGGGCTATCTGTTGCTGGGGAATATATACCGTGGGTCTTTGCTGATTATGCCCTGGTATCACTTGTAAATCTCCTTGGACATGAGAAAATTGAGATTCATACTGTTCATCATTCTTTTCTTGGGAAGCCGATGGTTGATTTTGTACGATTTGAGCTTTTTCATCCGAAGTTACCTTGGCCGGTTGGTTTCGGCTGATGTCTTGAAGGTATGCATAATGTTGTATCTATTGCAAATAAAAGAAAACGAGTTGTTATTAAAAGTTATATGGCATATGGGTTTCACATCCGAAACATATCTAAACAATGTATGGGAACAATTTTCATAAATTACCAACACGTTTATATCTTATATCACATCCCATGGGTGTTTCTTTCCATTAATTGAAAGCCGTATATCGTATAATATGACGGTAAGTTGTTGGGCAATACAATTTTGTAACTGTAGACAGCAAACTAACATCGCGAAGAAATTTCTGTCATGGTTGATGATTTTCTCGTTGCAATAGAAAAACGAGCTCGTGAAGACGACCTTGCGAAAAGTTAATGACTTAATTGTTATGGAATGAAGACTGTCATGCGGTTGGGTTGCTAACAATGTAATATTTTCTACAAAGTACGTGATTTACGGACTTTTTTTATAATTCATAATTAAATGAGAGGATTGTGGGAACGATGGCAATACCATGGCAAAGTATATTCGAGAATATAAAATTATGATGGCACTATTTCTGCTGTATCTGCTTTCTTAACGAAGGCAAATACACTTATGAAGTTTCGAAACTAGACTCTTTCTTGTTTACTTGAGTAAAGATGTGATCAGTCATTGCTTTGCTGGGAATGAACTCGTATTGGTAAAGGTTTTTGCCATAAAGGGCTGTGAATGCTCCTCTACGAATAAAGACCCAAAGCTTTCGCCCCACGAGGATATAATATCAACAGAAAAATTCTATCCAGGCAATATGCCTCTATTGCTTACAATAACAATGCCTTTACCCTCTGATGCATGAACATATTGTTTGAACAGCTGCCTGATTCGATTTCCTTCTTAGCATCCAATGCATTTTCGTTGTCCTTCCTTCCAGGGGGATGGACTTACAACAGATCTATAAGGTCACAATAGAAATCGTTCCAATGAAACCACAACTGATTTCTCATTGGTTGGCGGTCAAATGAGAAATGTCTTTTCCCGTTTTACTTCGCTAGTGGACACTCACCACACTGATAAGTTGATTCCGAAGCGAGCAATCCTCAAAGAGTCAGATTTTAACCGTCTAATCGCACACACGTGTCGAGGTCGGTGTGTGTAAGAGTCAGATTTCATCCCCCGAGGTGTGCTCACACACAACACTAAACTCGAGTTTTTACTATCGAGCCACACACGCGAGTGCAAATTTCTTGCCTTACCGAGTTAATCCAGTAATTCAATTTCGATCCTGTGTTTAACGTAGATAACTTATAAATAGTTAGTGAGCTTATACTATAGACATTATCAAGAAAAGAAAAAGAGACCTGGTGCAATAAATGTTATATTAAGAATCTCCAGTGTAAGATGTGTATGTGCTGATACCAAATATCCAAGATTCATTGGTTGTCCGCGCCGTGTTATTTTCATATATAGAGATTGTCTTTAATATTGTGATCACCAAACCTAATGACATTCGCAGCTTACTTATAAAAGCCTACGGCAACCTGAGAATTGTAAAGTAATAGATCAAAATTAAGAAAAATAAAAAGAAACTATACAACAAAACAACCCAGTGCGTTTTTATTTTTCTCTTTCCTTGGTGCTTGGATTTTTGTGCACGTGTATTCGGCGGAACAATCGTGGGGGTGTATCAGTGAATCCATGTCGTACGTCGGCATCCATACTTTAACCCCCACAGCCTAACATACCTCACAGATATTTTTTTCATACCCAATTTATCACGCAAAATTGAAACATGAAACATGAAAACTGTCACCAGGGATGAATGATGCTTACTAAAAACAGACCATTAGCGATGCTACGAGCGCCATCGTAGGCGTTTCTAAGGACTTATTGACCTACCCTCTTACTTTGGGTATATCCCAAGCAAATGGATTAAGTGAACTCAAATACTGCGATCCCCGTTTGATTTTCGTGCCGCCTGAGATTAAGTATACCGGAATACGATCGAGATAAATTGTTGTTAAATACCATAAAGGCGAATAAAATGCAAGCCGTTAAGGGAGGATATAATGTGTTAGTAGGGACGACACCAGTTCAGCCTCTCTATTTATGCGCATGAAGTTCTAAGGGAGGACAGGAACCCTGCTGATCTTTAAGTCTGAGTGTTCTACTCTGACTCTATGAAAGCCACTCTAAATAATTCAGGTATATTGGTGCTTGATGCTCAGTGGAGAGGGGTGTTTCCTTGGTTGTTTGGTGCGTAGTACAAAAGCACGCGCATAAATACCACACATTGCGAAAAGTCCTAATATCCTATCTTTTTCTTCTGCAGACTTTACACGTAACATGATGAAAGAAAACTACCGATGTCTCTGATTTCCCCTATTTTATTTCACAGTTTCACAAAGTCTACAATAGTAAAGTTTACTACACAATCTTGACTCTCAAAAATGCAATCCTGCAATTCGCACAAAACCGATCTTAAAAGATAGGTATCTGATGAGTGAACTTATATCAGAGAAAATGAAGCTGGAAGCTATGAAGTAGTTATCAGCCATTTCAGAACTTTTTGGCAATTCTTCGATACTCGAAATACAATATCCCTCCCCTGGTGGTTCGATTCGGTTCCCCAATCGATTTTTGTTTACATGCTATCAGTATGTGGCAGCAGTCTGGCATTGTTCTTTGATTGCCACTCTCTAATACTGGATAGTTTTGGGATTTACTTTGTTAGTCATCAGACGCAATGTTTGATCCCTTGGTTTGTTTATTCTACTGTGGGTCAATAGCGTCTGCGATGATAGTGAAGACCGTGCGATTCGAACCGAACCTCTGACGGTTAGAATCACTAAAAATAGAAAAGCCTCTGCTCATTAGTCTGTGGCGGTCCTGCGAACCTCACAAATCACTGTGGGGTTAAATACAAAAAATAAAAATAAAAAATTTTCGCCCAACTAAAGTAGCCATACATACCGGTGTCCTCAACCCCACGTATCCACAGACAAGTGTGCACAATTCCTCATGCCTGCACGGTTATTGAAGGACACTACAACAAAAACGAATTCATTTGACAACCCATTAACTGGGTAAACACAAGTGGCCCGGTGCGACAACCATGAAAAATTCCATGCTAAAAAAAGGGCCAAGAAATAAACAATATCTTCTCTTGAGCCAACTGCAATTTGGTTTTCCTTTATCGAAGGGATCATTGTGTAAACAGAAGATAAACAATAGATGAATCAACACTGTTCCTACAAGGAGATACACACCTTGTAAAAATTGCGCAGCCGAGGATAACGACTTCGGGCGAGAAAATCATCAATGCAATAAACCACATGTGGGTAAATTACACAAAGGGATACTGCAGATGTGTGAAAAGCCCAACGATACTCGGCGTATCTCCGGTCACACGGACAGCAACGTTCGGGTATGTGTGTATGGGGTGCATCTGTAGCGTCTCTAACAGATACACACACAATACACAAGCAAAATAGTGAAGAGCACCGAACGAAAATCGAGTAAGAAAATACATCAGAGCCGTATACCATAGCGATAACATAACAATTCACATCACCAATGTAACAAGCGCGACAAACAATAAATATACTCGAGTTCACGCCAAAAGTTTAAATTCAATAGACATGTGGTGACCAAAATTAAAACAGTGAAGATAGTCAAAACAATGAAATTCAGAAACCAAACAAAACAAATAATAAACGTAAAAACTTAATTGTAAATACTAAGTGAATTAAAAACACATAAATTAAAATAAAACCTAAAAGCAAATGTGCATATTGCAGTGAAGTGCGAAAAATAAAATAATAATCAACGATAAGAAACATAATATAGCACCTCGGTCGCAAGCGCAAAAAACAAAAATTAAAATAGATTGCTCGTTAAGCAATCGGTATTTACCAGGTGTACCGGTATAAATGCATTAAATAAAATCAAAATAAGTGCATATAAAAACAGTTGAGTGAGGTGCAAAAGTGTTCGCGACAATAAAAACAAAAACAATAAAAAGATAACACTGCGGTCGCAAACGCGAAAATTAAAACAAACAATATATTGCTTGTTAAGAAAGCAATTTTTAAATCATCGTTTGGCGCGAGTGCAAGCTTACTGACTCTTAGCAGGCGGTAGGCGAGTTCAACTCAGCTTGCAGGAGAAATCAAGTCGCCGTGGTTCAAAAGGTCGCCTTTGTTTTTTTTTTAATGAAAACAAACTGGAAAGAACCAGAATGAATACGGAGGACGATAAGAACACGACAACGCACAAACGAAAAGGCGCCCCGAAAAACTCCATTTTGACGCGAAGCAAAACCGCGAAATTGACGATGGATAAAGGAGATCAACAATTGGCGGACGACAGTGAGCTCCCCTTCCCCTCCAATTTTAACATATATGGGGCAAATAATTCATTCGCTTCTCTTGCATCCTCAGAGTCTGAGGATGAAGAGGAAGAGATAAGTGAATTGGAGGCGAAACTGGCGATGGCAAGAGCCCGATTACAAGAGAGACGCCGAAAGAAAAAAATAGCGGCGCTCGAACAAGAACAAAACCAGCAACAACTACAAAAGCTAAAGCCAAAAGTCGGCCAACAGCAACAATCTCACCATCAACAGCAACATCAACTTCAACATCAGCACCATCAACAGCAACAGCAACAGCAACAATTAACACAAAAGCGATCAACGAACCAGCAAGCAACACAGCAGCAGCAAAGCAACAATAGCAGCGGAAAAATAAAGATGCCACCAATCAACACCATAGATGTTGACTGTAAGGAATTGGTAAGTCTTTGTAAGCTAGCCATAGGTAACAATTTTGCAGTTAAAAGACTGACGGGTAACAGGCACGCCATTCAAACATATACGGTGGCAGACCACGACAAAATTAAAGAGGTCTTAAAAAGAGCCACCGCGGAATTTTACTCGTTCACGCCGAAACAAACGAAGAGCGTAACGGTTCTATTAAAGGGTGTCGACCCTGAAATGGAACCGGAGGCTCTGCTCGAAATGCTTCAAAACCTGAAGCACGAAGATCTCGAGTTTACCGCGGTAAAACCATTCACCACACCCAAGGCAAGAAGGGAAAACCGCAAGCTACCCTTCTTTTTGGTGCAATTAACACCCAACAGTAGGATTGGTGGACTAAGAAAAATTTCAGTCTTGGATCATCAAATGGTCACATGGGACAAATTAAAAAAAGGCAGAGACATCCTGCAATGTCTACGTTGCCAAAGGTTTGGTCACTCGGCGGCTAACTGTGAAATGCAGCGCCGTTGCGTAAAGTGCGGAAAGGACCATAAGGCAGAAGAATGCCCTCTGGGAAAAGAACGGGTAGAAGACAAAGCCCTTCTAAAGTGCGCAGTGTGTCGGAATGAGGGACACCCCGCTAACTATCGAGGATGTCCTAAATTCCGAGAAATAATGGCAAGAAGTGTGACCCGGCAAAAAAACACAGAGCCAGCTCGTACTTCAACAATGCCCGTAACATCGCAGCGGTCGTACGCACAAGTTGCTTCGGGTGGGAGAACACCAAATCAGGCTACATCACAGGTAGCCACAAATACTCCCACACAGACTGAAACAACACCGCAAGCGGACGTGTTCGCAATCCTGCTCAATCTGCAGAGACAGATGACACAGCTACAAAGCCAAATAAACGAGATCTACTCGCATTTGCCCAGTCTAAATAACAAGTCGATATAAACCCTCTAACCACAACATCAATAAAAGCTCTTGTCGTGAATGTAAATTCACTAATAAGAACTGAGAGAAGAGCCAATCTTTTTAACCTGTTGCAAGAGGAACAACCTGATGTACTTCTGGCGGGGGAAACAAAGTTAAACCAGAGACATAAGATAGGACATAAAAACTACGATATTATACGAAGAGATCGACCCAACTCCTCGCAAGGGGGGGGGTGTCGCAATCTTTATTAGAAAAGGGATCAATCATAAAGTAATATATAGTGGAGAAGTGCGCAGGTTCCGGGTGCTGGAAGCCTGTATCGTCCGCATACCCCTTCAGCAAGGAAGGGGTTTGTATGCGATTGCGGTCTACGCACCTGAGGAGCACCAACAAAACCTATTTATAGCGGAGCTCGAGACACTCTTTCGATGCTTACAATTGCACCTGGACAAAAATTACTTTATCCTAGGGGGAGATATGAACGCCAAGCATAGAAATTGGGGAAATTATATATCTAATGCCAGAGGAAATCAGTTGGCTGGTTGGTTAGATCAGTATCATATTGAATATAGAACTGACCTGCTAGCTACGAAATATCCATCGTTCCCCAGAGGTAGATCGTTCTTAGATATCTTGCTAATCGACTCACGACTGAGATTACTTAACACCAACAGACGAAACACAAACTGTTTACGGACAATTGAATACGACAGTGACCACTGTGCATTCACGGCAGTAATAGAGCTTCCGAACGAGCTCGCAGATCTGGAGGAATTCGTGACCCCGCAACCCTATAACTACGGGGCAATGCGATGGCCGCGGTTCACCAGATCATTAACAAGAGAACTTCGTTCGAATGACTTTAATCTGCCAGTAAACAGAAACCTGACTAATGACGAAATCGACAAATACATTCAACAAATGGACGAAGCCGTAAAACAAACAATGGACAAAACAATTCCCAAAACAACAGTTACAGATCACATTAACATGTACAGAAACGCAACAATAAACGCACTCCACAAGAAAAAGAGCAGACTGCTATCGAAATTAAAACAATTACACAGACAGTTTACAGACAGACAAGACCAGGAGATAATATCACTGAAATCTCAATTAAAAAACCTCCAACAATTACTTAAAGCTAATTATAGATTAGCAACAAATTTGTATTGGAACAACAGAATTCGAGCTATAAAAACTAATAACCCGAATATGTTCCCACAAATAAATAAAATATTCAGGAGAAATAATCAAAACGAGATTCAGTGTCTCCAAATTCCACGTACCGAGGTAAACAAGCAGCTGCTAACCAACATTGGCATAGATACAGAGAACGCTATCCTCAATAGTGAGCTCTTCGTGATCGAAGATCCTTTGGAGAGGGCGAACGCTGTGGGAGCTGTCTTTCAGGAAATGTACAAGGTGAATGAAAGCATTCGCCGAAACAATGACCTGGAGGACAGAATTCGACTGAATCACCTGCACCTCCGGAATGAAATTTCACATTGGCAATCGGAGAATCCTGGTTTTACGGAATTCAGTGACGATAATCTGTCAATCGACATTAATGCCAATGGTGGGGCTAATAGCCTTTTAATCACAAGGGAAGGAATCCAGAGTATCTTCGACTCATTAAGAAGCAAAAAGTCAGTGGGAATAGATGGAGTACCTAACATCGTACTCAAGAACCTGCCCCCAAAGGCAATAGATATATACACGGTCCTGTTTAACAACGCGTTGAATAATGCATATTATCCCGCGCGTTGGAAAACGGCTATCATTCAGCCCATCCCAAAAAAGGGCAAAGACTGTACAAACCCAATGAACATGCGTTCGATAAGTTTACTCCCAAGCATCAGTAAAGTATTTGAAAAAATCATTAACAAAGCTCTGCTAAAATGGGTAGACGACAATAGCATTATTCCAAACAACCAGTTTGGCTTTAGGGCGGGTCATGAAACCACACATGCCGCAGCTAAACTGGTCTCCGATATACAATGGAATAAATGTAGGAACCAATGCACAGGTGCCTGTCTGATCGACCTGGAAAAAGCCTTTGATACCGTCTGGATCGAAGGGTTGTATTACAAACTGGTCAGATATGGCATACATAAGCCTTTACTATATGTACTTTACGATATGTCAAAGGACAGGAGGTTCGTGGTCAAAAGTGGTAATGTGACCTCTAATAAAACGTATAATATCAAGAATGGCTTGCAACAGGGCGCGGTACTCTCTCCGATTCTTTTTAACATTTACATTAGCGACTTATTAGATGCACTTCCGCAGGCTATTGCGTACGCAGACGATCTCATAATTTACAGAACAGCTCCGAAAGTTGCGATCATAAATAGGTTAATACAGCGAGACTTCAACAAAGTGCAGCGCTATTGCGATGACTGGAAACTTAAGATCAACTTCCAGAAATGTGAAGCCATCCTATTTAGAACTCCATTATATAAAGCCACGTACGACACAAGGAAAAACTGGCGAAAGCTAGTTATCGTGGGACCGCATGGAGATAAACTGGAAACCAAGAGTTTAGTTAAATACCTGGGCATCTGGCTAGACCAATATCTATATTTCAACAGACATGTAGAGGCTGCTTTGCTCAAAGCGAGGAAAACTTTTGCTATGACAAGGAGGCTATTTCATAGTAGCCAACTTGACAGCAGGGTAAAAGTCATATGCTACATGACGCTAATCAGGCCAATGCTCATATATGGTTGCCCAGTATGGTTCAACATAGGTCCAAATTTGATAGAAAAGATTCGGGTGTTCGAAAGAAAGTGTCTCAGAAGTTGTCTCAGATTATATCGGACACCGGAATCGGACTATAAAAAGTATTACTCAAATGAGACTTTATATAATGAAGCGTACATAAATAGGGTGGATAACTTTATGATTAAATTAATCAGAGGACATATTGCGAGAGCAATAAGCTCGTCCAATGACCTAATTTTCGGGGCTTATTATCCAAACACCTTATACTATGAGAGCGTGCGTCGCAACGGCTTTGTTCCACCAGAGGCGTTCCTTGACTTGGATATGAAAGGGCTTATACAGGATAGATCCGGAATTCCGCTGATCTATCATGTAAGTAGATCATCTGTAGACGGGCGATTGTGCTATGACCGGGAAGTAGCGCGCACCGAAGAAGAGCTCCTGCGCTTCAGTAGGGCTATCTCCCGCAGAGACCGGGACGATAGTATTAGACAGCGTCAACAGTTCTGGTGGTTGAATGGCATATAAAGACCTGGATACCAAAGTCGGTATAGAATCACACTATCATCAGCTAGCTTACATAGACTTAGCTTTTCTAGAATTAGGGTAGTATAAGATTTAAGTTAAGTTAGGCTAAATGATTTTACATAAAAAAAAAAAAAAAAAAAAAAAAAAAAAAAAAAAAAAAAAAAAAAAAAGTAGATAAGTTTAGGTAAGTTAAGTAAGTTAAATTTTAAGAAAAAAAAAAAAAAAAAAAAAAAAAAATTTACAAAGTTTTTCAAATTTTTCTTTGTCTTTCAAATAATTATAAGTTATGCCACAAAGTTCTGTCGCCGAAAGGCAAATTATACAAATATTAAGTAATGTTTAGCTTAGAGCGTCTGCGAAGGACCAGTAAGTTATTATATAAGATATTTAAGCTAGAATTTAAGCATTTTTTGTCTAGCCTTTAATTTAGAAAATAAGAATATAAAAAGAAAATAAAAAAATGTTTAAAAAATGAAAAAAACAATTCACATCAGTGGAGTATAGTTGAGTTTAAAAAAAAGTCGAATTCTAAACACGGCCAGTAGCCTGATTTGTTACGGTTAGGATAAATTTTTGGTGATTCTAACTGTCATAGCGTTCTTCACTATCATTACAAACGCTATAATTGGTGACTACACCGTGATCTGTACACACAGCACACCCTTTCCCGTAGTAAACAGAACTTCACACACGATCATGACTTCCGCATAGAGCAACAGGCACACTCGCCTGCTCCGACGTTCTCTCGTTCGCTCCTCCGTTCGCACCAAAGCTGATCGTAACGAAGTTACTAAGGAGGGTGTAGTGTAGCGTCTCTAATAGATACACACACAATACACAAGCAAAGTAGTGAGGAACACCGAACGAAAATCGAGTAAGAAAATACGATAACATAACAATTCACATCAGTGGAGTATAGTTAAGTTTAAAAAAACATCGAATTTTAAGCACGACCAGTAGCCTGATGTGTTACGCTTAGGTTCAATTTTTGGTGATTCTAGTTGTCATAGCGTCAGTTCGAATCACACGTTCTTCACTATCATTACAAACGCTATACATCCACACAGTATCTCTACGAATGAAAGTGTAGAACAAGATAAGATGCGATCTCCTGGAATGGAGACATCCCCTGGAACAGAGCGGGTTTCAAAGGAACGCAAGTTTAAGAGAAAAGAACGAACAACGGGGTGAGTTTCCTTCCAACGAAAAAGTTTGTAGTTAGTCGACCAATAACGTCCACAACAAAAGGACCGTTCTCGCTAACTCGGTCAAGAGTGTCATATGAATCGCGAGGGTTGCACAAAATAAAAAAGGAAGCAAAAACAAAAAAATAATAAAACCAAATTAAAAGAAAACAGGTGACTCTTATTTTGAACAGTGTTCGGCGGTAAACATCATCATCATCATCATCATCGGCATTACAATCGGGAACCGGTCTTGGCCTTATTTGGCAAGTCCTGAGGCTTGTTAAAATTTCCATAATGATTTGTTGTTTCCGGGCAAGGTCATTAGTCGCGGCGGTTAACGCTTATACTAAAAAGGCCAACTTGTTGACCCCGACGTGATGTGTGTACAAACGGCACACAATCTCCGATAGGTAAACAAGACTTTACTATTACGATCCCGACTCTTGCACAGAGCATCGGCTCACTCGCCTGCTCCGACGTTCTCTCCTTCGCCCCCTCGTCGCGTCGTCGTTAGCACACGAGGTTGATGGTAATAAAGTTACTGGTGGAGGAGCAGTGTGGCATTTCTAACATATCCACACATAGTACACAAGCAAATACTGAAGAACAACACAGAAAGAAAATCGAATAAGCAAAAAGCATCAGCCGTATACCAAGCAATAACATAGGAATTCCACATCAGTTGAGTCTGTGGTAGATAATTAGTCAGTGCGTCGACACGGACGCGGGTTTAACTAATTTCCACTACTTAATTCACGGCGCGAAAAGGAAACAAAGTTCTCGGGATAAAACACTTCCCAAACGGAGCGAACAGAATGAAATAAAAACACACTGGTTGTTGTTTCGTTGAATGTCTTTATTTGGAAGGAAGCACTGGTGATACCATGGCTGCAACAATATTCCATTAGTCTGCGACTATATCAGCTTATTTGTCTATTGAATTCACATTAATGCAGTTAAAGCTTGAGATGGGATTAGACTGTGTTCTCTTAGGAAATTTAATTAAAAAGATTTTGGAGCATTATTTTATACTACACATGTACATACTTTTGTTTTTTATTTATTAAACACAATGCAAACGGAACACCCGCAACACCACCCGACACGACAGGGGAAAACAATTGAATAAAAATTGGTACTCTACCATTCGGCACTTCGGACACGAATGTGTAACGAAGGGATTCACTGTCATATAATCAGACACATTTATTACTCCGACGGCGACGCGGGTGACTCCTTCGACTGGTGAAATCTGACTGACTAATCCCATTGGAAATCATTAAAGTGAAAGAATCCTGAAAGAAACTGGAAAGGAGGCGGAGTTACACGATTAACTTGATGTAGTTAATCGTGATTGGACCTGACGGAATAGGCATACATTACGCATGTGTGCGTATGCCATGCATACGATCGTTCAGCGACCGTGGATGGCGGGCAACATCGCTAGTGCATTTTCTAGGAATGCAAACACTAGCATGTGAGGTGTGAAAAACTGAAACCGATAATTTGGTCATCCTAATGGAAGGCCATAAATCATCATTTCGGATGTCGATGATTACATTGCAACGAACATAGGGTGCAGCCGTTGCCAGATGTTGAAAGTAAACATTTTCTGGCTGCATCCTGGTCGCTGCGCGATTACGGTCTCTGAACATGGGGGACGATAATTGGAAGCCAGCGATTGCTGGTAAACAGGGACATGTTTGATTTGCGTCAACAGAAACCTTGTCGGCGGTAGTAAATCAATAGGGGCAATAGCCGTATGCATGTTATGCCGGGGGTAAACAAATACAACGAGTCACAAGGAACTCTTGTTGATTGTTGTTTCCATAGCTTAAGGCTATGGAAACGAGATGCCCTGGCAGAATGTATGCCTAAAGATAAGATTTCAGATGCCATGGCAATGTGATGATTTTGCCATGGACTTATGTTCTTTTCAGGAAATGATGTACGCCTCGGGGGTAAATTTTCGATGCCACGGCAAGGTGATAAGCTTTGCCGTGGGCTTAATGTTTTTTAGGGAATATGGTCTGGCCGAGGGTGAGTTTTCGATGCCACGGCAAGGTAATAAGCTTTGCCGTGGGCTTAATGTTTTTTAGGGAATATGGTCTGGCCGAGGGTGAGTTTTCGATGCCACGGCAAGGTGATAAGCTTTGCCGTGGATTTAATGTTTTCAGTGGTGATGCTGGAGAAAAAGGGGTTTGGAAGGAAATCCCCTACAGAATAGGTAAGCTGCCTAACATAAATTCAAAACGGTTATCCGATTGGGTAACCGTATTAATTCCGGCGATTTGGCTGAGGGTAAATGCCGTAGCAAGGTTACGCAACCTTGCTGAAGTTCGACCGAGAGGTAAGTCGTTCGCCTGGAAAGGTGGGGATCGAGCGATGTATGGCTCTTCGGGCCCTGAAAAGCCCCACATCACTCCCTCCCCAGTGACGTAGTCACGAAACAGGTAAGGCAGGTTAGGGGGTGGTAAGTTGGTTATGGGCGCGCGTATGAGCGCGAGTACGGGGAGGTTGTGCCGGTGGAGTAGGAGTGGTATTTGAAGACGGAGGTGATTCTGGAGCGGAAGCTTCCAGAAAACAGGGCTTAAGCCTTTCGACGCTGACCGTGGATCGCTTGCCTCTAATGTCGATCTCGAAGACGCGGTCACTGATGCGGCGGAAGACTTTGAATGGGCCATCATAAGGGGGGTCGAGGGGTTTTTTTGACCTTATCCACCCTGACAAAGACGTGCGTGCAGCTGTGCAGTTCAGGGTGGACGAAAAGTTTTTTGGAGCCGTGCCTGGTTACAGGGGTTGCCCTAACCTTACGTAGCAGGTCACGGAGATGTCCCAATTCACGAAGTTGGTCACGCGGTGTTTCGCCATTCAGGAAAAGTTCTCCTGGAAGAAGGAGGTTGGTACCATAGGTAAGCTCTGCTGCCGAAGCACCCAGGTCCTCCTTAATACTTGTCCTCAGGCCGAGGAGGACGGTTGGTAGGGCGTCAAACCATTGTGTGTCATTATGACACATGAGTGAGGCTTTAAGAGATCTGTGCCAGCGCTCTATCATCCCATTTGATTGCGGGTGGTAGGCGGTGGTACGACTTCTTTGGCAGCCAAGAAGATTTGTTAGCTGCCTAAAAATCGTCGCCTCAAATTGTGGACCTCGGTCCGAAGTTATGGTGGTTGGTACACCGAAGCGTGTGACCCAAGTTGAGTAAAAGGCCTTGGCGACTGATTCGGCAGTAACTGCCCGGAGGGGTGTCGCCTCTGGCCATCGCGTGCAGCGATCCATCATAGTGAGGATATAAGAAAATCCTCTTGATGGAGTAAGCGGTCCCACTATGTCTATGTGGACATGGGCGAAGCGTGCCGTGGGAAGCTTGAATTGCGCTGGCTCCAGTACATTATGTCGCGCTACCTTGCAGCGCTGGCACTGGAGACAAGCACGGGCCCAACCGGTGAGGTCTTTGTTCATCCGGGGCCAAATAAATTTGCGACGGACAGCAGCGGCTGTTGCTCGGCCGCTGGGGTGGGCTGGGTTGTGGTAAACCTGGAACACGCCCTTACGAAGTTTCTCGGGAATGTAAGGTCTAGCGGTTCCAGTGGAGACATCACACCAGATTTCGCCCAAAGGGTCGCGAAGGGTAATTTTCTTAAGCTCTAGTGCCGTATCGGCAGTTAGGAGGGACTTGAGCTGTTCATCCTCCTCTTGAGCTAGGGCAAGGTCAGCGTTATTCAAGGCGGTACGCAAATGAATCGTATCGATTCGAGAAAGGGCGTCCGCCGTGACATTCTGTTTACCGGAGATATGCCTTATCTCCGTGGAATATTGCCCAATGAGGTCTAATTGACGCTCTTGTCGGGGGGAGGCATTTCCCGACTTCTTCCGGAACGCATAGACCAATGGCTTATGGTCTGTTAAGATGGAGAGTGAGCGACCTTCTATCATATGACGGAAGTACTTAACAGCGCTGTAGATCGCGAGCAATTCACGGTCGTAGGCGCTGTAACGTCGCTCAGTGGGACTCAGCTTCCTTGAAAAGAAGCCAAGTGGTTCCGGTCGGCCTTCAATGTCCTGTTCAAGGACGGCTCCGATTGCGGTATCCGATGCGTCGCATTGGATAGAAAGTGCCGCTCCCTCGAGAGGGTATCGGAGTAAGGTGGCATTTGCCAATTGTTCTTTGGACAGTTGGAATGCTCGATCAGAGACTTCTGTCCAATTAATGGGGCGCTTATCATTGCGCTTAGCTCCTTTTAAAAATTCATTGAGCGGAGCTTGAATCTGGGCAGCATTCTTCAGGGTAGGACGGTAGAAGTTCAGCATGCCCAAAAATCGACGAAGCTCACTCACGTTAGTAGGCCGGGGATACTTCATGAGGGCCTCCACACGGTCTGGTAGTGGGCGAATGCCCTGGTTGTCAACGACATAACCCAGATAGGTGATTTGCTCTTTGGCGTATTGACACTTATCTGGGTTGATGACAAGACCGAATTCGCGGAGGCGCTCTAGGACCTGACGTAAGTGGCGTTTATGTTCGGCGAGGTCTTTGGAGGCGATGAGAATGTCATCAAGGTATGCATGGCAGCAATTAAGACCACGTAAAGCCGTGTCGATATACCGCTGGAATGTCTGTGCGGCATTCCTGAGGCCGAAAGTCATCACTTTGAACTCGAAGAGTCCGAAGGGTGTAATGACTGCGGTCTTGGGGATGTCTTCAGGTGCCACCGGAATTTGGTGGTATGCCCTGGTGAGATCCAGGGTTGTGAAGACATTGCACCCTCGTAACTTGTACGAAAAATCGTAGAGGTGTGCAATTGGGTATCTGTCCGGGACAGTTGCTGCGTTCAACAGCCTGTAATCGCCACATGGGCGCCACTCACCAGAACGTTTCTTCACTAAGTGGAGTGGGCTTGCCCAGGGACTGTCCGACGGTTGGCAGATACCTAGTTCGATCATATGCTCGAACTCCGCGCGCGCCGCACGTAATTTTTCCGGAGCCAGTCGACGTGGACGCTGGCTCACCGGGGGACCACGTGTTTCTATATGATGAAACACCGTGGCTTTATGTCGGCGCTGGTTAGGCAGAGGAATTGTTGTACTCACAAATTCCTGTACCATAACCTGGAATGGGTCTATGCACTCTGTGGCCCCTGAAGTTGCCGCTGGAGATGCCGTCATGGGCAAGGGGGGTGCGGTTGGAGCCACAAGTCTGTTATGGGTCGAATCGACCAACAGATTATGTGCGCCTAATAGGTCGGAACCTATCAGGGGTTCGTTCACGTCCGCAATGACGAAACGCCAAGTGATCGGACGACAAAGACCCAATTGAAGTGTCAGCTTTTTACGTCCGTACGTAAGTATCGGCGTATTATTTGCAGCTGACAATTTAAGTGCGGCTGGCACGCGGTTACGCGGAGCAAACGATCGCGGGAGGACTGAAATATCGGCGCCGGTATCGACAGTAAAAGCGATATTCAGTTTCGAATCCCGGATGGTTAAGCGGCTTATCGTAGGGGTGCCGGCCGATTGCGCGAGGGTGTCGGTCGGCAAAATTAGTTTAAAGAGCGCCTCTGGTTGGTGGAAGGTTGCGTCCAACCACAAGGCGCTTTGCAATTGAATGCGCGATCACCATATCGCTGGTGATTGGCGCACCAAGGCAGAGTAACGGCATTATCAGGTATGTTCTGCCTATTAGTATTGCCGTTACGGGGAGGTCGAGCCGGAGCTCGCTGGGGATTGGCCCGGTGAGGGCCATTCTGGGTGGAATTGGCCCTCCGTGGGGCATTTTGGGTGAAATTCTGCCGATTGAGAGGACGGCTCGGCATGGCTCGGTTCTGGGTGCTTCGAGGATTGTTCCTCACCTCCGCGCGCAATTGCGTTATCTCGCGGAGGAGTGAGGTTTGAAGCGCCCGAAGGTCAGCAGTGGTTAATTGAGGTGGCGAATTTCTTTGGTTAAGGTTGGGGCCTGCCTCTGGATTCCCCTGAGGGAAATTGGTTGAGGCGGACCTTCTATGAGGCAATTGAGCTTGAGGAGGGTTGGGAGTTGAGACCAATTGATGGGCTGAGAAAGGCAGACGAGGGTGCCGTGCAGGCTGGGCGGCGTGTTGAGAAACCGCCGCTACCTGGTACGCAGGAGGCTCAGAATACTGATCTGAGCTTTCCATAATTGCGTCCGCAATTTTGGATAAATAGCCCAAACTCTGATTGGGTTGGGCTATTAGTGCCGAACGGGCATGCTGGGGAAGACACCTCAAAAAGTGAGGCTTTATTAGGTCGTCCCCAATCCTGGTCCCCGCTATAGAGCGTAAATGGGTCAGGAAAAGAGATGGTCTCATCCCAGAAAGGTTGGATACAGCGGCTAAACGTTGTTGCCGCACACTTCCTGGCTCGTCCAATGCGTCGAGCAGAGCTTCACGCATGTTGCTATATGGGTTGCGGCCGGCCGACCTTATTATGTGGGCAACATGCGGTCGCTGAGTGCGGTCAAGCACTTTCAACAGCTCGACTGCACGAAGTTGTTCGTCGTGCAAGGCTGAGGCCTGGAAGATGCGGTCTGCCACTGCAAACCAAAGGTCTGGGTCCTCCTCATCGAAGGGGGGAAGTCCTATATTTAAATGACGAGTCCCGTTCCCGAGGCTGGAAGCATCGCGGAATTCTTGGGACTCTGGGTGCCTATGAGCTTGTTGTGAGGTACCGGCACTAGTTGTGGGCATAAAAATGCCGGAATCTACCAAAGGGCCGGTACCAGGGGCGTTAGGAGCAGTCGGGAGTGTGTCTGTGGAAGTAGGCTGGGGTCGGTTCACGACGCTGGGGGCAACGGGTGGTGCCAGAGGAGTAGATTGTCCGGGCAAGTCTAGGTCAGCATCGACTTGCTCGGTGGGGAAATCGACGCTGGAGGCGTCGTGGAACTCGAGAGGCTCGGATTGTTCCAGAGCCTTTTTGGCCATGGTGTTCCGCGTGTTGACCATTATGGGTAGTGACGCGAAACGGGAATCAATGGCGTAAGGGGACGCGAAGAAAGGTGCAGGAAAATCGCCAACGAAGAGAAATGGTTAAGTTAGGATGCTGGAATAATCGCCAGATGAAGCGAGGGATGGGGAAAAGGCCACTGAGGCTAAAAGACGTCGCAGGAAGTTGAGAGAACCGACGAACGTCCCAAAACAATGGTTCTCACAAGTCGAAACAGGTCGTGCGAAGGTTGGAAGTGAAGTCAAGTGGAGTGATGGAATCTTGAATACCCCCGAAACGGTTTTATTAATTAAAATGCGTCGAGCGATAGTCGGAGGAGTCGTATGTGCAATTACCGGTAGTTGCGTGTCAATCAATACCCTGATGGGGCTTACAATGTTTATTATATGAAAGCGATCGATGTAGCGTACGCGTAAGATAAAACGTTTTTACATATAAAAAAAAAAAAATCATTTGCTTCTTTAATTACTATTTGTTCTTGTTTTATCGTTCCGATTGTTATTTGGGAAAAATGAATTCACTTTTTGTATACCAATTTGATTAAAAAGAAGTAAAGAAATGGAAATGTAAAGGAGAAATTGAATTTATATAATTTTACTGCTATACGGTTTGCACTTTAATTTATATGAGTAAAACTTTTGTAGTGTTGACAACTTTTAAAGTATTTAAAACGTTTGCGAAATTTTATCAAATTTGGAATTAAAATTTTGTTTGCCTGGCATGGAAGTTAGGAACCAGGCAGGCAAGGAAAAAATGAACAGCGTTTTCTAAACTAATGAAAATGAACTGGGGCTTTTTTAAAAAACTAAATTTAAGCGGATTGGCGTCCTAACTTTCGTATTTCGTTCTCGTAATTACTATAATTTTGAAACGGCCTTTTATTAGGTTGGCTTGCTGTTGTTTTTTACTTATATTGCGTATACTAGGATTTTAATCAACATTGCTTTTTGCAGGGTACACTTAAATAAAGATAATGTCGCCGAAGAAAAATTCGACTCCTTTCTAAACGACCGATTTTTGCTTTCTTTGCCTATATTATACTTAATTACAATTTACAATAAAAGTATCGGTTTAGCCAGTGCTTGTAACAATATGAATGAATTTAATTTTGTGTGCATATCATAATATAGTAGATTTTATTTACAAGTTTTCGAGTAAACGGCAGTGGTGCATTGTCTACGTATTTTTTAAACTTATATTTATATCAGGCGGTTCGGAAGGAGCTCACCGAGAGGAGAATTAACACTTTTTTTGAAAAATACAGGAAGAGAAAAAAAAAATGGAAAAAGAAAGAAAGAAAAGGTTACTTAGCTTGATTTCTGCTGTTATTTGAATGTGGCTGCTTCTAGTCCTATGGTGTCGCTGAAACGTTGGCTAGAGTTGGATTGCGATGTTGTTATATTGTTGTGCAGAAGTTCGTTGGACGTTGTGTTGGGGCTACTGCTCCTAGCCCATTGATGTCAACTTCAGGAGCGTTGGGATACGGGGTACCCTTTTTGCAGCTTACCGATGGGGTGGGGCTCTACTTGCCCTTTAAAAGTCTTATTTTGGTGTACACCAAGTCACAATGTAGCACTAATGTTCGTTCGACGATATGGAGGCGCGTGTTCGAGAGTCGCGGTCACCAATGTGGTAGATAATTAGTCAGTGCGTCGACACGGACGCGGGTTTAACTAATTTCCACTACTTAATTCACGGCGCGAAAAGGAAACAAAGTTCTCGGGATAAAACACTTCCCAAACGGAGCGAACAGAATGAAATAAAAACACACTGGTTGTTGTTTCGTTGAATGTCTTTATTTGGAAGGAAGCACTAGTGATACCATGGCTGCAACAATATTCCATTAGTCTGCGACTATATCAGCTTATTTGTCTATTGAATTCACATTAATGCAGTTAAAGCTTGAGATGGGATTAGACTGTGTTCTCTTAGGAAATTTAATTAAAAAGATTTTGGAGCATTATTTTATACTACACATGTACATACTTTTGTTTTTTATTTATTAAACACAATGCAAACGGAACACCCGCAACACCACCCGACACGACAGGGGAAAACAATTGAATAAAAATTGGTACTCTACCATTCGGCACTTCGGACACGAATGTGTAACGAAGGGATTCACTGTCATATAATCAGACACATTTATTACTCCGACGGCGACGCGGGTGACTCCTTCGACTGGTGAAATCTGACTGACTAATCCCATTGGAAATCATTAAAGTGAAAGAATCCTGAAAGAAACTGGAAAGGAGGCGGAGTTACACGATTAACTTGATGTAGTTAATCGTGATTGGACCTGACGGAATAGGCATACATTACGCATGTGTGCGTATGCCATGCATACGATCGTTCAGCGACCGTGGATGGCGGGCAACATCGCTAGTGCATTTTCTAGGAATGCAAACACTAGCATGTGAGGTGTGAAAAACTGAAACCGATAATTTGGTCATCCTAATGGAAGGCCATAAATCATCATTTCGGATGTCGATGATTACATTGCAACGAACATAGGGTGCAGCCGTTGCCAGATGTTGAAAGTAAACATTTTCTGGCTGCATCCTGGTCGCTGCGCGATTACGGTCTCTGAACATGGGGGACGATAATTGGAAGCCAGCGATTGCTGGTAAACAGGGACATGTTTGATTTGCGTCAACAGAAACCTTGTCGGCGGTAGTAAATCAATAGGGGCAATAGCCGTATGCATGTTATGCCGGGGGTAAACAAATACAACGAGTCACAAGGAACTCTTGTTGATTGTTGTTTCCATAGCTTAAGGCTATGGAAACGAGATGCCCTGGCAGAATGTATGCCTAAAGATAAGATTTCAGATGCCATGGCAATGTGATGATTTTGCCATGGACTTATGTTCTTTTCAGGAAATGATGTACGCCTCGGGGGTAAATTTTCGATGCCACGGCAAGGTGATAAGCTTTGCCGTGGGCTTAATGTTTTTTAGGGAATATGGTCTGGCCGAGGGTGAGTTTTCGATGCCACGGCAAGGTGATAAGCTTTGCCGTGGATTTAATGTTTTCAGTGGTGATGCTGGAGAAAAAGGGGTTTGGAAGGAAATCCCCTACAGAATAGGTAAGCTGCCTAACATAAATTCAAAACGGTTATCCGATTGGGTAACCGTATTAATTCCGGCGATTTGGCTGAGGGTAAATGCCGTAGCAAGGTTACGCAACCTTGCTGAAGTTCGACCGAGAGGTAAGTCGTTCGCCTGGAAAGGTGGGGATCGAGCGATGTATGGCTCTTCGGGCCCTGAAAAGCCCCACAAGTCTACTTGAATTTAGAAATCGATTCCACACAGGCGGCAGTGGCCTGATGTGTTGAGTATTGGTTCAATTTTTTAGTGATTCTAACCGCCATAGCGTCGGTTCGAATCAAATGTTCTTCACTATCGTCGCAAACGCTATAAGTCCAATGCCGCATGTACAACTTAGATCCCTATTCTCAAGTGTCGCCTCAGTGGCTGAGTTGGTAATGAGGTTGTGTCGTGCGTTTGATTGCGCAAACCTAGGTTTAACTAACGAATCTTGCTAATGTGCAGTTGTGCACAATTACTAAGGAGTAGATAGAAAGACCAGCCGCCCGTTGTAATACTACCCCATTAACTATAGGCTTCGTGAAATGGTTGGGAAAAATCCTTGAATATCTTTCGGAGATTGGTTGAAGGACCTGGTCGAGAAAAAAAGCAACTCAGGCAGCTGACCCAACGGTATAGGTACGCCTTTTCCGGGGGAAGTAGAAGAAAAATTATACTCCACTGATGTGGAATTGTCATGTTTTTGGTATGGTTTACGGCTCTGTTGATTTGATTATTCGATGTTCATTCGCTGTTGTTCTTCACTACTTGCTTGTGTACTGTGTGTGTGCCTGTTAGAAACGGCACAAGTCGCAAATACAGTAAATTACTGTCCATCACTATCACATGTTATCCTTAAGTTTTGGATAATTGTTTGTTGGTAGTCAAGGGGTCTAAGGTGTTTCTGTATCTCTTATTGACCTCGTTGACACACGCTTGTTTATTCATGGGTGGCACCGTTTGTTCGGTCCAAGACACGTGCCCACGAACAGCATTTACACGCGAATAATAACCATTTTCCTTTATAGATGTTTTCGTATATCTTAATGACCCGTTGCCGCAAGCTTGTTTATTTATGGGGTGCACCATTTGTTAGGTACAAGACACGTTGCTCCAAACAGGATTTAATGGAAGCCGTGTCACTATCGAGTTTTCCTTCCAGGTGTTTGTCTGGGCTTTCTGGTTTTATTGTCCTAGGATTTCTATTTGTCTCGTATACTCTTCATATGTTTCCACGAACGTGTTCTTGTAATAATAACCATTTTTCTTCATAGATATAATTTTCAAGACACTGGCAACATAACAACTATCGTCTCTATGACAAACCGTTCCCAGTACAAATATCGTCAAATCTGTCAAACTTTTTAATAGAGACGAAAGAGGGTTCCTTCGAGGGGTTTTGTCTGGGATTTATGGTTTTATTGTCTTAGGATTTATATTTGTTTCGTATACTCTACATATGTTTGCACGAACGTGTTCTTGTATTGTTACACGCAACGCCTACGCTCCCCTAATACTCACCCTTTTTGGGGGCCATCCCCCACCATTAACAGGATTCACCTTCATGTGAAGTCCCATATGTTGATTAATCCAAATCAACATACCCAATCCAATGAGTACCTGTAAAAGTGCATTAGATACAAAATGCATATACGGGCGAATCATGGAATCCACAAATCACATCTGCGAAAAATTCATGACGGCACAAAGAAAATAATGTGCTACTCAAAACAAAGAACAATTCCGTGGTAACGAAGCAATAAGGTATACAAAATATCTTTGCCATCGTTGACCATAAATGAACACTTGTCTAAATACAAGGTTCTAAGAATTGTATACACGCATCTACACAATCAGGTCTCGCAGGTCATAAACATTTTCAATGTTTATGATTTTTAGGAAATGTATTGGAAAGTTGGTCTTGGAATTGCATTGACTTTGGATACAGTGTTTTGTTGTAACCACTCCTTTGGGGTTAGATAACTTTCATAGGTTCTTGATTTTAACTGCTATTACTACTATAGTTGTCCGCTTGGTAGAAACCTTGACGTGGTGCGTGGGCTTAAACTACACTGAATTACTCAGACTATGCTGACGAGAGCATACGCTTCTAGTAGTGCCACTCATGTCAGACAGGCTAGCGAGGAGTAACACACAAAGATCTACCACCCCTAATCCAGGGTGTTATGCGTCACCGTGCCCATTGGATTCCTTGGAGCCAGGGGTATACCGGTTGTATTATAACGGCGTCTCTCTGACACAGGGTCAAATCAGAGCAGTAAGCAGACCTTACCACATCAAAACGGGGCTCTGATGTGGCGGACTATTTGAAAGCCCAAGTCTCGTGGGATCAAAAATGAATAACCAATATACAAAAAACAATCTAACAAGAATCCCGATAGGCGTAGGTGTGATGACCCGACACTGCCATAAAGGAACAAATCATCAAGCAAACACCGACTCGGCAAAAAGAAGACGTAGGGAAAAACGAAAAAAGCGGGATATACGCGTCGGCACGTGGAATGTTTGCACGTTATATAAATCAGGCGCGATACAGACGGTCGTAGAAAACGCAAAACAATATAAAATGGACATCGTCGCGCTTCAGGAAGTCCGACTCCCACATCAAGTAACCGAAACCAACGGATTTACACTGGCGTGTGGAGGTATCGATACACATAAACTCGGAACCGGCTTCATCATAAGCAAGAAGATTACGCCTCAAATAATTGTGAAATTTATTAATGACCGAATGTCGGTGCTACAAATACAGGGCCCTTGGTACAATTATGTATTTATAAACGTACACGTCTCAACAGAATCTACGAACGAAGAAATGAAGGACACATTCTACGAGACCCTAGAGGAAGTATTTGATGGGATCTCATCATTCGATGTTAAAATCCTCCTCGGGGACGTCAATGCGACAATTGGAAAGGAAGATATCTTCCAACCAACTGTAGGTAAAGAGAGCCTACACGACATTTCAAATGATAATGGAATTCGAATTGTCACGTTCGCAGTGTCAAAAGATCTGGTAGTGAAAAGCACGATGTTCAAGCACAAGCAACTCCATAAAGCCGCATGGATATCACCCGACGCCGTAACGCGTAACCAAAAAGACCACTTCCTCATAGACAAAACACACCACTCAAATATCCTTGACGTAAAATCATATAGAGGAACAGATTGCGACTCCGATCATCTTCTAGTGATGGCAAAATCAGGAGTCGGCTCGCAGCAAACCCACATGGGCAGTCACGGGAGACGAGCAAAGAGTTCGACATTGATAAACTAAAAGACCTGCGCAAAAGGGCTGAATATCAAGACGAACTAACAAATAGATTTAGCATCCAAGAGAATGGGAGTAGTGAGGAAGAGGAGGCCAATAGTGTGGACACTAAATGGACATCGATCAGAAACACAATCAAACAAACAGCCCAAAAGGTATTAGGATTTAAGAAAACAATTAAGTCCATACCATGGTTTGACGATGAGTGCATGGCGAAGATCGAAGAACGTGAACACCCCAGACTGATCCACTTAGAAAGATATGATGAAGTCAACACAGAAAGATACGCGACAATTCGGAAAGAGACAACGAGACTTTTCAAACGCCAAAAACGCGAATAGGACTCGGATCGAAAAAATCCTAGAAAATGGCAGAGCACAGAACATCAGAGGCATGTATGCCCGCATAAACTCAATTAGAAATGGCTACCGGCGGAGAGCGTAAATAATTCGAGACCCACACGGCTGTCTGGTCACAGAAAAAAACAATATCGTGACAAGATGGAAGCAGTACTTTGAAAACCTGCTCAACGTGCGCACCCATCAACCACAAATAAACGCACCATACGTATCTACAGCCGAGCCTCAGATCCCAAAGCCCTCTTTCAACGAAGTTGTAGACGCAATAAATTGATTGAAAAACAACAAGGCTCCCGGAGTTGACTGCATACCGGCAGAACTTGTGAAGCATGAAGGAGAAGCAACCACTCGAAAGATCCACCAACTCATCAAAACAATATGGGATAATGAAGTCACTCCGGAAGATTGGAAAACCTCAATAGTCGTCCCCATTTTCAAAAAAGGCGACAGGTCTGACTACGAACACTACAGAGGAATATCATTGGTCCCAACCACATATAAAATATTAACAAATGTCATACTGGCGAGAATCACACCATACGCAGAAGAAATACTGGAGACTACCAATGCGGATTCCGTAGGAACCGGTCAACGAGGGACCAGATGTTCACAATAAGGCAACTGCTGGAAAAGAAGTGGAAATACGGAGAGACGGTTCACCAACTTTTCGTTGACTTCAAAAAAGCCTACGACTCAGTCGCAAGACAAATTGTAGTTGAGCTGGGAATCCCGCAAAAAAATATACCGCCCTCATTCAAATTTGCATGAACGAAAACAAAGGGCGAGTTAGAATAGAAAACCACCTCTCAGAACCATTTGAAATCCGGGACGGGCTAAAACAGGAGGATGGCCTCTCACCATGTCTTCTTAACCTTGTGCTCGAGTATGTCATCAGTAAGGTACAAGACGACAACATGGCCGGATCATCTCTGAGCGGGGTCACATAAGTACTCGCATATGCGGCTGACATCGCCGTTCTGGGCGCAAGTAAAAACAGTGAAATCATCATGCAAGCGGCAGAAGAGGAGGGCCTAGAAATAAATGAAGACAAAATAAAATACATGATTACGGCGAGAGCAGGTGGACCTCGGAGAACACATATAAACGTCAGAGAAAAGATATTTGTAAAAGTTAAAAAATATAAATATCTGGGAACAATACTGACGGCCAGTATCGAAATGTCAAAGAAAATTAACAAAAGACTACACTCCGACAACGCTAGTTGGCACGCAGTAAGTAATCTGCTGAAATCCAAACTGATATCACGTAGCATAAAGCTCCGTGTCTATAGAACAATAATCATGTCAATTGCTCTGTACGGGTGCGAAACATGGGCTCTCACAAAACGAGAAGAAAACAGATTCCGCGTATTCGAGAATAAAGTTTTAAGGGGTATCTTTGGTGGTAAATATGACGTGGATACAAGACAATGGAGGAAACTCCACAACCACGAATTGGACGAGCTATACCGCAAAGCTACAATAGTGAGAGTAATAATGTCGCGACGATTAAGATGGGCCGGACATACGGCGCGAATGGGCAGCGATAGGACCGTGCGTAGAATTCTTGACTTTAGACCAACGGGAAAGAGACAGAAAGGACGGCCCAGACATCCATATAGGATACTGTTGCGAGCTTAGGGTTCGCTGGATTAATTATTTTAATAAATAAGAGCCGTTAAATCGATTCTCTTTGCAAACACTTTATTAGTCTGTTAATAACAACCATTTCTTGATACGTCTTTACTTATCGCTTCCGTACTTATCGACTCTTTGACTGCTTACTTCTTACTTCTCCCCTTCTGATCTGCGTGCGACGTATTTATACCGTTTCCTCATTCCGATTCGGTGTTTCGCTTCCGCCCGTTCCATAGCCTCGAATTTTCTACGGCTCATAGTCTCCAGTTTTCCAGTACTTTCTAGAATATTCTAGTACTGATTGTCATATGCGTCACAATACAATTCCCACCCAATATCATATATTAATATCCACAAATCTACGTTAAATTCAATGCCAAGCAAATTGAACCAAAACGTTGAATTGTCGAACATTGAATTCAATTCCAAAAATCCGAACATCACAACGCGCATTTTTCACATGCATTGTATGTAAAATCAAACACGTGTCCAAACAAACCCATGTTCATTTGATCCGCCGACACACAATTCCGGCAATCTAAACATCACAATGCATACGCATTGTAACCAGATGTTTTATGACCTGCACAAATAGACCTAAATTCCCATCCATATTCTCACCCATTTCCCATGGACTCTGACTCCATTTAAAGTCCAAAATAATCTCTTGTTTGCATTAGCCAGACACGTTAATGGATAACAAAAAACCCCAAAAAGGATCTGCGACAAGGGGCGATGTGCTTCAAGGAAGAAGAAAAGTAGATTAGAAAGTAGTTAGTATGTGGCTCGAGTGGTGTAAAGACTTAAAAATAAAGTGTATTAAGCTTCAAAAAAGAATCAGTCTGTTTTGTTTTACGGCTACGGTTGTGAGAGTGTAGTACAGTTCGCTTCCGTGCTTCTCGATCAACGAGGAAGAGAAGCGAACGGCCAGGCCCAATAAAAATGCAGCTTTTGGAATCTGCAACTACTTTTATTAATTTTAATATTTACAATAAATGATTGACGACCTTAAACGTCGGACGCCAACCTAGAGACTGATCCTCGAATTTAAAATGCATCGCCCCTTTACACAAATCTTCATTGAGATTTGTATGTGAAAAATTGGAGAAAAGGAAATGGAATATCTATTTTTAGATTATACACATCTGGCTGCAATCCAGATGGAGATAAGGATTTTAGAATTGCGTGTATGGGAACGAAATGGATATCCTTTAATGTGTGTTGGTTTGCATATGAATATATGCATTATGCTGTTTAGTTTTTAGGAAGGATTTGGAAATATTAGTATGGTAATTGAACAATTCAATTTGTCTAACAGTGGAATGAATGTTAGTTTGGGGATATGGATTAATGATAAAGTAGGTGGGTAGAAATGTATGTGGGAGGAAAATGGTACGGCTTCTTGGAGCACTACAAGAGTTCCTTGGTGACTGCGCTAGTTTCGGGCACTTCGAATTGATAGCTTTTAACAGTTCAAATGTCGATATACAACAGAATTAATACCGACCATGTCGAGGGACTTACAAGGCTCGGATAACTTCAGGTCCAACCCAAATTCGAAGGACCAGGACCCAACATACAACAAGAATCCATTCAGGATCCATCGTTCGCTCCTCTTCCTCGTTGATTGAGAAGCACGGAAGCGAACCGTACTATAAAGTCATGAACTTCCGGGTTCCTACAGGCCAATAAATAGTAGTAGTAATTACTACTATAGTGTGACGCATATGACAACCAGTACTAGAATATTCTAGAAAGTCCAAAACAAAGTACTAGAATATTCTAGAAAGGAAAACTGGAGACTAAGAGCAGTAGAAAATTCGAGGCTATGGAACGGACGGAAACGAAACACCGAATCAGAATGAGGAAACGGTATAAATACGCCACACGCAGATCAAGAAGGAGAAGTAAAAAGTAAGCAGTCAAAGACGCGATAAGTACGGAAGCGATAAGTCAAAAAATCGTGAAGTGTACGGTAGAAGTAATGGTGATTATTAACGGACTATTCAAGTGTTACATTGATTCAAAATCGATTTAACGGCTCTTATTTATTAAAAATAATTAACCCAGCTGTTACGGCTCCAACGCCGTGCTTCCTCTTTCGAGGGAAGAGCGCGGAGGTTATTATATTTATTTAATAATTTCTTAAATAAAAGATCTCTTTTATTTTTAGATTTGTTTTATTTTATTTAAATATTTTATTTTTATTTTATCGAACTCAGCTATCTCAAGCTGAGCTCTCTTCTTTCTACTTTTTTCATATAAATTTACTTGTTTATATAGAACATTTTGTTCTAACTGACTGTGGCGTATAAACTGAACAAAACAATCTAGAAGTCTCTGTGACTTAGAATTTTGAATAAACTTTGAACGAAAATCAAAGTGGCCATGTTTTGAAATGAAAAATGTGCTTGTTATGAAAAGGGGCATATTTATGAACTGTGCTGTAAGTGACTGGATATAGAATATTGTGTCTGTTTATTTATCAATTGTATTAACTGAGAATGTAAGATATGTGAGGATGTAGTTTTAAGGGTTGTGTTTGAAAGGACATGAGTTAGTGTTAAAGCGAATAAGGGTAGTATTCTGGAATACAACACAGCGAACCCTAAGCTCGGTACAATACTATTTATTGCCCTGTAGGAACCAGGAAGTTCATGACCTTACTGACTTGGCTGCTGCATCGTTCCCTGTCCTGTGCACTCTCCGTCCACGCGTCGGTCTCTGATCCGGTCCCCTCAAAGTCGCGCTTTACATTGTCCCCCCAACTCCGTCGCTGCCTTCCCAATAGTCTCCCGTTAAGAGTTCTGCATACGGTTCTGTCGTTTCTCATTCTCGCTACATACCCGGCCCATCTGAATGTTCGCGACATGATTTTAACACACACCGTAGGCCCCAGGCTCCATGGGGGCAAATCAATATCTTTACTTTGTGATTTAGTTTCCTAGGGAATATATTTTCAATAAGTCATTCGGCTTCAAATCTTGTGCAAGTTAATTTATATTCTTTAAAATGGTGATCACGACGTAAAATTCTTCATAAAGCAGTTTTTTTAATAATTAAGGTTTGGTTTCTCTTGCCGGTCGATTGTTTTGAATTGTTTTTCCTATTTACTAATATTCTAAATGAACTCTGGTGTTTTCGCAGTCCTCACCCGAACAGCCTTCACTCATTTTTTTACTGTTGAGGTGGTTGTCTCAAACGTTGTGATTTATTTACCAATTCGTGTTTGCTATTTGCTAGCTGTTCAAAATATACGAAGCCAACCCCCAGTCCGCTTAAGGTCCCCCCTGTAGTTGACACAATATATGTACATTTTGTTAAAATTCCGCACCTTTCTAATAAAAGTATTAGACAATGTTCATGGTGCTTCATGAATTGTTGATAAAATGACAAAACATACAAAAAAAAATTCACATCAGCGGAGTACGTGCAAGTGGTCAATTAAATTGAACCTAATTATCTTTTCGTAAGACCACATGTGGCCCCAACCCTATTTCGACATTCACACAACTAAAATTACAAATTCAAATCACTCCATCGAAAGCTTCTGTCCGCTGAAAGAAATTCTGCTCTACCTAGATATAGTGTGCAAACTCCAGCAAATATTCTGTCTCCATCGCGTTCCGAGGAACACTCCAAAATTATCGAATTTGTCTTAAAACCAACAATCACTAGAGGCACTCACTGGTACCGCCACCAAAGCTATGAATCCAAAGTTGATGAACAAATCCTCCTCTTCGCCCCAAAACCCCTCCATAAAAAACGTGAATTTCGAGGCACGACTACGACCTCTTGGATAACCGAGTGCAATTTGTTTTTGGTTTGCCACAGTAAGGCCTCAGAATATTCCAACTGGCGTCTTGTACATTAACCTTTAGGCTTGTCACTTTCACAATCTTATAGAGGTTTCCACACCGGAATCGGAGCGATGCAGGAGTAAATGGTAAAGAATGTAAAATGATGAAAGCTTACGTTGTCGAGCTGTAAAATAATCAAGCGTTAGGAGAAGCTTAATTATATAAACCGGAACCGGAAGAGTAACCGGTCAGGAAATCGAATGCATTACGTTGGAAGGTTTGTTTTTGTTGTTTACCTCTTGACTTTGTTCCAATTGTGGTCCCAGTGCTTGGAGCTGTTGGGATCTACCGGCCGTTTGGAAATTGCGTAATTGATGTTCGCGTTGTGTCAGAGGATGTATGAGGAAAGGATTCGACTTCGGACTGTAAATACTCTCTTGGGGCTGTTCGGGGTTGTCTTGCTTTCTTTTGTTGAATGTTGCAGTGTCTCTGCTGATCTGCCGTTTGCCTTTCGTTTCGGAGACCGCTGTCGGTTGTTCGTTGAGTTCGTTGAGCTTCATTGAATCGGTTTTCTTTGGAAAGCCTTGCACTTGAAGAATACCTGGAAATAGAAACAAAGAGACAGCTCATATGTTTTCCTTCGGATTTCAGTAATTAGATGGTATGTACGTTTGATTTTGGTTGGGTAATATTTAGACATTCATTATTTGTTGGCGATGGTAATTTTTATTATTTAGGGGACCCCCTATGTATCTCGTAAGCTGTCTTATCTGAGGCACAGTTTTACATGAACGTTATTATCAAAAATAATAATTATTAAATCATTTATTATTTATAAGTTGGTTTGTTTTGTATTTTCCAGTTCGAGACATCTAAAATTTTCTTGAGAAATAAAAAAAAAAGTTATATGAAATTTATTTATTTTATTTATTTAATTATTATTAACAAGTAATTCAAAATTACATGTCAATAAATTAACATCATGAGCCTCTTTTTTTTTTTGTTTTTGGTAGGAAGGTGGAAATCTTCAAAAGATACATCTGGACAGATCGCTGGGCATGCCGGCTTTTTACCGATTAAAACCACCCCACGCCAGGCTCATATTCCCGCTGATCTCCGCGGAACTTTCTTTTAGATATTCCATAGCGGGGCGGGACGGGGTTTACCTGTTACTCCGGTCGTCGCGTCCCAACTGCTCGATCATTTGACAGAGAATACCATTTGTTACGGACCATGCCTGTTTTCAACTAAGCATGTATTCTGTTATTCTTCCCGGAGTAACTGTCCGTCTCATATGTCTCTCCAAAATCGTTCACGCGGTTTTGAATCTCACGCCCTCTGTGAGTACGTGTGTGGGGGTTCTTTAAAGCATTCCCAAAGAACCACCCATTGCCTTTAAATCAACCTGCCTTCCCCCCACTCAACAAAGCCATTTCACTTGCCTGCAATCGAGCAGCGTCAGCTACCTTTCATTATCTTTCACCTGGAAAGTAAACCCTCAGCAAGGCATGCATATCAATTAAATCATTCCGTTCATAATACATGAACCATATACCAACCCGGCTCAGGTCGTCTGAAAGCATGATTAGTAAACACACGCCAATCTTTCAGCGTGTTATTGTTCCAACAATCCGTTGGTCCATAAAAAAGACATGTCGGGCAACTTGCTTGCTTGCACATCTGCAAGCCAAATTTCCGACGATGATCGCCTAAACCGATAGCCGATCATCGAGTTGGACACGATCATAATTGTTGTTTAAACAATCTAATCACACAGTAACCTCACTGTGTTTATTTTACCTACCATCCGTTGGTCCATGGCCACCCTGGGTAAGTCGTATGCTTGCACACCTGCAAGTCAAATTCCTCATGATCGGTCACCCAAGCGACGAACGATCATCGAGTTTCACACGACCCATGATTGTTATTTAAACAATCGTATCAATGGCCATGCCCTATGATGCATCCTATAGAACAAACATACAGTTTCAGGTGAGGGCAGTATTTTAGTATATGAATGACTGTAAGTATTGTATTGCATTTTTGGCAGATTGGGGGTGTGTCTTTGTTGAGCAGGTAAAGATGCGTAGTGGACGTATGACCTAATCGCAATCTCACGAAGTTTGTGATTTTAGATTTACTTAAATTCGTTGGATAGAAGGGGTGATATTTGAATGGGTTGACGTATTATAGGTGTGGTGATAAGTATCCCAATTTATTCGAATTGTAGTTTTTAGTTTGTTTTGGATGGTTGCTAGTAGATTGGCTCTTGTATACGAGGGTGGGCTGAAGGGTTTCCGACCTACAAAAGATACAAGCCATTTATTTTTTAAATTTATTTTTACTTTTCTACATAGCCTCCTTGTAACTCTACACATTTCTCCCAGCAATGCCCCCATCTCTCTAACCCGTCCAAATATTACTCGGCGTTCACGAAGGTAATTGTCTACTCATTTGACGAAAATCTCTGTCCTCCGAGCGCAATTTTTAGATTAGGGAACAAAAAAAAGTCGCTGGTGAGTAAGGCGGATGGTCCAGCAATTCAAACCGTAATTCGTGGATTTTTGCCATGGCAACCACTGAGGTGTGAGACGATTCGTTGTCTTGGTGAAACAGGATTTTCTTTTTCTGCAAATGTGGCCATTTTTCCGCAATTTCAGCTCTCAGTTGGTCAAGTAACGATGCGTAGTATGCTCCTGTAATAGTTTTTCCTTTTTGAAGATAATCGATTAAGATAACTCCATGACTATCCCCGGAGGGATGGGAGCAAACATACAGGGCAAAGTCTCTGATTGCTTTCAACCCGGCAAAGACCGCGACGATCCCTGTCCCTGTTCAAATCAAGTTGACATGCAGTCTCCACCTGACACTCCTTGATAGCTACTTTGGCACCGGCCAAGTAGTGAACCAATGCATGCAACGACATCCTGAGAAAGGTTGGCGCAGGGTTAAGAACCTTGCCTGTAAAAACGAGTTATTATGGCAAATTTACCAAGCCTCGGATATGGACCGGATACACGACGACGACCACGGAAACGGAAAGGGCTAAACGATTTAAGAATTTTCTTATGGAACGTCCGCTCGCTATACACAGCAGCTAGCCGATGCCCTGTCCGAATATAAGGTTGACATATGCTCTTATACAAGAAATAAGATGGGCGGGGAGTGGTGTCTCAACCAATTGCATTGTCGTCGGTGTGCCCATCGGATGTACACTAATGTACGGATGCCCGAGGCGATTATGCGAACTCCCTGGATCTGTTTTTGATATCCGAACCGAGTATTTATACCGTAGAGGTTTCTGCGCTACTGGGAAACTCAGATCACTGTTTGGTATCGGCCGCGCAAGCACTTGCAATTCAAGCGAATAACCGCCCTAGGCAGCTTCGCCATGTATGGAAGTATGGAGCCGCTAACTGGGACGATTTGCGAGATTTCTTCGCATCCTTTCCATAGTCCGAGGTGTGCTTCGGAAACTCCGATGTTAACGCCTGCGCGGAGCCGGTATCAGAGATTACTCTTCTGGGGATGATGGGTATATTCAACATTCCATCAAACGAAGTTCGTCTGATAAACCTTGGTTTGACAAAAAATGCGAGCTGATTACAGCGGCAAAAAATAGAGCTTTTAAGCAATGGCGCTCCAATCCCACCGATGTGGGAGCGAAGTTTGTTAGAATCAGAAACGCGTGCAACCAGGCGATTGATACCCCGAAGAAGGCTCACAACGACAGGGTGATCAATAAGCTCCTTCGGTGCCCAACTGGTTCGCGATCCTTCTGGTCAATGGCAAAAGCTGTCAGCGGTATCTTCGCTTCCTCCTCTTTTCCTCCGTTGGTGACCGACAGCGGGACGTTAGTCACCAATCCAAAGGATAAAGCTAATGTATTCGCGAATTTATTTTCCGCGAATTCAAACCTCGATCCCGGCCTTTTGGAGTCACCCGTGATCTCGCCGGTACAGTCTTCCATGCTGGATGTGAGATTTCGTCCGCGCACTATTCAACGCATTCTACGTCAACTGGATTGTAGGAAGGCAACCGGCCCGGACGGAATACCAGCAATAGTCCTTAAGAACTGTGCTCCAGAACTATCGCCGATTCTTGGCAGACTCTTCCGGTTATCTTATGCACGGAGAACCTTTCCTGCCTGCTGGAAAATCGCTCGAGTTCAGCCAAACCCAAAGACGGGAAAAAAGTGTCTCCCACAAAATTACCGTCCGACAGCATTACTGTCTATTTTATCTAAGGTGATGGAAAAAGTCGTCAATACAGAGTTAGTTAAGTATTTGGAGTGCAACGGATTTCTAAATGATCGTCAATACGGATTCCGTGGCAGGCGGTCCACAGGAGACCATATGACATTTATTACAGCTGTCATGTATAACACCATGTGCTCGGAGTAGACTTTCTAGTCAGAAAGACCAAATGTTGCCGTCACCAAACATTGAGGAAACATTAAAAGCCATAAGACAGCCCAAATCAAATAAAGCCCCCGGAGCTGGTGGCATACCAGCTGAGCTGATCAAACAAGGAGAGACAGCGTTACATCAAGCAATTCATGACATCGTGGTGCACGTATGGGAGCAAGAGGAGATGCCGGAAGATTGGCGTCGGAGTATAATTTGCCCCATACATAAGAAGGGAGATATCACATTGTGCAGCAACTATAGGGGTATAATATTGCTGAGTACCGCCTATAAGATACTCTCCACTATCCTACAAGATCGGATAGCCCCATACGCTAAAGCCATCTTTGGTCAATATCAGTGTGGCTTCATCCCAGGTAAATCAGCAATTGATCAGGTATTTGCCCTTAGGCAGGCGATGGAAAAATGTCAGGATCTTAAGATTCCATTAGATCATCTATTTATAGACTTTAAGGCCGCCTACGACAGCATAGCCAGGGTAGAACTAAAAATGGCGTGAGAGAGTTCGGCATTCCAAACAAATTGGTACGACTTTGTAGGTTGACCACGACCAACGTAACTAGTCAACCAAAAATAGAGGGATTGCTGTCCAAACCAATAAACACCTTTAATGGACTCCGACAGGGAGACGGTCTGGCCCGCCTCCTCTTTAATCTGGCGTTGGAGAAAGAATCCGTTACTCTGGCGTCACAACAAGAGGGACTCTTATCACCAAGTCCAGCCAGATACTTGCCTACGCAGATGACATCGACATCATCGGTAGATTTGATTCGGTTGTACAGAACTCCTTCACCCAGATCGAACAGGCGGCACAAAAACTGGGAATGCACATTAATGACGGGAAATTTAAATACATGATGGCAACTTCTGCGAAGAGAAGACCTAACGCTGGACATACTATCAGGAGCACGAATTTGAAGAAGTGTAATCCTTTAACTACCTTGGGTCAATAGTATCAACTGATAACAATATGGAAGAAGAAATACGCGAATGCTGATCAAATCCAACAAAGCCTACTATGGTCTATCAAAATTTATCCAGAACATCCAAGCTACTACTGTACAAGATCATGGTGTTACCAGTACTCATGTATGGATCCGAGACCTGGGTGCTCAATAAAAGGCACTCTGAACTCTTGGCCGCGTTCGAGAGGAAGGTATTAAGGAGAATTGGTGGCCCCGTATGTAAGGGAGGACGATTCTGGAGACGCCACAACCGTGAGTTGTATGCGATCTACCTTGAAGCTAATGTTGTAAGAAAAATCAAGCTCGGTAGACTCTGGTGGGCGGGACACCTTGCTCGAATGAGCGAAGAGGACCCTGCCCGGAAAGTCCTTTGTGGCAGGATGTATGGAAGGAGGCAGCGCTGCAGACTTTCTTTGCGATGGAGGGATGACGTAGACCAGAACGCCCAGAGCCTGGGAGTGCAAACTGGATGACATCGGCTCGAAATCGGGACCGGTGGAGAGATTTGTTAAATCAGACCAAGACCGGATCCCTGTTGTGGCGCCGATGATGAAGGTGATCAAGTTGGCTACTGGAAATAGCCTCTGTTACGTCCAAAACCAACCACCCGTTAATACATACCTCTTTTGAACCAGTCTCCACCAATTAATTGCGATACACGCAAAATCATCCACTAAAAGAATGAAGCACTCTCCAAGCCCTAGCATTGCCCCATATATTAAACGGGCATATATCAAATTCAATATCAAACAAATTGAACTAAACGTTCCATTTCCCCATATTGACATCAACATAAATCCAAGACGTGATATACGAACCAGATGTTCAATGCGTAAATTCCCCTGGATCCAAATCTGCGAACCAGATGACCAACTCTCAAGTAAAGTTAGTAAGAATCATAAAATGCACGGCGGCAATTTTATAACTCTGTAAAGGATGGTTTACCCAAACCAATTCTCACAGACAACCTCGAACTACACGTTCGTTTTATTATAGTACCCACAAACAGGATCATAAATGCACAGTTGCAAGATCCTTGGCTGATTGTCTCTTCGTGTTTCCCTGTTGAACCGACGCCGAAAGGATAATGAAAGGAAGCGGCGACTGGGAAAAAGGGTCGTGCAGAAAAAAGGAGATATCCTTCGATCTGTAGGACGAATGATGAAAGTTTTCGTTCGGGGAGGAAAACAACAACTAAAGCAAGTTGGTCGGAGCTATTGACCAAGACGATCATTGAGAGAAGAGTTTTGGTATTGTGTTCGTAGCGGTGGTATATGCTAAGTAAATTTATAAGTGTCAGTTTGGTCTATTTAAAAATAAAAAGAATAAAACAATATTTTCAGTCGCTCTTAAGAACATTGTGTCAGTTTGGTCTATTTAAAAATAAAAAGAATAAAAACATATTTTCGGTCGCCCCTAAAAACATAGCGTCAGTTTGGTTTATTTGAAATAAAAGGAATAAAAACATTTGATTTAAAACTCCGAAAATTCGACCTTATTTGTGAATAAGATCCGAAAGCCGGAAGTCAAAGAACTATATTACTTAAATACTTGCAAAGATTACGACCTCCCCAACCCGGAGACAACCGACGGCTAGTAATCAACGTGGCATCGAGCCGTGCGGACGTACTCGGGCATCTGGTGTAGACGTATTGACAATCGACGACGGAAAGGCCTTAAAAGTGACGTCAGATAGACCAATAACTTGAACAAGACAATACATTTTGATTTTCGCGCCGTGTTTTGTGAAAAGTGACAATAGCAGTGTGCATGCAAAGGCCACATAAAAAAACAATTAGTGCCGATACGCGACGTACGAAGTGTTCCTGTTTGTGTATGTGCACAATATAATAAACAAACTCCTGAACGTGATTATCTATCTGTCACTCGCCCAATAAAAAAAAACAATAAAACAAAATGAAAAAGTGAGAACACGTGGTCCATAATATGGACGTAAAACGAATGGATGCCAAAATGGTGTTTCGGAGAAGGCAAAATACAGACGTGAATATAAAGGCTAAACGCCTTAGAACAAATGAAAACAAGGATACAGACACGTTGATTGTCAACAGCGACGACGAAGACAACACCCATGGTGCCCAGTACTCAGGGATTGGAAACCAATTCCAAGAACTAGCTGTCAGCGAAATAAATGCAGACGCTAGCAATCAGAGCGCGGTCCTCAACAGACTCATCCATGAGATTAGTCTTAAAAAATAACAACCGGATAAACAAATGGAGGAAGTTGTTAAACTGAAAGACAATCTGAGCCAGAACGAGCGAAAAACGAAAATGGTACAACAACAACAGCAAGAACAAAGACAACAGCAACCCACGAAGGCAAGGAAAATACGACAAGATAAGGAAACTCAGCAGCAGGAATCACATCAACAACAACAGCAGGAACCACATCTCAGCAGGTGCCAGTCAAAGAAAAGGGAGAAAGTAGCTCCTATCTACATCAGTTACATGGTGACAAAGGATTTCATAAAATTAAGTGAGTTGACATGCAAAACTTTTAAAGCAAAACGCATAAATAATTTTAAGATAAGTTTAACATGCGATGATTTAGAAGGGTATAACAAAATTAAATCGGCTGTTTATAATTTATAGAGGAAAGGCGTCTTTTTATCTTCCTCTGTTGACAGTCGATACCATGCGGTTTATAGTTCGTCAGGGCACATAAACCCGTGAAGTGATTTTTCTAATTGGCGCCCAGGCTCCTTATCGAATTGCAACTTGTGGTTGTACCTCAGACAATGGGGAATTTTCAATCACAAATTTTCGTATTGATTTCGTGCCATCGGTGGTAATTACTATAAAAATAATATAACTAGCAACGTTACACACTCTTTAAAGGGAACAGTTGTTCATTATTTTAATGGAATACAAAAAAAAAACCGCTTCACATTGTTCGCGATATTCGAAGAATCGTGTTTTTAAATCGTCCAAGTGCACGGAAACAAACCAACCCTTCTCTGTTGCTCCCTATTTGATGTGTGTCCTTTTACTACTGACGTACACGAAATCTACCGTAACAAAACAACTCCATTGAGAACATGGCGGACTTCAAGTGATGTTAGACCCAGTAGAGTTTATGATGCAATAACCCAAATGGTAAAAAATACTTAAATTAACATCGGCATTGGGTAAATCGAAAAGTGAGTACTACACGTAAATCGGAGAAAACCGTGTCCATGCTCCTCCTTTACTCCCGAAGAGGTGCTTGAAGAACTAAAAAGCTTCCAAAACGATACCTTGAAGTTTACTGGTGTGAAACCATTTTCTACAGCAAATTCTAGAAATCGCAACCGTAAGTTGCCTTTCTTCATTGTGTCGCTAAGCCCCAATAGTAAAATTGATGGGCTTAGATATATTAAATACATTAATCACCAAACAATAAGTTGGGAGAGAATAAAGAAGTGCGACCGCGTATTGCAGTGTATGCGCTGTCAACGCTTCGGCCATGTGGCAACGAATTGCAATATGCATTTCAGATGCGTCAAATGCCTTAATAAACATATCATTGGAGTATGTCCATTGGGCTAAGAACAGCTTCCGGATAGAAGTAAACTATCCTGTGTCCTCTGTAATAAAACAGGTCACCCTGCTAACTTTAGAGGTTGCCCTAAGTACCAACAACTAAAATCAAAGTTGGAAGCCAAAAAGAAGCAAGTTGAAGAAGAGAAAAGGATGAAAACTCGCTCTTATAACAACTTCGTGGCGCCAAGTGTGTCATACGCTCAAATGACAGGTGGAGTAAAAAATGCACCAATCTTAGAACAATCACGTAATATCATTAAAACGCCTGCTCCAGAGGCACAAACTGATATAACAGCAATATTACTGTCCATACAAGGACAGTTTGCTGCGTTTGATAAAAAATTCGAAAAGATCGAAAAAAAAACTGGGCTCCCTGTCTTAATTAAAAATGATCTACAACACAAAGTCGTCTACAGTAGATATGTATACGAGTTCCAGGTACTAGAAGCCTGCCTTATAGATATTCCTTTGAAAATCAAAGGCATCTATATGTGATCTCTGCTTATGCTCCCGAAGCTCCGCAGTGTATACAGTTTATCAATGAACGTGATACCCTTTTGCGAAGTCTCAAGTTAGACTCGGAAGATAAATATTTCTTTATGGCGGGAGATCTCAATTCCAAGCACAGTGGTTGGGGTAACCTTATCACAAACACAAGAGGCAATGTGTTGTTCGACTGGTGGCAAACAAAGGCTATCGAACATAAACTAGAATCGTACGCTACAGATACGCCGTCATATCCACGAGGAAGTTCCTTCTTAGATTTACTTTGGCTGGACGAGCGAATAAAAGTATTAGATACGGATCTAACTACTCGAAATTGTCTTCGTACAATCGAGTACGATAGCGATCATTACGGATTTGGTGCTGTAATACATGTCCCAAACGAACATTCACTACTTGAGCAGTACAAACATATCATCATCATCACCATCGGCACTACAACTGGGATCCGGTCTTGGCCTTATTTACAAAGTCTCGAGGCTTGTTAAATTTTCCATAATAATTTATTTTTACGTGCAAGGTCATTAGCCTTGCGCCGATAGTACAAACATATACATTCTTTCAATTGCGGAAAAGCACTAACTACTAGAAATTGTCTTCGTACAATCGAGTACGATAGCGATCATTACGGAGTTGGTGCTGTAATATGTTACATGTCCCAAACGAACATTCACTACTTGAGCAGTACAAACAGATACATTCTTTTAATTTCGGAAAAGCACACTGGTCACGTTTTGATCGGATAATAAAAAAATAATTACGCTCCAATGGCATAGATCCACCAACTGACAGAAATCTTCATAATGACGAAATTAATCATTATCTTTCGACAATGAACAACATTGTTACTAATACAATGAATCGTTTTATCACAGAAGTGTCTCACATGGAGAGCTATACAAACCGATACAGAAAAGCAACGATAGACGAGCTGTATAGGCAAAAGAGTATTCTGCTCTCTAAGTTAAAACTGCTCTTCAAACAGTTCAGCGACCCAAGTAGCCAGGAAATAAAAGCAATTAAGTCACTAATTCAAAATCTTCAAAAACTGATCCGTGACAACTATAGATCAGTAATCAATGAAGACTGGAACAAGAGAATTCAAGCCATTAAACCTAGTGGACCGAATATGTTCCCACAAATACATAAAGTCTTTCGAAGGAAAGATTATAATGACATCCCATGTCTGTGAGTTCCGCGGACTCCCGAGAATAGTCAAACTCTGCTGAACGCAGGACTTACCCTGGAACACATCAACTCTAACGAAAAGTTCATAATAGTCGAGGATCCGCAAAAAAAAGCAAACTCAATTGGCACTTGTTTCGAAGCAGTGTATAGATTGAACGAATCGGCTCATTCTAACCTTGACCTGGAAAATAGGGCTCTCCAGAAACATATTTCGCTACGCAATGAACTTAACAATTGGCGTCTCTTAAGTCGAAGTTTCACTATCTTTAGTGAAAATAATAGGACGGATTCCCCGCTTAGAGATCTAAACATTAGTATATTTGTACACAAAGATAATAGACAACTACAGATCAGTAATTAATGAAGATTGGAACAAGAGAATTCAAGCCATTAAAGCTAGTGGACCGAATATGTTGCCTAAAATAAATAAAGTCTTTCGAAGGAAAGATTATAATGACATCCCATGTCTGTGAGTTCCGCGGACTTCCTGGAATTGTCAAACTCTGCTGAACGCAGGACTTACCCCGGGACAGATCAACTCTAACGAAGAGTTCATAATAGTCGAGGATCCGCAAAAAAAGACGAACTCATTTGGTGGTTGTTTCGAGGCAGTGTATAGATTGAACGAATCGGCTCATTCCAACCTTTTTTTAATCCCGATTCGTTTACCGGGAGCGAACGACGACGAGCAAATCAAACGAAATACAATTTTTCCTTTTATGAATGTCTTTAATTCAAACGAACAAAAAACGACTAATATCTAGCTAAATGCTACGTCAAACGAGAGCGATAACATATCGACAACGAAATCAAAACTAAGCTGATTTGGATAATGCAAAATGACAACTAAAACTAAATAACAAAAATGGCAATAACAAAAATAAAAAGTGCTGCCAAAAATGCAACTAATTAGTTCAAACACGACGCGACACTAACCTTGACCTGGAAAATAGGGCTCTCCAAACACATATTTCGCTACTTAGCAATTGGCGTCTCTTAAGTCGAAGTTTCACTATCTTTAGTGAAAATAATAGAGCGGATTCCCCACTTAGTAACAATGCATATTATCCAATCCAATGGAAATCTGCAGTAGTCCATCCCATCCCCGAAAAGGCGAAGGACAGGAGCAATCCAGCCAATCTTCGCTCGATTAGTTTCCTTCCCAACATCAGCAATGTATTCGAAAAAATTATAAATAAAGCAATGAATAATTGGTGTGAGGAAAATGGTATTATTCCGAACAACCAGTTTGGTTTTTGATCGCAACATGACACAGTTCATGGTGCGACAAAACTTGTTTCCGACATACAGTCGAACAAGGCGAAGCGACAATGTAGATGGGCCTGTTCGGTTGACTTCGAAAAGGCTTTCGGCACCGTATGGTAAGAGGGGCTTGTATATAAGTTATCAAATCCAGGTATGCTCGAATATTTATTATACATTTTCTACGATATGATAATGGGTAAACAATTTGTAGTGAAATGTGGAGATATAATCTCCACCAAGACTTTCCACATCAAAAACGGCTTACAACTTGGAGCAGTGAATTCTCCTATATTATTTAACATTTACACTATATATAGACATCGATATAGTGGGTTCTCTCAACCATGCAATTGCGTATGCCGACGACATTGTGGTGTATAGATCTGGAGAAAAGATTGATGTCATCAACAGACTTCTGCAAGATGATTTCAACAAAGTCAAACGTTTTTGCGACGACTGGAAATTAAAAATAAATTTCCAGAAAACAGAGACTATCCATTTCAGAACGCCTCTGTTCAGGGCATCAAGGGATACAAATTGGAAAAAAGTTTCCATTGTAGGAAGTAATAATCTTCCCCTACAAGTAAAAACTGTAGTCAGATACCTTGGAATCTGGCTTGATCAGTATCTTTACTTTGATAAGCATACAGCAGTTGCTCTTACAGCAGCTAAAAACGCATATGCAATGACACGAAATCTCTTCTGTAGTAGTTTTCTGGAGCCCAAGGTGAAAATAATTTCATACTCGGCATTCATTCAACCAATATGATATCACATATCCCCATTCCACATGGAGAAGTTTCGGATGTTCGAGAGGCAGTGTCTCCGTTCCTGCGTCGGGATGTATAGAGCCCCAGAGTCGTAATATAAGAAATACTATCCCAATAAAGTCCTTTATGACAAATCAGGACTCAGCAGAATAGATAACTTCATTATCAAGATTATTCGTGGTCACACAACAAGGGCAATGTGCAGTGAAAATGATCTCATATAGGGAGCATTCTATCCCAATGATATGATCTGGTGTCAGAGAGGCGCCGTTATAATACAGCCGGTATTCCCTCTGCTGCAAACCATCCAGTAGGCACGGTGACGCGTAACACCCTGGATTAGGGGTGGTAGATCTTTATGTGTTACTCCTCGCTAGCCTGTCTGACATGGGTGACCCTACTAGAAGCTTATGCTTTCGTCAGCCTGAGTGATTCATCGTAGTTTAAGCCCCCGCACCACGGCAAGGTCTCTACCAAGACTTCAAAAAAGCCTACGACTTAGTCGCAAGGCAAAGACTCTACCATATTGTAGTTGAAGACCGAAAAAATATGCCGCTCTCATTCAAAGTTGCATAAACGAAAACAAAGGGTGAGTTATAATAGAAGACCACCTCTCAGAACCATTTGAAATCCGGACGGACTAAAACAGGGAGATGGCCTATCACCGTGTCTTTTTAACCTTGTGCTCGAGTATGTCTTCGGAAAGATACAAGGCGACAACATGGCCGGATCATCCCTGAACGGGGTCACACAAGTGGTTGCATATGCGGTTGACATCGCCGTTTTGGGCATCATCCAAGTGACGGAAGAGGTGGGCCTAGAAATAAATGAAGACAAAACAAAATACATGATTAGGGCGAGAGCAGGTGGAACTCAGGGAACACATATAAACGTCAGAGGCAAGATATTTAAAAAAGTTAAAGAGTTTAAATATCTGGGAACTATATTGACGGCCAATATCGAAATATCGAAGGAAATTAACAAAAGACTACACTCCGGCAATGCTAGTTGGCACGCAGTCAGTAAACTGCCGAAATCCAAACTGCTATCACGTAACATAAAGCTCCGTGTCTATAGAACCATAATCATGCCGATTGCTCTATACGGATGCGAAACATGGGCTCTCACAAAACGGGAAGAAAGCAAATTCCGCGTATTCGAGAATAAAGTTTGAAGGGGTATCTTTGGAGGTAAATATGACGGGGAGGCAGGACAATGGAGGAAACTCCATAACCACGAATTGGAAGAGCTATACCGCAAACCCACAATAGAGAGAGTAATCAAGTCGCGAAGATTAAGATGGACCCGACATGTGGCGCGAATGGGCAACCATAAAACCGTGCGTAGAATTCTTGAGGGTAGACCTTGAGAAAATCGGATCGGATGGTCAGCCGTGGAAGGAGGGTGAACGATGGCGCAGCCGAGTCGGTGAGGTCATGAACTTCCGAGTTCCTACAGGCTAATAAAAAATAATAATAATAATAAATTATTATTATTACTATTATTATTATTATTATTATTATTATTATTATTATTATTATTATTATACTTTTCTCGGAGAGGCGGATCTATAGCGCCGAGTGGGCGCCGCGAGTGCCCGCCAAATAACGGTTGCAGTTCTTTTTGAACAGTTGGAGACCTTAATTTGTATTTCTTCGTTACAGTAATGTTCGGGCAATCGAGGCTAATCGATTACTCCTCGTCTTCAGATTTCACTCTGCTTTGACATTTAAGAGAATCTTAAAATCCATTTCGGGCGCGTGTTGTGTAAAAGCAAATAGATAGGGCCAGGCAGATAAGAGAAAAGAGTCCAGATAAGGAAAACTGTGAGTACCCTCCTTTTTATTAACATTTCTTAAATTTCCCTTGGTGATTTAAATCATTACGCATTAAAGGAAACATAATAGAAGGGAAAAAATAAAATCTATAAATTGAGTCAAAACTTTTTAACCCACTTTTTAGATTTTCCGATAAGAATGTTATATTTTTAAAAAAATAAAGAACTTGCCTATAAGGATGATATGTTTTCAAAACGTCATGTTAGCTATCTTTAAAATGGTAGAACTGTCACTAGCTGTCTATACTAAAGACAAATCATCATCATCATCGGCACTACAACTGGGAGCCAGTCTTGGCCTTATTTAGCAAGTCTTGAGGCTTGTTAAATTTTCCATAATGATTTTTTTTTCCGGCAAGGTTATTAGTCTTGCGCCAGAGGCTCCCCGACGGGGAATCGAACCCTGGTCCCCCGCGTGACAGGTGGGTATACTAACCACTATACTATCGAGGAGCCACTAAAGACAAATAGTTTGATGTTAAAATAATATCAGTGGTCCCTTAAAAAGGTTTGCTTTTATGGCAAATATTTTATATTTTATTTAATATTAAAAATGTTCCATCAGTCTAGGGAAACTCGATATATAAGGTAGACAAAACTAGGGACGTGTGAATGTGTTATAATTTTTGCATTTTAATTATTATGTTACAGGCAGATAGAGAATTAGTCGACAAGAAGTGGAAGGATACATACCTGAGAGACGCCGAATTATTGTTTTTTTTTGGAGAGGAAGTGGATAAGGAAAGGAGGTGTCGATGTATGTTGGTCTTGAATGTCTGGACATCACAACGGCCAGGAAACACATGATCAGGTAGAACATTTCACATTCGTGTGGTTCGGCTAAAGAATGACTCTCGATGTTTATTTGTGCGCCTGAAGTTCACTTTTAACGTGAACTGATGCGCATTCACAGATTGATGGGTATCGCGGGAAAATGTCTGAAGGGGCGGAACACATTCAGCAAGTTCAGTTGAGCAACAACCGTGCTAATAGCTATAGAAAGAGATAGGCTAGATACGTTGCGCCTGTGTTCTAACGACGGAATTGATCAACTTACGGTTGAGTCCCTAATAAGTTTCACAGCTCGTTTTTGCATCCTGTCAAGCATGTGTAGTGCAGTTTTGGATGCACCTGACCAAATATGGGAGTTGAACTCCATTTTTGGCGAATATACGCCTTGTAAATACTCCTTGTGGGGGGATGGGTGCGAACATACAGGTCAAAGTCTCTGATTGCTTTCAACCCGGCGAAGGCCAGGACGATCCTTGTCCCTGTTAAATCCAAGTTGACATGCAGTCTCCACGTGACACCCCTGGATAGCTACTTTGACACCCGCCAAGTAGTGAACCAATGCATGCAGCGACATCCTGAGAAAGGTTGGCGCAAGGCTAATAACCAGGCCCGTAAAAATGAATTATTATGGCAAATTTAACAAGCCTCGGATATGGACCGGATACACGACGACGACCACGGAAACGAAAATGGCTAAATGATTTAAGAATTTTTACATGGAACGTCCGCTCACTATACAGAGCTCGAGCTGCACAGCAGCTAGTCGATGCCCTGTCCGAATATAAGGCTGACATAACAGCGCTGCAAGAAATAAGATGGGCGGGGAGTGGTGTTATTCAAAGAAAAGAGTATGACATTTATTACAGCTGTCACGCAAAACACCATGTGCTCGGGCCAGGCTTTCTAGGCAGCCAAAAACTGAAGCCTGCCATCATCGGCCTTAATGCAATAAATGAAAGGCAATGAACTCTTCGCGTGCGAGGCAAGTTTAAGAACATAAGCCTCTAAAACGTTCACGGACCTAGAGCGGAGTCCCCTGACGACGAAAAAGAAGAATACTACGAGAACGTCGAACGGGCCCTCAATGCCTGCCCAAGATACGATGTGAAAATCGTTCTTGGTGATTTGAATGCAAAATTAGGTCGGGAACCGGTTTCAGGCACTACACAGGTTCCCATAGTTTGCATGAGAACACTAATGACAATGGACTACGGGTCATCGAATTGGCAGCATTGAAAAACTTGGTCGTTGCGAGTACCATGTTTCCGCGTAAAGATATCCACAAAGCCACCTGGGTATCACCTGATGGAGCCACTCGCAATTCAGTTGACCACGTGTTGATAGATCGCCGCCACTCCTCGAGCCTGATGACGGTACGAACGTACCGAGGTGCCAACGTCGACTCGGATCACTATCTTGTTGGTACAGTTTTCCGAGCGGGGATTGCCTTACGGAGACGTATTGCATCCGCGGATCAGGTTCGAACCAACACGGCTGCCTTACGCAATGAGAATACCAGTAACAGCTTTGGTCATGCGTTAAGACTCGCCCTCGAAGAGCTCGACGGAGGGAGAGTAAGTCCTGGGGCCAGAATGCCGGGCGTAGAAGAGAATTGGACACGCTTTAAGAATACTGTCAGTAGTACTGCCAACTCCATCTTAGGCAGTAGTCGTAGAGATCGGAACGACTGGTTTGATGATGAGTGCAAACTAGCGACTGAACGTAAGAATGCTGCACACCAGGCAATGCAGCAGTTTCATAGGACGCGGGTGTGCGAGGAGAAATACAAAGAGCTTAGAAGATCTGAAAAAAGACTTCACAGAAAAAAAACCTTGTCTGTGAAATAGAGAAAAGTAGAGAGCGAGGTCCGCACCAGGCCCGGAAGTTCTACCAAATAATCCGTAGTATGACGCGCTACACACCACGCTGCACTTACTGCAAGGATAAAGAGGGTAATCCGATCACCGATCCTTAAGGCATTCTGGAGCGATGGGAAATGCACTTCAATGAATTGCTAAATGGTCAGCTAACAGAAGAATTGAAGGCTCCACCAATGCAAGATCAAGACCAAATGCTGCCGCCACCAAGCATTGATGAAACATTAAAAGCCATTAGACAGCTCAGATCAAATAAAGCCCCTGGAGCTGATGGCATATCAGCTGAGCTGATCAAACAAGGACGGACACCGTTACATCACGCAATTCATCAGCTCGTGGTGCACGTATGGGAACAAGAGGAGATGTCGGAAGATTGGCGCCGTGGTATAATTTGCCCCATACATAAGAAGGCAGATATCACAGTATGCACCAACTATAGGGGTATAATATTGCTGATTACTGCCTATAAGATACTCTCCACTATCCTACAAGATCGAATAGCCCCATACGATAAAGCCATCATTGGTCAATATAAGTGTGGCTTCATCCCAGGAAAATCAGCAATTGATCAGATATTCACCCTTAGGCAGGCGATGGAAAAATGTCAGGATTTTAAGCTTCCATTACATCATCTGTTTATAGACTTTAAGGCCGCCTACGACAGCATAGCCAGGGTAGAACTATATAGTGACATGAGAGAATTCGGCATTCCAAACAAATTGATACGACTTTGTAGGTTGACCATGACCAACGTAACTAGTCAACTAAAAATAGAGGGATTGCTGTCCAAACTAATAAACATCTATAATGGACTCCGACAAGGGGGCGGTCTGGCCTGCCTCCTCTTCAACCTGGCGTTGGAGAAATCAATCCGTGACTCTGGCATTACAACAAGAGGGACTATTATCACCAAGTCCAGCCAGATACTTACCTACGCAGATGACATCGACATCATCGGCAGAACCGAATCGGCGGTACAGGAATCCTTCACCTAGATCGAGCAGGCGGCACAAAAACTGGGACTGCACATTAATGAGGGAAAAACTAAGTACATGATGGCAACTTCTGCGAAGAGAAGTCCTAACGTTGGTCAAACAATCAGGGTAGTGGAGCACGAATTTGAAGTAGTGCAATCCTTTAACTACCTTGGGTCAATAGTATCAGCCGATAACAATATGGAAGAAGAAATACGCGAACGGCTGATTAAATCCAACAAAGCCTACTATGGTCTATCAAGGCTCTTTAAATCCCGAAATTTATCCAGAACATCCAAGCCACTGGTGTACAAAACCATGGTCATACCAGTACTCATGTATAGATCCGAGACCTGGGTGCTTAATAAAAGGCACTCTGAAGTTTTGGCCGCGTTCAAGAGAAACGTCTTAAGGAGAATTGTTGGCCCCGTATGTGAGGGAGGACGATTCCGGACTCGCTACAACCATGAGTTGTACGCAATCTACCTTGAAGCTAATGTTGTAAGAAAAATCAAGCTCTGTAGACTCCAGTGGGCGGGACACCTAGCTCGAGTGAGTGAAGAGGAGCCTGCTCGGAAAGTCCTTTGTGGCAGGATGTATGGAAGGAGACAGCGCGGCAGACCTTGTCTGCGATGGAGGGATGGCGTAGACCAGGACGCCCAGAGCCCGGGAGTGCCAAACTGGATGACTTCGGATCGAAATCGGGACCGGTGGAGAGATTTGTTAAATAAGGCCAAGACCGGATCCCGGTTGTAGTGCCGATGATGATGATGATGAAATACTCCTTGTTACTCCTTTTTTTTTTACCAATTTCCACATAATTACAGTACTTTTGCCCACCCTGTACATAGGAGAGAAGTTGCCACAAGCACAAGATGACGGAGTAGTTGTTCAATCCATTTATAAGAAAGACCAATTGGCTTGTTAATCTATTTGGGAACAAAACTTCAAAAACTAAGTGTGGATTGTGTACTTTATTCCGATTTTACACAACAAGGGGCGGTAAGGGGGAAAAGGCGAAATAAGAGAAATTGAAAACTCTGGTGTTTTTAAGTTTACATAGAAAAGGAAACAGATCATGTAGAAATTGTGATCGAATCCAAATTTAGAAAACCTATTAAGGTATACCAAACATAAGGAATGGAATGAGTAAATTCCAAAATTGTAATTGAATTCGAATCTTTTTGTTGATCCTAAAGAAAACGAATTTAATTTGTATCTGTTGAGAGAAGCTACTCTAAACAACGGTAGGTCAGAATAGTTATCCAAAAATTGTAATATCAGTGGACTGTCAATCGATCCTGCGAACTCACAATCAACATCCGTGACAATCTCTTTATCAAGTCAGCTACCTAAGGCAATTATCTATTCCTGTATAATTGCGGATTTATTTTCTGGAGGATTTGTATTTGATGGTCTTATATTTATGGACATCATCATCATCATCATCATCGGCACTACAACCGGGAATCGGTCTTGGCCTTATTTAGTAAGTCCTGAGGCTTGTTAAATTTTCCATAATGATTTATTTTTCTTGGGCAAGGTCATTAGTCTTGCGCCAGGGGCTCCCCGACGGGGAATCGAACCCCGGTCTCCCGGGTGACAGGCGGGTGTACTAACCACTATACTATCGAGGACATCATAATCGTAGATTAAAATTTAACTTGAATATTTTCACAGATTTATTTTCATTTTTTTAGTATTACCGTTATCATAATTTAGAGGGTTAGTAATGTATAATTCGAATAAAACTTGTCGACAGTCATATCCACTCACCTATTAGGAGGCACGGTATTAAATATATGTTCCTCATTTTGGTAAAGTCTTACGTTTCACAATAGTTTAATAGACTTTGCACTAACACTATTTATAGAGTTAAAAAGAAAACCAAATCTTAGGCACTTTTATTGAGCAATTCACTTTGTCTATTCGATAGGCTGTCCCGTGAACTTATAGATCCGTTTTGTTGATCCTATACAGTAAATTGTATTCGTTTGTATTGTACTGCATTGAATACAATCAATCTTCGGGTCAAGAAGTCCAACTAAACCAGTCAAGTAACGTTTAAGTGAGCCACAAACTTTCCGAACCTGAGGAGATGGGTACTCCAAACGCGACTTCAAATACGATTCTGTAACCGTGGGTCGTCGTACACCAGCATTTATAAAACTTCCAGACCTCCTCATCGAGCTTAGTTTTTATTTCTCCGTGGCCTGTAGTCTTTTTCTACCACTCCATGGTTTTTTCTTCGTTTTATTCCCCAACGGAAAGAGAAAGGCCATCTAATGCTGCTCAGCGGTTTGCGATGAGGCTCCCCATAACTTAATCTGGCAATGTGAAGACTTGCTTATTGTTGGGTACCTTTAGTTGGTGTTTGTTTTTTCTTCGTGATCTTCGTTTGATTAGAACGTATGTTGGGGTCTATAGTGAGTCCATGTATATCGACGTCTATCTGGCGACATTGTTTCCGCTAAAGATTCGTTAAATATGACTTGCTGCAGTTTTAGATCCACAAATATTCTGGGGATTCTTAACAATTTAGTAAATTGACTCGATTTGAAATCTAGAGCATCTATAAAATTTGCAAGAAGTCTGAGGTCCCATGACATCATGAAAGGTGTTTAATTGGACTGTGAAGACCACCGACAGCCGACAAGAGCTCCAGTGTCGTTATTTTTCTGCTAGTTTCATGGTGTTACGTAAAAAAGAGCTACAAAAACGATTGTTAATAGTTTTCTGTTATAGACGTGTACCATTGCATGTCGGAATGCATTACCATCGACATTAAAGCCGGAATCGATATATGTATCTTGGTACCATACCAAACCAGTATCTGGTCTAAAGTTGAGGAGCACTTGTGGAGCATTACGGATTAATTAATTGCACTTAGTCAGTTAGAAGTTTTAGATCCGATGTATTATAGCATTTCTCAAACACCTTTTGCAAAGCTTCAGCTGCACACTGACTACAATGGTACCTATTGCTGGGAGCAATCCTATTACGAAGGGATTGTAATTGATTGACATCGTTCCAGTCGTTGGCAGTTAAAATATCTAACTTCTTTTTTTTTTTTACTGAAGCATCGTTTTGCGGTAGATTAGGTTATGGGGCCCCTAATAAAATATGTTATGTGTTAATTTGTTTGCAAAATCCCCTGAGATTTAATGTTGGAAATGTATACGGAGTCATGCAGGCAAATGTTGTCTTCTTCACAATGGGCAATCACTGGAAAATTACTTGGGACCATGTTGATAAATTTCGTAAGGCTGCCAAGCTACTTGCAATTAATCACATCCCACTCGCCGCCCATTGCTTGAGGGGGTCTACAGGAGAAAATTATAGGAACGCGATTCGAGATGATGGCTCCAAAAGTCACAGGTAAGGGTCTCCAAACGTGAATAAGAAATCATTAGCATTTTATTACGATTAAGTCGTTTTGATGATGTGACTCACTGCCATCAGAAATATATTAAGGGCTGTAAATATTGTGTTTACTATTTTCTACTTTTCAGTTCACGTAGATTTGCAGTGAGTTGCATCATTTTTCTTGGGAGTTTTCGGCGCTATGCCGTTGTTTGTACGGTTGCGTTTTGGAAAAAAAAAATAATTAGGCTCTTGTTTTATGGTTTTTATTCATTACCTGTGAATGGTAGGCGTAGAGACACAGGAAGGCAGATGTTTGTAAATTGACAGCGATAATAAAAAAGACATTAGCTTCGAATTACATGTGTACTGTCATTAAACTGAAAGATGTTGTTCTTCACACTCACATTAAGTTTAAAAGAACATTTGATAATTAATTAACAATGTCATTTAGTGAGTTTATGCAATAACTATTAGTGGAACAATGGTATATTGAAACACTCGTTATATGAATTAAAGATTGCATTGAATGCGTTTGTTTGTTTTATAATGCATTAAGTTTTTTTTTAAGCGGTAAAACAATACAACTATTTTTACAATTATAACTACAATGTCAAAGTTTATTTTTCCTATAATATTTCTTAATCTAATCGATGGGCACTGTTTAAGAATACACCTTGTATTATATTTATGGTTCAAAAGTTTGTTTAAGAAAATACCTTTGATTGACTTTCGTTTGGGAGACTTTTTTAATCTGCTTTATGACCCAAAATTTGCGCAAGGCTAATAACTTTGCCAAGAAAAACAAATTATTATGGACAATGTAACAAGTCTCGGATGTGGACCGGATATTGGTGGAGAGACTTGCTAAATAAGGCCAAGGTCGGATCCCGGTGGCAGTGCCGATGATGATGATGATGATTATGACGCCAAAACCTAGCTATTTATACGTGAAAATTGTGAATGAAACAATTATTCATATGCCGCAAAAACCTAATTAAATTTGGAGTATGAATTGTTTAATGATAATGATGAGCTAATTGTAATAAGGGGTCATCGTTCGTACTCTAGTTCGATCGGCAGTTCTAGCTGTGGAGGCTTGTTGCAGTATGAATCGTTTAATAACAATGCCAAACCAATTGTAAAAGTGGGTCACCGGTTGTGCTGTAGGGGCAAGGCTAATAACCTTGCCCGGAAAAACAAATTATTATGGACAATTTAACAAGTCTCGAATAAGGACCGGATATCGGTGGATGGACTTGATAAGTAAGGCCAAGACCGGATCCCTGCTGTAGTGCCGATCATGATGGTTGTGCTGTAGGTAAATCGGCAGTTTGTAATCAGAATTGTTTAGGTTTATTTTGTGTTCTTCTTCTCGATAAATGGACAATGCAATGATCGTTTTTTTCGTCGTTTGTTTACTGCCGTAATTATCATAAACGAAACTCCCACCGGAAAAGGTAACTGAGCTGTAACATTGAAGTAGTGAGGAGTGAAGGGTTAATCTGCTTCTGTAATTTTGAGGGATACCGAATCGCAATTGGCGACTTGTCCCCGCGTCTAACTTCCGGGTATCTTATCTTCTTTGCTGAGGTAGCTATCGTCGGCATTTCCAGGCCAGGTTTTAAAGAGATATTTGCACAAGGCAATGGCTAAAACGATGGTGACAAGACATAATCCTTTGGAGGATTTTTTATTCAATATGTTCCGCCGAACATAGTCCACACAGAAAAGAAATAAGGACGTTTGTACTCGTTTTCGATTTTTTTATTCTTATTTTTTTTTTTATTACATTTTTTTGTTTTCCTAACTAAACTCGCGACTCTTTTACCGCACTTGCCTTGGTTCGCGCCCGAGTCACATTTTCTTCCTTTTTGGTTCGTCGCTCGAAGGTCTTCCTCTCGCTGTGGTTAATATCGTACTAAATAATATTGTTGAGTCGGTTGATATAAATAATAAGAACGGAGATTTCATTTATACAATATAAAATACATTTATTAAACTACAACTTCGCAAACTCGATAACTGCGCGCGGCACTTATGGCACGTGTATTCATCACGGCGTCTTATGATACTCTGCTGTCAATGCTCCTCGCATGTCTATTTTCACACAAGCCGCTCTCTCTCTCTCTCTGCGTTCATACATACATTCATAAGAGCGCGCTCATGTGCCACACATTAGGCAATATTGTAGTGCTCCAAAAAGCCCTACTACCTTTTTCCCCCATTCCTACATACAAATCCTAGCTATTTTAAGCTAAAACCAAAGAACCCATCAAAACCCACAAAAACCCAAACAAAATCCAAAATTCGCAATAAACGAATCAAACATTCGTTTATCGCATAACATTTGCCCCCACGGCGAAGTTTAATCCAAAATCCGAATTAAAATTAAAATTCACAATAAACGAATCTAATATTCGTTTATTGTTCAAATTTGCTCCACGGCATCATGAAAATTCAAAATTCAGAGATCGTTATCTTTATCTGAAAATTTTTCATTCAGGAAAACAAACAAAAACCAAAAGCAGATACATTCACACATCTGCGTAATAGTTTCGTAAGAATTCATTCTTATCTTGTGTAAATACAACATCTCGCTCGAAATACCCAACAAATCGAGATTGTTGTACGAAAATGTGTATCTTTGGGATACAATTTTCGAAGTGTTTTTCTTTATAAAGGGATAGCAAAACGATCTCCAGGCCGCAGTATCTAGATCCTCCTGCCACAGAGCAGTTATTTTCAAATTCAAATTAAATCAATAAAACTAAATGCAAAATAAAAAAACTTCTTTCACTACTTTGGAAATTTTGTGCTGGTACCCAACGTTGGATGATTCTTTTATATATATATACCAGGACGACTCCAAAGAAATTGGTACAGGAACCGGTACTAAGGTTGCAGGGTATAAGGACACTATCCCCTAGGTTACGTCCCACGAACAATCAGGACGTTGCTCTTCCCTCTGGGTCAGAGGAAGCACGGCGACGACCCCTTGCTGAAGTGTGTTGTTCCAGGAACAATCAATAAAGAGGTCCAACGTCCTTTTCAGGAGAAGAAAACGCGCTTCCTGAGGAACAACCCCCACAACGACAAAACAAAATTTTGGTGGCAGCGCGTGGGATACCCAAAATCCGCCCACCACAGAAGGAGGATCAGAACAAACAAAATTCTGGTGGCAGCAGTGAATCGGACTGATTTCCAATATCCCCTACCACTAAAAGCATAGAGCACATAAGGTTACAGAGGACCAAAAGCGCTTCAGTGAAAATAATAATAAATTCAAAACAAATTTTGATAAAAACAGCGTGCCCGGGGCTAAACACCGGCAGAGTGAAAAGTAAACAAAGGTAATAAAAGTGACAAGCAGAGACGACCACATCTAGCAGCGACGACATCACTGGAGGCACCAAAAATAATATATGCAATGGAGCAGCCAAAGATAGACCGATGCAGCGGCAACACCCAGAGTAAGCAGCGTAGTCCACGATTTCCACAGGTACTTATATTTTATTTTATTTTGTGATTTATAATTATTAAAAGTGAAATCAATTGTGTTGATAAAATAGAGAGTGAAATTTGTAATTTGGTCATTTTTTGCGGCCCCCCAAAATAAATTTTTTTTTTAAATTCAAAACCGTTAATTACAAGGACGTGCCAAGAATGAATCGAACTGTTCTTTTTACACGGGGATAAAGAATAACCCCCAAGCTTAATAATAATTTGTTTTCCTAATGATAATAAACAAAGTTTGTTCTCATTTTCCAAGCCATATATAAGCATAAAAGCCAAAAGTGATAAATCCAATTAATAAAAGAAAATTTTTCACAAGTACGCACTTATTTTTCCAAAACTATTTTGGCTTACGAAAAATTTTTAAATACATTTTCCTTAATAAACGTATATTTTTAAACGCACCTTTTTTAAAAATTTCAAAACCTTTTTCACACATATATACATATACACATTTATTTTTCCTAAATTTTTTCCAAAAAATAACAAATAAAGACTAATCAAATAAAATCAATTTTTTCCATTTATAAGGGGATAAAGAAAAATCCCCATTTTATTAATTATCCTGACAAGTTTTAAATATATTTATAGAAAGGAACAAATAAAAACCCTAAAATTTTAACAAATTCGTTTTTAAAAGTTTTACTTATCATAAGGGGACAAAAGAACAACCCCAAAAATTTGATTTCAGCTAATTTTTCACATACACATACATATATACATATTTTTCCATTAATTTAAATTTCTTTGGTGAAGATTTTCTCATAAGCATATTTTTCTATTTGATTTAAGATTCTTTGAGAAGATTCCATCTCATATTTATGTGGTTAGCTGAACATAAACAGGAAAGCTAAGCTTTTGATGCTTGCCTTACCGTCGTCTGGACTCTTTTGTGTGTTGGATTTTTCCTTTTGTAACATTAGCATCCTTTGGAAACTATTTTGAACATCTTTTCACCTCTCTACCTTCGACACTTTAAACATTTCTTCGAAAGGGTTGTATCTCTCACCTTAGGAATAAAATACACTTTCCCCATAGCTTTGAAGGTATTTTTCTTGTTTTCGCTCTTATCTTTTCTCTTGGCCATCTTATCCGACAATAATGAAGATCTCCTCTTTGAGTTCTCTGCCTTTTCTTACCCTTATTTGGGAAGGTCTGTTCCACAAATACGTCGTTAGCGACAAAAATAAACCGGGTACGCGTTCGCAGAGACCTGAGCCCGAGCTCATACAAAATCGCGAGGACGAAACTTCGGAAACGTTACGAACGGAAACACGCGAACAGAGTTCAAGAATGAACTTACCAATAGGATTAAGCGACGTACTGGGATTCGTGCCGGTATTTAACGGCGACCCAAACGAACTTGAGGGTTTCGTCTCTTGTGGAGACATTCTGTTCTCACAAGCACAAGATGACAACTAGAAATCTTTTATTCTAAGGATGGTCAAAACCAGATTACAGGGACCGGCGCGTGATTGTATCAGGCATAAAATCATTTCTACCTGGGAAGATCTTATTTCAGAATTAGAGGGAGAATTTAAAGCTCTCATCTCTAGGTCTGCTGCCCAAAATAACTTAGTGGCAACAAAATAAGATAGCAAGGAGGGTGTGAACGAATTTTCAAATAGACTCACGCATCACCTGCATGAATTGGACAGCGCCACATACGCTAGTTCACCTGAGCCTGCAGTCAGAACTTATCTTCTGGCTGAGAATCAGAGACTCGCGTTGAATCCGTTTGAGGATGGGATACGAAATTCCAGCCTCAGAATCTTGGTGAAGTCTCACAGCGCCCCAAATTTAAAAGCAGCCGTCAGCTACGCTTTAGAACAATCTCGAAGATTAGGTAACGATAACTCAATGCTAACTTCCACTAACAATTTTAGGAGAAATAACCAACCAATTGTTTGTCAAACATGCAACAAGAGGGGACATACTTTTGCGACTTGCTATCGCAACACTAATTTTCCTAATTTCGTCCCCCAACGCATTAAGACTGAGGCTGAACGTCTCCAATGCACATACTGTCGAAAGTATAATCACACTCAGGCAGAGTGCAGAACCAGGTTAGCTCATATGCGAAACCAGGACCAACCTTCAACGAGTCGAAATCCTTTCAGAACTCAGCCCAATCAATCTCAAAACAGGACAATGACAAACTCGCCCCGGATTGAAAATCGAAATACCCGACAAAATCAAAATATTAACAGGGTATCCAATCAACAACAGGGAAACGAACTCACTCGGGCAGCGAGCAACGGCAATCCTTCTCGAGTTCAGACAATCGCCGATATACACCCCATCCCGATGTAAATTTTCAATTGCGCGTATTTTTCTGCCCTGAATTTAAGGAGCCAGTAATACGTGTAAAATTTAATCCATCGGATAAACAATACTCGACTTTCCTCATCGATACAGGCGCCGACATCAGCCTGATCAAATTAGATAATCCTTATATTGAACAATCTGTAGAAAATTCAGACCCAGTGACTATATCCACCATTGCTGGAAAAACGGTCAGCACATGCGGAAAGGTATTGGGGGAATTCGAATTTAAAACAGACAGGCACTCCATACCCTTTAAGCATAATCTTTTTGTAGTGGGAAGCAATGTAGAATTTCAACACGATGGCATACTGGGAAGCGATTTCCTTGCGAAGCACCAGTGCCACATTAACTTTAAAAAGGGATTCCTTAAATTCGCTGTGAAGAAGAGAACCACGGTAGAACTCGAGCAGTTTTTAGGAAACAATAACGAGGACAAGGAAAATATTCAGAATGCCACGCCTTACGAGGTGTCTTCCACGGATAATACAGGCATTCTTGAAAAATTGGATAACATCGTTCGTGAGTCAACATCCGAATCCGTTTGTCTACGGGCCGGATCTGATGCTGTGACAAACACAACGAAACCAACCACCCTTGAATCTTCCTCTTCCCATTTAAATAAAGTTTGTGGTAACGAAAAAGTTAAGGAAACTGCTGAAAAACTAAGTTCAGGAAAACATGAACCTGAACTCTAATATCCTCAGTAAAAATAAAACAAAACACCACGGTCGACTACATAAAATTGCATTCACGATCTCAACAAATAATGGAGATTCCCTTTAAAGAAAAATCCAGTCAAGAACTGATTATTAAAAAATCCGAGATCATGCCAGGGATATATCTGGGTAATAGTCTGACAACACCACAGGACAACAAAATAAAGGTATTACTAATGAACACATTAGACACCGATCAAGAAGTAAGCACCAATGACATAGAAGTCGAATGGGAAGATCTGGATGACTACAATGTGTTACAGGCGGATGAAACTAAGAACTTTCTAAAAAATAGGCTTGAACGGCTAGAATCACTCCTAGAGTTGCGTCATTGTAACCAGGAGGAAAGGATATCTATCCTAGACATCTGCCGCAGATTTAACGATCTCTTTTACTTAGAGGGCGACCATCTCACACACACTGACGCCATAGAGCATCAGATCATCACGGAAGAAGGAAAGCCCCCACTTTACATAAGACCATATCGCCTCCCAGATAGCTCGAAGCAAGAAATCCACAAACAAGTGAATGAAATGCTTCAGGATGGCGTGGTACAACCAAGTTTCAGTCCTTGGAATTCCCCTCTCTTACTAGTACCCAAGAAGGCAGGACCTGATGGGACAAAACGGTGAAGAGTAGTTGTCGACTTTAGAGCACTCAATAAATTAACAGTCGGAGACGCATATCCATTGCCCAATATTACAGATATTTTGGACCAGCTGGGAAAAGCTAAGTATTTTAGCACTTTAGATCTAGCAAATGGTTTCCACCAAATACGCATGGACAATAGAGACAAGGCAAAAACAGCGTTTAGCACACCCTTCGGACATTACGAATATAATCGAATGCCCTTCGGACTTAAAAACGCACCCGCCACATTCCAAAGGCTTATGAATAATGTACTCATGGTAGGAATAGAATGTTTCGTCTATGTAGATGATATCGTAATTTACGGATACGATCTGAACGATCATAATTCACGACTCATCAGAATTTTCGAGCGATTACAAAGACAATCTGAAAATACAACCAGAAAAGTGTCACTTCATAAGGAAGGAGCTCACATACTTGGGGCATGTTATTTCAAAGGAAGGTATAAAACCAGATCCAGAAAAAACTAAAGCGGTGAAAACGTTTCCAACGCCCAAGAAACAAAAAGACGTAAAATCTTTTCTCGGTTTTGTAGGCTACTACAGAAAATTTATTCCAAATTTCGCCGAACTGGCAAAACCTTTAAGCAGATTGCTCAGGAAGAATGTTCCATTTTATTGGGATGCCTTTTGCGACGAGGCATTCACAACTCTAAAAAGAAAGGTTATTACCCCACCAATACTGGCTTATCCAGACTTTAACCGGGAGTTTATAATAACCACGGATGCTAGCAACGTTGCGTTAGGAGCAGTGCTATCTCAAGGTACAATAGGACAAGATAAACCTATTGCTTTCACTAGCCGAACTTTAAACGACGCAGAAACTCGATATACAACATCCGAAAAGGAATTATTGGCAATCGTTATTGCACTAGCCCAGTTCCGACCATACGTTTACGGACGAAAATTTACTATAGTCACTGACCATAGCTCACTACAGTGGTTTATAGGACGAAAAGATCCTACATCCAGACTTATGCGATGGAGAATTCTACTCGAAGAGTATGAGTACACAGTCGTCCATAAAAAAGGAAAGCAAAATGCAAATGCTGATGCTCTCAGCCGTATAACAACGACTACCCCAGTCGATCCCAATAAAAATAATATCCTCGTCACCACACGAAGTAAAGCCAAACTCGAAGAAGATGTGGCTGCACAATCATACAAAGATACTACCAATCTTGTATGGCAAGAACAAACAGGGTCCATCTATACCAAGAAGAAACTTGGACTACGTATTATAATCTTTCCATTGATAGACTCTGCTGAGGAAGAAAACCTGGCAGGAAGAATCCCAAACTTCACCAAGCCAGACGTAGGTAAAATTACGTTTCATGAGCAAGATGGGTTGTGCGCCATAACATTGCCATTACCTTTCAGAAACCTAAGCGACCAGGAAACCGCTAAGAGTTCCCTTATTGATCTGAAGAAGATTTGCAAAGACCGGAATTTCAATTCCATTGGAATTTTAGTGCCCTTGATAGAAAACGAATCAAAAGTAGCACTTAATAACTTGCTAAAAGAAACTTTTGCTCACCTCAACGTGACAATGTACGTTTTCTCCAATAAAAAGAAGCTTCTAACAGATCCTAACGAAATACAAAAGTTACTCGCGGAATACCACAACTCACCTTTCGGAGGACACCAAGGAGCCACCCGAACAATCAATAGATTGAAGCAAAAATATTACTGGCGCACAATGACCGCTGACGTCGCGGCGTATATTCGAAAATGTGCTTCCTGCCAGATAAACAAAAGTGGAAGAAATCCTAGAATTCCTATGAAGATAACCACAACAAGCTCCAAACCTTTTGAACGAATTGCTTTATATATAGTAGGACCATTACCAGTCAGTTATAATGGAAATAAATACCTACTAACGTTTCAAGACGATCTGACTAAATTCTCAGGAGCTTACGCACTGGCCAGCGCCGAAACCAAGGACGTGGCCAGGATTTTCGTTGAAAATATCGTCTGCCAGCACGGCATACCATCTTCTCTATTAACTGACCGAGCTGCAAATTTTCTCAGCGCACTTTTTAAAGACATTTGTTCCTTACTTAAAATGAGAAAACTCAATACAACACCCTACCATCCACAAACGAATGGAGCACTAGAACGGAGCCATAGAACTCTGGTGGAATACCTCCGCCACTATGTAAACCAGGATCCTCTCACTTGGGACACCTGGATACCTTACGCAATGTTTGTGTATAATACTACACCCCACAGTAATACAGGCTACACGCCGCATGAATTACTATATGGTTTCCCAGCCGAAATACCCAGTTCTCTCAGACAAAACCCCGAAAGCTCTTATAACTACGACCATTACGGAAATGAATTAAAAATGCGACTACAACATGGTTATCGTACGGCAAAGGGAATACTGATGGAGAAAAAACAAAAATCTAAAGCATACTACGACCAAAAAGTAGGCAGAAAGAAATTTAATGTTGGCGACAAGGTTCTGTTAAAGAACCACTCAAGACCTAACAAACTAACCTCCCTGTGGAAAGGCCCCTACGAAATTGTAAAGATCCTATCCGAAGAAAATTCAATCCTCAGAATAGGAAAAGGAACCCGAATAGTCCACAACAATAATATAAAACCATTTGTGGATTAGGCAATCACTACTACCTTTTTCCGCCATTCCTACATACAAATCCTAGCTATTTTAAGCTAAAGCCAAAAAACCCATCAAAACCCACAAAAACCCAAACAAAATCCAAAATTCGCAATAAACGAATCAAACATTCGTTTATCGCATAACATTTGCCCCCACGGCGAAGTTTAATTCAAAATCCGAATTAAAATTAAAATTCACAATAAACGAATCTAATATTCGTTTATTGTTCAAATTTGCTCCACGGCATCATGAAAATTCAAAATTCAGAGATCGTTATCTCTATCTGAAAATTTTCCATTCAGGAAAACAAACAAAAACCAAAAGCAGATACATTCACACATCTGCGTAATAGTTTCGTAAGAATTCATTCTTATCTTGTGTAAATACAACATCTCGCTCGAAATACCCAACAAATCGAGATTGTTGTACGAAAATGTGTATCTTTGGGATACAATTTTCGAAGTGTTTTCCTTTATAAAGGGATAGCAAAACGATCTCGAGGCCTTTACCCAAAAAATAGCAATCGAAGAGCCCCACAAACAAGAAATTCTTCATTGTAAGCGATGCCAAGAATCAGGAGACTTGGCGGTCTCATGCCACCAGCAAAGACGTTGCGGCAGATGCGCAGAGGAACACGAGCTCGAGGAATGCAAGGTAAATCCACAAGGCCTGGAACCTGAAACAATACAAACCGTCAACGCTGATGGATCCATTACCAACAAAAAGATCACAGTTAAATGCTGTAACTGTGGAGGCCCTCATCCGGCAAATTTTTGCCAATGCCCTCAGAAGCTAAAACTTCTGGAAAGACGAAAATTAGCAACAACTATTAAATCAACAACAACAACAACAAAAACGAAACCAACAGTATTGCAGTAAACGAAGTCAACCCGACCCGGAATATCGTACGCGGATGCAGCAAGAGGAAACCTCAACACTACCACTCCCCCTAACAACAATACTGAAAACTTCAATCTGGACATCATGGGATACATCCAAAGCTTACAAGCCATGCTACCTTCGCTGAGGAAGATGTCAGAAATAGAGAAAAAAGGTCACATTCTTTCACTAATAACTTCCCATATTCTTTCCAGCTCTCTATAAACTAACCATTATCTCCCTCAACACAGAATCAATTTACTCTAACATACGTAAGCAACACCTCCGGTTGTTTGTTGAAAAGTTTTCCCCAGATATCCTCTTCCTTTCAGAGACCTGGCTCAAACCAAATTCCCGAGTTTCAATTCCCAATTACACTTTAGTTTCTAACCCCAGAACTAATGGATCTCATGGAGGTACCGGCATATTAATTCACAAAAAATTTCAATTCAGTGAAATTAGATTCACCTGTGTATCCAGCATTGAATACACAGCAGTAAAACTTTTCTGTGAGAACAATAAAGTGCTCGTCTTAGCATCCATTTATATTCACCCTTCACGACAACCAGATTTCCCATATACTGACATTTCGCAGATTATTCAACAATCCATTCCCGCTCCATTTATAATCGGAGGAGACTGGAATGCTCGTCACACAGCATTCAATGATAATAAATGCAACAAATATGGTCTCCAATTTCTAGCCCTCCTCCAGTCTTATCCATATACTTACATTGACTCCCCATTACAGCCAACTCGTGTCTCTAGCTCAGCCAGGTCAACAATCGACTTCTTCCTCAAGTCCGACGATGTTTATTCAGCGGGTCCACCTACAGTTTCCTTTATATTTCCTTCTGATCATGGTTCCGTTCACACCACGATCCAAATCCCCTCTCTCGATCCACTATACTCGTCAAACTCTGTCCCAAACTTCACCAAAACAAATTGGAGAAAAGTCAATAGGGACATAGCGATAAGTTTCTCTGACTTGTATATCCCTGAAGCATCTAACTTACTCCCTACTGAAATCGATCAGGCATCTTTAAGAATAGAGCAAATTCTTAAGGAGGCTCTCAGCAAAAACACCCCGACGACCATTTCTCATAACTATTTAGGAAAGCCTTTGCCCAGCATCCTAACCAAATTATTGCGCCTTAAAAAGCAGCTCCGCCGTAAACTTCATACAAGATACTGCCCCTTTATTAAAAGCCACATCCAACTCCTATCCACTCTGATAAATGAGCAGTTGAAAAAATTCGCAGATGAAAACTACATCTCCACACTTAAAAATATCAAACCAAATCGGGATCTTTTCAAAAACATCAACCAATTAACTGGTCGTAAATATAAACCCCGAATTGACCATCTCATTAACCCGATCAGCAATAATATTGCCCAGTCCGATTCGGACATAGCAAATTGCCTCGCAGAACACTTTGCAAAGATCCATGAGCAAAATAATTCTCTCTCAACTCCTGGCTTCGAGAACACAGTAAACGAATACATCTCAAACAGATTATTCCCATCTTTTACTCCTTTCATCGGTGAATTCAACAACACAAACATAGCTTCACACCCCTTAGACACTACAAATTTTCTAACTGCGGACGAATTATCCGAGATCGTAAGATCAGGAAATAACAAAAAGTCAACTGGATTAGATGGAATCCCACGTCTTCTATTTAAAAGGCTGCGCCCACCGAATCTACTTCCCATCCTCATTCTTCTTAATCATATAATTAATGCATCGCACTTCCCAGAGAACTGGAAAACTGCGGTAGTAATTCCTATTAAGAAGCCCGGTAGTAGTAATAGTCCTTGCAATTATCGTCCAATATCCCTATTAAGTACACTAAGTAAGATACTGGAAGGCAAGATCTACCGAAATCTTCTCTCATTTGCCAATGAGAATGCCCTCATCCCTAACTGTCAGTTCGGATTTCGTAAGCGACAATCCACATGTCATGCTCTACTAAAACTCACACACGATGTTACAACTGGTCTCCAAAACCAAAGCCCTACTGTGTGTATATCTCTCGATATTTCTAAGGCGTTTGATTGCGTCTGGATCTCAGGACTTCTGTACAAACTGCACTCCATATTTAATCTAAACTCTCACACAACAAAGCTCTTAGCCTCATATCTTTCTGCCAGAAAATTCGTTGTGAGAATAAATTCGTCTGTCTCAGAAACCCACACCATAACCGCGGGTGTTCCCCAAGGCTCCATTTTAGGGCCAACTTTATATCTGTTATATACCTCAGATATTCCTCAACCCGTATCTCCTAATGTTGTGATGCTGAATTATGCTGATGATACATTAATTTACTCTAGCAGCAAATTTGTTAAGGCTGCAAGAAACCGCATTAACAACTTCCTCCCTAACCTATCAACATACTTTAATAAGTGGAAAATTCACCTTAATCCAAATAAAACGCAGCTCATAGTGTTCAAGGGCAAAAACGAGCACTGTACAAACAACACTAGACGCTGCCACAACAAAATTAAGATTCAACTGAACAACACTCTGATAAAACCCTCCAAAACCCTAAAATATCTGGTAATCACTTTTTCTAATAACTGGTATTTTTCCTCCCACATTAAAAATTCCCTTCAAAAAGCCACAATTCAGCTTAATCTCTGTAGAAGAGTAATGTGGAAACCTAATAGTCTCTCTCACAAAGTCAAACTGCTCATTTACAAACAAATTATCAGGCCCACACTCACGTACGCGTGCCCATTGTGGTACCATATCACTCCCTCCCAAATGGAGAAATTACGAGTATTCGAAAGAAAATGCTTTAGGTATGTCTCTGGGTTACATCGTCGTCCTAGCTCCTATAAGTACTATAGTAACGTCGAACTGTACAATACCGCTGGTATCGAGCGCCTCGATAGACGGTTCCTCGAACTTTCTACCAAATTTATCGAAAACCTACAAAATAATCCCAATCCCATAATAACCTCGCTCTTAGAGAACTCTCTAGATATCAGAACTAACTATCCTAACTGTCTCCACACCAGAGCTATCTTCGCCTCAGGCAGACTGGTAAATGATTCAATTGAGATCATATACCACAACACCGAAGTTACCCCTAACCAGTTCAAATACTGTAACGTCCAACCATTTTCCAACATCCTACGCTTTTCCAACCAACAACCGGAGAGAAATAACTACCTCTAATCCATAACTGACCTCATTCCACATCCTTTAATTCATAACATATATCCCATTAATTATAAAACTTTGTTTATGGCTTTATGAAAATCATACTGTAATCAGACTAAATTAGGTTAAGTTATTTATATAATTAGGATTAAGTTTAGATTAAGTGAAAAAACAAATTCCTGGTTTTCTGACCTTTTCCAGGAAGATAATACCACTAAATTTATAAACACGCATCTATTTTATATCTCATAAAATATTGTTTGGAAAATGTATATATTATTATAATAATTACATGTAAGCAATTGTTACAAAATTAATTTTAAGTCACTGTATTACTTAAATGTACGAATTCTAATTATGGTTAATAAATACAGTTTTGAAGAAAAAAAAAAAGATCTCGAGGCCGCAGTATCTAGATCCTCCTACCACAGAGCAGTTATTTTCAAATTCAAATTAAATCAATAAAACTAAATCCAAAATAAAAAAACTTCTTTCACTACTTTGGAAATTTTGTGCTGGCACCCAACGTTGGATGATTCTTTTATATATATATACCAGGACGACTCCAAAGAAATCGGTACAGGAACCGGTACTAAGGTTGCAGGGTATAAGGACACTATCCCCTAGGTTACGTCCCACGAACAATCAGGACGTTGCTCTTCCCTCTGGGTCAGAGGAAGCACGGCGACGACCCCTTGCTGAAGTGTGTTGTTCCAGGAGCAATCAATAAAGAGATCCAACGTCCTTTTCAGGACAAGAAAACGCGCTTCCTGAGGAACAACCCCCACAACGGCAAAACAATATAAATGTATATTCTCAACAAATATATCTCGCGACGGCAAAAATTCTTACCGAAAAAAGATTCGTCAAGTTGTTCTCTCTTTCCCCTCGTTCTACCTTTTTGTATTTCGTCCGTACCTGAAGACCCTTTCTACCTCGGCGGTAACTGTTTTGTGTTTTTCCTGGTGCTTAATTACTCAGGGTATTTTACCTGGCCGCGATCATTATTTTGGGCTGCGATGCTTACAGGTAATTGTTTCTACAGTAGGTTACATGTTAAAAATAATTGCCGTATTTGAGTCTGTACCTACGGTGATCTTTTCGCGACGAACGTATATATGGGCGAGCTAAGGGATTTACCTTACAGTGATTTGTGGGGTTCGTAGAACCGTCACAATCCTCAACCCAAATACCAGTACTGATGTTCCTGTGTGATTCAGACGTTATTATCCAAATATCATCAAATATTTGAAAGTAGCGCCTTGAGAAGGACAGTGCGTGGATCAGTTAGTTGTTTTATGTTTATGTTAATATCAGGTGGTGGCATGCGCTAGTTAATGTTGTTGTTTGATCTTTTGTAAAAAAGATTTTTTCTTTTTTGGGGAATCTAGCTCCTTTATTTTTAATCTTCACTTAAACTACTCTGTACACGTTTGAGCCACTCTCTCTGACTGATTGTTGACTTAATCTACATTTCCTATTTATATATAATTCTTATCTTTGTGACTTGTACCCGTAAGATGGGAGTCATAGGCTGGGATTATGTTATCTACAACTTCTTACATTGATATGTTATCTGTGGGATTTGTATTTTGTATGAGTCATGGGCTATAATTGTGTTAACTACATTTTCTTACATTGATATGTTATCTGTGGGATTTGTATTTTGTATGAGTCATGAGCTAGGATTGTGTTAACTCTCCGCCCCATTAAACTACGGTGACCTCCCCGGAAAATTTTCTTAGTTCTAATAACCTAGTGTTAAATATTTCTTGGTTTCTTTGATTAATTATATTGGCCCTATATTCGTTATATCGTTTACATCCGTTGATACTTAGGCATATGAAAATTATACATAGTACTATAATGTGTAGTGTAACAACATACGCACGACATGACCACAGACAATAATATCAAATGCATTAATTGCCCGTGTCACATTTTCCAAATATCGAATAACCGAATAACGTTGTTGACCATAAATTCAAGGTCAACTCATTTCATTTTCATAAACAAACGAATAGCTCCGTTTACGAAGAAACGTTTCTGAGTTTATCATTGGCAAGCAATTAATGAATTAACTGGGTCAACTCGTATCGTGGTTTTTGCATTACACTCTTAATTGATTGTAAGGAATGAAATAGCTTAAGTAAACAAAATTTGTATAAGTGAAGTTACCATTAAGAAAAGAATAGCTTATTAAGCAATATATATGAGAATTGTAAATAATTGAACGAATGATTGGGAGTATAAATACCCCAGCATTTTTGGAAGTAAATTAATCAAAAACCAACCTTCGGCTTTGATTCACCAAACTGCGGCGATTTCGACATCAAAATTCAGCGAGCTGCGCTTTGTACAGCGAAAATTAGGGAAATAGAAAGTTGTCAAGTTGTCTTGATAGATAGGATATGGCGACTCTGCCAATACATAAAACCCCCCTTACATGGGGATCCAACCCTTACAAATGCTTAGAGCTATGTTTTCCTCAAATGGAATTGAAAATTTTTTAATTTCTTCGATATTTGAAAAGGCAGTTTCTGACTTAGAATCTAATATTTCGCTTATTTTTATGTCTATGTCGTTAATATGTACTACAAATTCGTTTATTTGTTCTTCTAAGTTAATATATTTAATATTATCTATTTCTATTTCGTATAAAAACTTAATTAGGTATATTCAGGTATATATTTCTTTATAAACGTTGTGTTTACCTGATATTACTATTGTGTCTTGTGACAATCTAATTACTTCTTTATTTTTTTCATAGATTACATTACAATTCGCTGATTTCCCGCTTAATGTATTTATTGTACATTCGTTGGCTTTAATTCTTTTACAAATATGGTGTGTTAATTTATTGTTACAATTTTGTATGCCAAATATTTCTTTGTTACATACTACTGCGTTTGACAAAATTTCCGTCAACCCATGCCAATGTGTCTAGTGCCAAATTTGTGTATCTTTCACATTTGTAAATGATCTTTGGATATTTATAAATTACAAAAATAATTTCATGTTTTCTATATACAAATGTCTCAGCGTAAATCAGGATATTAATTAATGGTATTTGTATTTGTTCTTTCGTCATGATCCCTTTTAGTTCGTCCATATCTAAGGATCCTGCAAAGTATGTTCCCGCCTTGGCTGCTGCTAAGGTGTTTAATAAGTTTTCTAGAATATGTCTTGTTTCTGTGAGTATGAATTCTGTATCTACGTTTCCCTGTTTCGTGTTTTTTTTTTTTTTTTTTTTTTTATAACGCTGTCTTTATTGACCATTATAAGTTTAGTTACATAAGTTTACAGCTAACTTAACTAAGTTGTGACAATTTTACTTACAATGTCTAGAACATTTTTTCAAGTATTATTTAATTGCAGGTCTTACGTCTATAGATATTTATTCAAGATACAATTTACTAGTAGGACTCCTGGAAAGGTCATGAAAACCAGGATGGATTATCTATGTTTAGAATAAATTATCTTAAAACTACTTATCTCTACTTAAATCTGGCTTATATCTAAGGTAGTTAAATAAACTCACATTTAGCCATGTAGAATAATTTAGCCTAGTCTTAAGCTTAAGTTGAGATTTCATACTTTACATAATCTAAGGAGGGAAGGGAGCGGCAGAGGGAGGTCTCTCCACCGACTGCTCGTTAAAGGAAAGAACCCGGGAAAAGGGTTGAATGTTTGAGTATTTGAAGTGGTTAAGATCTGTTATCCTGTTATGGTATATGATATCGTTCGCATCATTTACTAATCTTTTTGCGTAGAAGAGAGCTTTTAAATGGAGTGCATGAAGATAGGGATTTGATGCATTGTGGCTGGGGAGGCTAAGGGAATTGATGAGAGGGTTTGGATTGGCTGACAGGTTTTCAATGAATCTTATCGACAATTCCAGGAACCTTCTATCCAATCTCTCCAGGCCGACGGAGTGGTATAGCGCAAGGCTTCTGATATATTTGTGGGAGTCGCGCTGTCGACGTAGCCCTGTGATTAGTCTGAAACACTTCCTTTCGAAGATACGAAGTTTTTCCATTTGAGAGGGAGAGATATGGAACCAGATGGGACAAGAGTAAGTAAGTGTGGGCCTGATGATTTGTTTATAAAGTAGAAGTTTGACTTGCTGAGAGAGACCATCTGCCTTCCACATTACTTTCCGACAAAGGTTCAGCTGTATCCCCGCTTTGCGGATGACATTGTTTATGTGAGTCGTGAAAGAGAGATTATTTTCGAAAGTAATGCCCAAGTATTTTAGTGATTTAGATGGTTTTATGAGGGTGTTGCAGAGGTTCAGTTGGATTTTTGAATGGTTACGTACCGTGTTATTGGTACAGTGAACGTTTCTACCTTTAAATACAATCAGTTGAGTTTTGTTGGGGTTTAGGCGGATCTTCCATTTAAGGAAGTAGGAGGAAAGAATTTGGAGGAATTCATTTACGCGGTTTCTGGCAGATAATACGAGCCTGCTGCTGGAGTAGACAAGGGTATCGTCTGCGTAGTTGAGGATTCGAGTATTCGGTGAGAGGGGTTGAGGAATATCAGATGTGTATAGTAAGTATAAGAGGGGGCCCAGAATGGATCCTTGGGGGACTCCTGCTGTTATTGAGTACGTCTGGGAAAGGGTGGAATTTATCTTGACCATGAATTTTCTATTTGATAGGTACGAGTAGAGAAACTTGGAAGTGTGATTGTTGAGACGATACGTGGAATGTAATTTGTACAGAAGACCCGCAGTCCACACGCAGTCGAAAGCCTTGGATATGTCAAGGGAGATACACACAGTAGGGCACTGGTCGTTAAGAGCCATAGTGATGTCGTGAGTAAACTTGAGGAGAGCGTGACATGTTGAGTGTTGTGCACGAAAATCGAATTGGAAATCAGGGAGTAATGAGTTAGTTTCCGCGAGGGAGAGTAGGTAATGGTGAATTTTTAATTCAAGTCATTTGTTTAAATTATTAAGTAGTGAGATGGGTCGAAAATTGGCCGCCATCAGGGATGCGCCTGATTTTTTAATGGGGATGACTATGGCAGTTTTCCAAGACTCCGGTATGTGACCAACATTTATTATGTGGTTTAGCAGGGTCATGATGTATAGTCGATTTGAAGGGTTGAGGTTTTTGAAAAGCACATGTGGAATTTTGTCCAAGCCGGTTGAGTTTTTATTGCTACGAGAAGATATCATTTGGTTAAATTCCTGCGGTTGTAAAAAGAAGTTTGTATCGGTGGGTTGAGATGCTCTATTGTCATTATTAAATTCCGTTATGAATGGAGTGAATGAGGAGATTAGTTCATGGGATGTATAACGGTTGACCACTTCCTCAAACTCGGAGTTGCCTAGGCTATCATTTTGCCTATGCACTTTGGAGAAGTGTTCCGCTAAATAGTTTGCTATTTCAGAATCAGAGTACAGAATATTATTTCTAGGACCAATTAGTCTGTCTATTGAGGTGTGTATTTTTCGACCTGTAAGGCGATTGATGTTTTTGTAAAGATTACGGTCGGGTCTGATACTATTTAAAGTGGAGATGTAGTTCTGCTCTACGAAAGCATTTAACTGCTCGTTAATGAGGGTAGACAATAATTGAACCTGTACTTTCAGGAGGGGACAAAATCTTCGAAATAGTTTTCGGCGGAGCTTTTTTTTTAATGAGATGAGTTTGAGGGTGAGATATGGAAGTGGTTTACCTACGAAGGAGTGTGGCATCCTTGTAGGGGTATTAGAATACAGGGCTTGCTGTAAGATCCCTTCCATCTTACAAGCTGCTTCTTCAATTTCGTTAGGATCCAAGTTATTCGTATCTGTGATGGGAAGCGTTTGAAACATATCGCCAACGGAATTGTTGACCTTTCTCCAGTTAGTTCTGGAGAAATTATGGACTGGGTTGAGAGATTGAAGCGGATTTAAGGGGCCAAGGTCAATTACCGAGTGGATGGAGGCATGGTCCGAGGGGAAGAAGTGCGACACGGTAGGGGGAGATACAGAGCGTAGGATCGCAGATTTTAAGAAGAAGTCTATAGTTGATTGAGTAGAGCTGGAGCAATGAGTAGGTTCCGTAGGGGAGTCGATATAGACGTAGGGGTGGAGAGGTAGGAAAGCAAGCAATTGTTTGCCAAATTTATTGCAAGCGGTGTCGTTGAAGGCGGTATGACGGGCATTCCAGTCGCCTCCGATGATGAATGAGTGGGGGTGGGATTGACGGAATATTTCATCGAAGTCTGAAGATGGGAAGTTAGGGTACCTCTTGGGTTGTAAATAGATGGCTACTAGAACCAAGACTTTATTGTTGTCACAGAGCAGTTTGACAGCAGTGTATTCGACACAGGAGATGTTGCTAAATTTGACTTCACTGAATTGGAATCTTTTATGAATAAGGATACCGGTACCTCCTTTTGCACCGTCAATTCGAGGAGTTGAAACAAGTTGGTAATTTGGAATAGAAATGCGAGAGTTGGGTTTGAGCCAGGTTTCACAAAGAAGGAGGACGTCTGGAGAAAACTCCTTCACTAGCAGTCGGAGGTGATGCCTCCGTATGTTTGACGAAATGGAATCTACATTGAGGGCAACTACACTTAACTTAGACATTTTGGGATAATATATGTGAGGTTATAAGAGAAAGTATCTGACCTTTTTTTTCGAAGTTACTTAATCCATTTAGCGTCAGTAAGAGAGCTTGCAACTCTCGGATGTATCCCATGATGTCGAGTCCTAGGTTTGTTCCTGCTTGTGATGAGGGTGCGTTGTTACCTCTGGTAATTTCCGCATAGGATTTCGATTTCGTTGTTGTAGTAACTGCTGCTGTTGGTTGCTTAAGTTGGCCAGTGTTGTTTTTGGTTGGAGGCACTCTCTGCTTCAGTAAGCGGAGCTTGTGCGGGCATTTTGTGAAGTTTGCAGGATGCGGTCCACCACAATTGCAGCATTCAACTGACAATTCCTTTACAGAAATGGAGCCATCCGGATTTTCCGTGTGTATACGTTCTGGGTCCTCACCCGGTGGCTTGACTTTGCATTGGTTCGGTTCATGCTCCTGCGCACATTTTACGCATCGTCTTGGTAGATGACACGAAGATGAAAGATGACCTGACTGCTGACAGCGCTTGCAGTGGAGAAGCTCCTGCTTGTGAGGTACCTCTATCTGAATTTTGTGGGTGAAGAGATATTTGATCTGTTTTAGCTTGTTAGTGTCTTCGGTTGGTGCCAATTGGATGATCCGTAGGTTGAATATGTTGCTCACCCTCATGTGAGGAGTATGGTAGTAGTCGACTTTGGATATTTTCAAGTCAGGACTTAGTCTAGTCAATTCAGCGCTTATTTCTTCATTAGTCCAAGCAGGGTCGATGTGCCGTATTATAAACGTTTTCGGTTTGAGATCCGCCCTGAGGAAGGTGAAGAACACCAGTTTATTCGAGATAAGCGCTTTTTCAGTTAGCGCGGGGTCTTTTAAAGAGGAGAGTGTTACGGACACGTTGTCACCTCTCGATCTGGTGGTAAAATTCCGGTGCCCCAGGGCGCTCTCCAGAAGCTGAATAACTTGCTTGATGTTATTTACCTTTTTGATGTTGATTTGTGGGGGCCTTTCGTTCTTTGGAACTCTTCCATTGGCAGCGGCGTTATTTATTTGGGGTTTCGGTTGGTGTTGACTTCCAGACATTTTTTGGATACTGGAGATATTTGGTGTTGGCTTGGCAGCTGGTGCTGATAGATGAGACGGTTGCTCCTCCATGTCAGACTCGTCCAACATTTCAGGAAAATTTGCAGAGCTGCTTTCCAATTCGTCGATTCTCTTGGTTAATTCCTTGATAAGCTTCTCCTGGGCCTTGATGTGATCCAGGGCCTGCTGGAGTCTTTCATCCTGTGTTAAGGTCATGTTTTCCATATTTTCCAAGATAGCTGCCGTCTTTTTAGGGGGGTTACGAAGAAAGTCGATAGCCTTTCTTTTTCGCTTTATTAAATAGTCTTGGGCTGGTGCATTACTGCACAGCATATACGGCACTTTGAATTATATTTCGATTTATATTTTGATTTACACTTTGAATTTACTTTGAATTTACACTTTGAATTACACTTTCACAACTGTGCTCAGATACAGATGATATGACCAACTGTGCTCAGGTACAGATGCAGATACAATATCCACCCCTGTTTCGTGTCTTCCAGTAGTTTGAATAGTTTTTCGTATTAGTATTACTTGTTTGTTGTTGTTTTCTGCTAGTTGGTTTATTGATTTTTCTATTTTTATCAAATCTTCGTGGTCGGGTGTGCTGATCATCCATTTTAGACCTGCTCCGATGAAATCTAAGGATCTTTTTGATTTATGGACATTGCAGGCGACACAACCACGCGACAGTGTAGCCAAAGAGAAAAATGGGAGAAGTCGGAAAACTCCCAGAGGTCGGCTCGGAATTCCCCAACCCGACCGAACTAAAGTCACCAACTAATGAAACCTGTCCTCAACTCCCGCCAACGAAAGTTCCAATTGTCCAGCTCCCATTAGACATCGGTTGAAGAAACACTACACGTCTAATAGTGGACACAGGTGCGGAGATCAGTCTTATTAAGCTGAAGGCAATATGGAAACACATTGGACACACACAAAGTAACTACCTTCCAAACGCTTTTTTGCAAGGGCAAGTCTAGGGGCTATTGTAAGGGGATATTCAAATTTCCCCATCAAATCTCCTGTAGTTTTCAGGTGATACTCGTAGACTCCCTATCGGGATTATCAGCAGATGGGTTGTTAGGGAACGACTTTCTGTTTAGGCATTGTAAAGTTAATGGAGCGGGAAACTGTTTAGAATTTTCCCAAACAAGATTAAAGCCGGTAAGCTTTTCCATTGAGTTCACAAAAGACAGAAAGCGGATGTTCGAACATAAGGCAGCCAGTCGGGAACCCGCACCAGCGGGACCCAAAGAGGTACAGACCGCGGTCGGTAGTATATCGTCTATCCTACCCAAACAGGGCAAAGGCTGCAAAAACTTGTCGGACCCCAAGTATCCCAACTCCAAGATGATTACTCGCAAGTCGAAGAAGGCTAAAGAAGAAGAAGGTGCGGAGGTTATATTTTTAAGTTGCTTTTTTATATCTTCAATGGGTGTCTTCCTTGTTTTCAAGGGTCCAATATTGAAAAGCGATTATTAAGTTCTTTTATTTATTATTTATTTATTTATGTTTTATTTATTTCATTAGTTTGATTTTTATTTTGGGCGTTGCCTCGGCCTCTGGATTCCGACTGATCCCGAATCAAAAAATGGGTGGCGAGAGGGGCGAATTTAGCGAGACAAGGACAGATGTGTCCTTCATCTTGTTTCTGACTTCTCTCTGATGTTGGGCTCGGTCTCGCGATATCTGAAAAGAAAAGAAAAAAAGGGGGGGGGGGGGTATCCAAGGATAGTGCGGACAGTGTTAGTCCAGGTGTTCTTTAACTACTTTTATAGAGAGATGGTGGGAAAGAAATCATACAAGACCGGTAGGTCTTGGGAGCGGTAGTAAACGCACATCACGTCTTTGGCGTCTAATGATCTGCGCTTTGGTCGGAGTGTGTGTGTTTGTGCCGTCTTGTACTGTGCGTCCGTGTGTGTGTGGTTTGTTAAGACTAGACCCTATGGGATGGATCCAGGAATCCTCTATTATAGAGGGGAATGTTGTTGGGAAGGGTGCTTTCTTCAGTTTTGTACTGAAGAAGAAATTGTGGGGGTTTGATCCAAAGAGATCGAGAGAGGGAACGGTCAAGAACGCAAGAGTCCCGTATAAGTAGGTTCTCGCTGTTCTGAATGTTTTCGAGGTACTTGTCTGCTAATTGAAGCAAGTACTCGTCGATAGGGGTAATGGAGGCGCCTTCGTATAGGTGAGAGTTGGGGTAATGACGACCGTCAGGCCTTCTAGAATGATTGGTGCATCTTCTGAGGAGTTTTCTTTCGAAAACCCGAAGCCTTTCCATTTGAGCCGAAGATATGCAAGACCATATGGGAAATGCGTACGATATTTCAGATCGGATTAGCTGCTTATAGCAGAGAAGCTTAACTTTGGTGTCAACTTTATTGCTCCATTTCAAGATGTTGTGCAGTTGCTTAGACCGACCGAGGCCCCTTTGAAGAATGTGGGTTACATGTTTGATGAAATTCATTTTTGTGGTATAAGTGACCCCTAGATATTTCATCCTGTCCTGTGGTCTAATCATAGTATCTCCCATTTTTATTCGCGTATTCTGTGAATATCGAGAAGTAGGTTGGAAGTGTTTACTACTCAGAATTATAGCTACTGCTTTGGGTGGGTTAAGTCGAATTTTCCATTGACTGTAATACTGATACAGTTCGTCCAAGTGACGGTTGAGTCGATTTGTTGCGTGTTTAGGGCCTTTGGATGACGTGTACACTAGAACCTCATCCGCATAGTATATCTGGTTTACTCTCCCGTCGACAGGGCGAGGAATATCGGAGGTTTAAATATTGAATAAGATGGGGCCCAGTATGGAGCCCTGTGGAGTAGTTTCTCGAGCATTGAAGATTGCCCCCTCGGAGGCTTTTGCACCGTCGCTTGAATTTGAGGCATCGTGTTGGCCTTTACCGGGGCTCGCTTAGGGACTTGAATATGTTTTTGAGGGGGAGGAGTTGGGAGAGTTTTTATATTCTTTGCCTGCTGTCCCCTAAGCATGTCGGCAAATGTAAATCCATTTTGGATGAGATTTTGTGTGGCCTGTTTTCCGAAGTCTGACTTGGCTGTTTGCTTAGCTCGAGTTTCCTTGGATCTTTGTATAATTTCCTTATATTTAGGACAATTCCTGTAACTAGCCGGATGCCCTTTGTTGCCGCAGTTGCAGCAAGTTGGCAGTATTATTTCATCCTGCACATTTGTTGCGGGATCGTATTTTGCTAGCAGTAGTTCGCACTTGCCAACATCGTGGGATTTTCCACAACGAACGCAACGGCGACTCATGTTGCAGTTTCGGGAGACATGTCCGATACGTTGGCAATGCCTGCATTGAGGCATTTCTCTGTTATGAAATGCCTCAAAGACAACTTGCTAATGCAAGATTGGAAGCGACTTTGTCCATATTATGGAATCTATGTCGGGTCCTGGGGCAAGGTGAAGCTGCCACTGATCCCGAATCCAGAATGTACTGTCCTTTTATACTGTGGCAACAGAGATTTGTTAAAAATTGTATGTCAAACTTCCAAGAAGCACAAACAAGGTCTTGTGTGCTTCAATTGGAATAGGATTCTCGGTAGTGTATACGAATTATTTGAATCAGTTCTTGGAAGGGAAAATCATGAAATGCATTTAGAGTTAAGCATTTCATTATGTTAGGATTATTAGGAATTGAATCAATGTACGACAAATGGATTTTGGTTTAATTTTGTCGTGTATATGATTCAATTGGATTATGGGTGAGGTAATTAGGAATTGGATCAATGTGCGACAAATTAACTTTTGGTTCGCTCAATGATTCACTATGGGATATGGTTAAGGTTATAGGAGATAATGGGGATTGGATGGGAGTAGTGATTTAGGATCACTACAAAGGATTGGTGGAACACGCACTGCCAAACCCTTCGGAAGAAAAAATTTTTCTGAACAGACCGCTGACAATACTAGGACGTTCACGGTAGTGAAGGTAGAAAAGAAGAAACGTGGTGCACAACAACAGGCTTATACCTACTACGAATAGAGGAGGCGAAAAACGGACAAACCACGACAAACAAAGGAAAGTAACGCATCACAGCCGGTAGAAGGTTCAACGCTATATTCTATACTTTTGTAGCCAAGCTTCATTCCTCTTCTAAGAATGAAGCTAACGCTATTTAAGGGGGGAAGGTATTGTTACGGACCTCGCGTCCATGTCCTCGCTCAACACCAAGTAATTTCCTCAATTTTCCCCTCTCTACCTGTAAATGAAATACATATCGTCAAGTAGCTAATTTGCATAAACTGCTTTATGCAAATTCTTCTTGGCAGAAAATATAATAAAAAAAGGCGTTGGGGCCGAATAAAAAATAAAAACGTCAACGGCAAAAAATATAATCAATATCAGACAGAAGGCTAGAGATTTTCTGCCAGCAAAAAAGGAGCACAAGAAAAGAAGTTGACGTACTCCTATTATAAGAACGAGTGCAACAGTTGGGGATAAGTACCAGAAGTGGGGCCGCATCAGCTTCCTCTACAATTCATTACACAAATCAGGATAGGATCAATTGTTGTCAAAATTATCATCAACAGACTAGCCGAACAGGGGGAGTCAAGAACTCAACGCCCCCTGCAACCTGCATACCAGTGACCAGCAACAACGACCGCTCCACGGTCGGTACAAGTAAGTCACTTCCCTTACCGTTCTCTATTAATTATATTGATTAAATTGTTAAAATTTTATACAACACGTTATCCTCAGCGATTTGGCTCACTGTCCGTATGGCTTGCCATGGAGCACAGTCCACTCCGTATGTCACAATATTCAAGTAGTATTCACCTAGGAGTTCACATTTGTATGGGCGCCAGATAATTCTGAATTTCTCACAGTCTCGGTCAGGAATTAAGAACTGTCGGAACATTTGGTTCTTGTCGTTGGTATAAATGTATTCGTATTGCCGATTCTGATGGATAATATCGAATATATGGAACTGCAGTTTCGGCCCTGGATGTATGGGCTGATTTAGGGATACTCCGTTAACAGAGGGTGCGCTGGGGTTGAGAACAATTCTAAACTTGGTTGTAACCGCATCGTTGCGAATGACACTCATATATGGAATGTAGGAAGCGTTCTCAGTTTCGCCTCACTGTTGCATAGCAGGAACTGGGGACATGTGATGAGGTGCAAAATCATCATCATCATCGGCACTAGAACCGGGAACCGGTCTTGGCATTATTTAACAAGTCATGAGGCTTATTAAATTTTCCATAATGATTTGTTTTTTCCGGACAAGGTCATTAGTCTTGCGCCATAGGCAGAGATGCAAAATCATCATCATCATCATCGGCACTACAACCGGGAACCGGTCTTGGCATTATTTAGCAAGTCCTGAGGCTTGTTAAATTTTCCATAATGATTTGTTTTTTCCGGGCAAGGCCATTAGTCTTGTGCCAGAGGCTCCCCGACGGGGAATCGAGCCCCGGTCTCCCGCGTGACAGACGGGTATACGAGGGTTGCCTCTTATGTTTCGGGATTTGGCAACCCTAGTGTTGCAACAGCTCTGTCGTAAAGTTGGACATTTTTGAGGTTATACGCACTCAGAACGTTTTGACATATGAGCGCTATTTGTATTGTTTACAGTAACTTAAAAGATTCATCTCGGCCCAAAAATGGAATTAAATCGTCCACATTTTCGTGCGATTATTTTTTACAACTTTCGGCGTGGATTAACTCAGCAACAGTGCATGGATGAACTTAATTCAATTTTTGGTGCTGAAGCTCCATGAAGGACCAGTGTTTATCGATGGTATGGTGAATTCAATCGTGGTCGTAGTTCACTCCAAGATGAATTTCGTGAAGGTCGTCCAAAATCAGTTGTTGTTCCGAAAACCATTGATGCTGTGCGCGAACTGATATTGGAAGATCGCCATGTGACCTATCGTGAGATTGAGACAACCTTAAGCATTAGTGGGACCAGCATACATTCAATATTGCATAAACATTTGACTGTCAAAAAAATTTGTTCGCGTTGGATCCCACACAATTTGTCAATCGCCCAAAAAAAGGCTCGTGTCAATTGGTCGAAAGAAATGCTTAAAAAATACGGTCGCGGTGCTTCGAAACACGTCTATGACATCGTGACAGGTGATGAATCGTGGATTTACGCGTATGAGCCCGAAAGTAAACACCAGTCGACTGTCTGGGTGTTTCAAGATGAGCCAAATCCAACATAAGTTGTTCGCGCACGAAGCACTTCCAAGCAAATGGTCGCCTGTTTTTTCGGAAAAACTGGACATGTCGCAACCGTACCACTAGAACAACGCAGAACAGTCAATTCTGAGTGGTACACAACCATTTGTTTGCCAGTTGTCTTCCAAGAAATCAGGAAAACCACGACAATGCGAGCTCTCAGACATCGGCTGCGACAACTGCATTTTTGAGCACCCAAAACATCGATTTGATGGGTCATTCGCCATATAGTCCTGACTTGGCACCGAATGACTTCTTTTTATTCCCGTAAGTAAAAAACAAACTGAGAGGTCAACGTTTTTCGACACCTGAAGAAGCGGTTGCTGCATTCAGAATGCATGTGTTGGAGATACCTCAATCAGAGTGGCAAAAGTGCTTCGACAATTGGTTCAAACGCATGCAAGAGTGTATAGATCTTCATGGGGAATATTTTGAAAAACAATAAAGTGATTTTCGATGATCAATATTTGTTTTTGTTCTCTAATCCCGAAATATTAAAGGCAACCCTCGTACTAAATACTGTACTATCGAGGAGCTAGAGATGCAAAATAGTCTTCCATAAATTCGTTTGACATTTTCTTGTGGGCTTCGTCTTTTTCCCAGCGCTTTTCTTGACCAATATAGAATTTTACAGCTGTGCTAAAGGAATTCCCCAGTGCAGGAGCGTCGACTTTACAGGGAATTCGGACAATATAGTGACCATCCTTGGTGTTTTGCGATGAACAACTATCCTCATTACTAATGTCCGTTTTGTTGGCTGGATATCCCAGTAATCTATTAACTTTGACTCGAACTCTGAAAGTGTCGTGTAGACTGACGTTAGATTTCCAATACCGTTTCCCGGGGCTCCTGATACAATTCATCCACCAAGATAAGTATTTTGTAACAATAGCCCAGTAAAAATAAAAGAAAGACTTTTCCAGTCCAGCTCGTAACACTCTTGAGTATACCGGTCCACCCAACAATATGGGTTTGTGAGCTGGTCTATTAAAATTTTGATCTGCAAGCGGTTTGTCGGGATCGTCCAACACCACGCATTTCCGGATTCAAAGATTTATTATAGTTTAAAAAAAAAAACACAAATAGTAAGCAGCACTCCTCGTTAAGAGCTCATGGTCCTAAGTACAATGTATGCACGCACGACTGAACATATATCGCAGTCACTTTCTCTTTCAATTAGCAGCAAATGCTTTTGAAAATTAAGCGATATTTTAGGAATAACAACAAACAACATTTCGTTTTTCTATAAACAGAGAAAATGTCTGAGGCCTATATTTTTCAGAACTTAGCAGAGTAACATTCGTGAATACGTACACGCATAAAGAGTGGAGCAACACTTTACAGCTCTTAAATTATGAGCTTCAAAGTATCCCCAATTCTTTCCACACCGTGAGTTATATCTAGTCCATTTCTACTGCATGATAAAAGGAATAGATAACATAGTTAATTATTTCATGGTAATTTGTCAGCATCCTAATTTATAGCATCTCCGTGGACTATTAAAACGCGTTTAATTAATTTTAGCACCTTAATTATCTTAATTATGCATATAATACACTGATGCAGCGGGTCGCAATTTCTGATTTAGTGAGATTCACCACAGCTTCAAAGGTGTGCAGCCAAACTAGTTCGCCAAGTATCTAAGCCACCCTCACTGCTCTGGTCATATCTTAAGTACTACAATTGAGCTTGATGGTTTTGCAACCAAGAAGCGGAGTTCGAAGGTTTCTCCAATGGTAAAGACAGCAAAACAGCTGTCAGGTACTTATTGTATGGCGGATGTTTGAAATCCAACGAATGAACTTTAGGTTGGAATAAGTGCATGATTGATGACTGAGCAGAACCAAATGCCCAGAGTAGCTGGGTGATTTATAACCGTTTATTCTGCGTTCTAAATAGCAGAATTCGTGAGCTGATTATCGTTTTGTGGCACTGGAAGCCCTCACCAGATCGAGGTAACGAATCAAACTGGATTTATCTGTGCCCAGTCTTTTGTCAAGGAAATTCCCGGAGCTTTAAACGGAAGTGCATGTTCTCATCGTTTGTGTGGCTATCACAAGGTTGAGCTATATTAGTTACGTTGAATTAGCAGCTTAAGTATGACAGTGCGTAAAACCCATGAAGACCATGAATTAAAAAGACTCAAAGCTGAGAGTGGTCTTTTGCCTACAATCGAATAATTACTAATTTATTCCCTTGATTCTTCACATCATACGTAGACGAATCATTCATGTGTCAGAGACGTTGAACACTATTCAGTAATTAAATCAATTCTGCGGATCTTATTGTTAGAGAATCCATTTTGCTTTTAGACATATGCGAGCGACTTTATATCAAGAGATTCACTCTTGCTTCCTGTCTTTGGATAACAGCCTCGAAATATTAACTCTGCAATAATAGCGTAGAATAACAATGTGTGTAAATTTAATAAAAAAGGGGTAAGAAGTTTATAAAACCCAGCAAAATGGAAGGGAACTGACCCTCGATGTTTTTGGTTAGTGTTGATTTTGATGGTTCGACTAGGACTAGTTTCGGTAGAAAGAATTTAGTTTGGAAGAACTTCAACTGTTTTGTGCCCTCACTGACATAAAATCAAGCATGGCTTGTCTTTTTTTTTCTAATTTTGGTGAGGTCAGCATCCTCATTTATTTAGCTTAATACAGGCGATATTGGACAAAGAAAAAAAAATAAACTTAACTACTAACTTAGAAACTAAGGTATCATAAGGACAAGGGTGTATGTATGCAAGTGTGTGTCCCTGTGAATTGGGCTGTGGGCTAAGAGGGGCTAGTAAGGAGACGGAGTTTGAGAGCCGGAGGGGTGAGGTTGAAATCAAAGGAGGTGGGGTAAGAGTTTACGTTGCGTAGCATACGTGAGATCGGTTCGTTAAGGCCATACGAGGTGTGATAGGCTGGTAGATAATGAAGACGAGAATTTCGTAGGTTACGGGGATTGGTATAGAACGGGATGGAGGAGAGAAGGATTGCACAGTCCATTGATCCAGAGAGAAGACGGTGGATGAAGAGGATGTCTGCGAGACGAAGCGCTGTTAGCGGTCGAGGTTGGTTAGAATTGTGGGGTGGTTCTCCGTGTGATATAGAGAACCCCCACAATTCCACCTTCGTCGCCATTCTCGTAGGCTTGAGAGCTCTAATTGTGACCGCATTCTCCGACGAGTCTCTTGGGAGACCTTATACAATGCAGCGTTTTCTTTAGCTACAATGTCAAGTGGTGTCCTCCCAGCCAAAACATTCATGGCATCTTCGGATACCGTTCCGAATGCACAGCGTGCTCTTAGTGATACCAGCCTATGTGCTGAGTTCACTCCCCTCATGTACGACTTATACTGTACGGCTTCTTCCCATATGTGAGCTGCATACATTATAATGGAGGTGTTGCTACTGGTTATGCGTTTCCTTAGTGGGGCTGGGGTCCTCCAACATTGGGTAGCAGTCTCGCCAAAATTTTACATACTCTTGCCGTTTTTTCACTCGTTTTCCTCAGGTGTTCCTTGGAGCTCAACCTGTTGTCGAGTATTAAACCAACATATTTAATATAGGGACTGGATCTGATTATTTGTTCTTCTATATCCAAATCAGGGTGTTCAACTTTCTTGCGGCTGCCTATTAAAACTGTCTCCGTCTTATGTGCGGCTGGTTTTAGTCCAGCCATATCTAGCCGGCATTTAATGCTCTAGATTGCTTAGATGTTTAGCTACGGCCACTATCGCCAAATCACCTGGGTACCCATTGATTCCAACTCCTTCTGGTACATTGGCCCTTGAGCACACTGTGGCGACTCTAACAGATACACACACAATTCACAACCAAAAATAGCTAAACGCCATAATTGGTGAGCCCGACTTAATCTGTGCACACAACATACACTCCCATAGGAAAAACAGGACCGTACTAGTGTGACGACTCTAATAGATACACACACAATTCACAAGCAAAATAGTGAAGAGCACCGAACGAAAAATCGAACAAGAAAATACATCAGAACCGTATACCAAGCGATAACAAAAATAATTCACATCAGTGGAGTATAGTCGAGTTTTAAAATCAAATTAAAAACACGGTCAGTAGCCTGATGGGTAACGCTTAGGTTCAATTTTTTGCGTGATTCAAACTGTAATAGCGTCAGTTCGAATCACACGATCTACTTCACTATTATTTCAAACGCTATAACACCATCATGCTTGATATTCCATGGCAGCGGACCTATACATATTTTTTTTTTTATTTATTTTTTTTTTATTAGACTTCTCTCGGGAGTGGCGAACCTATAGCGCCGAGTGGGCGCCCCGAGATGCCATCAAATAACTGTTGCAGTTCTTTTTGAACAGTTGCAGGTTGTAACGCTCCGGGAAAACTCGCGTGGGAAGGGAGTTCCACAGCTTCCCCACTCTGTAACGGAGCGAGTTCTGATGCAGGGATGTTCGCGCCGTCGGAAGATGAACCACAAACGGGTGCGATCCGTTGGATTGTCTTGTGAAGCGCATCTAAACCGAATTGCGTGGAACAATACCAAGAATCTCCGAAGAACAGCACCCGTGATAATATCTTAAAAACAGACAGAGGTCGGCTACGCGCCTTCGATGTGACAACGACTGTAGTGCCGACGTCAGCGCCGAGTCCCCGATCAGGCGGTTCGCTCGTCTTTGTACGCTCTCAAGTATGTCGAGGATATGCTTAGGAGCTGAGCTCCAAACATGAGAGCAATATTCGAGCGCGGGTCTAATTTGAGATTTATATAGGAGAAGAAGTTGGGCCGGAGTAAAATATTTCTTGGCTCTAAAAAGATAACTCAGTTTTCCTGAGGCTGACCTGGCGATACTCGGCACGTGTTTATGCCATGATACATTTCCACAGACCGTGACGCCGAGCAATTTCAAACTTTCCCCAGCCTCGAGGGCCCGGCCATTCATCATCAGCTGTGGAACCGATGATCCAGTTTTCTTTGTGAATGTTGTATACTGGGTTTTCGTTGCATTGAAGTCGACAATATTGTCCTTTCCCCATTGCAGGACTTTATCCAGATCCCGATTCAGAGAGTCAATCTTTCTACATCTCAGCTGGCGTGACGTTGATGCACCAATCGGCCGATCACTCGAAAAGGAGGAAACAAGCGTACTATCATCCGCAAAACTGAACACTTTGTTATCCGTTGTCTCCAACAAATCATTTATGTGAAGCAAGAACAAGGTTGGAGCCAAAATAGAACCTTGGGGCACCCCCGAATTAACAGGATACAGATCCGAACACTCACCGTGCACAATAACCCGGATCAATCGATTTTCGAGGAAACTCTTCGTCCAGTCGCAAAGCTGCTGCGAAAATCTATATGAGCGAAGTTTGCTCCGCAATGCCCCGTGCCAGACGCGGTCAAAAGCCTTGGATACATCCAATGCGACCGTCCTTGACTCACCGTCCCCCCTCAATAGCAGATGTCTATATGTTGAATATAAGTGTCAAAAGGTCTTTCGTGGACCCTCTGCCACGCAATCCAAACCCCAAATACTTAATTAACTCAGTATTGATGAGTTTTTCCATCACCTTAGATAACATAGACAGTAATGCTATCGGTCGCTAATTTTGTGGGAAACCTTTTTTCCGTCTTTGGGATTGGTTGAACTCGAGCCACCTTCCAGCAGGTAGGAAATGTCCTCTGTGCATAAGATAAGCGAAAGAATCTGCCAAGGACCGGCGATATTTTTGGAACATGGTTCTTAAGGACTGTTGCTGGTATTCCGACCGGGCTGATTGCCTTCCTACAGTCCAGTCCACGTAGAATGCGTTGAATAGTACGCGGGCGAAATCTCACATCCCGCATGGAAGACCGTGCCGGCGCGATCACAGGGGGCTCCAAAAGGTCGGGATCGAGGTTTGAATTCGCGGAAAATAAATTCGCGAACACATTAGCTTTTTCCTTGGAATTTGTGAGTAACATCCCGCTGTCTGTCAAAACCGAGGGAAAGAGGAGGAAACGAAGTTACTGCTGACAGCCCATGCCATTGCCCAGAACGAGCGTGAACCAGTCGGGCACTGAAGGAGTTTATTGGTCACTCTGTCGTTGTAGGCCTGTGGGGGTTCCCAACATCACACGGAGAACCAACCCACAACCCTAACCTGCAAACATGCAAAAATCAAATCCGCAATAGCATATATTCCCAAATATGCAATAAAATATTTTCCAAACCTCCAAGAGAATATAATTCAACCGAATATATTCTAATCACCACCACATGCATTTTCCGAAAATTGCGTCAGTCAATTATCCATATTTCCTCAACGCAAGCAAGCAATCCACATTTCCCCGAAATTCGTATGCCATAGCAAACGCATATTCAGTCCTCAACGGAACATTACCAACCAAATAAACCGCGCACATTTCCCCGAAATTATTTCGGTTAACATTTCTATCTAAACGATATCCCTTGCTTGCACCCAAGCCATTCCAATTTCCTCCGAAAATGCATGCCCATACTCGCTCGCGTCGCCAAACCAATTCCCGGTACACCCAACCAACGAAGTCAACCCAGCCTGTACGGCCAGAATTCGTTGGAACTGAATCCCTATGCGAGCGTAGCAACTCGTCCACAATTCCTCGTAACTGGCAGCGAGCCTAACTTTGCTATGACGCACCGCCACGACGCAATGAATGAATTATTTTCATTCATGAGTCAGTCGACATCTAACCGCCACCACGTGCGCAGCACCACCTTTCCTCTCCAGTCCGAGTCGCCCAGTTGAAACGCTTAGTCGTGTCGGTCGCTTATAAGAGTCGTCCGTTGTGTCAAACGTAAGAATTGTTAAGAACCATTGTCCGCGCTTCAATACCTTTATTTCTTTCAATACGCATCCGCAATCGGTTTCAAACACGGTAAACAAACCACGGGCAATGACAATTACCCCCGGGTGTGATCAGTAGGATTAACTAGTGGGTCAAATGGTATGTGAAGAACTAGCCAGCGGAGCCGAATTGCTGTTTGTATGTGTACCCAAACGACAAAGCCTATATAAACTCAAATGTTGTGAATGTGTTGCCTTCAGGGGAAGCATAATTTAAGTGCCTTAAAACACATTTATACGTGTGAAACTGAATTTGTAGTTAGTTAAGAGGCAATTAAAAACTTTTCTAAAAGAACACCAAATAATACCAAACTGTTTTATAATCATTAATATGTTATATAAGTCTCATGTGTAAATGGAAAATAAATACGAAGGAGAACATTAATATCAATACCGGACAGAAGCGTTTCATTTCCCTTCTCTCTCCACCGTCGGTGAACATTCCCAGTGCTATTTACGCAGTGGCGTGTCGGGGGTCCCGTGAAACCGCGTCCGTGCTGGCGCAAAAATTCGATCCCCCACAGGCCTTCCTCGCGGTATCAATCGCCTGGTTGTACGTGTTTCTGATTCTAACAAAATTCGTTCTGTTAACATCGGTGGGGGGTTTTGAGTGCCATTGTTTAAAAGCTCTATTTTTTGCCACTGTAATGTGCTAGCATTTTTTATCAAACCAATACTTATCAGATGAACTTCGTTTAATGGAATGTGGAATGTAGATCTCCATCCCTAGAAGAATAATCTCCGTGACCGACTCCGGGCAAGCGTTAAGATCGGAGTCTCTGCAGCACACCTCCGACCATTGAAAGGATGCGAAGAAATCTCGCAAATCGTCCCAGTTGGCAGCACCATACCTCCATACATGACGAAGCTGCTTAGTCCAGTTATTCGTTTGAAATGCAAGTGGTTGCGCGACCGATACCAAGCAGTGATCTGAGTTCGCCAGTGGCGCAGCAATCTCCACGGTATAAATACTGGCTCGGATGTCAAAAACAGATCCAGGGTGTTCTCATCATCATCTCGGGCATCCGGCACTCACGTAGGTTCCTCCACGAGTTGAGTCAAATTGCGGCTAACAGCGAACATCTCCGCCAGCCGCCTAGCCTCATTGGTTCGGTTAGAATGTACCAACCAGCCGTAATTGTCCACTTTAAAATCGCCAAGGACGACAATTTCAGAAGCCGGGTGGTTGATCTGTATCCAGTCGACGGTACGTGAAATATGTTCGAAAATTATCGCTGGTCGATCGTCATTCGGGGAGTGGTAAAGACAACAAAGACAACAGAATTCCTCAACACGACTGTATAGTTTCATCATTATCATCGCCACTACAACCGGGATCTGGTCTTGGCCTTATTTAACAAGACTGAGGCTTGTTAAATTTTCCATAATAATTTGTTTTTCCGGCCAAGGTTATTAGCCTTGCGCACCGTTTATAGTTTATAGTAACAGCTTTCTCATGTCCAAATATTCATCCAATGTACGATTTACAGCAATTTTTGAAATGTGTACCATTTCTGCTAACTCCCACACTTTTAGTTGGCGTCCATCCAATACCATGTCGTGGATTTTTTAAACATTTCTGTCACCTCAATTTGGTCGACTACTGCGATGTTCGTCTTCGCAGATCGTACGGCCTCGTTTAAACACTCCTACCCAATACTCCACTGGTGAAAACGAAGGTGCAGACTCCCCCAAAGCAGAGTTGAGCTCAGCTTTTAAATTGGTTGCACTAAGTCCTTTCAAATGAACGTATTTAATCACACAAGGATGTCTAATTTTTCGAGGAGTACAAATTCACTGACAGCGTTCACTATTGATGGCTGTCAAACAAGTAATAAACATGTAGCGTCTTCAAACTTAATCTTTCCAGAGTTTGTTCTATCTACCATAGTTATTGTATTTTAATAAATACCACCATCTATGTGTCAGGGCGATTAGATCTGGGACTGCCCTCGTACACCATTTCCCATCACGCTTTCTGCGTTAATGGTACTGTTCAGTGACCTGCGTCGAAGGTGACACAACAATTAGCCCACTTTTTAATATGCTCATTCTATGTCATTGAGATTGGAAATCCTCACAATTTGGTCTTGGATTGCAAAATAGAATTATTCACACCATTAATAGTTCTTAAAAAATAAAACTTACGGTTTTTGCTATGTTTATTAAGGCAATAGTAGAGGATGTGGTGACTACTTCCATTTATTTAACTATTAATGCATTTTTTGCTTTAGTGATCGCACAAATTGCCTTCGCCTTTTTTACTGGCGTTTATTTTTAAAAAGTCGTGACCTTCCTTTCACAAAATTTCGTTATGCTTCCGGTCCCGATTAGTTACATCAAATACAAAAATGACGAACTGCACTAATGTGGAAAGGGAAAGTAATGTTAACATAATGGCGTTGAACTTTTCATAGCCATGCTGCAACAGCATGAACGTTATTAGTACTAGGAAATTAATAATCGTTTTTTTTAATTGGGTAAGTTAGAAAAAGAAATGAAAAAGCCGTCGGTAAAACTAAACCATTCATTAATGACCTGCTAATCATACTTCCGACACAGTTGTTTCCCGATTAGGTAACTGCTTAAGAAGTAAATCAGAGAGAAAATAAATTATGAGTACATGACTGTTTACTTAAAGGGGAATAGTTTTTGTGTATTTCAATTCTTTTTTTTTAGTATAATAGTAATGTCAAAATACTCTGGTGGCGATAGAAACGGTTAGGGCGGAAACTTTCTCAATTGAGTTCATTTATCTTGTACTGTTCGATGTTTTTATATTGGGAAACAAAAGAAGTCACAGGGATCCAGATCGGGACAGTGTGATGGGTGCGGCAACAATTCGTAGCGCAATTCTTGCAAATTGGATATTTATAGATATATTTACTTGTTTTCCACCAATTGGGGCCCCCACTGAGCCAGCATATATAATTTATCATGTCAAATATAATATCGGTAAGACTCGGTTATAGTCTCTGCCACTTTGCGAACATTATAATATATTAGTTCGGGCATCAAATTGTGGAAGGTCCACATATACAGCTTATAACAATTTTCTCACATACCACGTCAGTCAAGCAATCCGGATCCTTAAGCATACAAAAGATATTGATCAGTTTGAAGCTATATCTCACGATTGTCATAAATGGTGGAGGATCGCCACAGGGAGCCTCGACATTGGCTTCCATTTCTTGGCATGATTTTTTCAATCGAAAAAAGGCGAATTGGAGATTAATATCGAAAAACACGACAGACGTACGATGCAATTAGGCGTCAATTAAAAACGAATGTGTAATTCAATTTTTTAGTTTTAGTTTATAGTTTTGGTGAGGGTAGAACAGTCATTTCGTTGTTAGGAGACGAAGTTTGAGAGTAAGAGTGGAATGGTCGATGTCAAGGGCGGTGGGGAAAGAAAAGGCTCTTCGTAGCATACGAGAAATGAATTCATTAGAGCTATAAGGGGTATGAAGGGCGGGCAAGTAGAAGAGACGAGGATTACGGAAGTTACAGGGGTTTGTGTGAAATGTAATGGAGAGGAGCAGGCTTGGGTAGAGAAGACGGTGGATCAAGAGGATGTCGGCAAGGATTCTGCGCTCCCCAGATGTGTTGAGGTTGATTAAAAAGAGCCGGCTTGTGTATGGAGGTAGAATTGGAGGATCTTCCCAATTTAGTCGGTGGAGGGGAAAGAGCAAGAAACGACATTGAGCGCTTTAGATACTGCAAATGTGAGACAAGTGACACGGAGATCAGACCTGACTAGCATATCCGAGAAGAGGACGGGCAAAGGTAATGTGGAGTGAACGGGTGACGTCGGGATTTAGGAATTCCTTCGACCAGCGTTTAAGTTTTAGTAAGGTCAGAATCCTTATTTATTCAGTTTAATACAAGCGATATTGAATAATGGAAAACAAAAAAAAATGGATATATATATATATATATATATATATATATATATATATTGGCGCAAGGCTAATAACCTTGCCCGGAGAAACAAATTATTATAGACAATTTAATTTAACAGTCTCGGGTAAGCACCGGTGGAGAGATTTGCTAAATAAAGCCAAGACCGGATCCCGGTTGTAGTGCCGATGATGATGATGATGATATATATTTTATTATTATTATTATTTATTGGCCTGTGGGAACCCGGATGTTCATGACCTCACTGACTCGTGCCCGCCATCGTTCCCTGTCCCGTGGACTCTCCTTCCACGCTTGACCTGCCCATCCGATCTCCTCAAGTTCAAACCTCACATTGTCCTCAAACCTCACATTGTCCTCCCATCTCCGTCGCGGCCGTCCTGTCGGTCTCTTCCCGTTGTTCTACCGTCAAGAATTCTACGCACGGTCCTATCGTTGCCCATTCGCGCTACATGTCCGCCCCATCTTAATCTTCGCGACCTAATTACTCTCACTGTTGTAGGTTTGCGGTATAGCTCGTCCAATTCGTGGTCATGGAGTTTCCTCCATTGTCCTGCCATCTGGCCATATTTACCTCCAAATATACCCGTTAAAACTTTATTCTCGAATCCGCGGAATATGCTTTCCTCCCGTTTTGTGAGAGCCTATGTTTCGCATCCGTATATAGCAATCGGCATGATTATGCTTCTATAGACACGGAGCTTTATGATACGTGATAGCAGCTTACTGACTGCGTGTCAACTAGCGTTGCCGGTGTGTGGTCTTTTGTTAATTTCCTTCGACATTTCGTTACTGGCCGCTAGTATCGTTCCCAGATATTTAAATCCTCTGAGGTTTATATGTGTTTCCTGAGGTCCAACTGCTCTCGCCGTAATCATGTATTTTGTTTTGTCTTTATTTATTTCTAGGCCCACCTCTTCTGCCGCTTGCATGATGATTTCACTGTTTTTACTTACAGTTTATAGATTATCGCCCAGAGCGGCGATGTCACCCTCATATGCGAGCACTTGTGTGACCTCGTTCAGGGATGATCCGGCCATGTTGTCGTCTTGTACCTTACTGATGACATACTCGAGCACAAAGTTAAAAAGACATGGTGAGAGGCCATCCTCCTGTTTTAGCCCGTCCCGGGTTTCGAATGGTTCTGAGAGGGGGTTTTCTATTCTAACTCGCTCTTTGTTTTCGTTCATGTAGATTTGAATGAGGGCGGCATATTTTTTCGGGATTCCCAGCTCAACTACAATATGGTAGACTCTTTGCCTTGTGACTGAATCTTATGCTTTTTTGAAGTCAACGAACAGTTGGTGAACCGTCTCTTCCTATTCCCACTTCTTTTTCAGCAGTTGCTTTATTGTGAACATTTGGTCATCGCATTGGTAGTCGCCCAGTATTTATTATGATATATATATATATATATATATATATATATATATATAAACTTAACCACTAACTTGAAAGGTAGATCATCATCATCATCGGCACTACAACCGAGATCCAGTCTTGGCCTCATTTAACAAGTCTGAGGCTCGTTAAATTTTCCATGACAATTTGTTTTTCCGGGCAAGGTTATCAGCCCAGTCAAAATTGCATTCATATAGAGTGAACAATTCCCTGATCCAATGGATAAGAGACTATCTTTCTGCCCGTCCAATTCAAGTGGTTCTTGATGGTGTCAAATCTGTCTCCCAGCAAATTAATGCAGGTGTTCTCCAGGGTTCGGTACTCTCACCTGCTCTCTTCCTGATCTTTATAAATGATCTCTTGTCAATTACTCACAACCCAATTCACTCTTTACTGATGATAGCACGTTGAGTTTATCATACTCATAAGAACACTCCCGTCCAAACTCTTCGAATGTCACTACCAACCAGCAATTTATGCTTGATACGTTGAATTCAGACCTCAACAAGATATATCAGTGGGGATTATCTAACCGAGTAGAATTCAATGCCCAAAAAACTCAGTGCTGCCCCTTGTCGTAAAAGGCGACCCCAAAGTAAATATACTGTCTATGAGCGGCACTTGCATCAACGAAGCCAAGGAACTATCAATCCCCGGCACTCGGATTAATTCGACTTATGGCGTTTGCGACGATTGTTAAGAGCGTGTGATTCGAACCAACGCTATCACGGTTAGAATCACTAAAAGATAGAATCGAAGCTCCATGCATCAGGCCACTGCCGCGTGTATGAATTCGATTTCTAAACTCAAGTACACTCAACTGATGTGGAATTGTTATGTTATCACTATGGTATATGGCTCTGATGCTTTGCTTATTCACATTTCCTTTCGGTGTTCTTCACTATTTGCTTGTGTATTGTGTTTGTATCTGTTGGAAACCCGACACTACTCCCTCCTCAGTAACTTTGTTACGATCAACTTCGTGTGCGAACGACGGAGCGAAGACTGAGCGAGCGAGAGAACGTCGGAGCAGGCGAGAGTGCCGGTGCTCTATGTGGAAGTCGTGATTGTAGTAGTAAAGTTCTGTTTACATATGGGAGATTGTGTGTTGTGTATACAAATCACATCGGATTGTTGCATTAAGGAAGGATAGTGAAGACGGCGATTTGAACATACGATGAAACGGATGAAAAGGGAAGCATTGAAGCATCAGGCCACTGGCCGCGTGTACGAATTCGATTTCTAAACTAAAGTACACTCGACAGATGCGGAATTGTTATATTATCGCTATGGTACACGGCTCTGATGCTTTCCTATTCGAATTTCCTTTCGGTGTTCTTCACTATTTGCTTGTGTATCGTGCGTGTATCTGTTAGAAACGCCACAGACTTTTAACTAGAATGAGCACATATTTGAAGCTGCGAAAAGTACAGCCAAATGTATGGGGTTCCTTAAGAGATGCAAAAGATTCTTTACTCCATACAGCTTGGCCACTATTTACAAGGCGTATTTTTTCATTTTTACAACATTTTTTATTTTTCTTTTTATATTCTTAATTTCTAAATTAAAGGCTAGACAAAAAATGCTTAAATTCTAGCTTAATTATCTTATATAATAACTTACTGGTCCTTCGCAGACGCTCTAAGCTAAACATTACTTAACATTTGTATAATTTGCCTTTCGGCGACAGAACTTTGTGGCAATACTTATAATTATTTGAGACAAAGAAAAATTTGAAAAACTTTGTCAATTTTTTTTTTTTTTTTTTTTTTTTTCTTAAAATTTAACTTACTTAACTTACCTACGTTTTTTTTTTTTTTTTTTTTTTTATGTAAAAGCACTTAACCTAACTTAACTTAAATCTTATACTACCCTAATTCTAGAAAAGCTAAGTCTATGTAAGCTAGCTGATGATAGTATGATTCTTTACCGACTTTGGTACCCAGGTCTTTATATGCCATTCAACCACCAGAACTGTTGACGCTGTCTAATACTATCGTCCCGGTCTCTGTGGGAGATTGCCCTACTGAAGCGCAGGAGCTCTTCTTCGGTGCGCGCTACTTCCCGGTCGTAGCACAATCGCCCGTCTACAGATGATCTACTTACATGATAGATCAGCGGAATTCCGGATCTATCCTGTATAAGCCCTTTCATATCCAAGTCAAGGAACGCCTCTGGTGGAACAAAGCCGTTGCGACGCACGCTCTCATAGTACAGAGTGTTTGGATAATAGGCCCCGAAAATTAGGTCATTGGACGAGCTTATTGCTCTCGCAATATGTCCTCTGATTAATTTAATCATAAAATTATCCACCCTATTTATGTACGCTTCATTATATAAAGTCTCATTTGAGTAATACTTTTTATAGTCCGATTCTGGTGTCCGATATAATCTGAGACAACTTCTGAGACACTTTCTTTCGAACACCCGAATCTTTTCCATCAAATTTGGACCTATGTTGAACCATACTGGGCAACCATATATGAGCATTGGCCTGATTAGCGTCATGTAGCATATGACTTTTACCCTGCTGTCAAGTTGGCTACTGTGAAATAACCTCCTTGTCATAGCGAAAGTTTTCCTCGCTTTGAGCAAAGCAGCCTCTACATGTCTGTTGAAATACAGATATTGGTCTAGCCAGATGCCCAGGTATTTAACTAAACTCTTGGTTTCCAGTTTATCTCCATGCGGTCCCACGATAACTAGCTTTCGCCAGTTTTTCCTTGTGTCGTACGTGGCTTTATATAATGGAGTTCTAAATAGGATGGCTTCACATTTCTGGAAGTTGATCTTAAGTTTCCAGTCATCGCAATAGCGCTGCACTTTGTTGAAGTCTCGCTGTATTAACTTATTTATGATCGCAACTTTCGGAGCTGTTCTGTAAATTATGAGATCGTCTGCGTACGCAATAGCCTGCGGAAGTACTTCTAATAAGTCGCTAATGTAAATGTTAAAAAGAATCGGAGAGAGTACCGCGCCCTGTTGCAAGCCATTCTTGATATTATACGTTTTATTAGAGGTCACATTACCACTTTTCACCACGAACCTCCTGTCCTTTAACATATCGTAAAGTACATATAGTAAAGGCTTATGTATGCCATGTCTGACCAGTTTGTAATACAACCCTTCGATCCAGACGGTATCAAAGGCTTTCTCCAAGTCGATCAGACAGGCACCTGTGCATTGGTTCCTACATTTATTCCATTGTATGCCGGAGACCAGTTTAGCTGCGGCATGTGTGGTTTCATGACCCGCCTTAAAGCCAAACTGGTTATTTGGAATAATGCTGTTGTCTTCTACCCATTTTAGCAGAGCTTTGTTAATGGTTTTTTCAAATACTTTACTGATGCTTGGGAGTAAACTTATCGAACGCATGTTCATTGGGTTTGTGCAGTCTTTGCCCTTTTTTGCGATGGGCTGAATGATGGCCGTTTTCCAACGCGCGGGATAATATGCATTATTCAACGCGTTGTTAAACAGGACCGTGTATATATCTATTGCCATTGGGGGCAGGTTCTTGAGTACGATGTTAGGTACTCCATCTATTCCCACTGACTTTTTGCTTCTTAATGAGTCGAAGATACTCTGGATTCCTTCCCTTGTGATTAAAAGGCTATTAGCCCCACCATTGGCATTAATGTCAATTGACAGATTATCGTCACTGAATTCCGTAAAACCCGGATTCTCCGATTGCCAATGTGAAATTTCATTCCGGAGGTGCAGGTGATTCAGTCGAATTCTGTCCTCCAGGTCGTGATTTCGGTGAATGCTTTCATTCACCTTGTACATTTCCTGAAAGACAGCTCCCACAGCGTTCGCCTTCTCCAAAGGATCTTCGATCACGAAGAGCTCACTATTGAAGATAGCGTTCTCTGTATCTATGCCAGTGTTGGTTAGCAGCTGCTTGTTTACCTCAGTACGTGGAATTTGGAGACACTGAATCTCATTTTGATTATTTCTCCTGAATATTTTATTTATTTGTGGGAACATATTCGGGTTATTAGTTTTTATAGCTCGAATTCTGTTGTTCCAATACAAATTTGTTGCTAATCTATAATTAGCTTTAAGTAATTGTTGGAGGTTTTTTAATTGAGATTTCAGTGATATTATCTCCTGGTCTTGTCTGTCTGTAAACTGTCTGTGTAATTGTTTAAGTTTCGATAGCAGTCTGCTCTTTTTCTTGTGGAGTGCGTTTATTGTTGCGTTTCTGTACATGTTAATGTGATCTGTAACTGTTGTTTTGGGAATTGTTTTGTCCATTGTTCGTTTTACGGTTTCGTCCATTTGTTGAATGTATTTGTCGATTTCGACATTAGTCAGGTTTCTGTTTACTGGCAGATTCAAGTCATTCGAACGCAGTTCTCTTGTTAATGATCTGGTGAACCGCGGCCATCGCATTGCCCCGTAGTTATAGGGTTGCGGGATCACGAATTCCTCCAGATCTGCGAGCTCGTTCGGAAGCTCTATTACTGCCGTGAATGCACAGTGGTCACTATCGTATTCAATTGTCCGTAAACAGTTTGTATTTCGTCTATTGGTGTTAAGTAATCTCAGTCGTGAGTCGATTAGCAAGATATCTAAGAACGATCTACCTCTAGGGAACGATGGATATTCGGTAGCTAGCAGGTCAGTTCTATATTCAATATGAAACTGATCTAACCAGCCAGCCAACTGATTTCCTCTGGCATTAGATATATGATTTCCCCAATTTCTATGCTTGGCGTTCATATCTCCCCCTAGGATAAAGTAATTTTTGCTCAGGTGCAATTGTAAGCATCGGAAGAGAGTCTCGAGCTCTGCTATAAATAGATTATGTTGGTGCTCCTCAGGTGCGTAGACCGCAATCGCATACAAACCCCTTCCTTGCTGAAGGGGTATGCGGACGATACAGGCTTCCAGCACCCGGAACCTGCGCACTTCTCCACTATATATAACTTTATGAGGGATCCCTTTTCTAATAAAAATTGCGACACCCCCCCCCCCCCCCCTTGAGAGGAATTAGGTCGGTCTCTTCGTATAATATCGTAGTTTTTAGGACATATCTTGTGTCTCTGGTTTAACTTTGTTTCCCCCACCAGAAGTACATCAGGCTGTTCAACTTGCAACAGGTTGAAAAGATTGGCTCTTCTCTCAGTTCTTATTAGTGAATTTACATTCACGACAAGAGCTTTTATTGATGTTGTGGTTAGAGGGTTTATATTGACCTTTTGTTTAGATTGGGCAAGTACGAATAGATCTCGTTTATTTGGTTTTGCAGCTGTGTCATCTGTCTCTGCAGATTAAGCAGAACCGTGATCACGTCTGCTTGCGATGTTGTTTCAGTCTGTGTGGGAGTATTTGTGGCTACCAATGTTGTAGCCTGGTTTGATGGTCTCCCACCCGACGCAACTTGTGCGTACGACCGCTGCGATGTTACGGGCATTGTTGTAGCACGAGCTGGCTCTGTGTTTTTTTGCCGGGTCACACTTCTTGCCATTATTTCTCGGAATTTAGGACATCCTCGATAATTAGCGGGGTGTCCCTCATTCCGGCACACTGCGCACTTTAGAAGGGCTTTGTCTTCTACCCTTTCTTTTCCCAGAGGGCATTCTTCTGCCTTATGGTCTTTTCCGCATTTTACGCAACGGTGCTGCATTTCACAGTTCGCCGCCGCGTGACCAAACCGTTGGCAGCGGACACATTGCAGGATGTCTCTGCCTTTTTTTAAATTGTCCCATGTGACACTTTGATGATCCAAGACTGTAATCTTTCTTAGACCACCAATTCTGCTGCTGGGCGTTAGTTGAACCAAAAAGAAGGGAAGCTTGCGGTTTTCCCTTCTTGCCTTGGTTGTGGTGAACGGTTTTACGGAGATAAACTCGAGATCGTCGTGCCTCAACTTTTGAAGCATCTCGAGCAGAGCCTCCGGTTCCACCTCAGGGTCGACACCCTTTAATAGAACCGTTACCCTCTTTGTTTGCTTCGGCGTGAACGAGTAGAATTCCGCGGTGGCCCTTTTTAAGACCTCTTTAATTTTATCGTGGTCTGCCACCGCATAGGTTTGAATGGCATGTCTGGTACCAGCCAGTCTTTTAACTACAAAATTGTTTCCTATAGCTAGCTTACAAAGACTTACCAATTCCTTACACTCAATATCTATAGTGTTGATTGGTGGCATCTTTATTTTTTGGTTGTTATTCTTGCTTTGCCGCTGTTGTGTTGCTTGCTGTGGTCGATTTTGTGTTGATTGTTGCTGTTGATGTTGATGTTGCTGTTGCTGTTGCTGTTGCTGTCGCTGTTGGCCGACTTTTGGCTTCGGCTTTTGTTGTTGTTCGGAGTCCGTTTCTTTTTCGAGTGCCGCTATTTTTTTCTTTCGGCGTCTCTCTTCTAGACGGGCTCTTGCCATCGCAAGTTTCGCCTCCAATTCATTAATTTCCTCTTCTTCATCCTCAGACTCTGAGGATGCAAGAGAAGCGAACGAATTGTTTGCCCCATACATATTAAAATTGTAGGGGGAGGGGCGCCCTCTGTCCTCCTCCATTTGCTGACCTTTTCTCTCCATTGTTAATTTCGCGGTTTTACTTCGCGTCACAATGGAGATTTTCGGTGTACCTTTTCGTTTGTTTGTCACGTTTTTGTCTTCCTCCGTGCTCATGCTGGTTCTTTCCAGTTTGTTTTCATTAAAAAAAAAACAAAGGCGACCGCAATACGAACCACGAAGTCGATTTCCTCCGCACGCCGACTCGAACTCGGCTATCGTCGGCTAAGAGTCAGTGAACTTGCACTCGCGCCAAATGATGCTTTGAAAACTCTGTGCGTAACTAGCAATATATTGTGTGTTTTAGGTTTCACTTTTACGACTGAGGTGATATATTTAAATTGTCTTACGTTGTTGTTGCACCTTACTGAAGTTATTTTGTAAGCACGTTTATTGTCACTTTTAACATTTTGTTTGTTTGTTGTTGTTGCACTTTGTTTTAGTTGTCACAACACGTCACGTCACTGTTTTTCTATTTCGTGGCTTCGTTCTTGTTTATGAATTGGATTACGAGTATAAATGAACTGAAGTAAGTATGGCACTGAAGACCAGTTTTGTTTTTGTTTTTTTTTTCTCACTTCACTGGACTGATTTGCAGTTTCTTTGTTTTGTCTTTTGTTTTTTTTTTTTTTTTTTATTTTGGTCGACTAAATCAAATAATATATCTTCATTTAGCTTTGACTGTTTTATCGATGGCATTTATTTATAAATAGTTTTTTTGTTTTAAACGCTCCCGGACTCACAAAAACAACTTTTTAATTTCACTCAATAAGCGAACATCCTGTCGCAACCCTTTTCGGCAGTAATTGTTTACAAGGCGTATATGCGTCCAAAAATGGAGTTCAACTTCTATATTTGGTCAGGCGCATCCAAAACTGTACTACACGTGCTCGACAAGATACAAAAACGAGCAGTGAAACTTATTGGGGACTCAGCCGTAAGTCGATCAATTCCGTCGTTAGAACACAGGCGCAACGTATCATGCCTATCTGTTGCAGTACAGCAACATAAGTAATAACTAATCAGCTCAGATGGTAGATTTATATCCAATACACAACCAACTCGTGTGGGGCCTTTAGCAATCAAAGTTTTCGAAAATAAATACATTCATGCACTAAGTGCCTAAGAGTATGCAACTGCAAGGTTGCATTCGAAACTCAGCCATGCCGCTGAATGATATTCGAAGTGCTCTCTCAGCCAACGGAGAAGACACAGCTGTCTAATAGCAGGCCCCGTTGCTGTAATCGCTGGAGTTAATTTGAAAGGAGATAAACAGAACCGTATAGCGGGAGGAGATTTTAGTTGTTTATTTGACAGGTTGTTCCTCAAAAAGAGTAAAGTGACCTTAACTTAAGTGGCGGTTTTTCTCAAAATTATATTCGGAAATTTAACTCGTTAAGTTACTGTTCTAAAAACGTAAAAACGTTTGGAATTGTTTTTTACAACTTGTAAAAAGGAAGGTGAAGTTGTTCCTCAATCAATAAAGTGAATTCAAAAATAATTTAATATTTTTATTGTTTTCTTTTCTGTTGGTTCTGACACCAACACTATCTCTTTTCTATAGGTGTTATCACGGTCGTTGCTCAACTGAACTTGCTAAATGTGTTCCGCCCCTTCAGACATTTCCCTGCCATACCCGTCAATCTGTGAATGCGCATCAGTTCACATTGAAAGTGGACTTCAGGCGCACAAATAAACATAGAGAGTCATTCTTTAGCCGAACCACACGAATGTGGAATGTTCGGCCTGATCGTGTGTTTCCTGGCCGTTGTGATGTCCAGACATTCAAGACCAATATACATAGACAGCTCCTTTCCTTATCCACTTCCTCTCCATACGATCGCACTATGCTCTGACATTTAAGGGTACTTCAAAATCCCCGTTTGTATAAAAAAAAATCGCCCCTCTTCTTTCTAGGGCTTTTGTGGTGTTTTCGATCAAGAGCAGTACTGCTGTACAGCTCTCTTGAATTTGCCCCATTATTTCTTGTGTCACAGCTCAACGTGATCGAAACTGAACTAATTAATTATGACACAAGCTAACACCTCGAGTGTAGAGGGTGGAAAGTTATTTAAAACATGTAACCACACAGAGTATCCTCACCATTACTGGTTGCAACGTGCAACAGGTTTGTGGGGGTTGCAAGTATGGGTGCCGACGTACGGCACGAGTTCACTCTCACACACCGACAGAAATCCCGGGAACGACAGATAGTTGCGTGTAATAGCACCGGTGATGGTAAGCGCGTTCGCACTTGTGTTTTTTTTCTATTTTCCTTTTTTTTTCATTCGGAACTCACGGCCAAGGTCGTTTGCATCTATTTTAAAGGTCCGATTAACTGGATCATACCTTGTACTCATTCGCCAGTAGCTGTACACTAGAAGATCACACTTCAGGCACGTTGAGGGCACTTGAAGATCTGATGCGGAACTGTCATCCGCGAGGAGGAGACACCACAAGGTAAAAGACGAATGAAAAGCACTGAATGATTTCCACGTTAATGTTCTTTATTTCTTCAATATTTTATACAGTACTAAACATTGCGCCATTACCGCAATTTACAAGTCAGTAGCACTTAAGCACATGGGGTACAAAGAGTAGTTTTATACACAAGTCTCCGCGTAGGAAGTTATCGATCTCCGCTAATTTCCGAGTTTACTTTATACACTGAGTTACGAGGCTGCGGCGACGTATCATATTGTTCATTAAGTTTTCTGTGGTCGCGATAATTTATTTTATAACTACTGCTCGCATGTACACTACCGAGGTTGAATTCGTTCTTTTTATTCTCTTCCCGGATTTCCTGGGCGATTCGGGGTGTGCGTGCTCCGCGGCGTACCAAGAAAGAAACCTCGACTGACTCATTAAAGGCAAGAAAAAGTTCATCGCGTTGTGGCAGTGGAGTCATAGCTAGATAAACTCACTGCCACTTACTGCTATGCTGGCATAGGGAATTTAGTTCCAGAGAATCACTGCCGTACAGGCTCAGTTAAATTCCTCTGTCGCTATGTATACGGGGAAATTGGTTTGGGAACACGACCAAGTATGGGCATGAGTTGTTGGTTAAACAAAGGAATATGGGTCTTGGTCGTAGCGATGGTTGTTTCGCGGAAATGCGGTGACTTACCAGTAAGGAGAATTGGTATTGGGTAGGATGGGAGCCGAAATGATTTTCGGGGAAACTAAATGTTGCTTGGTTACAACCGAGAAAATAGTTTAAGCAGGAAGTGAGCCGGAATGATTTTCGGGGGAAAGTAGAGCTGCTTGGTTGCAAGCAAGGAATATAATTTAAATAGGAAATTAACCGAAGTGGTTTTTGGGAAAAATTAAATGCGGTTTGATGTAGTTGGGGGAGATGATTAGTATTCCGTTGTAAATTTGAAAATGCATTTTATTACAGCTTGGGAAATGGATTCTTGATAAGTTTGGGGATGTATGCGATTGAAGATTTGGGGACGGATGCTGTGGCATATTGGGACGTGTGTGCTATTGCAGATTTGGGTTATGGTGACGCGCTGTTAGCGGTCGAAGTTAGGTAGGAATTGTGGGTTGGTTCTTCTTGTGATATAGAAAACCCCCACAGGTTCCCTCCTTAAATATCAATTGTTTTAACTTCAATTTTTATTCACCATAGGAACCAACCGTCAAACGCTAGCTACCAAAAAATTTTTAGAAAAGTGTTCTCAAAGTCATCAATCATTATGAAAATTTTAACAAGACTCAGGACTTGCTAAATAAGGCCAAGACCGGCTCCCAGTTATAGTGCCGATGATGATGATGATGATGATGATGATGTTCTCAGAGTGTAAATTTAGAAAAAATGAAATTTGGCTGGAGTTTTCGATATCCACGCAAAATGAGTTCGACACAAAGTTTTCACAATTTTTCTTTGTCATACAAATAATCATAAATACAGCCACAAACAAAGTTCTGTCGCCGAAAGGTAAATTATACAATAGTCATGTAGTGTTAAGCTTAGAGCGTCTGCCTAGGACCAGTAAGTTATAATATAAGAAATTAAGAATATAAAATGAAAATAAAAAAATGTTGTAAAAATGAAATACACACAAAATGATTTTCGTGCCAGCGATGTTTAACTTGTTGAGCTCTAAAGCTTTCCCTTGGCCTGCCATATCGGACTGGGTAAAGACCCAAACTGCACTTTTAAAACGAATTCTCGCATATAAATTGCCTTCCGAGCAATGAATGTGTCGAGTCCGTTGACGACACAATCTGAGCATTAGTTCGGACTACAATATCGGGCTTTGCTGTTTGTAAATTTTGGTCAACGGCATTTAGCTTCGTATTAGTGAAGCCAAGTCCTTCGAGTTCACAATGTTTCCTGAACCAGATCTTGTGATAAAGGTCATGGTAGTATGTGTGGTGATCGTTCAGATCGATGCTATTCACACGTGCTCGACAGCCGTGGAACAACGAAACAGGCAGGCGGTAAAGACAAAAGGAAGAAAATGACCCAAAGCGCCGTTGGTAATGCGGGTCATTGTTTACGCGATGCCTTGTCGCTATTATCGACGTTGGGAGAAAAAAGATGCTAGAAGCAAATTGGATGTTTATGGCATCTCTGGCTGCAGTAGAAACCGGGTTCATGTTTGCATTAGGAAATGCTGGAGAATTTGGTTTCAGCGTCTATTGCGCTAATTATATGCAGCTGCTTGGGTTGTTTATTGATAAGACAAACAAAAAAGGTTGCCAGGCAATGTGTATGAAAAGGTACATGACGCGGCTGGGAAAATAGACGGCGCAATATTTATGGTCCCTGTCATGACGGTTACATTGAATGCAATCCGAATCATTTTGTTTACAGGAATTTGTCTGGTCCCGAATTGGTTTAGAATACCGGATAAACAAAGAAAGAAATCTTACGGAAAATTGTATGCGAAGGGATGCATGAGAAAGTAAGTTTTCTTTATAGGGATTTTAAGATTATAGATGGTGATCTATATAATGCGTGAAGCATTAACAGGTACTAATACTGTTGCATTAGCGAACTTAAGGGAGTTGGGTAGTAGTTATGGGGGTTTTTTCAGGTAAGTAGACCATAGGGTTTGGCGGGACCGCTACAGTACTCGCCCCCCAGTGACGTAGTCACGAAAAATAGGTAGGACTGTAGGGGTGCTCGAATGAATGGTGCTATGCTGGGCGGAGGGTTAGACACTTGACGAACAAGGTGGCCCTGCGCACTTCGGGGGGCGCTGTAATTAAATCAGGGGAACTGTCATGGTGACTAGTTCCAGATATAGTATGGGCCTTTTTTCGATAAAGAAGGTGGACGCAGGTGTTACCGATTGATGCCATCAAGGACAAAGGTGTGCGGCGTGGTCCATAGGCCTGTTATGGGTCTCATGGACCAACAGGCTTATCGTCCGAATAGGTCGGAACCCATCGGAAATCCGCTCACATCCGCAGTGACGAAATGGTGTGCGAGATGGAGGGGAACTTATCCCAGGGTAATTCACATCCGCAGTGACGGGTAGCCGTGTGCGGGATGGAAAGGGGCCAAGTCCAGAGCCGGTGTCTTTTGTCCAATCTTTTGTATGGCGAGTTGTTTGCCGCTAGAACTGGCAGAGGGGGGCGGGCCCTCAATTGCACGTTTTACCTATCGAGGGAGGACCGGTACATTGGTGCCAATGAAGCGGTAGCTACGACCTCGACCGAACGGAAACTTGCGGTAAGGTGCCGGCCGGTCGCGCTTGTTAAAAAAAAAAAAATGGGACTTTGCTTAGGGGGCTCCTGGTGGGTAGTTGATTGTGCCCAAACCCAGAGCGCACTAGGGTTACTAGATGTGCGCTCCGAAGTATTACGCACCTGATAAGTGTGGGGCGGCGTAGAGGGGCGTGTATTGCCTTTGGTTGCCGCGGTAGGTGAGCCATGGTGGGTAAAGATTAGGGTATCTGCATGGGGTGGTCAGGTATATTGTCTCAGTCTGGTGGTATCGATTTGATTTGTCGACCGGTGTTGCTGAGACATTTGGGACACGTTAAGAGATATAAGGACGAAGGTCCGAAGTTTAAATAAAGAGGCAAAGCCAGGTGTCCTGCTGGGTGCTGCTACGCGTACAAGCTGTGGTAACGAGGGGAGCTGGCTTGCTGAAATCGGGTAGAAAGGTCGAGCATTGATGAACGGTGTAGCGTGAAGGCTGTGGTTGGCGAGCATGAGCGCTAATATTCAGAAAAGAGACAGAAAAGGTTGAGATGTTTCACGCGAGACAAAACCGGGCGTCCTATAGATTATATGCTATACGTAGTAGCTGTTGTTACATAAGGGGCCGGTTTGCAGAAAATGGGTGTTGAGCAATGGCGAGCGTGTGCGCCAATATTTGTAAAAGGGCCTTAAAAAAAAGGTGGGCAGGGGCGAATTTGAGGAGGCCAAAAAGGCAAAGAAATAAGTCAAAGGTGATCGAGTATGGGGAGAAACCGGGCATCCTATTGAATGATGCTACGCGTAGTAGCTAATGTGCAATGAGGAGCCGGCATTTGCGCGAATTAAAGCGAGTCTAAAGAGTTAAAAGAAGTCTAAAATGGTCGAGAAGTCGGGTGAAGTCGCGTGGGTGAAGAGGGTCATGTTTATGCAACGTCGCTACGACGGACGTTGGTAAAAAGGTGTTAATGGGATATGATAGTAAGGGTAGGTATCCAGTTCCTATTGGCATTTGAATATGCTGTAGGATTTAATTGATGCAAGAGACGCGGAATGCGGATTTGCTTTGGTCCCTAGGGTGTAAGTCGCCGGCCAATGTGTATATAGGGAACATTGTTGTACACATGGCGCGGCTGGGAAAAATAGACGGCGCAGTATTTATGATCCCTGTCATGAAGGTTACAATGTATGTAAATCTAATTATTTTGTTTACCGGAATTCATCTAAGGAAATTTGACTGGCGACGTAGATGCCGAAATTGATTGGAAATTCCTGGTAAGCTAATAAAGAAATCTTAAGGAGCGGTGGTATGCGAAGAGAATGCATGAAGGTAAGTTTTCTTTACAGGGGCTTAAATATCATAGATTTGATCTCTTAAATGCGTGCAGCATTTTTAAGTGCCGAATGCGAATGCATTGGCGAGGACTTGAGCGTCTTGGGTGATGATTATGAGGGTTTTTCAGGAAGGTAAACCGTGAGATTTGGCGGAACCGCCACATACCTTCAAGATTTTCTTTTTGAAGGTACCATCATGTTCACTGGTAAAGTTAAGTCCGGATTTCTCCCAAGAATATCACGATATCCAACTACATGACTGGAATTGTAATCGAGGTACTTCCTATCTGCTCTAACCTTTTCGACCGGTCTATCAGCCACGCCTCTAAGATTTCTCTTGGCAAGCCCATAGCTCAATGGGGTAGTATTTCACCGGCCCTATGGGAATTGATACTCAGCCTTTAGTCGCCTTTTCCAAGTTGGTTTAGAGTATTCTAAATCCCTGCCCACAAGGTTAAAACATAGTTTGTGCTTAATATTTTGGGTAGGTATAAACAAATATCTCAATTGCACAGCAGTCCCACTCACCATTGCTCTCTTTCTTTTTTAATTTTAAACTGATTTAATATTACATTTAACTTGAAAAAAAACAAAACTCACCAAAAGATTATTTTCTGTCCGCAGTGTTGCGATCATCCTATACAACATTCTAACGTGTATCATATTGGTTGGAAATGATAATCTCAAAACTCTCAATTAGTTTCACACTATACTCTGCTAGGCTCATTGTGTTATTGTGTAATCTATCTGACGCCGCGTGATCAAGAAAGGTGTAACAATAGTTAAAATTGCTTCTCATAACTACCGGAAAGATATTATTATAATTTTTCCAGACACCAAATTAGAGTACTTCAGCACAATGAAAGTTTTCTTTCATTCATCATCATGGACAACCAACCGCACAATGCCCTATTGCTGAACGCATCCCGCGGTGTTCATCCGCGACTTACGTAAGCCGCTAATGAGGAGTTGGGCGGATGGTAAAATTCCTCCTGTTTTTTTATTCAGCTGTCGGTACATTTGGGGTTCCACGCAATATTGCAAAATTAAAATGGTTAACAGACAAGAGACACTCGTTAAGTAATTATCGTTTCCGATTTAATGACTGAAATCTTGAATATAGTCTGTGGTTCAGATGTGGCCATAGTTTGCATATGCTACTCGATCAATTTCCTAACCAGGGAGTCACTTAATTGATGAGGTAAATGGTAGTATTTATATTGATACCAATATTGAGCAACTTGTCAGCGTTGAGGCATGTTACAACGTATTTCTGGGAAACCAGGGTGAGTGGTCTTCAAACCAGAGTCAATGAAAATTAAAGGGGGAATAGGGATACCACGATAACAATTGTTTATAATGCTGGGTTGTAGCAGAAGGCAGTTTCAAGGATGTTCTACCCTAAAACAATCTTACAGTAAATGTACGTTTAGGAGGGATTGGCAGTGACGATGTGACAAAAGCATTTTCATTAAATAAGAGAAAAGTCGGACGTAAGTGTGTAACTAAAAACAAAAACGTTGTTGAAATAGGTTAGCTCTAATTGGATGTTGGGCAATGTGAAGGAGATGTTATAACGTTTTTTATCAAGACTGATTTATTGGACGGGTTTGTGAGGAAATGAAGAGGTTGGGTAGTTTAGTTTAGTGGGCTATCAGCCCACTTATTGGCTTAATTCAAGAAACATAATTACATACAACTAAAATATATACGAGTATAAGTTACAAACTAGAGAGCTTAAGAATTATCTTAACTAGGCTTAACGTAAGGCAACCAGGACAAGTTAAGAAGGCAGGAGTAGGGGCGAGAAGTGAGGGCAGGTTATAGTAAAGTGTACTGTGGGGTTTAAGGTAAATGGGTGTTGGTAGCGGAACGCCAACCCAATCCGGATGCTGTCTGAATATATTCACCGCACAAGAAATACTCTGAGTTACTCTGGTAACACAAAAAAAGGTTCTTTATTTTCAATTGTTAAAACAAAACTGATGTTTACACATCCGACTCCAAGGTTAGCTTATCTCTCTACGCTACAAATAATTTAGTTACTATAAGAATTGTTGATGATTAAATAACTGAACAGTTCACATTTAACTTAAAAGGGTACACTAAAGTTATTGTAATTAATATTAGAATTGAATAATGGAATAGTTCACATTTAACTTAAAAACAGCGCACTATAGTTATTGTAATTAATATTAGTATTAGATAATTGAATATTAGAATTAGATAATTGAATAGTTCGCATTTAGCTTAAAATAGCGCACTATCGTTATTGTAATTAATATTAGTATTGAATAATGGAATAGTTCACATTTAACTTAATAAGCAACTTGTTGGGTCTGCGCACTCTTTGCTATCTCTTGGGACATCCCATGAGAGATTTTATTAATTCCGTCTTGGGCTCTACTCTTCCTCACAGTATCCACGACGCGATTGCCCATCGCCATCGAAGCGACAGGATACCAAAAATCTATCTATCGCCCCGTTGACCATATTTGGTCATTTTCCTTTTACTTTTTCCCTATCATAGAAGGGTTGAACACATACCATGATCCCCTGTTGGTGCTCATCGCTTGTGTCGCCCAGCATGCGAACCATAGGCATTGAATAAACATAAAAATAACACATTCGCAGCTGGGGCGAGTTGTTCTGAAAAGGTCATTGTATTTGCACGATCAGCGCCTACGTGTAGCATGATTGCTGATCGTGCGCATGTTGGATGTTGGCATTCATGAGGTCGAACCGGCGTACGTGTATTTACACTGACGAGTTCTCTATTGCCTTTTTGCTGCCAGATGCGAGTTCCCCTGTGTGTGTCTCGAGTTAGCGACCGATGTGGGCATTGCGTGAAAGAATCAAGAGAAATATAAACATCTCTTGTTGCATTGTCGCCGCTTCTTATGAGCATTCCGTTGGTAGGAAGTAATGCAATGTTGGTTGCTAGATGTACGACCAATTTGCCCTTCCTATGGACATGCTTGTGTTTCTGATGGTGTTTTACTTCAGCGCAGTTAAGCATTGCAGCTGGTGGTTAGTCGTATGGGCAGGTAAGTCATACTTTTCAGGTTTTTAATGCCCATGTTATACTTTTCGTATCAGCAGACATTGCGCTTTACACGTTTTTGTGGTTGTTAGAAATGCCAATGCAGGTGAGTATGTGGGGCTTTTCAGGGCCCGAAGAGCCATGCATCGCTCGATCCCCACTATTCCAGGCGAACGACTTACCTCTCGGTCGAACTTCAGCAAGGTTGCGTAACCTTGCTACGGCATTTACCCCCAGCCAAATCGCCGGAATTAATACGGTTACCCAACCGGATAACTGTTTTGAATTTCTGTTAGGCAGCTTACCTATTCTGTGGGGGGTTTTTCCTTCCAAACCCCTTTTTTCTCCAACACCACCCCTGAAAAACATTAAATCCACGGCAAAGCTTATCACCTTGCCGTGGCATCGAAAACTCACCCTCGGGCAGGCATTAATTCCTAAAAAACATTAAGTCCACGGCAAAGCTTATCACCTTGCCGTGGCATCGAAAATTCACCCCCGAGGCGTATATTATCTCCTAAATAAAAAGCATAAGTCCACGGCAAAATCATCACATTGCCGTGGCATTTGAAATCCTATCATTAGGCATACGTTCTGCCAGGGCAGCTTGTTTCCATAGCCTTATGCTATGGAAACAACATCAACAAAGAGTTCCTTGTTGACTCGTTTTATTTGTTTGCCCATGGCACTTCTCGCATGCGGCTATTTGCTTCTATTGGTTTGCTACCGCCGACAAGGTTTCTGCTGACGCAAACCAAACATTTCCCTGATTACCAGCAATCGCTGGCTTCCAATTATCGGTCCCCACGTTCAGGGATCGCAACCAAGCAACGAACATGATGCAGCCAGAAAATGTTTACTTTCAACATCTGGCAATGGCTGCACCCTATGTTCGTTGCAATGTTTAATCATCGGCAACCGAAATGATGATTTATGGCCTCCCATTAGGATGACCAAATCTTCGGTTTGGGTCTTTCACACCCCAGATGCTAGCGTTTGCATTCTTGGAAAATGCACTAGCGATGTTGCCCTCCATCCACGGTCGCCGAACGATCGTATGCATGGCATACGCACACATGCGTAATGTATGCCTATTCTGTCCGGTCCAATCACGATTAACTCCCTCGAGTTAATCGTGTGGCCCCTCCTCCTTTTGCAGTTCTTGTGAGGTTTTCCGTTTCCTTGGTGAGCTCTAGCCACCAGTCGAGTTTCATCCCTGAGGTCGAGTGTGTCACCACGGTGGTAGAGTGTTGTTGTTTGTTGTCGCGCGGCTAAAGAAAATTTTATACAACACAATTCGGTGAATAAAGGACTAAAGTAAATTTTATACAACACAGTTCGGTGAATAAATGAAATAAAGAAAATTTTATACAACATAGTTTGGAGAATAAGTGAAATCAAGAAAACTTTATACAACATAGTTTGGAGAATAAGTGAAATAGAGAAAACTTTATACAACAAAGTTCCCCAGTGCCTTTTATTTATCTTTCCTCTTGGTGCTTGAGTTTTTTGGTGACAATTTTTTTGAAGAAATCGTTGGTGAATGATGGGGATGTGAAGTGAACCAGTGCAGTACGCCCGCACCACATACTTCTACCCCACAAGTACACGCTTTATTGGAACAGGACGCTTATAAAAAGGGGGTTACCTGGTGGTAGATAAGCAGGTAAGTAGTGGCGTTCGCAAGAACCGCCACAGTACAAGCGCCCCTTAAGATTGGGATGAGAATGTTTTAGAAGGCGGTGCTTGAGAGTATGGGTAGAAAGGTCGAAGTCGAACAAGGTGGGATTGGAGTTGACATTTCTCAGCATCTGCGAAATGGGTTCGTTGAGACCATAAGAGGTCCGGTGAAGGGGGCTGTAGAGGAGGCGGGGATTACGCATATTTTGAGGGTTTGTGTTCAGAGGAAAAGTTAAAGAGGCAGGCGTAGTCGACCGAGCCGGAGAGGGCCCGATGAATGAAAATTGTGTCAGCCACGACCCTGCGCTCCACAAGGGTTCTGGGGTTGATTAATTTTTGGCGGTTAATGTATGGGGAAAGGATTAAGGGGTTTTCCCATTCTAGCCCTCGGAGAGCGAACCGAAGGAAGCGACATTGAATACTTTCGATTCTACAGATATGGGTCTTGTGATAAGGAGACCATACTTGGCTAGCACATCCAAGCAGTGGACGGATGGGGGTAAGGTAAAGGGATTTAGTAACGTAGGGGTTGGAGATTTCTTAGACCGTCATTTCACGAATCCGAGGGTAGAATTGGCTTTACGCATCGTCTCATCAATGAGAGACAGGAAGTTAAGCTCCCTGTCGCAAAGGTTCCCAAGATCTCGAATACATTGGTGTTTGATCTCTGCCGACCGAGAAATGTCGTCGGAGAAGATCTCTGCAGTTCCGCCGACCGCGGAATGTCGTCGGGGAAGCGTTATGTTCGGAAACACTGAAAAGTTAAGAAATGAACGGAAAAGAATACCTGCAGCAATTCCACAACTAATACTTGAGTTGGTTTATAGTTAGTAAAAGATGGATTTTAAATTGGTTGTTTCGATTTCACTGGATTATAATTACTGCGAACTATGTCGCCTCAAGGTTTACGAGGAAGTTTGTTTTGTTGTCGTTTCCTTGACAACCAACATTGAATATGTCAGCTAGTTGCTGACATTTGTTATTTTGGTTGTTATGGTTGCGTTCACTTGCGAATTCGCTGGTTGCATCCAGTGAATCCGCAACAATTGGAGATTGCACAATGGTCAGTTATGAAGGTAATAGGGAAACGAGGATGCGTGAATACTCTTACGGGAAAAGATTTTAGATTGGAATTTGGCGATGTTAAGCGCAAAGCAATTTTTGTCTCACCAAGTCGAGAAGCTGTCAAGGTCTGATTGAATCAAGAGGTGACTCGATGGTCTTGTATAACTTGGTATCATCAGCGTATAGGAACAAGAAGGAATTCTTAATGACCTTATCAATGTCATTAGTGGCAAGTATAAATAGGAGAGGACCCAGGTGGGCCCTTGACGGACCCCAGAGGCGGCAAGGAAGGGGTTGGATATCATGGACCTGAACTGAATGAAATAAAGTCTATCCTTTAAATAGGAAGAAATCCATTTCAGCAATCCAGGTTCGAAGCCGAGGTGGATAATTTGAAGAGGATTAGATTGTGGGTTATTTTGTCGAATGTTTTATTGAGATCGGCCGAGACCACATCGATATCGTTACCGCGCTCTAGTGCTGAAAGTGTGAAGTGAACTTGTGGTCTTTCTAACAGATACACACACAATACACACGCAAATAGTGAAGAAGAACGAATATAAATAAGCATCAGCCATATACCAAGCAATAACATAGCAATTCCACATTAGTGGAATGTACTTGAGCTTAGAAAACGCCCTCGCCCTCGAAGAGCTCGACGGAGGTAGTGTAAGTCCTGGGGCCAGAATGCCGGGCGTAGAAGAGAATTGGACACGCTTTAAGAATACTGTCATTAGTACTGCCAACTCCATCTTAGGCAGTAGTCGTAGAGATCGGAACGACTGGTTTGATGATGAGTGCAAACTAGCGACTGAACGTAAGAATGCTGCACACCAGGCAATGGAGCAGTCTCATAGGACGCGGGTGTGCGAGGAGAAATACAAAGAGCTTAGAAGATCTGAAAAAAGACTTCACAGAAAAAAAACCTTGCCTGTGAAATAGAGAAAAGTAGAGAGCGAGGTCCGCACCAGGCCCGGAAGTTCTACCAAATAATCCGTAGTATGACGCGGTACACACCACGCTGCACTTACTGCAAGGATAAAGAGGGTAATCCGATCACCGATCCTTAAGGCATTCTGGAGCGATGGGAAGTGCACTTCAATGAATTGCTAAATGGTCAGCTCACAGAAGAATTGAAGGCTCCACCAATGCAAGATCAAGACCAAATGCTGCCGCCACCAAGCATTGATGAAACATTAAAAGCCATTAGACAGCTCAGATCAAATAAAGCCCCTGGAGCTGATGGCATATCAGCTGAGCTGATCAAACAAGGAGGGACAGCGTTACATCACGCAATTCATCAGCTCGTGGTGCACGTATGGGAACAAGAGGAGATGTCGGAAGATTGGCGCCGTGGTATAATTTGCCCCTTACATAAGAAGGCAGATATCACAGTATGCACCAACTATAGGGGTATAATATTGCTGAGTACTGCCTATAAGATACTCTCCACTATCCTACAAGATCGAATAGCCCCATACGATAAAGCCATCATTGGTCAATATAAGTGTGGCTTCATCCCAGGCAAATCAGCAATTGATCAGATATTCACCCTTAGGCAGGCGATGGAAAAATATCGGGATTTTAAGCTTCCATTACATCATCTGTTTATAGACTTTAATGCCGCCTACGACAGCATAGCCAGGGTAGAACTACATAATGACATGAGAGAATTCGGCATTCCAAACAAATTGATACGACTTTGTAGGTTGACCATGACCAACGTAACTAGTCAAGTAAAAATAGAGGGATTGCTGTCCAAACCAATAAACATCTATAACGGACCCCGACAAGGGGACGGTCTGGACTGCCTCCTCTTCAACCTGGCGTTGGAGAAATCAATCCGTGACTCTGGCGTCACAACTAGAGGGACTATTATCACCAAGTCCAGCCAGATACTTGTCTACGCAGATGACATCGACATCATCGGTAGAACCGAATCACCTGTGCAGAATTCCTTCACCCAGATCGAACAGGCGGGACAAAAACTGGGACTGCACATTAATGAGGGGAAAACCAAGTACATGGTGGCAACTTCTGCCAAGAGAAGATCTAACGTGGGTCAAACAATCAGGGTAGTGGAGCACGAATTTGAAGTAGTGCAATCCTTTAACTACCTTGGGTCAATAGTATCAGCCGATAACAATATGGAAGAAGAAATACGCGGACGGCTGATCAAATCCAACAAAGCCTACTATGGTCTATCAAGGCTCTTTAAATCCCGAAATTTATCCAGAACATCCAAACTACTACTGTACAAGACCATGGTCTTACCACAGTACTCATGTATGGATCCGAGACCTGGGTGCTTAATAAAAGGCACTCTGAAGTCTTGGCCGCGTTCGAGAGAAAGGTCTTAAGGAGAATTGTTGGCCCTGTATGTGAGGGAGGACGATTCCGGAGGAGCTACAGCCATGAAGCTAATGTTGCAAGAAAAATCAAGCTCGGTAGACTTCCATGGGCGGGACACCTAACTCGAATGAGCGAAGAGGGGCCTGCACGGAAAGTCCTTTGTTGCAGGATGTATGGAAGGAGACAGTGCGGCAGACATTGTCTGCGATGGACGGATGGCGTAGACCAGGACGCCCAGAGCCTGGGAGTGCTAAACTGGATGACATCGGCTCGAATTCGGGACCGGTGGATTGTTAAATAAGGCCAAGACCGGATCCCGGTTGTAGCGTCGATGATGATGATGATGATGATGATGATGACCGGTGGAGAGACTTGCTAGATTAGGATCCCGCGGTTGTAGTGCCGATTATGATGATGATGTTGATTAGAAATATTGATCATTGAATTCTGTACGACTTCTCATTGCCTACTCTAAAGATGAGCACTTAGCTCATCGCGATGAAAGTCCTTTCAACAATTGTAGTTATTTATTCCTCTCCAGTTCATTAAGACATACCATATATCGAAGTCGACGCATTTAATACTTTCTTATTGACCAAACACAACACCATGTCTGATTTGTCTTGAACTACATTCACGGTGGCTTGATGAGGTTTCCACGGTTTAAAGATGATCAAGACGACATCAATCAAAAAGCCGGAAAACAAGGTTTTTCATTGTTTCATCATGGAAAGTGAAAACTAAAGATAAATTCCAAGTCAATCGAATGGATGAGACTTTTTGTGGCCAACCACTGCCGTCTGCGATGGTAAGGCGAAGAAAATTTCTTCTTTCAAGGCCTCCGAATGGTAAAGAAAATACGTTGGAAGAGGAATACTCCGGGAACTGTTCCTTGATTAGAGGCTTAGCTGTAATTTTACGGCAGTATGTTTATCTAGGCTGTGTCTTCCGCATTGCGATTATTAGGAAGGTGTGTTCGTTAGTGTCATCGTTTTCCGTTAGTAATGTATTATCCGTATTATTGAAATTTGAGGGGTCGCAAGGTGTTGGTAATGAATTTGTAGTTCTAGGAAACATCTTTGTACGCTGCCAACGAAGAAATTCATTCGCCTCCGTGCTGTCACGTTTTCGTCGAGTTCACAGGCAAAGTACAAGCGGATGGACTTGGGATTTCAGGGCTCGACGACTTGATTGCTGGCTATGCCCGTAGATTGAAGTAAATTGCATTGCATTGAACTAGATCTGAGTATAGCAATTATCGTGATAACGTATACAAAACTTCGCACAAGTGAACGTTAAGCAAACGATAATGATGCTGTTTCCTTAGTCAGTAGAGGTTAGATATACAGAGCAATTATATTCATCGCTATCTCGCGGATCGCTATGCGTTTAGGTGGGGACTTTGGGGCCTGAAACGGCAAACAAAATTGGCAAAGTTTGAAATTTTAATTTGCATTAGAAAGCTAGTTCCAGCTGTACATGCCATTTTACGACCATCCATTAAAAACAGTTGCGGTTACCTTCAGTGTGATTTCATATACCTTGAACTCTCTGGTATCCAATGTTACCGTTGTTTAACTTGAACCACAACACCTCATATTTATAATCGTTGATTTTTGTTTCTTTTTTATAAGTTATGAATACAACGTTTGACGTCGTCCCATTGAGAAACCAAAAGAGAACGAAAGCTTGTGATGTATTACCTTTAGTTGTTCTTATTATAAACGAATATAATGGCAATGACTGTTGGCAATACATGTACTTCCTTTCAGATCGAGTGCTCATACTAATATTTTATACAGTTGCAGAATGTTTTTGCGATTTTTTTAAGTATGTGCTCCAAGCACCATGCCAAGTAAATATAACTCGCGAATTTCATACATGTTTTACACAAATCTTTATTTACTTCAATTCAATATATTTTCCTTTTCCATATACGAGGGTGGACTGAAAAGTTTCCGAATTAAAATGAGAGAGATAGCAGAGGCTATGAAAATGTCCCAAGAACGTGTTTGTCACACATTAAATCAAGATTTAGGCATGAGAAAGCTGTCCACGCATTGGGTGCTACGTTTGCTCGCGTTAGACCAAAACGGTGTTCGAGTGAACATTTCCAACGCGCTCTGTTGGCGCAGTTTAGGCGCAATAAATCCTAGTTTTTGCGCCGATTAATTACTGTCGATGAAACTTGGATATACCGGTATACGCCCGAAACAAAAATATAGTCAAAACAGTGGACTGCAAAGGGGGAATCGGCTTCAAAAAAAGCAAAAAACATCGACTCATTTAAACGACTGTCAAATAAAAACTACGCCTCCAAAATGGCTGAAATTTTGGTGAGTAACTGTCAAAAGTTGTTCCGAGTGCTTATTGACGAGTGCCGGTATCTTCACATAGAGGTCGGAAACTTTTCAGTCTACCCGTGTATATTTTCCCCCGCTTGTTTCTTTTTTAAGAATTTCGGTATTAAGAAGAGATCCTATCCCTACTATAATCCTCTAGCGATGGGCAAAATCAGGAGTCGCCTCGCAGCAATCTCACATGGACAGTCACGGGAGACGAGCAAAAAGTTCGACATTGATAAACTAAAAGACCAGCGGAAAAGGGCTGAATATCAAGACGAACTAAGGAATAAATTTATCATTCTAGAGAATGGGAGTAGTGAGGAAGAGGAAGCCAATAGTGTGGACACTAAATGGACATCGATCAGAGACACAGGTATTAGGATTTAAGAAAACAATTAAGTCCAAACCTTGGTTTGACGATGAGTGCAGGGCGAAGATCGAAGAACGTAAACGCCTCAGACTGATACACTTAGAAAGATATGATGAAGTCAACGCAGAAAGATATGCGACGATTCGGAAAGACACAATGAAGCAAAAAACGCAAATGGGAGAAGACTCGGATCGAAAAAATCCTAGAAAATGGCAGAGCAAAAAACATCAGAGGTATGTATGCTGGCATAAAGTCAATTAGAAATGGCTACCGAGGGAGAGCCAAAATAATTCGACACGCAAACGGCTGTCTGGTCACAGAAAGAAACAATATTGTGACAAGATGGAAGCAATACTTTGAAAAACTGCTCAATGTACGCACCCATCAACCACAACTAAACGCACCAGACGTATATACAGTCGAGCCTCAGATCCCAGTGCCGTCTTTTAACGAAGTTGTAGACGGAACAAATCGATTGAAAAACAACAAAGCTACCGGAGTCGACTGCATACCGGCAGAGCTTGTAAAGCATGGGGGAGAGGCAACCGCCCGAAAGATCCACCAACTCATCAAAACAATATGGGATAAGGAAGTCACTCCGGAAGAATGGAAAACCTGGATAGTCATCCCCATTTTCAAAAAAGGCGACAGATCTGACTGCGAACACTACAGAGGAATATCATTGCTCCCAACCACGTACAAAATATTAACAAATGTGAGATTCACACCGTACGCAGAAGGAATACTGGCAGACTACCAATGCGAATTCCGTAGGAACCGGTCAACAACCGACCAAATGTTCACAATAAGGCAACTGCTGGAAAAGAAGTGGGAATACGGAGAGACGGTTCACCAACTTTTCGTTGACTTCTAAAAAGCCTACGACTTAGTCGCAAGGCAAAGACTCTACCATGTTGTTGTTGAGCTGGGAATCCCGAAAAAATATGCCGCCCTCATTCAAATTTGCATGAACGAAAACAAAGGGCGAGTTAGAATAGAAAACCACCTCTCAGAACCATTTGAAATCCGGGACGGACTAAAACAAGGGGATGGCCTCTCACCATGTCTTTTTAACCTTGTGCTCGAGTATGTTATCAGAAAGGTACAAGACGACAACATTGCCGGATTATCCCTGAACGGGGTCACACAAGTGCTCGCATATGCGGACGACACCGCCGTTCTGGGCGATAATCTAGAAACTGTAAGTAAAAGCAGTGAAATCATCATGCAAGCGTCAGAAAAGGTGGGCCTAGAAATAAATGAAGACAAAACAAAATACATGATTACGGCGAGAGCAGGTGGACCTCAGAGAATACATATAAACGTCAGGGGCAAGATATTTGAAAATGTCAAAGAATTTAAACATCTGGGACCGATTCTGACGACCAGAAACGAAACGTCAAAGGAAATTAACAAAAGACTACACCCCGGCAATGCTAGTTGGCATGCAGCCAGTAAACTGTTGAAATCCAAACTGCTATCACCTAATATAAAGCTCCGTGTCTATAGAACCATAATCAAGCCGATTGCTCTATACGGATGCGAAACATGGGTTCTCACAAAACGGGAAGAGAACAAATTCCGCGTATTCGAGAATAAAGTTTTTAGGGGTATATTTGCCGGCAAATATGACGAGGAGGCAGGACAATTGAGGAAACTCCACAACCACGAATTGGAAGAGCTATTCCGCAAACATACAATAGTGAGAGCAATCAGTTCGCGAAGATTAAGATGAGCCGGACATAAGGCGTGAATGGGCAACGATAGGACCGCCCATAAAATTCTCGACGGTAAGCCACCGGGAAAGAGACCGACAAGGCGGCCGCGACAGAGATGGAAGGGTAATGTCAGGTTTGACCTCGAGGAGATGGATCGGATGGTCGAACGTGGAAAGAGAGCGCACGAGACAGGTCGAGCTCTGGTCCTAAACATACCCTCGACCTACTTGAGAGCATACAGAGACGAGCGATCCTCCTGTGGGGGTTCTCTACACCACATGGAGAACCAACCCACAATGCCAACCAACCTTGACCGCTAACAGCGCGTTACCTTACATTAACCTGTAACCCAACTCCCCACGCAAAATCCGCAATACCATACATTCCTAACTAACTAACCACATAATTCAATCCTTTTGTTTACAGGAATTCGTCCAGGGAGATTTGCTTGGCACCAAAGGTGCCGATTTGGTTTGAGATTCCTGATAACGTAAGAAAGAAATCTTACAGGGAATTGTATGCGAAGAGATGCATGAAAAGGTAAGTTTTCTTTACAGGGGCTTTAAGATTATAGCATTAGCATTAGCGAAAACTTATGCGACTTGGGATGAGGTTATGGGGGTTTTTAGGTAAGTGTACCGTGGGGTTTGGCGGCACCGTCACAGTCTCAACTTGATAGGCTCGACTTTTCTGAAAGAAATATTTTTAAAAAAACAAAAAGTTTTACTATTGCCTCAGGTAAAATTACAGCAAATTTCTTAATTTGAAATGATTTTAAAGAAATTTGGTGGTTTGATGATGCGGTATCAATTCTAGGTTTAAATTTTTCTTATCAATGAAGGTTAACCTCATTTTCTCTTATCTTTTAAAAGGCTTTCACCCATTTAGGTCTACATATAGGGTATTCTCTTCAGATGAAATACATATTCTCAACAGTAACTGTAAACAGATATATGAATGGAGTTACAAAGCGGAACGTATGTAACACAAAACCCAGAATTCAACGTTTTGATCTCAAAAATAAAAGAGTGTAGTATTTTCCTCGCCTTCACCATCTCACATTTTCCGTTTTTGAATGAGGCAACCTCGAGGCACAACTTAATGTGCCTTGAACTTTACTTTCCCTTCGTGCTATACCTGCATTTTTACAACATTGAATGTTTTAATTTCCCCACCTTTCTAAGGTAGTGTAACTATAAAATAACCTATTCCATACAATGTACCTACCCAACTACTTCGAAGAGCAGCGGCGCTCCAACATAAACCACCTTGGCATTTGAATGTGCCCGCAACGCTGTCTATTAAGCTGTCGTTAGAAACCGTGATATATGCTATTCCAGAAGAAACAGAAAAACCCAAAGCCGGCTTAACTCCAGCAGCAAAAGTTAACGGCCGATGATAGCATCTATCCGCGGATAATGCAACTATAAATCTGATGGGAGATAAAAATCAATTCAAATCAGTTTGCTTTCTTATCTTCGTTAGGTCGTTAGTCGTATTTTAAAACATGTAATCAAAGCGAAATGAGTGATGCCACTGAGAAGATGCGTAATAGTGAAAGGCCTCCCCCCACAAAAGTGGCCGCCAGCTTGCGAACAAACCGCAGCTGGCCACATGTAAAATAATTAATTGTAATCTCTGAGCTCAATATGCAAGACGCCAAGAAAATTGTCCAGCTTCCGTCTGGCTTCAACAATACACCAGTATTCGAGTCGAGTTGTGTCGCAAACAAGAAATATGCTGACAATTCTAAAGGCCAACGGATGAACCATAACATGGTATACATCAGGTACAATGCTTTAAGTTCCAGGTAAGCCAATAGAGGAGAAAACGAAAACGAAGCTAAAGCCGTTGTGCCAGTACATCGGCATATAGTGATGTACTTCTAAAGGTGCCTTAAGATCGATTGTCCCAATGTGAGGCCCCGCAAGTGTGTCGAGAATTATAGAGCCTCGACAGCGCACTTCTGGTGGAAGCTTCAACAGCAGTAGATCTTATTTAACTGTTGTTTACCCTGGTGATTCTTTGTGCACCTGAGTTATGTGTGTTCGATTTGTTCTTGCCACAGGAGGGGGAGTGAAGATTTTCCGATCGTGGATCCAGTGCTCTGATGAAACCTTGCCATCGCGCAATTTGGGTTTATATCCATTCCGCTGATTACAGTTCAACTTATTGCGATATGTTGATTTGTTACAGCTTTTAACCTCCTTTTTTTCAGGGTCACTTAATACATTTAATAATTAAAGAATTCAGGTAACCTAAATGCGGGGAGGTAATTTGCTTTTAAGCGGGTCACATAAAATGAAAGCAAATCATTGAATTGGATGAAAAGAGAGAAGGGTCTGCCGAAAAGGAAATTCATTGGTATCATTAACGGAAACTATATATAGTATGAACGAGGTGTCTCCATTCGGAACAATGACATCTTTATATAATTAACTAATTAATAATTAACTAATTAAATAATTAAATGGCACGTACTACTTTTCCACTAGATAGGTGGCTGTGGATATTATATCTCGTGTTGATTAAACAAATTCTGATTCGAGGTGGTTGGAAAAGTGAGACATCTACAAAAAAAAAACTCCTTGATGGTTTTTGATTGCTCTATTCAGGCGTCAGAGAAAATCCAGTGTATTTAACGTGTTTGTTTTGATAAAGGTAAAAATGCAAGCCAGGTGGCTGAAAATGTGAGGGTTTATGGTTTTAAGCTTCTAAGCTTACTCAAAGAACCCCCCATAATTACAACCCACCTCCCATTGTTTTCGCTAATGCAATTGCATTAGCACCTGAAAACATTTCCTTTTCCAAGGACATTTAATGTATACAACGCATTATCTAAAATTTCTAAAAGAATTCTCCCAACATTCACGCATTTAATGCGTTATTCAAATTCGCTGAAAGAATTCTTTAATGTACATATGCATCATAAATCCCATTCGGCACCCTTTGTCATCATTAAAATGCAATGTCGGACAGCTTGTTTATGCAGCTGCATTACACCGACCAGCGATTCGTTTGTTCAATCGACAAACAATTACCCCATCTTCGGCATTATCAGCGAAACCGAATTCTCCTGCATTTCCTAATGCAAACACGAACCCGGTTTCTACTACAGGCAGAGATGCCATAAACATCTAAAACCTCTATTAGCACCATTTCCACGATGCATTGCGGTCTATCTATACAGCTGCAATGCACATCATAAACAATGATCTACACGATCCCTTTGTCTTTCAATGTTTCAGGATTTGTTTCCCATTGACCTTCTCGCATGAGTAAACAACACACGTCTAGACCATCGCACACATACATCGGAATTCAGCCAGCAAGATTCACTTACTGGTTACCCCATAGCGAGAAATTTTCTCTCTCTTCTCTTTGCTTCTGAAAACTCACCACGAATTGAGCGTGAATCAAGATCCAGATTCCAACCCTCGATTGAGTCGAAATCCAACCCCCGATCGAGTTGGTCGCGTCACATCCGCCCTACCGCGTGCACCAGTACGGTGCGAGACACGAAAGTCGCAATTTAACACCCCCTTATTAGTTTGCATCGTGCGAGCCGCCCGGGCGAATACAATTAAAGTCGAGGTTACAAATGTGTACTATAGTTCAGTGAATCACTTCGTTGTACGATGTCAGCGAGACCCAAATAAGTCCCGCCTCCTAGCACTTTGTTGTACGATGTCAGCGAGCTCCAATAGGTCCCACCTACTGGCACTTCGTTGTACGATGTCAGCGAGCCCCTAATGGGATCAGACCTATTGGCAAGGTACAACCTGTTGGCGGATACTGCCAACAAGAGGTTAGTATCCACAGCGCCCCTACCCACCTCTTCCCGCGCACGCCACTTCGTCACTGCGGACGTGAGCAGATTTCCGATAGGTTCCGACCTACTCGGACGATAAACCTGTTAGTCCAAGCGACCCACAACAGGCCAGTGGACCACGCCGCACCCCCTTTGCCTCTGCCGGCATCAACAACCGCGTCCACCCCGATTATCGATTGTGGACGGGTCGTTGCGGAGTTTGGTTTCTTTGGTAGACAGTGTTCGGTGGAACTTTCTTTTAGTGACGATGGGAGTGGAAGGGAACCCGGCGCAGTACGCCTGTACACATACTTCTGTGGGGGGTTTCTCTATTCTACATGAGAAACAACCCACAATTCCAACGAACATTTCCTACCTAATTTCGACCGCCTTTCAGCGCGTCAAATCAACCCCATTCCCCCCTACTTACCTGTTCATTTGCAAAGCATGTTTCCACCAAGGACACATAGCTAAACTCATTGTACCACGCAGACAATGCATAAATGAGTTTAGTTTACCTTTTTTGCCATACGGCAACTCGTGTCCATGTAGATTAGCGACAAGCAAATCCAGCCGGACGAAGTTGTCGTATCATTGCAGATCCGCTTGGGAAATTTATCACCACATTCGATTGAATCACGTGATAATATTTCCCTAGCGTTACTTCGGTTTTTCTCCAGACACTTCATTCGCTGGGGATCAATGTTCTCTTTTTGCAGGTGAATATCATCAGCTGAATTCCCCTCTCTTTCTCAGTTCTGTCTTCGTATGGATCAATGTACACTGAACTCACCATACTACCGAATCAGGTCAACGGGTTCCGCTCAGAACTACATTGATTCATGCACATACAACCAAATCCACCCCTAGGATAATCGTACATCGTGTTTCTGTTCTCTTATTGTCCCGCTCTCTTCGATCATCAGATTACCGATGTAACCTACCACACATCGAAGAACGTGGCAATGAGAGAGCAGAAGTATGTTCTCTTTTGGTTGTATCCAATTTCTTCCCTTTTCAGGTCAGTCGATTAACGTGTTTAATCAAGGGAGGAGGTGCCGCCAATTGCCACCGAGTGTGCATGCTCATGCACACGCCCGTCGCGGACATCCTACACTGTGAAATAAGTCGTGTCAACCAGTACGTTGTAATTGTAATTATTAGAAATATTATCTGAGTTATGTGTTGTGTGACCGCATCGGAATGTTGTCTCTAGTGAATATTTTAAATAAATTAAAACGCTTGCTTGATTACTTTGGTGTCTTAACTCACTTATTCGAATTAGACTTCAATCGTTTATTTATCTATCCACTCGAAGGAGATGTCGTCCAATATGCGCATCGGATTCGGTACAACCAGGAATTGGACGTACGTCCCATAAATGTTTACAATTACACATTCTTCAATAAAGATGAACATTTCCCACGGATCGATGGGAGGTATAAGGAATACGTGCCGTACGTCGGCACATCTACACTTCTACCCCCACACTTCCTCCCCACAGTCCCATTCCCGCCAGTCATTTATGGGCAATTTTTGTTTCGTTTTTTTCGTTCCGATCACAACTTTAATCGAAATAGACCGGCAAATTATCCGTCATAATATTGTCCAGGATCTAAGGATCGCACCAATTTGCAGTTCATCTCCCAACAGCGAACATCTCCGCATCAGAACTCGTTCCGTTACAGAGCGAGGAAGCTGTGGAACTCCCTCCCCGCGCAAGTGTTCCCAGAGCGCTTTAAACTGCAACGGTTATTTGATGGCATCTCGGGGCACCGTGTCGGCATACAGGTTCGCCTCCCCCGAGAAAAGTGTATTAAAAAATATATATTTCTTTAATTTTTGGTCTTTCACGCTAATTTGTTTTTAATGCCTTCTGAGAGAAGTGTAATAAAAAAAAAGTCATTTGTTCTAAACGCAGACGAGGGGCTATGAATCTACGATCCCATGTAATCCACGTGCCGCATAGCCCTACTTGAGTACATACAGTGGTGGAAAAAATAATAGAAACAAAGGTTTAGGTAACGATCAACAATCAGTAACTGCGTACAATTTGGTTTTTCTTCGACACCAATTCTATACCCGAACCGTACCTAACAGTACTTTGATATGGTGCATCAATTTGCTCTTATCAGTTTTTTGTTTTTGCTTAGTAGTAAAAAATGCAAGCGAAAGGGATATTTTGCCTGGAAAAAATAATAGAAACAAACCATCACCACAGTCTTCAATCGTGATTGTGAAGTAACGTACTGGTTCGTCTTTATTGAAATCTTCGTAAATTTGTTAGAGTTGTGTTTTAGTGTTTGCTAGAAAAAAAAAAAAACAGTAAAAATAAAATTTTGTGAAAATGGGTCGTGGAGTACCTTGCACTAGTTCCGATCGTGAATTGATAAAAATATTAAGAAATGACGGGAAAACAATGGATGAAATAGCTAAGCTAATGAAGTGCTCTAAGAAAAAAATATTCACAGCTCTTCATTCAGGTCCCAAAATGGAAACCAGAGGCAGAAAAAGAAAAACAACCTAACGGTTCGCTAAACTGCTAATCCGACTATCCAAGAACAAGCCGTTTTTTTCTTCAATGGAATTAGAAAATGACTTAAACGCACCTTGTACGAGTCGTACAATTAGAAACAGACTAATAGAAGCGGGTCTTCCTGGAAGAAGTCCCAGAAAAGTTCCATACTTGAGCAAGAAAAATATAAAGCAGAGACTCGTTTCATCAGTGTTCACTTGACGTTCAAACGGCAAAGACGTTTTAAATAGCGCTGCTCGCCACACATTGAATACACACACACAAAAAACAAAACAAAACAAAACTGAAAGTAAATAAACGCGTACGCGGGTTCTCTATCGATAGTCCTAAGTGAATAGTGTAAATAACAAAAAAGTGCAAAAAACAACGACAAAAAAACGTGTGAAAAACAAAACAAAAAAGGTGTAAAATAATACATAATATAATAATGGATGTCGGCGCAAGGCTAATAACCTTGCCCGTAAAAATAAATTATTATGGAAAATTTAACAAGTCTCGAGACTTGCTAAATAAGGCCAAGACCGGATCCCGGTTGTAGTGCCGATGATGATGATGATGATAATAATGGATACTACATCATTCAACCAACAAAATATCCGGCTGAGTAATACGAATAACGGCAACATTATGACGTATGAACAGCTAGCAGCAGCATACCAACAACAAGCAGCTATGTGTCAACAACAACAAGCGATGATAAATCAAATGCTCCACAAAATCCACACAATGGAAAACCAAATGCAATCGTAGGTATGTGCCACTATCCCTTTGCCAACAGAATACCATACAGACGAAGAAGAGCTGGAAAGGGAAACCTCTGCAGTTTATAAGAAAAGAAAAACTGATAACAGTCATAAACAAAATACAATACCGACTGTAAACAATATGACGTCAGTTCGTGAATCAACAAATGAGGTTACCAAAGAAAGGAAAATTCCCCTGCCACCACCAATCAATGTGAGGAATATAAGGGATTTTAATGCATTTAGAAATTCCATTTTGTCTGTAGGGAAAGACAAAACTCAATTTAAAGTATTATCTAATAATGATATAAAAATAACATGCGAAATAGAAAATGCATACAGAGCAGTTAAAGAGAAATTACAATCCCTTAAGACGGATGTAAGAACCCAAGATTTAGAGTATCATACCTACCAATTAAAAAATGAGAGACTATTTAGATTCGTAATCAGAGGACTTCCAGCTTCAATGTCCATAGATATGATTGCAAACGAATTATGCTCACTAAACCATAAAGTGGTAAAGGTAACAAACATCAGGAAAAGCACCACGTCAAATAATGGAGAAAAAATCTTTAAAGCCTTTTCTTTGTTTTATGTCGATATAGTTCAAAAAAAAAAAAAAAAAATCAGCTTATGAAATCCAAGAATTATTATGGTGCAAAGTATCGATTGAACCACCCAGAAAGGTCAGATCGATACCTCAATGTAATAATTGCCAATAGCTTCGTCATACCAAAAATGTCTGCAATTCAAGATGTGTTAAGTGTGCTGGGCCTCACCACACAACCCAGTGCTCGAAACAACGCAACAGCATAGCAACATGTGCGCTTTGCCACGAGAATGGCCATCCAGCTAGTTACAAGGGATGCTCAGTGTATCAAAAAAAACTAAAAGCACAGCATCCAAAGTAAACTACAGTCACTCAAAGACTGCAATCAAAAAATACAGAGCGAGCGGGGCCAACCACAACCGGTACTAACAACACAAAAATGAACAACAAACCAAATGAGAAAGCAGATAATAAAAGCAACAATAATGAGCCTACCATCAACAATAACGAGCCTACCATCATGGATATGATGAAGATGCTCAGTATATTTCAGGAAGACATCAAAAAAAGCATCAACCAGCTAACAGAAAGGGTAGGTAAAATTGAATATTTTCAAAAACTGCCGACCAAGAAATCCAAGAAATAAAGACAATGATAATCGGCTCCTACGAATAATCACTTGGAACGCAAATGGGCTCAACCAAAGGGCTCAAGAATTAGAAATATTTATAAGAGAGCACAACATAGATATTGCGTTGATATCAGAAACACACTTTTCTCATATGAGCTTCATAAAAATCAGAGGTTATATGGCCTATTGGACTACGCACCCCAGCGACCGTGCGCGTGGAGGTACAGCTCTGATAATAAAACAAAATATACATCACTTCCAACAAGAAGAAATAAAAGAAACTTTTATCCAAGCCTCCATTGTCACTATCAACCTTAATGGAGCCGATTTAAATGTAGGTGCTGTCTATTGCCCACATAGACACACAATCTCAAAACAACAATTCACGGATATCTTCAAGAAGCTCAGACCAAGGTTTATAATTGGTGGAGATTTCAATGTCAAGCACACTGCTTGGGGGTCAAGGTTGATTACTCCAGGCAAGGGAAAAGAATTGCTTACAGCCATCAAAGAAACCACAACGATACACAGTGAACGAGTGCGGACGTGTTTTCGGTTCGGCGGTCGAATTAAATGAAAAAAAATTGCTTTTATGTGTCGCGAGTGGCTGAGGTATTATAAAGAGACTATTTGTAGACAAATAAATTACAGTGATAAAAACAGTCAAAACAAAGTAAATATAAATAAATAGAATTAATTAAAAGACAACGAAGCCACGTGTTGTGACAGTTAACGGTATCTACGTGTGAGTGTGTGCGCGAGGCCACAATCTGTTTGTCACAAAAAAGTGAAAAAAAAGTATAAAATAAAAAAAAAGTGAGAACACGCGTTCCATAATATGGACGTAAAACAAATTGATGCCAAAATGGCAAATCGGAGAAGGCAAAATACGGACCTAAACCTAAAGACTAAACGCGTTAAAACAAATGAAAATAAGAATACAGAGACGTCGATTGTAACCAGCGATGACAAAGACAACAGCCATGCTGCCCAGTACTCAGGGGCTGGAAACCAATTCAAAGAACTAGCTGTCAGCGAAACAAATGCAGACGCTAGCAATCAAATCGAGGTCCTCAACAGACTCATCCATGAGATTAGTCGTAAAAAAGAAGAACTGGATAGACAAATGGAGGAAGTTGTTAAACTAAAAAACAACCTGAGCCACAACGAGCGAAAAACGAAAATGCTAGAACAACAACAGCAAGAACAAAGACAACAGCAACCCACGAATGCAGAGAAAACACGGCTAGATAAGGAAACTAAACAGAAGGAATCACATCAACAACAACAGCAGGAACCAAATCAACAGCACGAATCACACCAACAGCAGGAAACATCTCAGCAGGTGCCAGTCAAAAAAAAGGAGAAAGTACCTCCTATTTATATTAGCTACATGGAGACAAAGGATGTCATAAAATTGGGTGAGTTGACATGCAAAACTTTTAAAACAAAACGAATAAATGATTTTAAGATAAGTTTAACATGTGCGGATTTAGAAGGGTATAACAAAATTAAATCGGCATTAGGGAAGTCGAAAAGCGAGTACTACACGTACACCCCTAAATCGGAGAAAACTGTCTCCATGCTCCTCAAAGGAGTTGACCCTTCCTTTACTCCCGAAGAGGTGCTCGAAGAGCTAAAAAACTTCGAAAACGATAGCCTGACGTTTACAGGTGTGAAACCATTTTCTACAGCAAATTCTAGAAATCGCAACCGTAGGTTGCCTTTCTTCATTGTGTCGCTAAGCCCCAATAGTAAAATTGATGGACTTAGATATATTAAATACATTAATCACCAAACAATAAGTTGGGAGAGAATAAAGAAGTGCGACCGCGTATTGCAGTGTATGCGCTGTCAACGCTTCGGGCATGTGGCAGCGAATTGCAATATGCATTTCAGATGCGTCAAATGCCTAAACAAACATATCATTGGAGAATGTCCATTGGGCAAAGAACAGCTTCCGGATAGAAGTAAACTATCTTGTGTCCTCTGTAACAACTCAGGACATCCTGCTAACTTTAGAGGTTGCCCTAAGTACCAGCAACTAAAATCAAAGTTGGAAGCCAAAAAGAAGCAAGTTGAAGAAGAGAAAAAGATGAAAACTCGCTCTTACAACAACTTCGTTGCATCAAGTGTGTCATACGCCCAAATGGCAGGTGGAGTAAAAAATGCACCAATTATAGAACAATCACGTAATATCATTAAAACGCCTGCTCCAGAGGCACAAAGTGATATAACAGCAATATTACTGTCCATATAAGGACAGTTTGCTGCGTTTGATAAAAAATTCGAAAAGATCGAAAAAAAACTGACGGAACAAGTGGTTCGAATGGATATTATCTATTCGACCCTGTTTCCAGACGAACCCACACTCTAATCATAACGTTCACTACGACTGAATTAACTTTAAAAATTATTGCTGTGAATGTTAATTCACTAATCCGCAGGGAAAGAAGGGATAATCTCAGCAATCTGCTGGAAGCTGAACGCCCAGATGTGCTTTTGGCTAGCGAAACTAAGCTAAATCAAAGGCACAAATTGGGCTACCCAAATTATAACGTAATTAGACGAGATCGTCCAAATTCCACTCAGGGGGGCGGAGTCGCTGTCTTAGTTAAAAATGGTCTACAACACAAAGTCGTCTACAGTAGATATGTATACAAGTTCCAGGTACTAGAAGCCTGCGTTATAGATATTCCTTTGAAAAGTCAAAAGCATCTATATGTTATCTCTGCTTATGCTCCCGAAGCGCCACAGTGTATACAGTTTATCAATGAACTTGATACCCTTTTTCGAAGTCTCAAGTTAGACTCAGAAAATAATTATTTCTTTATGGCGGGAGATCTCAATTCCAAGCACAGTGCTTGGGGTAACCTTATCACAAACACAAGAGGCAATGCGTTGTTCGACTGGTGGCAAACAAACGCTATCGAACATAAACTAGAATTGTACGCTACAAGTACCCCGTCGTATCCAAGAGGAAATTCCTTCTTGGATTTACTGTTGCTGGACGAGCGAATACAACTATTAGATACGGATCTAACTACTCAAAATTGTCTTCGTACAATCGAGTACGATAGCGATCATTATGGACTTGGTGCTGTAATACATGTCCCAAACGAACATTCACTACTTGAGCAGTACAAACAGATACATTCTTTTAATTTCGGAAAAGCACACTGGTCGCGCTTTGATCGGATAATAAAAAAAGAATTACGCTCCAATGGCATAGATCCACCAACTGACAGAAATCTTCATAATGACGAAATTGATCATTATCTTTCGACGATGAACAACATTGTTACTAATACAGTGAATCGTTCTATCCCAAAAGTGTCTCACTCCGAGAGCCATACAAACCGGTACAGAAACGCAACGATCGACGAGCTGTATAGGCAAAAGAGTACTCTGCTCTCTAAGTTAAAACTGCTCTACAGACAATTCAGAGATCCAAATAGCCAGGAAATAAAAACAATCAAATCATTAATTAAAAATCTTCAAAAACTGATCCGTGACAACTATAGATCAGTAATCAATGAAGACTGGAACAAGAGAATTCAAGCCATTAAAGCTAGTGGACCGAATATGTTCCCACAAATAAATAAAGTCTTTCGAAGGAAAGATTATAATGACATCCCATGTCTGCGAGTTCCGCGGACTCCCGAGAATTGTCAAACGCTGCTGAACGCAGGACTTACCTTGGAACACATCAACTCTAACGAAGAGTTCATAATAGTCGAGGATCCGCAAAAAAAGGCGAACTCAATTGGCGCTTGTTTCGAAGCAGTGTATAGATTGAACGAATCGGCTCATTCTAACCTTGACCTGGAAAATAGGGCTCTCCAAAAACATATTTCGTTACGCAATGAACTTAACAATTGGCGTCTCTTAAGTCGAAGCTTCACTATCTTTGGTGAAAATAATAGAGCGGATTCCCCGCTTAGAGATCTAAACACTGGTATATTTGTACACAAGGATGAACTGACGGACATTCTTAGATCGATTAAGAACAAAAAATCTTCTGGAATAGACAGTATTCCAAACATTGTTCTAAAGCATTTACCTCTTGAAGTAGTGAAGGTTTACACTATTTTGTTCAATAACGCTCTAAACAATGCATATTATCCAATCCAATGGAAATCTGCTGTAGTCCATCCCATCCCCAAAAAGGGCAAGGACAGGAGCAATCCAGCCAATCTTCGCTCGATTAGTTTGCTTCCGAACATCAGCAAGGTATTCGAGAAAATTATAAATAAAGCATTGATTAACTGGTGTAAGGAAAATGGTATTATCCCGAACAACCAATTTGGTTTTCGATCACAACATGACACAGTTCATGCTGCGACAAAACTTGTTTCCGACATACAGTGGAACAAGGCGAAGAGACAATGCACAGGGGCCTGTTTGGTTGACTTTGAAAAGGCTTTCGACACCGTATGGTTAGAAGGGCTTGTATATAAGTTATCAAATCTAGGTATGCCCGAATATTTATTATACATTATCTACGATATGATAATGGGTAAACAATTTGTAGTGAAATGTGGAGATATAATTTCTAACAAGACCTTCCACATCAAAAACGGCTTACAACAGGGAGCAGTGAATTCTCCCATTTTATTTAACATTTACACTAGTGACCTAGTGGGTTCTCTCAACCATGCAATTGCGTATGCCGACGACATTGTAGTGTATAGATCTGGAGAAAAGATTGATGTCATCAACAGACTTCTGCAAGATGATTTCAACAAAATCAAACGTTTTTGCGACGACTGGAAATTAAAAATAAATTTCCAAAAAACAGAGACTATCCTTTTCAGAACGCCACTGTCCAGTGCATCAAGGGACACAAAACGGAATTGGAAAACATTTTCTATTGCGGGAAGTAATAATCTTCCACTACAAGTAAAAACTGTCGTCAGATACCTTGGAATCTGGCTTGATCAATATCTTTACTTTGATAAGCATACAGCAGCTGCTCTTACAGCAGCTAAAAACGCATATGCAATGACACGAAGACTCTTCCGTAGTAGTCTGCTGGACCCCAAGGTAAAAATAATTTCATACTCAGCATTCATCCGACCAATATTGGTGTATGGCTGCCCAGTATGGTACAACATATCCCCATTTTACATGGAGAAGTTTCGGGTGTTCGAGAGGCAGTGTTTGCGTTCCTGCCTAGGAATGTATAGAACCCCAGAGTCGCAGTATAAGAAATACTATCCGAATAAAGTCCTGTATGACAAATCAGGACTAAACAGGATAGATAACTTCATTATCAAGACTATTCGTGGTCACACAACAAGGGCAATGTGCAGCGAAAACGATCTCATTTCGGGAGCATTCTATCCCAATGATATGTATATGGAGAGTACTCTCCATAATGGGTTCATTCCCCCAGAAGCGTTCCCTTTCTTGGATAAAAAAGGACTTATCCAAGACAAACGTGGAGTCCCTATTATTTACCACGCTCGCCGTGGTGCCAGGGATAAACGAATTCTCCACGATAACGATATCTCTAATTTTCCACATCGCCTGCGTTTTAGTATGGTGATCGGTGAAAGAGATAAATCAATAAAAGATCGATCCCATCCCAACTGGTGGTGGATCAGTGATGAAGAAAGGACTACACGTCCCCAAACATAGTATGCCATTCAGGCGCACCGCTTTCCTTCCCCCTATCCACAATTCCCAATTATTTTTATTTTATCTTTTAATTTTGCTTTTAATTTAATTCTTAATTTTTTATTTTTTTATTTTAATTTTTATTTGTATTCCTTTATTCTTTGTTTATGTTTGTCCGTTTTGTTTTATTTATTTTGCTTGTCAACCCCCTATATATGTAATTATAAAAAAAAAAAAAAAAAAAAAAAAAAAAATTATAAATAATACAGGATGTAGAAAAAATAGAATAACTTCTAAAAGAGAAAACATATCAATTATTGTGACATGTTGTAAAAACAGTTATTGTACGCCGAAAGGCATATGAAATATGATAATGTGTAATTTAGAGTGCTTGCGAAGAGCCAGTAAGTTAATGTAAGAATGTTATTTGTAAAATAGATGTTAACATTTAGTCTTAAGTGAAATATGTAATTGAATTGTTGAATAAATGTGGATATAAAACAAAAAACAAAACAGCCATCAAAGAAGCAAAGTGCGAATTTCATTCGTCTTGTTCACCAACATACTGGCCTACTGATAGCAACAAAACTCCTGACCTGATCGATTTCTTTATTTCGAAAGGAGTGTCATCGAATTATATTGAAACGGATAGTTTAGTTGATTTAACGTCTGACCACACTCCAGTACTACTAAAACTGAATGCAGCTGTTCCCAGAAAGAACAGAAAACTAAATCTTACAAACAAATATACAGATTGGGAAAAATTCCGAACAGAGCTTGACACTCAGATTGAATTAAACGCTAAACTTCAAGATTGTGAAGAATTGGAACAACAAGTACAACAATTTATCGAAACATTGAAAAGCGCAGCCGCAACAGCAACTCCGGTGCCAAGTGATAAACCAGAACCAGCAACCACATACCCTATTGAGATTAGAGATCTAATCAAAGACAGGCGCAAAGCTAGACGAACCTGGCACAGATCCAGACACCCTAACGATAAAAAAGTATTCAACAAGGTGAGCAATCTAGTTGACAGGCGCAAAGCTAGACGAACCTGGCACAGATCCAGACACCCTAACGATAAAAAAGTATTCAACAAGGTGAGCAATCTAGTTAACAAATTAATTAAAGACCATAAACAGAGTTATATAGATGAGTATCTAAGTGAACTAACTCCGTCATCGGATACGGATTACTCTCTCTGGAAGGCAACACGTAAATTTAAACGTCCCCTTATCCAAGTGTCACCTATAAAAGATACGCAAGGACTGTGGGTACGCAGAACTGAAGATAAAGTTGAAATATTTGCACAACACCTGGCTTCAGTGTTCAAACCACACAACATCCACAGTAGTATTGTGGCGTTTCCGCCAAACCCTACGGTCTACTTACCTGAAAATGTTTGCTAATTCAACAGTATTAGTACCTAAAAATGCTGCACGCATTTAAGAGATCAAATCTATGATATTTAAGTCCCTGTAAAGAAAATTTACCTTCATGCATTCTCTTCGCATACCATTGCTCCTTAAGATTTCTTTATTAACTTACCAGGAATTTCCAATCAATTTCGGCATCTACGTCGCCAGTCAAATTCCATCCTTCGACCTGATAAGGTCGTGTCTCCATCGCTGCCCTGGTGCGCACAGGGGAGCGATAATCGCGTGAAGTCGTAATTCAACCTCCGTGGCGGTCGGGTCGCTCGCCATCCACCGTACCTCAGCCGGTACGGTGCGAAACAATGTTTAATTCAAGTCGAGTGCGTTTATAATAAAAAAATAATTTTTCTTGTGCACTGATGTCGGGATGGATGGATATAATAAATGTAAAATACTAACCTTAATAAAACCAATAAAGATGATTAGTCAATGTGTTTTAATTTTTGTCCGTGTACAGTGTTTTCATTATTTTCACTTGACTGTTCCTGTGAGTGTCTGGTTTACTTCTTGTGTTGGTGTTTCCTGACTTTGCGTGCTCGGTTGTGACGGAGTTTTGCTGTTTCTGTCGAGAACTATGAATCTTCGTGGCAGTGATGATGGGAGAGGAAGTGAACCAGTGCAGTACGCCCGCACAACATACTTCGTCCACCACAGTATTGATCCTTCACCCAGGTATCAAACTGAGCAAACAATCAAACCAGTGACCCCAATGGAGATTGCCCAAGAAATCGACAAAAGTTTGAACCACAAAAAAGCCCCAGGCATCGATGCAATATCACCTGGCGTGTACAAGGAATTACCTCGAAAGGCTGTCATTATGCTAACATATCTGTTTAATGCTTGCTTTCGACTAAAATACATTCCAAATTCATTCAAAACAGCCCAGATAATAATGCTCAAGAAACCAGAGAAACCAGCAGAAGAAGTAACGTCTTATAGACCCGTGGGGCTTTTCAGGGCCCGAAGAGCCATGCATCGCTCGATCCCCACTATTCCAGGCGAACGACTTACCTCTCGGTCGAACTTCAGCAAGGTTGCGTAACCTTGCTATGGCATTTACCCCCAGCCAAATCGCTGGAATTAATACGGTTACCCAATCGGATAACTGTTTTGAATATATATTAGGCAGCTTACCTTTTTTGGGTGCTTTTCCAAACCCCTTCCCCACGGTCATTCCTAAAAGCATAATTCACGGCAAGATTATCATCTTGCCATGACATCAACCCATCAACCGAGCTTCCGCGACCGAACAATGGATGGCACATATCCACCAACACACGCTGATCTTTCCGTGTGTTATTTTTGTACCCATTCATTGACCTAGCATTATTTCGGGTTGCTTGCACAGCTGCAAGCCAGATTTCCAACGGCATGTCTACGATCTATCTTTCCTTAAGTAAAGAAGATCAAATCAAACATTGGCCTTTCAGGCGCGCATATTTTGCTTGGATCTAAGCATGACCGATTTTATGATCCGTTGCCGTTTCTTGGAACTATCACCAGCATCGGTCATGACCACCAATTTTAGTTTACACAAAGTAAACATTCAAGCGGATACTTTCGCCTGACAGTGCCTTTCAACGGGATTAACACATCCCTAACATAACATGCATCGAATCACCAGACCGAAATTTGTTTATGCTAGATGATCTAACAACGGCCATGCCCAATGTTCGATACATTTTTCCAAGATAGATTTCTGCCTTCGGCAAGGGTTTTATTGACTCACGTCAATCAAGAATCTATCCCTTGCGGATGGCGGCAGTTTATCTTGCCCAAACATGTAGCAGTGGATTCGATCTGCTACATGAGTTTTTCTCTTTTCCTTTTCGTTTGGACCTTCGCCATTGGCGGCGAATCCTTTAGTTTTTTTTTGGTTTTCTTCGGATGTCTGTAAAGAGACATTCCACGTGGAGTCAGATTTTAGCTACCAAGCTGTGCGGAAGTCGGAGTCAGATATTGTGTGATCCAATAAAGGCGCGACAAGCGTATGTTTAATAATTTAAAAGTAGAACTCGAAAATTTCGTGACTTAAATAACATTCTTTAATCGGTTCAATAAGTGCAAGTATGATAAAGTATTAAAGATAAAACAATATTTCTCCACTCTGCGATCCTATAGTGCAGAACCTATATTATTTAATTACAAAGCAGTAAAAAGTGCAAATTCGCGTTTGCCGTGTAGAATTAATTTAAATAGAATATGTTGTGTTTTTCAAATTGATTTATAATTCCATTCACTGTTTTGAATTAAGGATCGATTCCAATAAATGCAATAAAAGAACAACTTATCAATCTAACGATCCCAGTGTTTTTCTTTGTCGGATTTACTTTTCTGTGTCTCCGGTTGGATTCGCTTAGTGCAACAGCGGTGGTGTTTTTTGTTGAATCCGCGTCCGTGCTGACGCACTAAAAGAAACTACCACATTGGTGACCTAAGGGTGAAGAACACTTACCTTCTTAAACAATTTGACGGTTCGGTAAAAATAGTGAAGCGCGGCAAAAACACAAAACCTGCAGAACAGTGGTGACTCTAACACTAACACCTAAGGAACACTTAAAGACATTTTAAGGGCAAGAAGAGCCCCCCCACATCAGTTCGCAGCGCTAACTAGCAACCAGTGAAAGTGACGAGTGCTAACATCACCGGAAGCAGCCGAGGACTACCGGAACAGGAACAACACCATCTCCGGACCAGCATCAACAGCACCAAACAACAACATAACCAGGTATTTTTCAAAAAAAAAAATGTTTATTTTTATTTTTTTTATTTTTTGTTCTCTGGTGTAAGCTCCTTCTGAGCGAAATTTAAAGTCTCTTCATTTTCCTTCAAATACTTAAATATTTGTACATACGAAGGTTGCCTTTTATATTTCGGGATTAGAGAACAAAAACAAATATTGATCATCGAAAATCACTTTATTGTTTTTCAAAATATTCCCCATGAAGATCTATACACTTTTGCATGCGTTTGAACCAATTGTCGAAGCACTTTTGCCACTCTGATTGAGGTATCTCCAACACATGCATTCTGAACAACTTTTGTTGGATTTGGCTCATCTTGAAACACCCAGACAGTCGACTGCTGTTTACTTTCGGGGTCATACGCGTAAATCCACGATTCATCACCTGTCACGATGTCATAGACGTGTTTCGAAGCACCGCGACCGTATGTTTTGAGCATTTCTTTCGACCAATTGACACGAGCCGTTTTTTGGGCGATTGACAAATTGTGTGGGATCCAACGCGAACAAATTTTTTTGACAGTCAAATGTTTATGCAATATTGAATGTATGCTGGTCCCACTAACGCCTAAGGTTGTCTCAATCTCACGATAGGTCACATGACGATCTTCCAATATCAGTTCGCGCACAGCATCAATGGTTTTCGGAACAACAACTGATTTTGGACGACCTTCACGAAATTCATCTTGGAGTGAACTACGACCACGATTGAATTCACCATACCATCGATAAACACTGGTCCTTGATGGAGCTTCATCGCCAAAAATTGAATTAAGTTCATCCATGCACTGTTGCTGAGTTAATCCACGCCGAAAGTTGTAAAAAATAATCGCACGAAAATGTTGACGATTTAATTCCATTTTTGCGCCGAGATGAATCTTTTAAGTTACTGTAAACAACACAAATAGCGCTCGTATGTCAAAACGTTCTGAGTGCGTATAACCTCAAAAATGTCCAACTTTACGACAGAGCTGTCAATTGCCGGATTGCAACACTAGGGTTGCCAAATCCCGAAACATAAGAGGCAACCCTCGTACAATTAATTCTTAGACCACTTAACCATGTTAAAAGAGACAACAACCTCTAAGATTAACAAAGTGCCTTTTACGTATACATTATTACCTTGAATTGTTCTATATTTTTTGTTCCTTCTCAGATAAAAAATACTCTAAATATTTTTCTGTGGCACGTAACAATCATATTGTTAAAAAAGAAGGAAACATAATGAAATAATAATACGCTAATATAAATAATATACGTATGGAATCATAGAATTAATTATTAAGGTTGTGTTTTAAGCAGAAATTAATTAACGGTTTAAAGTGCAAATATTCACACACAGTTCTCATTTGTCAAAACGATCTTCTATTGTAAACGTAGACAGCTGGTTCGAGGCAACTATTCTACGAGTGTAAGAAAAGAGTATAACTGGCTTATCTAGTTAAAAGTTGTTAATTCCAATACAAATTCCGAAACATTTTCGTCAATAATCAAAATTCGTAACGTATTTATGAAAGAAATGATATTTATATGGATGCACATATGTCCGGAAATATGTGCATTTGGATGAGTGCGTTTCTTTTTCTTTTTTTTTTTGTAGTATATTAACGACTATCTATTTCTTCTCAAATCATAAGAACTAAAATTATTCCCAAATATATCTTGAAATATACGAAGATGTTTCAGAAAGACAACTGTCATTATCATCAGAAATTAATAAACGTAAATATATATATATACTGTTATAGTAGGAATTCAAATAACAAAACCTCCCACAATATTTGAAACTATTAATAAAAATTTTAAGAAGTATTGCACTAAAAAAAAAAAACGATATATATAACACATATCATATTTTGTCATACGTAAATAACCTGATACTTATGATACTTAAAACGTACGATATAAATGATAGATTAGTGAGTTATTAAAAAGACAGCACAATTTACCTATTGGAATTCTTTAAGTTTAATGATATTTTTTTTTTTTTTTTTTTTTTTTTTTTTTTATTGCCGTAAATATGTCATGGTATGTTTCCATTAATTACTTAATTATTACAACTAATTTGATAATATTGTAAACCCCTTCAGGGTATTAAGTAGCGCACAACCTTTCCGCACGCACACGACTCCTTACAACTCGCTCAACTCTTTTTCAAGTACACCGAACCCATTTTCGATTCTTTTCGCCTTTTTTTTTCTCAACCCTTACACCAACTTCGACTCCCCGTGGCTCCATTTGACTCCGCCCAACTCCTCGCGTCCTCTTGCGATCAATTTCTACGTCCTACGTAGCTATTTAGACCCGATTTAACTCTTTCCTCCCAATTCTATCTCACGCATTACACGATGGCCCGTACTTGGAACGCCCCACCCCAAGAGGATCAAGAACAACTCGAGTCCCTCGAGTTTTACGACGCCTCCAGCGCCGACTTCCCTGATACACAAGTCACTACCGACCACGAAGCGACAGCACAACCCGCTCCCCTGGCATTTCACGATGCCCCCAGTGTCGTTAACCGACCCAACCCTGCCAACATTAATCTCCCCCCTTTTGACGAGGAGGACCCTGAACTCTGGTTTGCTGAGACTCACCTCGACGCTCTGGACGAGCCCGGAAGTTCGCGGCAACAACGCTTGGCGGCCGAAACGAACCTTTCGGGGATGAGACCGTCCCTTTTCCTGACCCATTTACGCTCTATAGCGGGGACCAGGTTCTCGGACGACCTAATACGGCCTCACTTTTTAAGATGTCTCCCGCACCATGCTCGTTCGGCACTCGTAGCCCAACCCAATCAGAGCTTGGGCTATTTAGCTAAAATTGCGGACGCAATTATGGAAAGCTCAGACCAGCAGTCTGAGCCTCCAGCGTATCAAGTAGCGGCGGTTTCTCAACACGTCGCTCAGCCTACACGGCATCCTTTTCCGCCACTAACAGCCCCAACGACGGCTCCGGTGCGTCAACCTTCTCCGTCACCACATCCCAGAAGGCCTGCCTCAACCAATGTCACACAGCGGACCCAAGAGGACAGGCCCAACGAATTCCGCCCGAGAAGTTTTCCTGCTCAGGTCACCATTTCTGACCTTCGTGCCATACAGACCTCAGTCCTCCGCGAACTAAATCAAATTCGCGCGGAGGCGAGAAGCAACCAACGAGGCGCTCAGAATCGTGCCGTATCTAATCGTCCCTTGGATCGGCAACAACCTTCCCAAAATGCCCCTCAGTGGGCCAACTTTCGCCGAGCACTACCTCGGCCTTCACAAAACGGCAACATTCAGAGGCAAAATACTCCCAACAACGCCGCCTCTCTCCCTTTGTGCACCAATCACCAACGATACGGTGATCGCACATTTAATTGCAAGGCGCCCTGTGGTTGGACGCAACCAGCCACCAATCGGGGACGACCTTTAAAAATAATTTTGCCGACCGATACCCACGCGCAACCGGCCGGCACCCCTGCTATAAGTCGCCTAACCATCCGGGATTCAAAACTGAATATCGCTTTTACTGTCGATACCGGCGCCGATATTTCAGTCCTCCCGCGATCGTTTGCTCCGCGTGACCGCGTGCCAGCCGCACTTAAATTGTCAGCTGCAAATAATACGCCGATACTTACGTACGGACGTAAAAAGCTGACACTTCAATTGGGTCTTTGTCGTCCGATCACTTGGCGTTTCGTCATTGCGGACGTAAATGAACCCCTGATAGGTTCCGACCTATTAGGTGCACATAATCTGTTGGTCGATTCGACCCATAACAGACTAGTGGCTCCAACCGCACCCCCCTTGCCCATGACGGCATCGCCAGCGGCAACTTCAGGGGCCACAGAGTGCATAGACCTATTTCAGGTTATGGTACAAGAATTTGTTAGTACGACAATTCCTCTACCTAACCAACGCCTACATAAAGCCACGGTGTTTCATCATATAGAAACACGTGGTCCCCCGGTGAGCCAGCGTCCACGTCGACTGGCTCCGGAAAAATTACGTGCGGCGCGCGCGGAGTTTGAGCATATGATCGAACTAGGTATCTGCCAACCGTCGGACAGTCCCTGGGCAAGCCCACTCCACTTAGTGAAGAAACGTTCTGGTGAGTGGCGCCCATGTGGCGATTACAGGCTGTTGAACGCAGCAACTGTCCCGGACAGATACCCAATTGCACACCTCTACGATTTTTCGTACAAGTTACGAGGGTGCAATGTCTTCACTACCCTGGATCTCACCAGGGCATACCATCAAATTCCGGTGGCACCGGAAGACATCCCCAAGACCGCAGTCATTACACCTTTCGGACTCTTCGAGTTCAAAGTGATGACTTTCGGCCTCAGGAATGCCGCACAGACATTCCAACGTTATATCGACACGGCTTTACGTGGTCTAAATTGCTGCCATGCATATCTCGATGACATTCTCATCGCCTCCAAAGACCACGCCGAACATAAACGCCACTTACGTCAGGTCCTAGAGCGCCTCCGTGAATTCGGTCTTGTCATCAACCCAGATAAGTGTCAATACGCCAAGGAGCAAATCACCTATCTGGGTTATGTCGTTGACAACCAGGGCATTCGCCCACTACCAGACCGTGTGGAGGCCCTCATGAAGTATCCCCGACCTACTAACGTGAGTGAGCTTCGTCGATTTTTGGGCATGCTTAACTTTTACCGCCCAACACTGAAGAACGCTGCCCAAGCTCAAGCTCCCCTAAATGAGTTTTTAAAAGGAGCCAAGCGCAACGATAAGCGCCCCATTAATTGGACAGAAAACTCTGATAGAGCATTCCAACTGTCCAAAGAACAATTGGCAAATGCCACCTTACTCCGATACCCTCTCGAGGGAGCGGCACTTTCTATCCAATACGACGCATCGGATACCGCAATCGGAGCCGTCCTTGAACAGGACATTGAAGGCCGACCGGAACCACTTGGTTTCTTTTCAAGGAAACTGAGTCCCACTGAGCGACGTTACAGCGCCTACGACCGTGAATTGCTCGCGATCTACAGCGCTGTTAAGTACTTCCGTCATATGATAGAAGGACGTTCGCTCTCTATTTTAACAGACCACAAGCCATTGGTCTATGCGTTCCGGAAGAAGTCGGGAAATGCCTCCCCCCGACAAGAGCGTCAATTAGACCTCATTGGGCAATATTCTACGGAGATCAGGCATATCTCCGGTAAACAGAATGTCACGGCGGACGCCCTTTCTCGAATCGATACGATTCACTTGCGTTCCGCCTTGAATAACACTGATCTTGCCCTAGCTCAAGAGGAGGACGAACAGCTCAAGTCCCTCCTAACTGCCGATACGGCACTAGAGCTTAAGAAAATTACCCTTCGCGACCCTTTGGGCGAAATCTGGTGTGATGTCTCCACTGGAACCGCTAGACCTTACATTCCCGAGAAACTTCGTAAGGGCGTGTTCCAGGTTTACCACAACCCTGCCCACCCCAGCGGCCGAGCAACAGCCGCTGCTGTCCGTCGCAAATTCATTTGGCCCCGGATGAACAAAGATCTCACCGGTTGGGCCCGTGCTTGTCTCCAGTGCCAACGCTGCAAGGTAGCGCGACATAATGTACTGGAGCCAGCGCAATTCAAGCTTCCCACGGCACGCTTCGCCCATGTCCACATAGACATAGTGGGACCGCTTACTCCATCAAGAGGATTTTCTTATATCCTCACTATGATGGATCGCTGCACGCGATGGCCAGAGGCGACACCTCTCCGGGCAGTTACTGCCGAATCAGTCGCCAAGGCCTTTTACTCAACTTGGGTCACACGTTTCGGTGTACCAACCACCATAACTTCGGACCGAGGTCCACAATTTGAGGCGACGATTTTTAGGCAGCTAACAAATCTTCTCGGCTGCCAAAGAAGTCGTACCACCGCCTACCACCCGCAATCAAATGGGATGATAGAGCGCTGGCACAGATCTCTTAAAGCCTCACTCATGTGTCATAATGACACACAATGGTTTGACGCCCTTCCAACCGTCCTCCTCGGCCTGAGGACAAGTATTAAGGAGGACCTGGGTGCTTCGGCAGCAGAGCTTACCTACGGTACCAACCTCCTTCTTCCAGGAGAACTTTTCCTGAATGGCGAAACACCGCGTGACCAACTTCGTGAATTGGGACATCTCCGTGATCTGCTACGTAAGATTAGGGCAACCCCTGTAACCAGGCACGGCTCCAAAAAACTTTTCGTCCACCCTGAACTGCACAGCTGCACGCACGTCTTTGTCAGGGTGGATAAGGTCAAAAAACCCCTCGACCCACCTTATGATGGCCCATTCAAAGTCTTCCGCCGCATCAGTGACCGCGTCTTCGAGATCGACATCAGAGGCAAACGATCCACGGTCAGCGTCGAAAGGCTTAAGCCCTGTTTTCTGGAAGCTTCCGCTCCAGAACCACTTCCATCTACTGACACCACTCCTACTCCACCAGCACAACCTCCCCGTACTCGCGCTCAAGCGCGCGCCCATAACCAACTAACCACCCCCTAACCTGCCTTACCTGTTTCGTGACTACGTCACTGGGGAGGGAGTGATGTGGGGCTTTTCAGGGCCCGAAGAGCCATGCATCGCTCGATCCCCACTATTCCAGGCGAACGACTTACCTCTCGGTCGAACTTCAGCAAGGTTGCGTAACCTTGCTATGGCATTTACCCCCAGCCAAATCGCTGGAATTAATACGGTTACCCAATCGGATAACTGTTTTGAATATATATTAGGCAGCTTACCTTTTTTGGGTGCTTTTCCAAACCCCTTCCCCACGGTCATTCCTAAAAGCATAATTCACGGCAAGATTATCATCTTGCCATGACATCAACCCATCAACCGAGCTTCCGCGACCGAACAATGGATGGCACATATCCACCAACACACGCTGATCTTTCCGTGTGTTATTTTTGTACCCATTCATTGACCTAGCATTATTTCGGGTTGCTTGCACAGCTGCAAGCCAGATTTCCAACGGCATGTCTACGATCTATCTTTCCTTAAGTAAAGAAGATCAAATCAAACATTGGCCTTTCAGGCGCGCATATTTTGCTTGGATCTAAGCATGACCGATTTTATGATCCGTTGCCGTTTCTTGGAACTATCACCAGCATCGGTCATGGCCACCAATTTTAGTTTACACAAAGTAAACATTCAAGCGGATACTTTCGCCTGACAGTGCCTTTCAACGGGATTAACACATCCCTAACATAACATGCATCGAATCACCAGACCGAAATTTGTTTATGCTAGATGATCTAACAACGGCCATGCCCAATGTTCGATACATTTTTCCAAGATAGATTTCTGCCTTCGGCAAGGGTTTTATTGACTCACGTCAATCAAGAATCTATCCCTTGCGGATGGCGGCAGTTTATCTTGCCCAAACATGTAGCAGTGGATTCGATCTGCTACATGAGTTTTTCTCTTTTCCTTTTCGTTTGGACCTTCGCCATTGGCGGCGAATCCTTTAGTTTTTTTTTGGTTTTCTTCGGATGTCTGTAAAGAGACATTCCACGTGGAGTCAGATTTTAGCTACCAAGCTGTGCGGAAGTCGGAGTCAGATATTGTGTGATCCAATAAAGGCGCGACAAGCGTATGTTTAATAATTTAAAAGTAGAACTCGAAAATTTCGTGACTTAAATAACATTCTTTAATCGGTTCAATAAGTGCAAGTATGATAAAGTATTAAAGATAAAACAATATTTCTCCACTCTGCGATCCTATAGTGCAGAACCTATATTATTTAATTACAAAGCAGTAAAAAGTGCAAATTCGCGTTTGCCGTGTAGAATTAATTTAAATAGAATATGTTGTGTTTTTCAAATTGATTTATAATTCCATTCACTGTTTTGAATTAAGGATCGATTCCAATAAATGCAATAAAAGAACAACTTATCAATCTAACGATCCCAGTGTTTTTCTTTGTCGGATTTACTTTTCTGTGTCTCCGGTTGGATTCGCTTGGTGCAACAGCGGTGGTGTTTTTTGTTGAATCCGCGTCCGTGCTGACGCACTAAAAGAAACTACCACATTGGTGACCTAAGGGTGAAGAACACTTACCTTCTTAAACAATTTGACGGTTCGGTAAAAATAGTGAAGCGCGGCAAAAACACAAAACCTGCAGAACAGTGGTGACTCTAACACAGCACTAAAAGAAACTACCACAGACCCATATCGCTATTGCCATCTATTTCAAAACTGTTTGAGAAAATACTCCTCAAGCGACTCAAGCCTCTCATCAATATTCCAGACTTTCAATTTGGCTTTAGGAATAAACACTCAACTATTGAGCAGGTTCACCGCGTAACCACAGCAATAGAAAAGACTTTCGAAGAAAAGAGCTGTCTTTCTTGATGTCTCCCAAGCGTTCGACAGAGTATGGCATGAAGGTCTTATATATAAAATGAGTAAACTGTTTCCAGCAAACTATTGCCATCTACTCGAATCATACTTGTCTGATAGAACCTTCAAAGTAACACACGAAAGAGCTCACTCTAGTTTCTATCCAATAGAAGCAGGCGTACCACAAGGAAGTATCCTGGGGCCTTTCCTCTACTTACTATACACAGCGGACATCCCAACAACCAAGAACACATTCATAGACACCTTTGCAGATGACACAGTTATAATATCAGCTGACGAAAATAAAAAAAAAGCTACACAACAATTGCAACAGGCACTCAACGAAATTAGCCAATGGACCACTGATTGGAAAATTAAACTCAACGAGATGAAATCTATTCACATAACATTTACATTGCGACGATCAGATAACAATATTTCTACATATCTCAACGGAATTCCAGTTCCCAAAGCAGATTCAGCGAAATATCTCGGTATACATCTAGATAGCAGACTAAACTGGAGACATCATGTGAAACAAAAAGCTGAGCAAATAAAGCTGAAACGTGGACAGATGTATTGGTTAATCGGGAATCACTCTCAACTCAATCTCTATTGTAAAAGATGATCTATCAATTTATCATCAAGCCGATCTGGATATATGGAATCCAATTATGGGGCTGTACAAAGCAATCCAATAGAAATATAATTCAACGAAGCCAGAATAAATTCCTTCGCATTATCACGAATGCCTACCGTTTTGTGACAAATCAGGAAATTCATGATGGCCTAAAAATGAAATGGATTTATGAAGTTATCCAAGAATATGCTGTCAAACACGAAAGACGCCTACATAATCATACCAACGTAGAAGCCATTCAGCTCTTGGATATTACGCACGAATTGAGACGGCTAAAACGGACGAAACCTCATGAATTAATATGTTAAAATCTAACATACTAAAATCGAGTTGGGAGCTGAACACTGGTCCAGTAAACCCTTACACGCTCTACTTAATTAAACTAAATTAAGTACAATTTAAACCTAGTATTAAATTAAATTGTTAAGATTGTTCTATTCATATCCAATAAAGGATGTTTAAAAAAAAAAAAAAAGACTCGTTTTTGCCAAAAAACACCTCCACCGTGCGAATTGGAATAACATCTTATGGTCGGATGAAACCAAGATTAATTTGTTTGGTTCCGATGGAAAAATGTACGTCAGACGACCAATGAATTCGGAATTCGATCCAATGTATACGAAAAAGACAGTGAAACATGCTGGAGGCGGTTTAATGATTTGGGGGTGCTTTTCAGCATCTGGTTTTGGTCCAATTTTTCTTATAAAGGACAAAATCTGTGCTAAAGATTATGTAGAAATCTTAAACACCGTTATGCTACTGTGGCGTTTCCACCAAACGCCACTGCTTCCATTGATGATCCAAAAACCCATAAAAACAAGTATTATGGCAGTTCCATTTGAACGCCATTACTTACCCTGCTATTCAAAAACTTCCACCTAAAACAGATAAACCCTGGAAAACAACACTTACCTTTCTTAAAACAATTACCAGTTGCCAATGCAATTGCATTAGCATCTATAGACATTTCCCCCAGGGGCATGCTTGCACACAACGCAGCATGCTCCTGAAATCCAATTCGGTTACATCACGTAACCGACAAAAATCCCCGAACTTGTCCATGCACACAAATAAAAAAGTATTTTTCCACACACGTGCATGCAAGTCATATCAACAGACATTTTTGGCAAGGGCATGATCACATGAAACGCATCATGTGCCTGATGGGCAATTCGGTTGCAAGACCAAGCGACCGATATAAACTCAAATCATTTTAGTGCTCATATCTCCTATCAAATTCCGCCGCACACATGCAGGAGATATTCTTTCTTTTCCTTTTTGCTGCAAGCACATCGGTCGCTAAGCCGATCGACAATACACAATAACTCACTGCTGGTTGCCGAAGGAATTCTCGCTAAGTAAATACACACACGAGAGTTCGACCCTTTCGAGACGCCACCGATATGTGCACGATCAGCGTAAATGCTGTACGCAGTTGCTGATCGTGTAAACACCCCAAATATCTTCTTATGGTGGTTTGCACCAGCTGCAATCACTTCTATTGATTTTTCCCTATGTTTGATTTTGTGTATCCACGGTTCGCATGCTCATGGACACAGCATGAGCGTGCGAAGTAACTACACCTGTGTGCGTGCACATCCTCACCGTGTCCAATGTATGGAAGATTATCCCCTATTGGTCACCGAAATGATGGGTGAAATTTGGTATTCTGTCGTTTCGAAAGCATTCTTCAGTCTCATTATAGATTCTGTGGAGGCAAGTCGCGCCCTCCACGTAAAAACGTCGGGTCGAGTATCAACCTTAGCCTGGTGCGGTTCGTGTATGGATGGTAAAAACGTTTTAAATCTTGTGCCTTCTAACTTAAATAAATATGAACTAAATCTTGTGCCTTGTAATTTAGAATAAATATGAACCAAATCTTGTGCCTTTTAAATCAAATAAATATAAACCAAATCTTGTGCCTTTTAAGGTAAAATAAATGTGAAATCTAATTCTGGTGAATCTGTTCCCTTGGGGCACATTACCAAAAATAAGATAAGATAATATATTCTCTTTCGGTGAACGTTTTTGGGGAAACATCCCGTGCAGTGGAATATAATATATGATGGTGTGCTCAGGGTCAATGAACTGGAAGGGGTTAGAATCATTGGGTACGCAGATGATTTGGCAATAGTGGCCGTAGCTAAACATCTAGATGACCTGGAGAATATTTGCTCCCAAGCAATCCAGAGGCAGTTTTAATAAGCAGCCGCAAGAAAGTTGAACACCTTGATTTGGAAATAGAAGGACAAATAATCAGATCCAGTCCTTATATTAAATATCTTGGTGTTATACTCGACAACAGGTTGAGCTTCAAGGAACACCCGAGGAAAACGAGTGAAACAACTGCAAGAGTATGCAAAGTTTTAGCGAGACTGCTACCCAATGTTGGAGGACCCCGCCCCCACATAAGGAAACTCATAACCAGTGTCAACACCTCCATTATAATGTATGTAGCTCACATATGGGCAGGAGCCGCACAGTATAAGTCGTACATGAGGGGGGTGAACTTCGCACATAGACTGGCGTCACTAAGAGTATGCTGTGCTTTCCGAACGGTATCCGAAGAAGCTATAAATATTCTGGCCAGGAGGGCGCCTCCTGACATTGTAGCTAAAGAAAACGCTGCATTGCATAAGGTCTCTCAAGAGAATCGTCGGAGAATGCGGTCACAATTAGAGCTCTCAAGCCTAAGAGGATGGCAACGAAGGTGGGATTCTTCTACCAAAGGAAGATGGACCCACACCATGATACCTGATATAGAAACATGGGTGAAAAGAAAACATGGCGAGCGGAATTACCACCTGACTCTGGTAATATCAGAACATGGATGCTTTCGGCAATACTTGCACAAGTATAAGCATGTGAATCACCCATGCGGAACACGTACTCACAGAGTGCGTGGGATTCGAGGCCACACGAACGATTTTGGAGAGACATATGAGACGGACAGTTACTCCGGGAGGAGTAATAGAATACATGCTTAGTTCAAAACAGGCATGGTCCGTAACAAATGGTATTCTCTGTGAAATGATGAAGCAGTTGCGACGCGACGAGCGGAGTAACAGGTTAACTCCGTCCCGCCCCGCGATGGAATATCTAAAAGAAAGTTCCTCGGGGATCAACGGAAATATGAGCCTGGCGTGAGGTGGTTTTAATCGGTAAAAGCCCGGCATGCCTCTGGATCGGTCCAGGGGTATCCTTTGAAGATTTCCACCTTCGTACCGAAACCAAAAAAAAAAAAAAAAAAAAAAACCCCAACGCACTTGTGATGGAAGCAAGAAGGGAACATAGCACCGTACGCCGGGGCACAACACTTCTTCCCCACACTACCATTTTCTGAAGGGGACATGCCTATAAAGGCTCCTCGATAGCATAGTGGTTAGTATACCCGCCTGTCACGCGGGAGACCGGGGTTCGATTCCCCGTCGGGGAGCCTCTGGCGCAAGACTAATGACCTTGCCCGGAAAAAACAAATCATTATGGAAAATTTAACAAGCCTCAGGACTTGCTAAATAAGGCCAAGACCGGTTCCCGGTTGTAGTGCCGATGATGATGATGACATGCCTATTAAATGGGAGTTTATGCAGGATAATGACCCCAAGCACACCTTAAAATTGGCTAAAGAATGGTTTCTTCAAAACAAAGTCGGTGTTATGGAGTGGCCATTGCAGTTCCCTGATCTTAACCCAATAGAACACCTATGGGGCATTCTTAAGAGCAAGATCGGAGACTGCAAAGCCAAAATAAGGAAGAACTTTGGTCCAAAATAAAACATGAATGGTACTCTATACCACCCGCGACTTGTATCAAACTAGTCAATTCTAAGTGACGAAGACTTTTATTATTATTATTTATTGGCCTGTAGGAACCCGGAAGTTCATGAACTCACCGACTCGGCTCCAACATTGTTCCCTGTCCTGGGTGCTCTCCTTCCACGTTCGACCATCCGATCCGATCTCCTCGAGGTCCAATCTAACATTGTCCTCCCATCTCCGTTGGGGCCGTCCTGTCGGTCTCTTTCCCGTTAGTTTACCGTCAAGAATTCTATGCACGGTCCTATCATCGCCCATTCGCGCTACGTGACCGGCCCATCTTAATCTTCGCGACCTGATTGCTCTCACTATTGTATGTTTGCGGAATAGCTCGTCCAATTCGTGGTTGTGGAGTTTCCTCCATTGTCCTGACTCCTCGTCATATTTACCGCCAAATATACCCCTTAAACCTTTATTCCCGAATACGCGGAATTTGTTCTCTTCCCATTTTGTGAGAGCCCATGTTTCGCATCCGTATAGAATAATCGGCATGATTATGGTTCTATAGACACGGAGCTTTATATTAGGTGATAGCAGTTTCAATTTCAACAGTTTACTGGCTGCATGCCAACTAGCGTTGCCGGAATGTAGTCTTTTGTTAATTTCCTTTGACGTTTCGTTTCTGGTCGTCAGTATCGTTCCCAGATATTTAAATTCTTTGACATTTTCAAATATCTTGCCCCTGACGTTTATATGTGTTCTCTGAGTTCCACCTGCTCTCGCCGTAATCATATATTTTGTTTTGTCTTCATTTATTCCTAGGCCCAACTTTTCTGACGCTTGCATGATGATTTCACTGCTTTTACTTACAGTTTCTAGATTATCGCCCAGAACGGCGGTGTCGTCCGCATATGCGAGCACTTGTGTGACCCCGTTCAGGGATAATCCGGCAATGTTGTCGTCTTGTAGCTTTCTGATAACATACTCGAGGACAAGGTTAAAAAGACATGGTGAGAGGCCACCCCCCTGTTTTAGTCCCTCCCGGATTTCAAATGGTTCTGAGAGGTGCTTTTCTATTCTAACTCGTCCTTTGTTTTCGTTCATGCAAATTTGAATGAGGGCGGCATATTTTTTCGGGATTCCCAGCTTAACCACAATATGGTAGAGTCTTTGCCATGCGACTGAGTCGTAGGCTTTTTTGAAGTCAACGAACAGTTGGTGAACCGTCTTTCCGTATTCCCACTTCTTTTCCAGCAGTTGCCTTATTGCAAACATCTGGTCGCTTGTTGACCGGTTCCGACGGAATCCGCATTGGTAGTCTCCCAATATGTCTTCTGCGTACGGTGTGATTCTCGCCAGTATGACCTTTGTTAGTATTTGGTATGTGGCTGGGAGCAATGATATTCCTCTGTAATTTTCGCAGTCAGATCTGTCACCTTTTTTGAAAATGGGGACGGCTATTCACGTTTTCCATTCTTCCGGAATGTTTTAATCAGTTGGTGGATCTTTCGAGCGTTTGCCTCTCCTCCATGCTTCACAAGCTCTGCCGGTATGCAGTCGACTCCGGGAGCCTTGTTGTTTTTCAGTCGATTTATCGCGTCTACAACTTCGTCGAAAGAGGGCTCTAGGATCTGAGGCTCGGCTGTATGTGCGTCTGGTGCGTTTATTTGTGGTTGATGGGTGCGCACATTGAGCAGGTTTTCAAGGTACTGCTTCCATCTTGTCACGATATTTTTTGTTTCTGTCACCATACAGCCGTTTGCGTGTCGAATTATTTTGGCTCTTTGTACCTGGCTGACTTTCAAACAGACAATTTGTCTCACAGTTTTGCTCGTGCTATTTGTCTTAATCAACCGTTATTTTCAAAATAATTATCATGATCTTGTTTTCTTTGCCTCGTTTTCCGCATACAAAAATTTGAACAAGTGTTAAAACCGTTAAATTATGGCCCCTGAGCCACGTGTGTTAAACAAAATTATGCGCAAACGGTTGCGTTACGACTCCGTTATTGGAGGCCAAACTCCTCCCGATAAACTTTCAAAAGTGAACAATAAAGTGCTCCTTCATCCACCTGGGCTTCTGGCCTCCATCAACCCCAGCAACCTTCCAACAGTGATACGACACACACGAAAAAAATCCGTCTGAATCTATAACTAATGATAACTTGTTCTCATTTAGCGAGATAAACTCTCTTCTTAATGAAGTTGTAACCAAGCTTAGTGCTTGTTAAACTAAAGCTGACCAATTTAACGTCATTACTTCATTAGCTATTAAGTACATATACTCGGAAAAAACATGTTAAGAAAGTCTCTTAACATCATAACTTGGAATGCGATAAGCATCAAAAACAAAAAGCATGCATTTTTTAGTTTCTTGATAAATTTTAATATTGACATTACACTTGTTTCAGAAACCTGGCTCAAACAAGACATTTCTTTCTCACATCAAATTTACATGTTATCGCCTAGACAGGGTACATGCTAGCGGTGGAGGTGTCGCCATTGTTGTGAAAAAATGTATAGAACATTCCTTGCGTCCTTCATTGCACCTTAAGTTAATTGAGGAAATTAGTATAGATGTAACATTAAGTGATAACTCCAAGGTGAGTCTTTTTTCGGTCTATTTCCCTGGTGGAAATAGAAACATTGAGAAATCTACTTACTTTAAGTGGGATCTGCAAAAATTGTATAGAAACAAGGTAATTGTTGGTGGTGATCTAAACTGCAGACATCAGTCGTGGAATTGTCTTAGGGCAACATTTTACTAGATGTTACTGAATCCAGCCCAAGTTTTTCCATACTTTATCCACTTCTCCCCACCTATATCCCAGCGAGCGCTAACAAGAACCCCTCAACTCTTGATCTATATATCACTAATATTCCAAATTACTGCACAGTACCATTAACTCTAAATGCGTTAAGTTCAGACCACTTTCCGATCAGCCTCACAGTGAATCATACAGTAGTTGTAAATCGTACCAATTTATACCACAACTATTCCGCCGTCAACTGGAATTGTTATAAATCATATATAAACACGAACTTGGTTCTAGGTGATACCAGTCTAAATTCTATAACCTGCAGCGAGCACATTGATATCCTATGTAACAATTTTGTTTCTGTTATCTGTAGCGATCCTAAATCGCCACCCTTATCTAAATCCCCAATATCATCAAACAATCCCATAACGCAAATGCCAAATTTCATATTGAATCAATGAGCGATAAATTAAACCAAAAGTCAATTGTCGCACATTGATTCAATTCCACATAACACATTTAAATTCCATATTGAGTCACATGTACAACAAATTTAACCAAAAGTTAATTCATCATACATTGACTCAATTCCTAAAAACCTTAACATCATGAAATGTTAAATTCAAAACGCATTTCATGATTCCCTTCCTAGAACCCATCCAACTAAAGCCTCTAACAAATTCCCAGAACACAACTCAAATTGAAACGCACAAAGTCATTATGTGTGCTTCTGGGAATTTCGACAATAAAACAGTTGACAAAAGTCAACTGCAAAAACTATAAAAGGGCAGTGCTTTTCAATTTCGGGATTCAGTCTCTCTTCAAAGCCCGAACCGCTGGCCGATCAATAGTATAAGTCATTCTTTTAATTTTAAATAAATACCGATAAAGCTTACCGGGACTGTTTCAACCTGGCCGATCAATAATATAAAAGTCACTCTTTTAATTCCAAATAAATAACAATAAAGCCTTACCGGGATTGTTTCGACCAAACACCTCGCCTTTGTCTATTATTTTCACTCATTCGACAACTCCGCGCTCTTCTCTCGGGTCTACCGTCAAAGCACGGCGCGGAGGACAACATATCAATAGAGCGGCCGATCTTACGATACCTAAATGTTCCACGGCTCCAGTTGATAAGGCACCGCTTCCTGAAAATATCTTAGATCTGATTAGGCTACGAAACTCTGAAAGAGGAAAATGGCTGCGTTATAGAATCGATTGTTTTCTAGTTAATGTTAAAGTCTTAATAATATCATTAAAAACGAAATCTCAACATATAGGAACAAGTGTTGGAATAAACACCTTTCCTCTCTTGACAAAGCAATAAAACCGTTCTGGAAAATATCAAAAATTATAAAAGAGAGAGGGTCAAGTATTCCTCCGTTTAAAGTTCACGACAAGTTGTTTATTTCCTCAGTGGAGAAATCGAACCTACTTGCTAACACGTTTAGTAAGAACCATTCCATATCTATGCATCTAAGCGACGCGTATACTGAAGCTGAAGTTGCTAACACTATCCATGACTTTCTCAAACACCAGCTGAAAGTACTTACGCAACTAATATCAGCAAAGTTAAAGAATTGATAAAAAAATCGAAATCAAAAAAGGCTGCGGATCTCGATAATATTAACAACAAATTAATTAAAGCACTTCCACCTGCTGAAAGTAACTATTTAACGTTCATTTTCAACGCTTGTCTTAAGAATTGTTATTTTCCGGACTGTTGGAAAACAGCAAAAGTAATACCTATCCCGAAACCCGGCAAACCGAAGAACAGCCCCGAAAGCTACAGACCTATTAGTCTACTTAGCTGTCTAAGTAAGCTCTTAGAAAAAATCATTAAGGAAAGGATTGATCGTTTTGTGGAAGACAATAACATCGTACTAAACTTTCAGTTCGGTTTCCGTAGTGGTCACAGCACAATCCACCAAGTCTTGCGCAGTAAAAATCACATAGCTGGTAAATTCATCGACAAGGAGTCAACGGGACTGGTTCTTCTAGACATCGAAAAAGACTTTGATACGGTATGGCACGATGTCTTGATTTATAAGCTACTGAAGCTTAAACTGCCAATGCCGCTTATCAAAACTATCCAGAGCTTCCTTCGTTCGAGAAAATATGTTGTGAGTATAGGAACCGACATATCCTCTACTCACCAAATCCACTATGGTGTACCCCAAGGCTCGGTCCTTGGTCCCATATTATTCACATTGTTTGTCGCAGATTTACCATGTCTATGCGAAAACATTCAGGTAGCTATGTTTGCCGATGATACGGCCATTTTCTCTTCGGGTGCCCTATTCACTAATGTCTACAACTCTTTGCAAGCAGCTCTTGACAAACTAGCAGTATATTACAGGAAATGGAAAATATAAATAAATGGTAATAAAACACAAGCTGTCTGGTTTTCGAGATGTAGGAAACACTGCTACCTACCACATGGCACTAAACTCAGTATGTGTGCAGTTGATATTGACTGGTCCGAAGACTGTAGATATCTAGGTATTATTCTAGATAAAAAACTTATCTTTCAAAAACACATCACTACCACAATTGACAAAATAAACAAAGTCGTAAGAGTTATGTATCCATTAGTGTGTAGAAAGTCAAAGCTAACCATCGAAAATAAAATTATAATATTTAAAACCATTTTTCAAGCTATACTCCTGTACGGGGCCCCTGTATGGTGTAATTGTGCTCGCACACACAAAATAAAATTGCAAAGGTGTCAAAATAAAATATTGAAAATGTTGCTGGATTTGCCATGGCATTATTCGACACATGAACTACATGAAAACGCCAACGTTAAACCGGTAGAGTTCCTTATTGACAAAATCAATCGAAACTTCTTCGTCAATTGTTCTTTTTCTGACAATGTTCTCGTTTCCCGTCTTGCGTTAGCCTAAATCACTACATATGTACTCTGTCTATGAAAATTATATCGAGGTCATTACTATATAAAATAACCGGAAGCCCGTGCAATATTAGTCTTAAGATTCAAGTAAGGGTTTTTTATTATAGTTTTCCCCTAATTCATTATTTGTTATTCATTAAAATTGTGCTATTGTCATTATATAGATTTAAGATTATAGTTGTAAAGGAATTGCTATCCTAAATCTCTTAAGTACTAGTTGTAAAATATATCATAAATGTAATTATCTACCAAATAAAATTGAATTGAATTGAAATGTTGGCTATCCCTCGGTAGCCATTTCTAATTGAATTTATGCCGGTGTTGTATTCCAGAATACTACCCTTATTCGCTTTAACACTAATCTCATGTCCGTTTAACACAACCTTTAAAACTACATCCTCACATATCTTACATTCTCATTTAATACAATTCATAAATAAACAGACACAATATTCTATATCCAGTCACTTACAGCACATTTAAAAACATGCCCCTTTTCATAACAAGCACATTTTTCATTTCAAAACATAGCCACTTTGATTTTCGTTCAAAGTTTATTCAAAATTTTAAGTCACAGAGGCTTCTAGATTGTTTTGTTCATTTTATACGACACAGTTAGTTGGAACAAAATGTACTATAAAAACAGGAAAATTTATATTGTAAAAGTAGTTCAGAAGAGAGCTCAGCTTGAGATAGCTGAGTTCAAATAAAATAAAATAAATAAAAACTAACTATAATTAATTTAATAAATATATAACCCCCACGCTCTTCCCTCGAAAGAGGAAGCACGGCGCTGGAGACGTAACACCGGCATACATACCTCTGCTGTTCTTTGCTCTGGCATTTTCTATGATTTTTTCGATCCGAGTCTTCTCCCATTCGCGTTTTTTGCGTTTGAAGAGTCTAGTTGTTTCTTTCCGAATTGTCGCGTATCTTACTGCGTTGACTTCATCATATGCTTCTAAGTGGATCATTCTGAGGGGTTTACGTTCTTCGATCTTTGCCCTGCAAGTTTGGACTTAGTTGTTTTCTTAAATCCTAATACCTCTTGGGCTGTTTTTTTGATCGTGTCTCTGATCGATGCCCATTTAGTGTCCACACTATTGGCTTATAAATCTATTCGTTATTTCGTCTTGATATTCCGCCCTTTTACGTAGGTCTTTTAGTTAATCAATCTCGAACTTTTTGCTCGTCTCCCGTGACTGTCCATGTGGGTTTGCTGCAAGCCGACTTCTAATTTTGCCCATCACTAGAAGGTGATCGGAGTCGCAATCTGCTCCTCTATATGATCTTACGTCAATGATATTCGAGTGGTGTCTTTTGTCTATGAGGAAGTGGTCTATTTGGTTACGCGTTACGCCGTCGGGTGATATCCATGTGGCTTTATGGATTTGCTTGTGCTTGAACATCGTGCTTTTCACTACTAGATCTTTTGACGCTGCGAACGTGATAATTCGAATACCATTATCATTTGAAACATCATGTAGGCTTTCTTTAACTATTGTTGGTTGGAAGATATCTTCCTTTCCAATTTTCGCATTGAGGTCCCCGAGGAGGATTTTAACATCGAATGATGAATCCCATCAAATACTTCCTCTACGGGCTCGTAAAATGTGTTCTTCGTTTCTTCGTCGGTAGATTCTGTTGGGGCGTGTACGTTTATAAATACATAATTGTACCATGGGCCCTGTATTTTTAGCACTAACATTGGGTCGTGGCGATTCTAACAGATACACATACAATACACAAGCAAATAGTGAAGAACACCGAACGAAAATCGAAAACCCATCAGAGCCATATACCATAGCGATAACAGTTTAAAGATCGAATTCGTGCACGCGGCCAGTGGCCTGATGTGCTAAGCATTGGTTCAATTTTTGGTGATTTTAACTGTCATAGTGTCAGTTCGAATCACACATTCTTTACTATCATCGCAAACGCTGTACGGTCATTAATAAATCTCACATACTTTTACATGGGGCGTAATCTTCTTGCTTATGATGAAACCGGTTCCAAGGTTATGTGTATCGGTACCTCCACATGCCAGTGTTAACCCGTTGGCTTCGATTACGTGATGTGGGAGTCGGACTTCCTGAAGCGCGACGATGTCCATTTTATATTGTCTCGCGTTTTCTACGACCGTCTGTATCGCGCCTGGTTTGTATACCGTTCGAACGTTTCACGTGCCGTCGCGTATATCCCGCTTTTTCCTACGTCTTCTTGCTGCCGAGTCGGTGTTTTCTTGATGATTTTTACCCTTATGGTAAAGTCGGCTCATCACACCTACGTCTACCGCGTTTTTTGTGAGCTTGTTTTTTGTAATTATATTGATGATTCATTTCGTGGGAGCAGAGCCCCTTTTTGATGTGGTAATGTCTGCTTACTGCTCTCACTCGACCCGGTGTCAGAGAGGCGCTGTTAAATACAGCCGGTATACCCCTGGCTGCAAACCCCTCAATGGGCACGGTCACGCGTAACACCCTGGATTAGGGGTGGTAGATCTTTGTGTGTTACTCCTCGCTAGCCTGTCTGATATGGGTGGCCCTGCTGGAAACATATGCTTCCGTCAGCATAGCCTGAGTGATTCATTGTAATTTAAGCCCCCGCACCATGTCAAGGTTTCCACCAAGCGGGGGAAGATCGGAGACTGCAAAGCCAAAAATAAGGAAGAACTTTGGTCCAAAATAAAAGATGAATGGTACTCTATACCACCCGCGACTTGTACCAAACTAGTCAATTCTAAGTGACGAAGATGGGAAGCAGTCATTAAAAATAAAGGTGCAGCAACCAAGTATTAAACGGATATGAAACACTTTTACTGTAAACTAATTCTTCACAAAACACAAACAAAAAGCCTAATTTGTTTCTATTATTTTTTCCATGCAAATCCTCGGAAAACCGGAATCAATATTTTTTTTTTCATTTTTTCCCCCATTTTTTATTAAAAATTTAGTATTTCCTTTAGGTATTACAGTGCACCAAATCTATTAGTATATTTTTAATTCTTATTTTTCCACAAATACGTTTTTTCTTAACGATTAATGTCGAAGAACAAGCTTGTTTCTATTATTTTTTCCACCACTGTATTTCGCGTAAGAAACAAAAATTATTAGAGTTTACTTGGATACATCTTTCATCTGACACCAATCGTTTGTCTTAATATTTGAACAGTAAAATTATTACAAGGAATGACCAAATCCTTCACTCGGTTCTTTTGCTAATAAGAGTCAAAATATCTATGGATCACTCAGCTGCATATAAGATGGCAAAATGACGCTTAATTAAATGGAAATATTATAAAGTCGTCTTTATATAAAAAATGAGTTCCTAATACAAAACCGAAATAAATTTCTTGTGAGTCTAATATTCCAACTACTTTTATATGTTGATATTCTGAAACCAAATCCACGAACAGCATGATCTTGTCATTCAACGTTATGATAAGTTTCTCTGTAAAAATGTACATAGCATTCATAAAACGACAACAATCGAATACGAAAATACATTTCCGTTGATGTTAGTATTTACAGCTCAATAAATATCCATCCTTGAATTATTCCAAGGAGCAGCTTACACTGATCCAGATTTCCACCATCAGTTATGAATTTCAATTATCTCATGTAATACAGCTACATTACTCAGCGGCAGGAAAGGAATAAAGTGGACATGTGCCAGCAAGTTGGCAAAGTGCCCACAACTTCTAATTCCAAATTTTCACATTCCACGTAAGATTCGAAGGTGAATGGAAAATTTGAATTGCTGTCCAAGCGGCGCGGTGGGATAAACGCTAAAAAGTGAGTGGCTGGGCAACACATTCACCGCTCTGTAGATCCATTAAGCACTTCACGGTAATCATCGTCCGAGTAAGAGCCGCAGCTGCACCAAACTTACAACATCCGATACACTTTTGCGCCATTAAAAGTGAAACTTTGGTTAATTTGTTTACGTGCTTTGGCAGGAAGACAGAAAATCTGTAAAGGTATACCGGTCACATGTCAAAAGAAAGGCAATGGTTGTATACCCTTTAAGAAAGGGCGTTTCCAATTGTTCCATTTATTATTTTATTTTAGGGCTAATTCTAGATATAATGTAACTCTAACGGATGGTCACCTAGGGTTGATGTTATTGCAATTTTTATAAATCAATTCATTATTTTTTTAATGTTTGCCGTGAATTTTTGAGGAGATGATGACTTATTCGTCAGCAACCGTTTCCTTTTTCTTGTCGGTGTCTTTGACAGCTGCTGCTGCCTTGGTGGTCACCTTTGGTGCCGGTTTTTCCTTTTTCAACTTGCTAACAGCAGAGGTATCCTCTTCCTTGGTTGGTGGATCATTTGCTGGTGGAGTAATATTCACCTCCTCCTTTTTGCCATTTAATTCCTTGCTGGGTTTGGACTTTTCACTGAAAACAAAATTGGGGATGTTCGTAAGGTGCGATAAAAAAAGGGATTGGTAGTTGATGGTTGTACCTCTCTATGTCGATATTCAGAACGGATTCGTCTTCTTCTTCCTCTTCTTCATCATGTTCATCGGGCTCTACTTCCCGCAAGAGGTCGCCCAAGTCTTTATCGACATCTTCCCACAGTTTATCATCGCCAGTTTCTTCGGCATCACCATCGGCATCGCCTTCGGCGTCTTCGTGATCTGCATCACCATCAGGATCAGCAACACCTTCAACTTCGGCGTCTTCAGCTTCATCGGGTTTCTTTTCTTCATCGTTTTCTGTAATGTTGTCTTCCTTCTGTTGTTTTTCTCTTTCGGCCTTTTCTTGGATGTTCATTTCATCTCTGTGCCGCAAGAATGCTCGCAAGTGTCTGCGTGAGCTGCAGTGTTGCTTGATATAAGCATCCTCATCCTCTCTGATACCGTTGTAAGTTCTACACAATTCACAATAGAATGCGTCAACCTTTTTGACGAATTGCGATCCTATAGGTGTTGTTTCGGTTGAGGTTTCTCCGCCTAAATGAAGTTGGAGTTCTTCGATGTTAATGTCATCGGTTTCTCCTACCGAATCGACGGTCATGAAATTCGAATCGACGGCCATGAAATGCTTTAGATCTGCTTCCATTGCCTCATCCAAACTGGCATCGCTGCACTCCTCATTGATGTGGGCTTTACACTAAAATTATATATATTTTTATTGTATATAAAAATGTAAACGAAAATTATTAGACGTTACCTTGATATGCTCCAGGGAGCAACGGTGAGCTTCATAGAGCATTGGGGACTTGAACGCCACATGACACGTTTGGCAGTATGGCATCAAGAACTTTTTCATTTCCCTGTGATGCTCGGAAAGTTGATGCTTGGCTTTGGGTTGACGATAGTTCAGTCTACACAAGAGACAAAATTGCGGCTTTACGTCGTTGATGTCGCCCTTGGCGTTTACCTCGAGATCTCGTTGAGCATTACGTTGCTGAGTGCGCATTCTGCTGAGGGTCACTCGCTGGCGAATGGCTACACGTCGCATAGCCAACTTGTGAACTCGCGAATATAAATGGATGGTGTATTCCTATATATTTAAGATGGGATTATTTCAATATAACAATGTAACGTGTCGTAGAAAATGTAACTTCGTTTTCCATTCTCTCTCCCCCCAAACACTGTTCAGTTATTAGAAGGGACGGTGTGAACAATTAAGATCCGGAATTTGGTTATAACATTTAAAATCTTTATTTATACTTCGAAAACACTTCCATCGTCTTAATTTTTTTTATGAGAAGCAGGAAACCGACAAATACATCGCGAAGCAAATAAGGAAGCTAGTGATAACCCTAAGAGTATCAGTACAAGAATTACGGGGTGCCATTAGTGATCAACTAAGTTGACTTTATACCCAAAACGAAGTATGGCAAAGATGTCCCCTAAAAGGTCGGACGTGGTTTAACTCCCGTTTACTATGAGTCCATGAGTGAAATTTGATTTTGACATGAAAGGGTTTCTCAATAAGGACGATGTTTTCAAATTCAAACAAAATACAATATGTTTGAGATAAAAACGAGTTTATTTCAAAGTACAACTATTTTAAAATCAAATTGTACTACAGACAAATGACAGCTGGTGACAGTTCTATCATTTTAAATATAGTTCCCAGGATTCTTCAAAAACATATCGTCCCTCTTTTAAAACCCATTGCCTAATTTTAAAAACACATCGTTCCTTTACCCATTAAACTGTTGCATCTAAAAGCTTAACAAGTCCTTGTTTTTGTCGTTCACATTTAACTAGAATTACTCAGAATGCATTAAAATTGAGTGACATTTCCCATAAAAATTTGACAAATAATACACTGGAAAAAACACGTTGGCAAAACAGTTTTATAGAGAGAAAAATAGAAAACGAAAATACGTTGGAATGGTAACAGTTCTAATGGTTGAAGTAAAAAGTATTCGGCGATTTTCTGCTTGTTTGGGTTTTACAAGTCAAAATTTTGTTAAATTCAATATACAAGCTATAAATAAACTTAAAAAGTAACTTAAAACTAGGACACAGGAGCATTACTTAGAATGGGATAAGTATAGAACAGGTGGATAGTTTAAACAGAGTTATTTACATGAAGAAATGTAAATTTAAAGTGGAAATACGTTGGCTTTGAGTTGGCATCTAGCAGCAGGTAGGAATATAGTGTAGTGTAACAACATATCCACGAAATGACCATGAAGAATCATATCAAGTAAATCAATTTGCCCTTGTCACAATTAGCAAGTTTCACGTAACCAGCATTCGTTGCCGACAATAATTCTAGGTCGATTCTTTTCATTAAGTAAAAGAAACGAATTGCTTCGGTTACGATTTGAAAGAATCATATGACAATCGCTTGCGAGCTTACTGCTAAGCAATGATTCACAAATTAATTGGGTCAAATCGTGTCATTGTTCTTACACTATGGGCTAAACTGGTGATAGGAAATTAAGTAGCACAGTAAGCAGAATTATATGAGTGAATTTTCAATTATGAATGAAATAGCTTGTTAAGCAAAATTTGTATGAGTGGATTAAGAAATTTGTAAATACTTGAGTGATTGATTGGAAGTATAAAAACCCCAGCATTTTGAAGAATAAAGCAATCAAAAACCAACAGAGTATTTGATTCGAACACTGCGGCGTCTACGCCATCCATTTTCAGCGAGCTGCGCTTTAAACAGCAAACAGAAGGGAAGTAGGGTTATAGACCAATCCATCATAATATCACAAGTAATACAAATCCAAGTATTACAAGAAAACATATTATTTGGCGACAATAGTCCCAGATATATTACATGGCGACTCCGCAATGCTAAACATCTTATACCAATATACCACATGACGATCAACATATATTACAATAGCTTCATTAAAGCCATATGGGAAGGATCCGTAACTTGTGGGGGTAGCAAAGTTTCACGCCTGACAGCAGATGGCGAATAAAAAAAAATCTGTTTGGAAGCCGAAGCTCTTCTACTATGTTTAAGCGGATTAGGAACAATGGGTCCTCCTTTCTTAACCCATAAAGAGCACAGCATAAGAAATATCGCTGAATGCTCTCGATTCTGCGTATGGGAGTCATGTTTAAATATGTCCCGTATTTAGCTACTTTGTCCCCGGGTCCCTAAGAATATTTTCCGGACGGAAAAATGCACCATATTCAGAAAATTGAAAATATTGGCGATTGATCGCCGCTAAAAAAATGACGTTCAAATTTTGGCGACAATCTCACCGAACTGTGAGTAGAGCGGCCGTATGAGAGTAAGTCCCCACAAAGAAACACACATTCCCAGCACTCAATGAAGCAGTTTATTCATTCAATTGACGATTATTTTCGCTAATTTACACGTATGGCAAAGTTTTCCATTTGACAGTATATTATAACAAAATTTAAACACAAGTGCACATTGTTAATTTATTGTACAAACGAAATACCCGATTATAGAGCAAACCAGTTCTGTTAGAAACGCCACGCTACTCCCTCATCAAGTTCATGTGCGAACGACTGTGAGAAGAGCGTGGGAGCAGGCGAGTAAGCCGGTGCTCTGTGCAGAAATTGTGATCGTACTAGTATAGCGTTTGAAATAATAGTGAAGAAGAGCGTGTGATTCGAATTGACGCTATGACAGTTTGAATCACCAAAAACTGAACCTAATCGTTACCCATCGGGCTACTGGCCGATTTTAGAATTTGATTTTTAAACTCGACTATACTCCACTGATGTGAATTGTTATGTTATCGCTATGGTATACGGCTCTGATGTATTTTCTTATTCGATTTTTCGTTCGGTGCTCTTCACTATTTTGCCTGTGAATTGTGTGTGTATCTATTAGAGTCGTCACACTAGTACGGTCCTGTTTTACCTATGGGAGTGTATGTTGTGTGCACAGATTAAGTCGGGCTCACCAATTATGGCGTTTAGCAAGGATAGTCAAAAAGTGAACTGAACACACGATGAAAAGGGGAACATCTTTTGATGTTCGGTTTCAAAAGTATCGCACTGAATTTATTGCTTGTTATGGTGGTAACAGTGATTGTTCCGCGGCGCAACAATTTATAATGAGGGTATGCGGTGTAACGAATTAATTTAAATAACCCTCCGCCTTCGAACGGTATCCGAAGATTCCATCAATGTTTTGGCCGGGAGGACACCACTTGACATTGCATAAGGTCTCCCAAGAGAATCGTCGGAGAATGCGGGGATGTTGCCGATTCGCAAATTGTTTATTGAGAACTGCCTCTCGCTATTCTATTACACGAAGATGCAGGACAATGGAGGAAACCCCACAACCACGAATTGGAAGAGCTATACTGCAAACCTACAACAGTGAGAATTAGCAGGTTACGAAGATTACGATGGCCCGGACATGTGGCGCGAATGGGCAACGATAGGACCTTGCGTAGAATTCCCGACGGTAGACCAACAGGAGAGAGACCAGTAGGGCGGCCGCGACGGAGATCGGAGGGCAATGTTAGGTTTGACCTCGAGGAAATCGGATCAGATGATCAAGCGTGGAAGGCGAGTGCAGAGGACAGGGTGGCACAACCGAGGCGGTGAACTTCCTGGTTCCTATAGGCCAATAAATACTAGTAATCTATTATTAAGTGCACAACTAAGTTCCCACTGTTGTCAGTAGATGGCTCCACAAAGTATTGGTCGATTTCGACATATCCAAAACGCTATGAACCTAACTTAGATATATGGTACACAAACCGCTTTGACACAGTAGTGATTTTGTTTTGGCGTCAACTGTTGGTTGTGTGAAAATATCTGATTTTGTGCTAAATAATCGTCATTTACGGAAGTGTTGGTTTTCTTCTTTGATTCGAAAAAAAAAAAAAACGGCATCTGAAGAGCATCGGGAGCCCTACAAAGTTTACAGAGATGTTGCTCTAAGCGAAACAACGTGCCGTGATTGGTTCCGTCGCTTTAAAAATGGTGATTTCCATGTTGACGACCGTCCGCATGAAGAAAGACCAAAAACCTTCGAAGGCGCTGAATTGGAGGCATTGCTCGATGTGGATCCATGCCAAATGCAACAAGAGTTTTCATCAGCATTAGGCCAAGCGATTGCATGCACAAACATAATAATTGAGGAAAATGATTAGGGCAACATACAGGCTTCACGTATTAACGACTATATGCTGTTTGAAGACGATACCAAGGGAACCAAGTTTGTCATAGCCGGATTACTCCCTATAGAGGGATCTAGCTATGAAGTGTTGTGAGAAAAAAAGAAGTGGAGAGGATTGGAAAGTATACATACACTCCCAATCACTAGGAAAAATTTTGCAATTGATTTTCACTCTGTATGCCTGTTGGAAATTTTGTACCCAGAAACAAATACTACCTGTGATAGGCACAGTGGTGGAAAAAATAATAGAAACAAGGGTTTAGATAACGATCAACAATCAGGAACTGCGTACAATTTGGTTCTTCTTCGACACCAATTCTATACACGAACCGTACCTAACAGTACTTTGATATGGTGCTTCAGTTTGCTCTTATCGGTTTTTTTTTATACCTAGTACTAAAAAAATGCAAGCGAAAGGGATATTTGGCCTGGAAAAAATAATAGAAACAAACCATCGCAACAGCCTTCAATCGTGATTGTGAAGTAAACTACTAGTTCCTCCTTATTGAAATCTTCGTAAATTGGTTACACTTGTGTTTTTGTGTTTTTTTAGAAAAAAAAAAAAAAAAAAAAAATTGTGAAAATGGGTCGTGGAGTACCTTGCACTAGTTCCGATCGTGAGTTGATAAAAAAATTAAGAAATGACGGGAAAACAATGGATGAAATAGCTAAGCTAATGAAGTGCTCTAAGAAAAAAATATTCACAGCCCTTCATTCAGGTCCCAAAATGGAAACCAGAGGCAGAAAAAGAAAAACAACCTCACGGTTCGACAAACTACTAATCCGACTATCCAAGAACAAGCCGTTTTTTTCTTCAATGGAATTAAAAAAATGACTTAAACGCACCTTGTACGAGTCGTACAATTAGAAACAGACTAATAGAAGCGCGTCTTCCTGGAAGAAGTCTCAGAAAAGTTCCACACTTGAGCAAGAAAAATATAAAGCAGACTCGTTTTTGCCAAAAAATACCTCCACCGTGCGAATTGGAATAACATCTTATGGTCGGATGAAACCAAGATTAATTTGTTTGGTTCCGATGGAAAAATGTACGTCAGCCGACCAATGAATTCGGAATTCGATCCAATGTATACGAAGAAAACGGCAGTGAAGCATGGTGGAGGCAATTTAATGATTTGGGGATGCTTTTCAGCATCTGGTGTTGGTCCAATTTTTCTTAAAAACCGTTATGTTACTGTGACGGTTCTGCGAACCACACAACCCACTATAGGTTCAGATATCGCCGTTCCACCAAGGAACATACTCCCCTATACCCATTACACGTGCCCACAGACACGTTCCTCAAAGTCCTTCCTTCTGCCTGAAACAAAGGTAACATACCAAATACCCCAACATTGAATTCAATAGTAAAAATCAATCGAACTTAACGTTCAAAATTTCCTAATATTGAATTCAATGCATGCATCCATTCGATTCATCCATTAAACGCATTTTTCTGAAAACAAACAGAATAATCTCCTCATGTAGCTAATGGCAATTAGCACCCTAAATTCCTCGCAATATCCCAAACCGACAAGTTCACGTGTGCAAAAAACAAAGGCCTAGCGATTCGCCCGCCGACCAACAATTCTTGCAATCATAAACATCGTAACGCCTATCCCACGCTAGATGTTTATGACTGGGAAATGCGATCTACAAACCAAATCCCACGGTTCCTTTGTTACCCATCTGAAGCACACAAAAACTCTTGTTGTCGTAAGCCAGATGGGTAACGCAAACAAAACCCATGATAGGATCGAGAAAGAAGTAGCGGTACGCTTGATCCTTCGAAACAAGATTCCGATAAGAAGTTGGAATTGAAAACCAAAGTGTAAATTTTCTCTTGAAGATAAGATACAGATAAGAGGATGGGAACACAAAATTGAGATGAGAAATTCTTTTTTTACAGTGGAGGAGATAGAAACCTTTGTCCTGGGACAGTCGATTTAGAGCATCTGAAGGGGGAGGTTTGAATAAAGATCAACCATCGAAGGTCGCGCGAGCGTTGAAAAAGTAAAGTGTAACCAGAGGTATCGATAGAACAGAGTAAAATCTTCGCGTCGTATTATACAGTATATACATAACCCGGGAGTGCAAGAACAATTCGTGAAGTGTGTGCGAGTTCTTTGTTTCTTTTATATACAGAACCTAAACATTAGTATTGTAATCGTGTCGCAGACACTCCATTTTGTCAACCAGGAATAGTTCGTGCAGTAAAACAAAAGCAAAGTTATAATAAAAACAGATTTATACAGAAAAACATTTTTTTGTCTCAATTTTTTTGTTGTGTCCGCTCCGTGGTGTTTTCTTCTAGTGGACACTTTCGTGACTTCCGCCCTGAAGACACGAAAACCCAAAAAACGCCAAACTACTATTTTCTGAAGAGGACATGCCTATTAAATGGGAGTTTATGCAGGACAATGACTCCAAGCACACCTCAAAATTGGCTAAAGAATGGTGTCTTCAAAACAAAGTCGATGTTATGGAGTGGCCATCGCAGTCCCCTGATCTTAACCCAATAGAACACCTATGGGGCATTCTTATGCGCAAGATCGGAGACTGCAAAGCCAAAATAAGGAAGAACTTTGGTCCAAAATAAAACATGAATGGTACTCTATACCACCCGCGACTTGTACCAAACTAGTCAATTCTAAGTGACGAAGATGGGAAGCAGACATTAAAAATAAAGGTGCAGCAACTAAGCATTAAAAGGATATGAAACACTTTTACTGTAAATTAATTCTTCACAAAACACAAACAAGAAGTCTAATTTGTTTCTATTATTTTTTCCATCCAAATCCTAGGAAAACCGGAATCAATATTTTTTTTTTTCACTATTTTTCGTTTTTGTTTTTAATTAAATGTAGTATTTCTTTTATGTATTACAGTGCACCAAATCTATTATTATATATTTAATTCTTATTTTTCCCCAAATACATTATTTCTTAACGATTAATGTCGAAAACAAGCTTGTTTCTAATATTTTTTCCTCCACTATACGTATTTTCCGAAAAGAAATTCATAAAATTAAAGAGTGATTAAGAAACGACCGTTGGAATTTCCCAAGAATAATATAAAAAATATAAAATAAAAATAATAAACCACTTAAAAAAGGGTATAAAAAAGTGCGTCACTTGGATAGCGATATAGCGAATATTTCGTTGCACGAGTGCACATGATTTTTTTAAAACTTTTGTTTAGAATATGTAAAAAAGTGTTGAAAAGAACTGGTTTTATTTAATTGGAAACACAAATGGGTTCCGAAAAGACCTGATACCGACAGAAAGAGGACAAATAGGTACTTTCAAGGATTTGGTACTCTCAGGCCGAGAAATAGCAAGGAGGCTTAATAGCTTGAATTAAGCCGAATAAATCATAAATCATAAGCAGAATTAAGACAGTTGTAAACACAGTTATCTTGCGGGAGCATCGAATGAATTTTTCAAGAGAACATGTCGCTTGGCCCAGTGAATGGAAACGCGTTGTCTTTTCGGATGAAAAAATTTTAACCTTGATGGTCCTGACGGTTTCAACTTTTATTTCCATGATCTGAGAAAGGAGGAGCTTATTTCGGCAAGACATCACAGCCGTACATCAGGTGTCATGGTGTGGGGAGCTATTACCTGCTATGCCACAATCGGGTTGGAGTTTTTGCCCACAACAATGAACGAAAACAACTACAAATGTTTGCTGGAACAGTCATTTCCAAAAATTAAAAACATTTTCGAACTCCTGTCTTGGATTTTCCAACAAGACAATGCCCCCATCCACATTTCCAGGGTTGTTAGAAGTTGGATTCAATGAGATGACGTGGAAGTTTTGCCATGGCCGCCCTATTCGACGGAATTAAACGTTTGGTCATGGCTATCTCGTAAAGTTTATGAAGGCGGTAGACAATTTGAAGACAGGGACACCTTAATCGAAGCTATTCATGATTCCTGGGAGTATTTAAAAAAAAAAAAAAAAAAAAAACAACTATGATTCTATTCCAAACAGTCTTATACGAGGGTTGCCTTTTATATTTCGGGATTAGAGAACAAAAACAAATATTGATCATCGAAAATCACTTTATTGTTTTTCAAAATATTCGCCATGAAGATCTATACACTTTTGCATGCGTTTGAACCAATTGTCGAAGCACTTTTGCCACTCTGATTGAGGTATCTCCAACACATGTATTCTGTTGTTTTCGGTGCTCAAAAATGCAGTTGTCGCAGCCGATGTGTGAGAGCTCGCATTGTCGTGTTGAAGAGTGATCGGTCTTCGGCGGTTGGTTTTCCTGATTTCTTGTAAGACAACTGGCAAACAAATGGTTGTGTACCACTCAGAATTGACTGTTCTGCGTTGTTCTAGTGGTACGGTTGCGACATGTCCAGTTTTTCCGAAAAAAAAGGCGACCATTTGCTTGGAAGTGCTTCGTGCGCGAACAACGTTTGTTGGATTTGGCTCATCTTGAAACACCCAGACAGTCGACTGCTGTTTACTTTCGGGCTCATACGCGTAAATCCACGATTCATCACCTGTCACGATGTCATAGATGTGTTTCGAAGCACCGCGACCGTATTTTTTGAGCATTTCTTTCGACCAATTGACACGAGCCTTTTTTTGGGCGATTGACAAATTGTGTGGGATCCAACGCGAACAAATTTTTTTGACAGTCAAATGTTTATGCAATATTGAATGTATGCTGGTCCCACTAACGCCTAAGGTTGTCTCAATCTCACGATAGGTCACATGACGATCTTCCATTAACAGTTCGCGCACAGCATCAATGGTTTTCGGAACAACAACTGATTTTGGACGACCTTCACGAAATTCATCTTGGAGTGAACTACGACCACGATTGAATTCACCATACCATCGATAAACACTGGTCCTTGATGGAGCTTCATCGCCAAAAATTGAATTAAGTTCATCCATGCACTGTTGCTGAGTTAATCCACGTTGAAAGTTGTAAAAAATAATCGCACGAAAATGTTGACGATTTAATTCCATTTTTGGGCCGAGATGAATCTTTTAAGTTACTGTAAAAATAGCGCTCGTATGTCAAAACGTTCTGAGTGCGTATAACCTCAAAAATGTCCAACTTTACGACAGAGCTGTCAATTGCCGGATTGCAACACTAGGGTTGCCAAATCCCAAAACATAAGAGGCAACCCTCGTAGAGGTCATAACCAAAAACGGCGGGCATACTCATTATTAATGTAAGAAAACGTTATAAATAAATGTATTAAACCATAAAATGGAAACATTTCATTAATTTTTTCCTAGTGACGCACTTTTTTATACCCTTTTTAAGTAGTTTATTATTTGATCCTGGGAAATTCCAACGGTCGTTTCTTAATTACTCTTTAATTTGATGAATTTCTTTTGGGAAAATACGTACCTATTCACAGATAGTATATGTTTCCGGGTACAAAATTGCTAACAGGTATAAAGAGCGAAAATCAATTACAAAATGTGTGGCCTCATCCTAGTGATTGGGAGTGTATGTATACTTTCAATGAACATATTTATATTCATCATAGACTGTACTTTTCGTACATAAATAAGGGGGGCAATGGCCGTGAAAACTTTTTGAAATAAAAAAGGAATTTGGATGTAGAAACATGTTTTGGTGTAGGAAAATATGTTGATATTGTGACGCATATGCCAATCAGCTGGACATCTGACAGGTCTCCAAAACAAAGTACTGGAAAACTGGAGACTATGAGCAGTAAAAACAAAACGATAAGTCCCCACTGACAGAAGTGTGACGGGAATGATTAATGAAAAGTGAAGAACGTTTGTCATTAAGAGACGAATAAAGTTTTAAACAGAAAATCGATTTCACGGCTCTTATTTCACGAAAATAATTAATCCAGCGAACCCTAAGCTCGCTACAATTGGTGTCAGAAGTGGGATTAATTATTGGTGAAGGAAATAAGTCAGTGAAAGTGTGTGGCGACGATGTCAGATCGACATTTGGAGGATCTTCGCGTTCCTGAGTTGAGGATAGCAGAGAACAGAAGCAAATTCTTCGACAGCGTCTGCAAGCAGCAATGGAGGAAGAGGATATTGATGTCGACACATATGTTTTTATGATTGGGCCAGACTGTGCGGATGGAGAAGAAACAGCGAGTCAAAATGGTGCCAATGTAACGGAGAAGAGTTCGCCACAGTTGGACACTTCGAAGATGTTCAGGATGATGATGGCAAAATTGGACGCGCAACCTGCAGATGTTAATGCAAAATTGGATGCCCAAGCGCAGTTGATGAAATGTAATTTTCAACACTTTGAGGAAGAAATTCAGTCAAAAATTCGAAGAAATGCGAACTCTTCCAAAGGAGAGTAAAATTTCTGGGACACATCGTTTCATCTGCAGGAGTTCAAACGGATCCTGATAAGATAGCAGCTGTCCAAGAGTGGCCTACTCCAGAAGATAAGCAACAGTTAAGAAGACAGTTTGTTAAAGGTTTCGCCAATGTGGCTAAAACCCTACATGAACTAACGGGTAGAGACAAGAAATTCAATTGGGCAGAAAAGTGTGAGGCAGCAACACATTGAAGGCCGAGTTATGTAAGAGTCCAACATTGGCATTCCCAAGATCGGATCGCCCATTTATATTGGATACTGATGGAAGTAACATAGGAATCGGAGCAGTGTTGTTACAGGAAGTCGATGGTAAAGAGAGAGTTGTCGCATATTATAGTCGAGTTCTATCTAAGCCAGAGAGAAAGGAACTACTGGCTGTGGTAGAAGCCGTTAAAAATTTCCATAAGTAACTCTACGGACGTCGATTCCACCTTCGAACGGATCATGTCGCCCTGAAATGGTTGTTAAATTTCAAGAATACGGAAGGACAAATAACTCGATGGATCGAACGACTTTAAACGTACGATTTCCAAATTCCCCTGCGTCAAGGGAAGGTGCGTAATAACGCTGACGCTCTATCAAGAAGACCATGTAAACCAGATTGTATACATTGTCAGAGAGCGGAAGAAAAACAAGAGGCGTACGATATTCGAAATGTACAAGTAGAAGTACTAGATGGGTGGACGAATGATGCTATACGCGCAGCTCAACTTGAGGATGAAGATATGTCGCTAATCCTGGAACACAAAGAAAAGAACGACCGGCCAAGTTGGAACAATATTTCCGACAAGAGTGGAACATTTAAGGCACGTTGGGCACAACGGAATTCCTTGCTGGTGGAAGATGGAGTTCTAAAGCGTAAATGAGAAGCCGCGGACGGAAAATCCCATCGAATACAGATTTTAGTCCCATCATCAAAAGAGCGCTATGAAGCAGTACAGCGTGGGTGACCCTTTTGAGCGAATTGCGATTGATATCTCAGGACCATTTCCAAAAACCAACGACAACAACAAATACATGTTGGTCATCATGGAGTACTTCAGCAAGTGGGTGGAAGTCCTTCCAATTCCAAACCAAGAAGCAACAACCGTCATTGAGCAGCTTATCAATAATTGGATCAGCAGATATGGAGTTCCCTGTGAGCTGCATTCCGATCAAGGCCGAAACTTCGAATCACAGATATTTCAAGGCATCTGTGCGGCACTGGGCGTAAGGAAAACCACGACTACAGCCAGTCAGACGGAATGGTCGAAAGGTTCAACGGAACAATAAAAGAGCATTTATCGAAGGTCGTTAGTGATCACCAACGAGATTGGGACAAATATATACAAACCTTTCTTGTGAGTTATAGATCGGCTAACCACGATACGACAGGCCATTCTCCAGCAAGAAATATATTTGGACGAGAGATACCATTACGAGCCGATCTGCGATGCGGAATACCACCAGACGCCATAGATAAGACCGAAGACTACGTAGCCGAATGGAGAAATCGCCTCGATGAGATTCGTCATTTGGTTCGAAAGCAAATCAAGGTATCAAATGACAGGATGAAAACAACGTACGACTTTCGAGCCAACGCCTCCGGATTTAATGCAGGCGATAACGTGCGGCTTTATAACCCTCATCGACAAAAGGAAGATCCCCGAAGTTGCAGCAACATTGGGAAGGACCGTATAAGATTCTCATAAGAATTAACGACGCTGTCTATAGGATTCACCCAAGACGAACGCCAAGATGAAAGTGGTACATCGTGACCGACTGGCGACTTTTTGTTAACCCAGAAGACCAGTGAACTTAGTTCGGGACGAACTAATCTAGTCGGAGGGTAGTGTGAGGCATATGACTATCAGCTGGACATCTGGCAGGTCGCCAAGACAAGGAAAGGTGTAGGGGAGAACTAGTTTGAGGGAGGGAGAGAGAGGGTTGCAGGGTCGAGGGTTATTGAAGGGAGGGGGCGGATTTTTTTTTTATTAGACTTCTCTCGGGAGAGGCGAACCTATAGCGTCGAGTGGAAACCCCGAGATGCCATCAAATAACTGTTGCAGTTCTTTTTGAACAGTTGCAGGTTGTAAAGCTCCGGGAACACTCGCGTGGGAAGGGAGTTCCACAGCTTCCCCGCTCTGTAACGGAACGAGTTCTGATACAGGGATGTTCGCGCTGTCGGGAGATGAACCACAAACTGGTGCGATCCCTCGGATTGTCTTGTGGAGCGCATATAGACCGAATTGCGTGGAAAATGCCAAGAATCTCCGAAGAACAGCACCCGTGATAATATCTGTAAAACAGACAGAGGTCGGTCGGGCGCCTTCGATGTGATAGCGACTGTATTCCCGACGTCAGCGCCGAGTCCCCGATCAGGCGGATCGCTCGCCTTTGTACGCTCTCAAGTAGGTCGAGGGTATGTTTAGGAGCCGAGCTCCAAACATGAGAGCAATATTCGAGCGCGGGTCTAATTTGGGATTTATATAGGAGAAGTTGGGCCGGAGTAAAGTATTTCTTGGCTTTAAAAAGATAACTCAGTTTTCATGAGGCTGGCGTGTTTATGCCATGATACATTCTCACAGACCGTGACGCCGAGCAATTTCAAACTTTCCCCAGCCTCGAGGGCCCGGCCACTCATCATCAGCTGTGGAACCGATGATCCAGTTTTCTTTGTGAATGTTGTATACTGGGTCTTCGTTGCGTTGAAGTCGACAAGATTGGCCTTTCCCCACTGCAGAACTTTATCTAGATCCTGGTTCAGAGAGTCAATCTGTCTACATCTCAGCTGGCTCGACGTTGATGCACCAATCGGCCGATCACTCGAAAAGGAGGAAACAAGCGTACTATCATCCGCAAAACTGAACACTTTGTTATCCATTGTCTCCAACAAATCATTTATGTGAAGCAAGAACAAGGTTGGAGCTAAAATAGAACTCTGGGGCACCCCCGAATTAACAGGATACAGACCGAACACTCGCCGACCACAACAACCCGGATCGATCGATTCTCGAGGAAACTCCTCGTCCAGTCGCAAAGCTGTTGGGAAAGATTTATTCTGAGACGTTGTTTAAGAGCGGGAGTGGAGATGTTGAAATCGAAGGGAGTGGGGAAAGAGTTGGCCTGTCATTGCATACGCGAGATGGGTTCGTTAGCGCCGTAAGAAGTGTGATGAGCGAGCACGTAAAACAGTCGAGGGTTACGTACGCTACGGGGGTTTGTATGCAATGTTAAAGTGGAGAGCAAGCTTGGACAATTGATTGAGCCAGACAGAAGGCGATGGACAAAGATGATATCGGCATGGATTCTACGCTGTTCAAGTGTGTTTAGATTGATTCGAGGGAGTCGGCTTGTGTATGGTAGTAGAATCAGCGGATTTTTCAAGTTTAGTCCGCCGAGGGTAAAGCGCAAGAAACGACGTTGAACACCCCCAATCCTGCGAATGTGAGTCACTTGATACGGGGACCAGACCTGACTAGTGTATTCGAGTAGTGGCCGGACAAAAGTTGTGTAGAATGATCGGGTGACATAGGGGTTAAGGAATTCCTTCGACCAGCGTTTGAGAGACCCAAGGGCGGCGTTGGCCTTGAGGATTATGTAATCAATATGTGCGGTAAATTTGAGCTCTTTGTCGCATAGGACACCCAGATCGCGAATCAATTCATTCGGTTGGTTCAGTAAGAGATAGGAGCGTGGGTGTGGGGGAACTTTTCCGAGAGAAGGTGATTGTGTGACATTTGGCGATCTTCATTTCTAGGCAATTATTTTGGCACCAAGTCGAGAAGCTGCCAAGATCCGATTGGAGAAGTGAGGAGTCCAGGGGAGAGCGGATTGTCTTGAACATTTTGAAATCATCCGCGTAAAGCGAGATGAAGGAGTGATTAATGCAAGAGCCTATGTCGTTTATCATCATCATCATCATCATCGGCAGTACAACCGGGAACCGGTCTTGGCCTTATTTAGGAAGTCCTGAGGCTTGTTAAATTTTCCATAATGATTTGTTTTTTCCGGGCAAGGTCATTAGTCTGCGCCAGAGGCTCGCCGACGGGGATCAAACCCCAGTCTCCCGCGTGATATGCGGGTATACTAACCACTCTACTATCGAGGAGCTAATGGTTAGGATAAATAGGAGAGGGCCGAGATGACTGCCCTCGGGAAAAAAGAATCGGAGAGGGTGGATCTAAATCGCACGCGGCAGGTTAAAAGCCAACGCGCCACACAGAAAGCAAAGACGGTAAAATCAGCTGGAAAGGTTATGGCTACTGTGTTTTGGGATGCACGTGGTATTATCTTCATTGACTAATTGGAAAATGTACAGACAATAACTGGACAGTATTATGTGTCATTATTAGGTTAGCTAAAAAAGCAAATCGTGCTCGTTTTCTAAACACTTATTGACCTGTCCCTGTAAACTGTTTTGTAATGAAATTATGTTTGTTTTAAAATTTTATTTTGATAATCGTTTCTCGTAATGCGAAGAATAAAGCACACGCAACGATATATCGTCGTTGGTATTTTTTTGCAAGTGTAGCCAATGACGATATAACCGTCGTCCGGCACTAAAAAGGTTAAAAGTGAATTTAAAAACGGAATATGAAAAGTACCTATATTCAGGTTCTATTTTTTTTTAAGATAAAACTTGTCATCAATTAAAGGAATAATTGTTCTAGTCGAAAAATGACAGAATGTGGGAGGTATTCGGATAAATAAAATTGTTTAGAGAAAAAAAAAAACTGCTGAATACTTTTCCCTCATCCTAATATATATATATATATTTTATTTACTTACCTTAAAGGTTACACAGTTCATACGGCAATGAACGCATTTCAATTTGATGAATTTTGATCGTCTTAGCGGGCTCTTGCTCGAGCGCTTATGTCGGTCCTTGGATGATTCTTCTTTACGATCCTTGGATTTTTTCTTTTCCTCCTTCCCATCTTTTCCTTCGTTGCCTTCAGTATCTGATGTTTTCTTACCTTCTTCTTCGATGTTGTCATCTTCATCGCCCTCGTTAGCGTCATCATCTGTACCTTCTGTTTCATCAGTTTTATTTTCATTCTTATTAAGATTCTCTTCAGCCTTTTCTTCGGCATTTTTATTACCTGCTTTTTCGCCAGCGCCATCATCCTCTTCGTCATCTAGGCCTTCCTCATCGCCGTCCTTCTTAGACGATTTGGATTTCTTTTTCTTGCGTTTTTCCTTTACTTTGCTAGAATCATCATCACCTTCTGCATCCTCGTCACCATCGTCGAGTTCCTCCTCCTCGTTTTCTTCATCATCGTCATCTTCGTCGTTGTCTGATTTTTTATCGCCTCCACGAGACCTGCTATGACCGCTCGGGCTATCAGACGAACGACCCCCTTTGCGTCTGCGCAACGAACTGTGATACAACAACAGGCATAATAATATTGAAGAAGTAAGAAATAAGATTTTTGTTTTTGATTAAATTTCTTATTTGAAAAGTTCATTTAAAATATCATAGGAGAGAAGATGTCACGATCTATAAACGCATGTAACTTATTGGAAGAATAGAAATGTATGCATCCTTCGTATTATTGTGGCAATAACTTTATATACACAGTATATATGTATATATGTATAAATACGTATATTTCGAACGAATGGTTATATAGGGAATATCTTGTAGCGAGTTTTTAGTAGTGTAATGCCATTTAAGCGTGTTTTGGTAATCAACTAACCATTTGTTCGGACACGTGGTACATAGATAAGGATTGCATCGCATGCACACCACCCTGAAGCGAGCAGCGGCGTCGTGTATCATGTGTAAATTCTTTCAGTCAATATTGAAGGACTTTTTCGAAGAGATACATACTTATGTATATTATCAGTATCAATGGCGCGGACGTATAACAGAAATGATTTTTTTTAATTTATTTTTTTATTAATTTTAATTGAATTTTTTTCTGAATTTTGTTTTATGTTTACCTCGTTAAGCGGGCGATTTTAATCAATCGCGCACGGTCTCTTTGCCGGGCCAGAAGCAATTTCCTTCGCATGATTCTCATGTCTGTTGATTGTTTGCGTATAACGCGCAAGCCTCCTCGGGCGTTTCCTACTCCACGTAAACTTCTAGTTGTTCCACCTCCGCGTGGTCTTACCACATAGCTGCTGCGTATGGAGCGTTTAGGTGGTCCCATCGAATCGTTAGTGGTAACATGTCTTCTACTGGAAGATTCATCTCTTTGTCCACGGTGGTACGTGGAAGAGGATCCCCGTCCCTGATAGTTGCCACTCGGCGAGCTAGGACGATTACGACTTGAATCGTTGCGGTTGCGATACGATGAAGCTGATGTATAGCTTGAGCTTAGCCTTGAGTCCTGTGTGACAAAGGGGAGGAGGAAATATTTTTGTTTGTTTGTTGTTCATTCACATTCTCACTTGATATGGGTTTTTATTGTATCTAGATAGTTTTGTGTTACTAATTCTTATAACATTTTTTTAATATATTTTATTTAATATAAGTTTGTTTACGTCCTATTAAGGAAGAAGACAACATGATTTGCCTCGAACTAATTGGTACACTCACATCCAATCAATTCAGTTTGTTTTATCTCAAACGTACATAAAGTAGTTTTAGCAAAGTGTCTGGTTCACGTTCAACGCAGGATTTTGGTTTTTAAAATTTGTTGTTGGCTACAAAAATGTAAGATACAAATGGCGCAACGAATGTTTCAACACAATCTGAATTTGTTCATGTGTGGATTTGGTTCCAAGGGTTCTGCTATGGCTACATATTGTAGTCTGTCTAGTTAAAATTTATTCGAGAGGATCCTAGATGCTTTCAAGCTCTTTATATGCCTCTTTTGCTCGTTTGAAACACCTTTGTGTATTTATTCTTTATTGATATATTTTAACTCGATCAATATTTTAAACTATACCGTTGCAAGTATTAAAATAAATTTAATTAAAAAAAAAAACATGTTTTTAAATATGCTTGGGTTATAGAAGTAATATATATAAATATGTTGTGAATTATGTGCATAGGAATGGGAATTTGCGTGAAGACCAACTAAAATTGATTATCTTACCTCTTGGCGTGGCCTCTTGCGTTCATCAGATCGATCACGAGATGACTCCTGAAAGTACATGCGGATTTATAGTTTGAATCATTTTCAAATCCGAGTTTCAACAATATTATTACAAAAAAATATTACAACTTTTATGTTCAACGACCGAAAATTGATAGGCGATGATTTAGGAAGTAATTGTGAACATGTACGGCTACATTTAGATGTCCAGTGGCTAATAGCAATTCGGACTATTTGAAACCCCAAGACTCATGGGAACAAATATGAATAATCAATATACAAAAAAAAATCCCACGAAAAACCCAGTGGGAGTAGGTGTGATGAGCCGACGCTACCATAAGGGAACAAATCATCAAGAAAACACCGGCTCGGCAAAAAGAAGATGTAGCGAAAAACGGAAAAAGCGGGATATATGCGGCGGCACGTGGAATGTGCGAACGTTATATACCAGGTGTACCGGTGTGAAGTGAGCGTCAAGATAGAAATGTATCGATAGGGAACGTTTGTTGTGAACGAGACATATATTTTTTTTATTTGTTTGCTATGATATCTGTCAAACATATTTAGTATACATTGTCATTGTATCAGGTTTTCCAATAGGGACTTGACAACTTTGAATTTAATTTGTGAACGCACTCTTTCACTAATCATCGAACTGTCACTGTCAATTTATTTAGTAAACTCAACATTTTCATAATGGTTAAGAAGTACACGAACGAACAACGTCTGCAAATTATAAAAATTTACTACCGAAAAAAAGTTGTCAAATCCCTATTTGAAAATCGTAGGGTTATACAATAGGGACTTGACAACTTTGAATTTGATTTGTGAACGCACTCTTTCACTAATCATCGAACTGTCACTGTCAATTTATTTAGTAAACTCAACATTTTCATCATGGCCAGGTACACGAACGAACAACGTCTGCAAATTATAAAAATTTACTACCGAAAAAAGTTGTCAAGTCCCTTTTGGAAAACTCTACACAGACATCTTCTTTTTTTTTTAATCCTATTAAAACTGTCGAATTTTGTACCAGAAAATGACGATTTGCGGAAAGCATTAATTTTTTTGTTTTCATTTGAAGAAAAGTGCTGCAGAGTCGCATCGAATGCTTGTCGAGGCTTATGGTGATCATGCTCTATCGGAAGCAACATGCAAAAGATCGTTTAAGCGGTTCAGAGATAATGATTTTGATGTGGGAAATGAAGAACGTGGAAGACCACCAAAAAAGTTTGAAGACGCCGAATTGCAAGCAATATTGGATCAAGATGACACTTTGAGTTAAAAACAAATGGCACGCGTGTTAAATGTTGCACAACAAACGATTTCTGGCCGTTTAAAAGCTATGGGAAAGATCCAAACGTGTGGAAACTGGGTGCCACATGAATTGAATGACGGGCAGATGGAAAAGCGAAACACCACATGTGAAACGTTGCTTCTACGACACGAAAGGAAGTCAGTATTGCATCGAATTGTGACTGGTGATGAAAAATGGATTTATTTTAAAAATCCTAAGCCCAAAGAATCATGGGTACATCCAGGAGAAGCGCCAACATCGACTGCAAAGCCCGATCGGTTCGGAAAAAAGACAATGCTCTGTGTTTGGTGGGACCAGAAAGGGGTGGTGTATCATGAACTTCTAAAACCTGAGGAAACTGTTGGTGCGCAACGCTACCGACAACAAATGATCAATTTGAACCATGTATTGAATGAATGGGCCACAAGACACGGAAAGGTAATTTTGTTGCATGATAATGCTCCGAGCCATACAGCAAAACCCGTCAAGGGAACAATAAAAGCTCTCGGCTGGGAAGTGTTACCCCACCCGCCATATTTACCAGACTTGGCTCCTCCCGACTACCATTTGTTTTCATCGATGGGACACACATTGGCTGAGCAGCATTTCAATTCCTACGAAGAAGTCGAAAATTGGGTCTCCGAAGGGTTGCCTCAAAAGACGACCGGTTTTATTTGGGTGGTGTCCACAAATTGCCAGAAAGGTGGTCGAAATATGTAGAAAGCAATGGCCAATACTTCGAATAACATGTTTTTTACTTTCCCATTTCAAATTAGTGTTTTATTTATATTAAATAAAAAAAAAAAAAAATAAAAAAAAAAAAAAAAAAAAAAAAATTCATACCGGTAACACATGGTAAACCAGGCACAATACAGACAGTCGTAGAATACGCGAAACAATATAAAATAAACATTGTCGCGCTTCATAAAGTCCGACTCCCACATCAAGTAATCGAAACCAACGGGTATACACTGGCGTGTGGAGGTACCCATACCATAATCGATCGATCCGGGTTGTTGTGGGCCGCGAGTGTTCGGATCTGTATCCTGTTAATTCGGGGGTGCCCCAAGGTTCTATTTTGGCTTGTTCTTGCTTCACATAAATGATTTGTTGGAGAGAACGAATAACAGGGTGTTCAGTTTTGCGGATGATAATACGCTTGTTTCCTTCTTTTCGAGTGATCGGCCGATTGATGCATTAACGTCGCATCAACTGAGATGTATCCAGATCGACTGTCTGAATCAGGATCTGGATAAGGTCCTGCAGTGGGGAAATGACAATCTCGTCGAATTCAATGCAACGGAGACACAGTATACAATATTCACAAAGAAAAGTGGATCATCGGTTGCACAGCTGATGATGAATGGCCAGGCGCTCGTATCTGGGGAAAGTTTGAAATAGCTCGACGTCACGGTCTGTGGGAATGTATCGTGGCATAAACACGTATCGAACATCGCCAGGTCAGCCTCAGGAAAACTGAGCTATCCTTTTCATCATCATCATCATCGGCATTACAACCGGGATGCCGTCTTGACCTTATTTAGCAAGTCGCGAGTGTTGTTAAATTTTCCATAATAATTTATTTTTACGGGCAAGGTTATTAGCGTTGCGCCAATGGGCTATCTTTTTAGAGCCAAGAAATATTTTACTCCGGCCCAACTTCTTCTCCTGTATAAATCCCAAATTAGACCCGCGCTGGAGTTCGGCTTCTAAACATACCCTCAACCTACTTGAGAGCATACAGAGACGAGCGATCCACATAAATGTGGATGCTGACGCTATCACATCGAAGGCGCGTAGCCGACCTTTGTCTGTTTTACAGATATTAACATGGGTACTGTTCTTCGGAGATTCGTGGTATTGTTCCACGCAATTCGGCTTATATGCGCTCCACGAGACAAACCGACAGATCGCACCAGTTTGCGGTTCATTTCCCGACGGTGCGAACATCCCTGCATCATAACTCGTTCCGTTACAGAGCGGGAAAGCTAGGGAACTCCGCTCCCACCCAAGTGTTCCCGGGACGTTACAACTTGCAACTGTTCAAAATGAACTGCAACAGTTATTTGGTGGCAACTCGGGCCGCCCACTAGGCGCTATAAGTTAGCCTCTCCCGAGAGAAGTGTAATAAAAAAAAAAAAAATTTGTAGCTGCGAAAAGTGCAGCCAAATGTATGGGGTTCCTTAAGAGATGCAAAAAATACTTCACTCCAACCAACCTGGCCAGTATTTACAAGGCGTATATTCGTCCAAAAATGGAGTTCAACTTCCATATTCGGTCAGGCCCATTCAAAACTGCACTACACGTGTTCGAAAGGATGTAAAAACGAGCAGTGAAACCCATCTATTGGAGACCCAGCTGTAAATCTATCACTTCAGTCGTTAGAACATGGGCGCAACGTATCATGTTTATCTCCTTTCTATAGGCATTACCACGGTCGTTGCTCAACTTAACTTGCTCAATGTGTTCCGCCTCTTCAAACATTTTTACGTGATACCCGTTAATCTAAGAATGCGCATCATTTCACGTCGAAAGTCACCTTCAGGTGCACAAATAAATATGGAGCCATTCTTTAGCCGTGGCGCAAGGCTAATAACCTTGCCCGTAAAAATAAATTATTATGGAAAATTTAACAACACTCGAGACTTGCTAAATCAGAACATAGTATGATAGCTAAAAGAAGGGTTTCATCTAAGAAGCCGACATTTGAGTGGTTAGAAAGAGTGCCATCCCTAGTAGAAAATCGATAGCCACAAGCTGACTGATTTGGACTTCATGTAAAGAACATTTTGTCACTTATGAATTAATAAATGACAATAACGGGTACTGGTAAATTGATTGGGCAATGGAGTGCTTACGGGGCAACTACCATCAAAGTTTAGACTCGAAGGGAATAGCACCGGGCCATTTACACATCTGGTGATTTTCAATTTTCAATTTCAAAATGTACCTATCATCTCCCAGCTTTGGTTTTACGCGCATGTTAATTTACAGGAAAAGTTGTAAAGAGTAGTAGCTCCAGGAGGACAACATGTAGAATTTACTTCTGAAGCCTATCTCCCTACCGTGCGGCCATGCACCTATTGGTAACTCACCTTGTTCATCCCTTCATCTAGCCAGCTATCTATTGAGCACCCTCGTCATTTCACTAAATTTCATCAAAGTTGTAAATTTTCCTTTACGGCAGATGAATCAATAAACAAATATGTAGGCATTTATGTTTCATATATACAGACGACTATTTTGTAATAAATGTAATAGAAAAACACTAAGCCATTTGAAGAGAAAAATGTCATTAGTGATCTTTATCCCACCCTGTTATCGTTTGATGTAACAAATCGAGTAATCCCTTTAGTGTATTCATAGAACATTCTCGAAAAAAAGGTAATTCACTTAGCAACAAAAAGGCAGGAAACATTTGATTAAAAAAGATAATTCATTAAGTTCGCCAGATTTTCCAAATTTCATGGACAAACTCATTACCATGTGCCGCCGATGCGCACAACACCTTCACAGCACGGAGATGGTAGATTTTAATATACGAACTGTACTCACCCTGTAGCGCTTCCCATCATGGCGGTTCTCGTAGCGCGACGGGAACTTATCTCTGCTTCTCGAATCGTAACTATTGTAAGCAGAATTATATCTGGAATTGCTGCTTCTGTAGCTGGTGTCATGAAAGTCGGACTTTCGCGAGCCACCACCCACGCGGTTGTAATTAGATCCCGATGAACGGTAAGAAGTACCACGTCCACCGCCCCGACTGTTGTACCCACGGCCACGAACCATTGTTCCTTGCTCTATGGTTTTATCTTCTTCGAACTCCTTTAAAAATCAAAGCAATTAAATACAAATTAATGTGAGTAAAGCATTGAAGAATGAATAATTTCTTCTTTTTTTTGCTATTCGTATAATTTTCACTTTCTGTGATAATTGTAAAACAAACTTACTTTATTAGTTTTTTTTTATTAATTGAAAAACTTTTGAGATATTGAATGTAAGTAATAATTCAAATTTTCAGACAATTGAAAAAATATTGGCTGTGATTTTGGGAGACAATTCAGAAACCCTGCTTCACAGTAATACGGACTTTTCTTACAAATGGCGTCGCGCACATGAAATTCAGAGCATTAAGCGCCGGTTGCAAATTTTATTCACAATATATTTAGTTTTGTATTACGGTGCTTCTGAGACTACGGAATATATGGCGCTGTGTCGGCAAGGCAGTGCAGGGGTAAATCAATTCTTTTTGTTTTTATTAAGAGATACATTTAATAAATGAAGAGATTTTTTTTTAAATTAATGTGTTTTTATAATGTAAGTTAAATGGACGAAAGCTTAGAATTATTAAATCTAGTTGCAAACACTTTTGGTTGGTTATGATTTATAATTATTTTGAAGTCTGTTTTGCATCACACTAAGTTTAAGAGTTGTACAATTTATGTGATGTTTTTAAATTATTGTTGGTTCGGGATAGGTTTATTTACATATACTAGGTGGATGCATACGCTTTTTTTTCGGTTTTTTTGTAAAAAAAATACATAATTTTCTCGGGAGATTAATTTGTTTTATTCAACATACTGGTCATGGGCCAATCTTTCCGGTAATTTATGAATAGTGTTGTATAAACATTTAAACACACTCACACAACTTACCGTCTTCCGGCTTGCTAGCCCGTGTTCTTCGGCTTCCGGCTTTGTAGGGTCCGTCCTCTTCGCTGGAAGTTTGTCCAGCGGCTTCCCACTCGTGGCGTCCGTACTGTTTGCTGGAAGTTTGTCCAGCGGCTTCCGACTCGTGGAGTCCGTAAAGTGTGGCTTTCGGCTGTTCCGCCCGTAGGTCGTCCTCTTCCGGCTAGTTAACCCGTGTATGTCTTCCTCGTGTGTCCGTCTCACGAGCCTGTGGTGTATACATGGGATTCTGCAGCACACGTTCCGTCTGGTCGTCTCACGACTCAGGCACCTCAACTTCCGGGGATTCCCCTGAGGGTGGCCTTCATCGGCTGAGGGACCTTGGCCGGAGTCTTCTCCTTTGGGACTTCGACTTCTGATTTGGTGTTTGTAAATAAGAAGACCTTTTTCCTGTGTCTTTATTTTAAATGTTACTTTATTTTTCTTCCTTTTATATTAATTTTAGTTTATATAATTGACGCCATGCCTCGGCTGTCTGATTCCAACTCAATTCTCTCCTAACGGAGCTCACCTTTTTATATCAATTAATTTAAGAAAAAAGAAACAAAAACCCTACATGCATTCCCACGGTCACGACTGTCCTCCAGACAGCCAGCCGACGGCAGTCGCAAGGCCATGAGAACATTTCGATTCACGGTGACGTCAATCTGATTTTCTCATAGTGTGCAGGTAGAATTACATGGTCGCTGATGGGGTGTCGGATGTGATCGTTCAGGTGAGTGCGTGAAAATTGCAGAATTGTGGCGCGTGTGAAAATGATTTCATTCCAAGGTTATTCGTTTGGAATAAGAAACATGTCGGAGATTGCAAGATTGCATTTTTTGTATGGGGTGTGGAATGCGTTTAGCAATGTGTAGACACGTGATACGGTTTCACATACTACACCGAAAGGATTCTTTGGATTGTAGCAAGAATTTATTGCTGCTACACTTAGAGGATTGCTTTCGGTTTTAATATTAATTAATGTATGAAAATATTGTTTTTGCATGGTTAATAATAGGGTTGTTGCGGATTGGCAATTAAATGTGTTGAAATGTACTGGAGAAATCTAGTACATTCGCAGTGTATACCAGTTGCGCAGCAGCTGGCACCAGCTGGCCGACTGTCATCAACAATGAGGTCATAGCGCCCCTTTTTGAATTGGCAGTTATGCCCACCATTCAGTCTGCTACCAGCTATTATCATGCGCACACCTTCCGAGTCATTGCTGCAGATCCAACATAAATTATGAAGTAAACTTACTCAATCTCATGTAGAGAAATTGAATTGTTGTGCGTTGTTAATAAATTGTTAACCAAGTCGCATCCGACTTAAACAATAAAGAATTAAAGATCCACCTCGAGTTCAGTTTTGGTTTTCTTGTGCTTCCGTTTTGCTGCCAGCTTCATCGGGTTGCTCTCGACACGGGAACAGTGGACAACTCCAAACATTCCCGTAACATTTTCTGGTCCTTCGAGCCGGATCAGATCATCATCAAATAGGATCTCGACGGACGACATTCCTCGTCCGGCATCACTTCAATCAACATTTTCTGGTCCTTCGAGCCGGATCCAGACCTGTGGATCTTCTGCATCGCCGCCCAGTTCGCGGCACAACACGGGCACAGAGTCTGCGATCAACTTCCATCGTGGGCACAGAGTCTGCCATCAACTTCCATCGTGGGCACAGAGTCTGCCCTCAACTCCCATCGTGGCCATAGAGTCTGCCATCAACTTCCATCGTGGGCATAGAGTCTGCCATCAACTTCCATCGTGGGCACAGAGTCTGCCATCAACTTCCATCGTGGGCATAGAGCCTGCCATCAACTTCCATCGTGGGCATAGAGTCTGCCATCAACTTCCATCGTGGGCATAGAGTCTGCCAGCCACCGCGACACAAATCAAGGAACTGAAGAACAACGCCACAACAGCAATGGAAAAACAAATCGCCGCGTAGTATGCGGCACAGGGCCAAATGTCGCGCGCATTCGCCAACTTGAAGAAGCGAGGGCCATCAACGGTAAGTGCCGTACAAACCCGTAGAGACAATTTACAGGGCAAGTGGAAAGAAATCCGCGACCGGCACGACGACATCCTGGAGCTGGTGACGTCGGAGACAAAGGACCACCGCTACTTCACGGGGGACTTCCTCGAGTCAGCAGAGGAGGTCTACTTGGAGGAGATGACGAAGTTCGCCGAAGAGCTTCGTGGCCTCAACATGGAACCACCGACAACATCCAAGGCCGCGGCCGCAGTGGTGACACCCCGCGCCAATCCCCGCAAGCTGCCTCCAGTGCAATTGCCGACATTTTCCGGAAAATACTCGGAATGGCGGCCATTTAAGGACCTGTTCCAGGCGGTATTGGCAGATCACCCTGATCTGACTGACGTCGAACGACTCTATTATTTGAAGTCGAGCCTCCGCGACGACGCCGCCCGGGCCAGCAAAAACATTCGGGTCACGGAGGAGAATTACCAGCGAGCCTGAAACAAGCTGGTGGAATACTTCGATAATACTCGGGCACTGGTTCACTCTGCCTTGAGTACCCTCTTCCAGGTACAGGTCGTCGGAAAGGAATCTGCTGCCGGCTTGCGCCATCTCCGCGACACGACGAATGATGCAGTCGAAACCATGGATGCGCTCGGCCGCCCAGTGACCGCCTGGGACGACATACTTGTCTACCTAACAACACGGCGCATGGACCCCCGCACCGCTCGTGACTGGCAAACGGCGCAAGGCAACACCAGCCAGCCACCCACGTACCACCAGTTCGATGACTTCCTGAAAACAAGGATCGAAGCGTTGGAGTTCGTCGAGCTGCCCCGGACCGCCATCGATCAACCCCAGCATAACAAACCCGGCCAGACGGAGCACACCACCAAAGCGCGCCTCTCAGTGCACACGGCCCCACCACCTGCCCACAAGCCCCCTGCCCGCTGCTCGGTCTGCAGATCAGACCACTACATCGGATCGTGTGAGGGATTCCGGGCCCTCAGCCCGGAAGAGCGAAGATCGCATGTCACCAAACAGGGCCCTTGTTTCAACTGCCTAGGAAAGCATTTACACCGTGACTGTCCATCGACATCCAGATGCCGGCAGTGCCAAGTGCGGCACCACACCTTGCTGCATACCATAACGACCACAACCAACCTGAATTCGGAAAGAGGCACAAGCCCCAAGCTTCAAGGCGGCCAGATCCCCGGGGTGTCATCTCACACGACCAGCGCCCCGCCCGCCCGGGCGATCCTCCTGGCCACGGCACGCGTCCTCGTCCAGTCGGGCTTCCAACGCCGACTGGAGGCTCGGGCCCTACTGGACCCCTGTTCAGAGGCCACCTTTATATCGGAATCACTCGCCCAGCGACTGCACCTGCGCCGGCGCGCATCGTTCATCCCAGTCCATGGAGTAGGGGGCGCCCACTGCCAGACGGCGAAGGCCCTATCATCCGTCACCATACTGCCCCGGGCCAAGAGCTCGCAAAGCTGGACAGTCGACGCGCTCATCCTGCCCCATCTGTCGGACTACGTGCCACCTCCACGACTCCTGCCAAGCGATATCTCTATTGTGGCGGGCCTGGAGTTGGCAGACCCAGACGTCTCATCAGCAGAAAACATAGATTTAATCATTGGCGCTGATGTATATCCGGCGATCATTACCGCCGGATTTAGGAAGTCCACAAACTCTGACGTGATCGCCCAGGCTACGCACCTTGGGTGGATACTAACGAGTGCAGCTGCCCGTGGCCCACGGCATACCAACACCAACACCAGACGCCCTCTGACCAGTCACCAGATCAGTGTCGATCGCGAGCTGGGCGACCTCCCGGAAAAGTTCTGGATTCAGGAGGAGGTTTCTCCCCACCCAACCGCTCTGACTTTGGAGGAGCAAGCATGCGAGGCTCACTTCACCTCAACTACCAGACGCGACCAGCAAGGCCACTACATACTTCGACTGCCTCTGAAGCCTAACACAACGGAGCTGGGAGATTCGCG